>CAJZCY010000004.1:16012500-16660000 GCA_914969975.1 Anopheles atroparvus
TCACTATCTCATCACGGGCCTCAATCGTGCGGTGCGTAAATGCATTCGTCAGCTGCTCCTCATTGCATCCCAACAGCTGTCGGAGAAACAAAAAAGCAAAACCCGACCCGATTACTCTCAAACATCTAAGAGGGACAGTCAATGTCGTACACCTACTTTTGTTAGTACTAACGATTTTCAAGGTATTCATTTTTCACACAAGAGAAAATATATAAACCATCCTGTTCAATGCCATCTTTTGCGTAAATCAAAGGTGTTGGTCTATCGTAAAAATAAAAATTATGTTTTCTCCAAGACTGACATGATTGCTTTCAGCGGAATTCGGTAATTGACATCGTTGTTCGATCGATGTTATCCAAAGGTGGCAAAAGTGGTGGACAGAGCTTCATGTAACAAAATTTCATCAAAAAATCGTAATAAAACGAGAATTATAGAGATAATTTAAAGAAATAGTGTCTCTCTTTCCTCCCTTCCTTCGCATTTTCTTATTTACCTTCGCAATAGCTGTCACAGATTCTGGCTTCAGTATCTTCGCCTTGCCATCCTCCTCCGTGAATCCCACGTTGCCCATGTGCAGCACGGCGGCCACGATGTCCAGGATCTGGCGCTGCTCCTGGTCTGCGATCTCAATGACGGCCATCGCCTTCTGCACCGTCCGGAAATTGTCCGTATCGCGAATATTCGGCACGTTTCCATTAGCCTGTCGGAGGTGAAGATGCAACGCACGGAAATGACTAATGTATGACACCAGAGGACGTTCACTACACTTACCCCATCGGTTAGGTAGTAGTACGTGTCCAAGTTCCGCTTCAGGTGCAGCTCCCGCAGCAGGTTATCGTCGGCGCCGGCGAGCAGCTGATAGAAGATGTGGAAATTGCGCTCGCCCCCGCTCTGGTGCACCACGCGCGACTTCTCGAGCAGGTAGTTCAGTATGTTGCCACCCTCCGGGACGCCCGCAAAGTCGAACTGCACGTCCATGTACTTGCCGAAGCGGGACGAGTTGTCGTTGCGGTTCGTCTTCGCATTGCCGAACGCCTCCAGCACCGGGTTGCTCTGCAGCAGCTTATCCTTGACGCCCTCGACGTTGTGCGTGTGCCCGGTGGCGGCCGCGATGAACTGTAGCACCTTCTTTGACGCTTCCGTCTTGCCCGAGCCGCTCTCGCCCGAGATTAAAATACACTGGCCTCGGTTTTCCTCGGTCAGCGAACGATACGCGTTGTCACTCAGGGCGAATCTGAAACGGAAGGGGATGGCGGAACGCGTTAGGGTTATTTTTGCACACCGGTGCCATGCTGTCTCAGTGGCTCAACTCAACCGTGGCACGGTGCGCGGCCCGCCGCGTTCGTTGACACGATATACTCACACATGTGGCGGGGCCTCGAAAAAGTGTCGCTTCCGGTACTCTTTCACGTCACTCTCGGTGTAGATCGGCAGCTCCTTGTACGGGTTTACCGATATCAGGACGTGCCCGATATACGTCTGGGCGTGCGCAAGGGAAAAAAAAGAACCAATTAGATACAGCAGCACAATTTGCAGCACAAATCGAATGCCGATTCAACCCTCTTGGTGGTGGTTCGTAATTCGATCTCGGATACATTTTGATTAAAGTTCAATAGGGAATTCGTTAGTGCAACTGCTCTTCCCCTTTTTCCAACGGGAGTGGTAGAAAAGGATTAAAACTATCCTGTTTCATTCGGTAATAGTTGCCAGCAAAGCAAAGGTTTTTTTTTTGTATTTATAAAAGAGAAAAGCAAAGTCCATCCAACGTAAATCAATACCGTAGAATCGAATACATGCGGGAGTTGTAAATGTTTGCTTGAAAGTTGTAAGGTTACCGTGGCTTCTACCAAATCAAAGATAACTCACATAGATCAGGTTCTCCTGAAATCGTTTCCTCAAATTATCGATGAACGCGTCCTCGCTGTGGTAATCTTCCAGTAGCACCTGATCCTGCAGCCCCACCCGATCGCGATCGTGTAGTCCTCGTTCCATTTTGGCTACGCTCCACCCGCAGTATTGTTGTCTGTGTATGAATAACGAAAGAAAATTGGTCAGCAAAAGAGGCCACTCATCATCGTTAATTATCAGTTGTAGATTTGATTTTTTTAGTCCAAACCGATTGTGACGAACGAGCAGCAAATCGATTGGCGTAATAAAACTGCGAACTTATCGAAGCAGGCTCGCTAATGGATGATCATACCGGTGCCCCGGTTGCTTTGATGGGACAGATTATGTCACCTCTTTGTACGGTGCTCCTCTGAGCAAGGTGTTCGTAAGGGCAGAATGGAGCGCTGCTATCTGCAGACACTTGACGATGGTGCTTTTTATTTTCTTTTTTCCTCCCTGCCATTGATCACGCGAACGTACGGTCGGTTTCTTATCGGTGTTGTTGAATGAGCACTTGAAATTGTTGATGGTTTAGGTTCATTTTTATGGCAAGAGGGCCCCGCCCACCGCCGCGTTTCGGAATGTGTAACGTTTGAGTATAGATTGACACAGGTTCGATTGATTTGATGTGAAATGTATCACCTTTGATTGAGTAATAAGTTTATAAACATTTAAATGATTTTTTGTTGCTTCTGCGAGGTATTTTAATTTCTTTCTACTGCTGCCAGATGTAGAATCATAAATTTATTCCGCACTCGATTGCGATTATTATCTCTATCTGTTTAGCAAAAGATAGCCATCAAAGGGAATGATCGCAATCTTCTCTTGATGTTCGTTTTTTTTTTTAGGATACCACATAAGAGGACGTCCAAAGGTTATTTTCCACGTTATTTCTAAGTTATCTAAAACACACGGAAAGATACATTGGTTATAACTGTGTTAGCTGTAGTTTACTGGAGCTTATGAAGGATGTAAATATGTCGTGCTACGGGAAATAGATGCAAATATCTGGATCCCGATAGGACGGGAAATTAATTATACACCTTATCCAGCAGTGCAGGATGATTTAGAATCGGGACGGCCGGGACAACACCCATTACCGGTACTTCTTGGGCAATAAATCAAAGAAAACCAACACATCGCACAATAGCCCCCTCTTCGCTACCGGCGGGGATGATCGCGTGACTAATTCGGCATCCAATCCATTACCGTTTACACCTCACGCTAGTGGCAGGTATGGGTAAAATAAAATTAAACAAAAAAAAACCCCTTAAAGGCAAGTGACGACAATCACTTTCGCCTCGGGAGCGAGGACACATAAGATTGGGGAAACGTACGAATGAAATCTCGAAAAGAAGCGCCCTGTCGTCTCGCGATGGCGATTTATTGTTACCACCAACAAATTAGCGTTTGCCACCATCATTTTTCACGAGCAAAGTAGGTTTGATGGTAATAATAAGTGCACATCTTCACCGCCCATCACAATCACGCAATCTTACCCCATCGTTTTGATTGATCACCACAAGATATAATTTTCAAACACTGGGTAATGTTGTCTTCCTATCGTCCCAATTTACCGCTACACGGCTGCACTTGGCACTGTCGATACTGGGGAGTACAATGGCTGATTCGCAGCATCACCCAATCGATTCGAAAAATGCTTCCGTTACCGTACTAGCCGGGCCAGTAAAACTCGCGGCTTACTTCGATCGATCCACAACACCCGGAGTATCCAAACGGCACAGTGCACCGTAGGCCGTGTCAAATTGCTCACTGACAACCTTTCGTAATGATGGAGGAATGCAAACGCGTTGCCCCGACCGCCTGTTTACGCAGGATTATCGCTCGCACGAAACGTCAAACAGTGCTAACAGCGTTTGAAGAACGTTGGTGATTAGTTTAGTACAACTTTATTTGTACACATCGTGCATCATCCTTCGGTGCAGACGATTGAGCAGCAGGATGGGAAATCTCGGAAGGTTTGTGTCGACATCTCGTTTACCACTGGAAGATGGCAATTTGCGTGTGGATGTTAATTAGTAAGTTACATTACATACATTCGACCACTATGGTTCAACGAGTAGCTGTACAACGGATACTGTGATTGGTAACATGATTCAGTTTGTTCATAAATATCGATTATTGCCGGTTTTAACAAGATCTTCTTTTTCTAGAAACCCAACTCGTCAACTGGAGAAGAAAATAATACGCTGCTTCATTATGTTGTACCCTTTTTGGTGATATGAAGTTAGGTATTCTTATCCCTGCTCAATCCAGCTCTTGTTTGGTTAAGCTGATAATCGGGTTTCAACAAAGAATTGAAGATAATCTTTGCCTAATTGTTCGTTTTTCCAGTTCACCTGCACCCTTGTAAATGCATGAGAGCAACCGGAGGCAGGAGTGATAAGAAGTCCGTTTATACGCTCACACACAAGCGGGATGATTTACGTGGAAGACTGGAGAAGCGATGGCTTGCGATGTTCCGTTTAGCATCGATTGTTCTTGATAAGAGCTGAATTTTTCCCATCATTATCGGCAGCTCCGGGATATAGCCATCTTCCAGCGGACGAACGAAACGCACGAAATGGATTGCGTGCACCGCGAGAACGCTCCGATGCGTGTAATGCAATTTATTTATGGTACATTCTCCGGTGTGCGGCGCCGCAAGCAAGCCCGTGCGGACAAACGAGGCGCATCTAATAGTTCCGGCCGCGGCGCGTGGTCTGCTGCTGCTGCTGGTGCTGATGTTGAGCAATGTGGAGGAGCCATTCATCACTCATTTCACACCTTATGCTGGCAGGTAAGTTGCCGATGTACTTTAAAAAACTAAACTAGAAAACGGTCGTTCCCTCAAATACTTATTTACGACGCTTCGGCGATAAATCGAAATGATCAGTCATCTCGGTGTGCAATGTGCAATAAAGCACGACCACCAGCAGAAGGTTTCTCTTTCGGGCTCAAGCAAGTGCGACGCTATCCCTTTTAAAATCGTTGCAGTTTGAAATCCACCAGTAATGATCCAAGGGCGATGGGTGGCATTCATGCAATTTACCTCATTTGTAGTACACAATAAGCTATGAAAAAGAGAATGATGAGAACTACAAGAATAAATGCTTAAAACGGAAAGTCGATGCACCGATGCATGTATGCGATTTTTTAAATCTTTCTCGAATAATGCCTTGTCGGAAAGTTTTGAACCCAACGCCAAACATTCCTTTCGCTTATCGTTTCACCACTTGGCAAGAAATTTAAGCGATCTATGCCTGCAGATAAGTGGCAACGTGACACGATTGTCACGTTAACGGTTGTCAATTGGCAGAAGATGGCACCCTTTTCCTCATCGATCGATGCGCGGTTTCAAGAGTGCGTATTTTTTATCATTATTATTCAAGGCCTGTTTTTTCCTTCTTCCGACACGGCACTCGATTGCACGGGTTCGATTGGTACTCGATTTTTGTTTGTCCGTGCATCGATATGGCCCCAATCGACTGCACTGGCGCACATAGTCGGAGCCGTAAATAATTGCTTTATGAGCTTTGCGCCTTGCGAGCAGGAAAAGTATGAATTCAGAGGTTTTTTTTTTAATTCCTTCTTCATTGCCGCATGCGACTTTTGAAAAAAAATGGTCCAGACACAAATGGTGGCCCATAAATGCGATCGCCATTTTCACGGTGTCGTGAAGGAGGGCAGGCCTTTCAATAAATTCAATTCATTGCCAATCGCAAGGGTACACTGCAATTATTTGGCAGAGAAATGTGCGTCATTTGTAGGGGTGGGTTTAAAGGTCAGCACGAGTCAAGGATAATGTTCAGCAAGTCGCTTGTTTTCCATCAATTGTACTGTCATTTTCTAAGCAAGCGAAAAATTTGTACACATATTTATTTCACAACATTTTTTAACAGATTTAAATTAGCATTAAATTGTAATTTAATGTGGAATCATTCCACTATTAATGAGCGATGACCCAAATTTCGCGAATCACCCATGACCGACGCCGTATCGAGTGGTTAAACCACGAACTAGCGATCGAGATAACACAATCGAATCATTATGGGGGGGAAATCACCGGTTGCGGCCCCAGGTCTGCCAAAACACGCCCCCGATTTCTGTCAAGTAGTTCGTATCATGAAACCCGAAATGTCTTGTTCAACCGGCCGTTTCAAAAGGTTGCTCAAAATCAATCAAATGGAGGATTACAGATATGGGCGACAACACACGTACGAAAGCAAAAACACTTGAAAATTAAACCAACATATGAAACCAGTGTGGTGTATCGCGTCGTCGTCGAATGCATTATCACACTTTTATAACTGCTGATAGTAATCAGCCAGGAGAGGACAGATAAAAATCGTGTTCGAAACAACGAAGCGAAGACCATCGCATCGAATCGCCCATTTGCCAAGTCCACACTCATTAACGTGGTTACAGATTGGCAAGTTTAACGGTTCTTGCGCAGATCGGCGGCATTTTATCAGCCGTGGAGAATGCACAAAAGCATTATCAACCGCGGAGTGGTCCTGTCCTGGCTGGCCTTACACTCAACGTTTTCATTTGGTGACGCAAGCCAACGCGTTTGGAGGGGGAAGGCTATAAAAATGCAAAACTCCTACTGCACCGCAAGAACCGGCGGTGTTTTATAGTTTCATATTCTTCTTATCGGTATCAAGCCATTTGCAATCCCTCTCCGTATACTCAGGAAGGATACATTAGCCGTTTGGAAAGCGAAAACGTTTCGCTTTCGTTTGTCGGTAGGGTAGGGTGCACTCACAAAGGAACCGGTTTCCATTCCATGATGTCAGTTATGTCAGCGCAAAGACGGATGAGAAGCTTCGCTATAGCTGACGACTTGGCCACCCACACGTCGCCTTCTTCCCAGCGTACCCAGCACCCTGGATCCAAGGGCCATGACTCAGGCCGACGTTGGATGACCAAGTGGGTGAAAAAGTACACTCCTGTGCGGAAGAGACCACTCGGGCCATATATTCCAGGCACGTCGACGTCGGTGACCTCGAACACCTTCTTCTTCTCCGTGGCAAAACACATCGATGATTAGTCATCAACTTTGAAGTCGTGAAACGTAAAACGAGTCGCGATTTCTAGCGCGAATGATGATGTCCTTTGGGCCAATGAAGTTAAAAAGTGATGTGTCACCGATGTTATTTCAAATCCGGAGAAGGAGGGACGCTCGTTTCTTCACTTAACTTTAAACCTTGTGGAGATGTTAGCCAACCCTAGCGGATTGAAGTTCTTTTCCTGCGGACTAGACCGCACTCTCGGAAACTGGAACGTAAATCCCTGCCCTCTTCACGTACATTTAGATGATGGCACATGCGCAAACTCGATGGCGTAAATCACTGGCGTAGGATTACGGTACTTTTTAAGCTGTAACTTAGCGCTCTTGCCCTTTTTGGGCACTAACTGGGCAGATGGCAGCCCGCACAATGTTGCAGCTCATGTGATCCCACTCACCTTCGCACCTAGATCGTGACAGAATTGACCAACGATCGATTATCCGTTGCCAGTGGAAGGGGCGTAATGGCAGTTCTGTTAGTGACACACTGCACACTGCAACACTGGACCAACTCCGAAACCTCACTGTGGACCGGTAGACACGTCTGCTGGAATGTCCCGCAACTCTTCTGCAACAACCGACGTATCGGGGTGCCAGTTATCGATTGATTACTACTATCGGCGTTCAGGTAAGGGTCGCCGTGGTACTGAAACGTTTGCCGCTGTACGTTCGACTCCTCGTACGGGAAACAATCTTATCAGTGGCGAGAACGATATCTAAACCTTACCTTTCCCCACCACACCAGCCCCAATAGTGCAGGGGACCTTATCTTTTCTGGTGTTCGGAAGAGGAGCAGACGTTCGACGTTCGGTGGACTCCCACAGTCTTTCTCTCTGTCCACAGCACTGGCGATAGCTGAGAGATACACAGGTACTTCTGCTTGCCGGGCAAGTATGTCTTCAATAAGAGCTCCTTCAAAACGACCGGGATGCCTCTATCTCTCTCTCTTTCTTTCTTTTAATGGCCTCTCGTTGGTTTAGAAACCTTGGGATATTTGGTTTGACGAAAGCCCTACTTCCTTTCCCGTTTGGCATTTAGCAATCGATTGCTTCTTTACAATGACCGCTATCGCATGAATTGTGTTTCGAAACATATTTTCATCGCCGCACATCCCCCCCGTCGCACATTAGCGGTTGAAAGGGGGCCGGTTCCATATACACGTTTGGTCAACATCGGACCAAGAGCAGACGGCGTCATAAAGCCACTATCATCGATCGATCGCAGGTGGTTATCTTTGGTGGTTCCATCGTTATTGCTGCCAGCACATGCTATATGGTACCGTAAATAACACAGAACTATTTGCGGATGACGTCGTGATGTTTTGACTGCGGCTTAGCAAAAGCAAACTCCCTCTCTCTCTAAACATGTTAGCATTTTCCTTCTCAAAGGCTTTCTTTGCGGCAACCCCCGATCGTTAGTCGACCCCAAAAACGCCGCAACATATGGTCGTATCTAAAAGAGAGAGGAAAAAAAGTTAATACCGGCTGCTGTTTACTGATTGAAGGGGAGAGAATTTCCTACACCATTCCGGGACCAAGATCCAAGCCAACGCCGTTAAGCAAGGTTGGACAGTAGACGATCGAGGAGCTCAGGAAATTCCCAAATTCCCTAACAGAGGCCCCCGATGATCCACAGTGAAGTCGCGTGGCAGTTGATTCGCGTTTTTTTTTGTTTCTTCTCACTCTTTTCATTCAATTTGGAAGGAAATTGAAAACCACCCTGACAGTGGAAAACACGAGAAAGGTCTACAAAAATCAGGAGTAATTAACTGGTGTGTGTGCGTTGGAAAATAAAACAAAACGTAAACCCGCGACGGCGCGACTTAACAGCGGTGCGCTAATTTGTATTTTCGATTTGCCAGCGTGTCGACGACGCCTCGAGCGAGATAGCGGGCCGGCTTAGTTCGCAGCACATGTATGTGCATATGGACAGCAGGAAAATAAACAAACACTGGCTGGCCGGCTCCTATCGGCGGAAAGCAAAATTGAATTCCAGCCTGTTCGCAAAGCGCGATCGTGGAGCAACTGGATATAGGAAACTGTTATTGGGGTTTCGCCGGGTTGTAGTGGTCGTGTTTTCCACGCCGAACGCCATGCGCGTATTTTTACTGCCCTGCCAGGCGTCGCCTTGAGCTGAAATGGCGACAAAAAAAAGGGCAGACTCTGTTGGAAATTTTGTGTATTTGTGTTTTCAATCTTTTTTATGGGACCCAAAGTATGTCACATCCGCGATGTTTCGAAAATCAATATTTTCCATGATGCAAAGCTGAACGAGCGCGCCTTGAACTGTGCTGAAATAATGAAGTTTAAGTCAATCATCTTACAATTTTGGATCTTACTTTTCGGATTGTCATACATTTTGGTAAAGCTTCTGCTGACTGATGTCTCATCAGTTCTTACAAAAACTAACCAAAAGAACAGTGCAAGCAACACAAATGATTATAGCAAACTGTATGAAGAATCGCAAATTTAAGAAATAGAATGCCTAAAAAATGTCCATTTCCGCTTTTGGAAGTTGTTACACTACACGTTTCTTTTTAGATATATCGAAACAGTACCTCAAACCAGGATTAACAGAAGTGATTGATCCATATGCTGTGTGTGTTTAAAAATACGTCGTGTACTCCACGTTTCCTACTCGGCGATCTGCTCCTCAAGCAGGAAACTTCACCCATATTCACTTGGGATGTCGCATGCACATTCCCAAAATAGAACATCATGTTGTCGATTTTCACAAATTGACCAGCTCAACGAAACCCGACGCGACTCCCGGGCTTCGGTTTGCGGCGGAAGAGTTTCTTCACCAGAGTTTCTGGCGGGGGCGTGTTACAACCCCACTACAAACAGGATGATCGTTAATGCTGCTAAGATTCATTTTTATACTCAAACCCATTCGTCTCATAGATTGTTTCTACAAAAAAATAGGACATATCGTCCCTCCGTACTTCTGCTGACGGCTTGTTAGTCGATGCCCTGGTACATCAGTGCCGGAAACAGGAAAATGGGACGCTCGATATTTTTGTAAACAGTTTTTGACAGACATCAGTCAGCCCGGTAGGTGTTTTTGGCAGGGAATATGCGTCTTCGATTGTGATGTAATCCCAAAAAAAAAACCGAAAGGAGTTGTTAACGGGAAGACAACGATCTAATTAGGCTGCCGTCTAAAAGATGTTGTCATTCGAGCTGATCCTAAACACAGCAGCTGAACTTCTCGCTACAGAAAATTCTAATTTATGCCATTTGCTTAACTTAACTTATAACTTTTTAAAATATAAATCAACAGACCTATAGCAACAGGAATAACTATACAGGTCGTTCATTCAACAGTTAATCTTTCCTGGAAGCTGTTAATCACCAGGAGGCAATTCGGGCCATTAACCTATAAAGTTGCGATGGTAGAAAAATCACACACACATACGGTTCGTTCCAAAACAAAAATGCGGTCGCGTTTGGTGTGAACAAACAATGCCGGCATATGTTGTCTGACCTTAATGAAACCGAGCACCGTCGCAGTCCTAATAAAGTTGGGCACATAGTTGAACGATTTATCGCAGATCTTGGTTCTTGGCTTAAAGGGTATGGAAAAGGTCCTCTTACTGTGGCCTATAGAGGACAAGGCAAACGTTGAAAAGGGTTTATTATATTTTATCAAACCTTTACTTTATATTTAGTGGCATAAAAGCAGTGTCGAGTGATCCTGGATGTGTTTTTTTGCAATTTCTTCCCCGACAAATATCTTCTCCTACGTTCTATTCTATATTTTACGCATATTCTAAAGTATTTTGTTTCACCTTAAGCGGAGGAAGCTTGTTGGTCGGTCGCATGATGTAAATGACTTTTGGCATCGCCGTCATTCGCACCCGTCCATCAACCCCCGTTGGCCGTTGGGCGGCTTTTCCGGTTTCAAAAGACCTGGAGCAAAACTGAAGGACATCGATCCAACCGATCTCGCGCACTCCGAGCACTCCGACAGCCACGGGGACGCGGTTGAAGAGATGCGCTTTCTATAAATACTTTTGTCCCTGCGCGTCGCTGTTCTCCCGAGACTTTCCCCAGCCCTTCCGTTGCTCACCTCTGGGGAAATAGACAGAACCGAAATGTCTTCCCTGTTGTCCGCGTCACAAGTGACGATTGCACGATTGTCGGAGGAGGTTGACTGTTCAGTTGGTTACTTTGCCATACGACACACTGTACACTGTGTGGTACGGTCGTTTGCGCGTGGCGCGGCTCATTTACGGATGGGCCACACGAAAATTGTTTCCACCCGAGCACGGACGACTTCGAACGGGAGGCACGGCGAAGCGACGCGCGGAGCAATGCAACTCAAACGTCAACGTTGGACGACACCGGTGCCTTCCATAACCTTCCCGGCGACTCGTGGTCGCGGCACACCGTTTTACGATCGCGTTGAAGGCTGCCAGCAGCAACGACCGGCCAAACAAGAGCGTCGACGAGTGAAGTCTCTCGAACGTCTCCAACGCTTACTGGACACAGCATCTCTTCCATCTGTCAAAAATAGAAAATCCACCAGATTGAAGTACGTGCGTGCGCTGCGGTCCTTCACCGCGGAACCTTCATGAGCCGCGGGACGGAGAGTTGTGTCCTCCCTTTCCTCCAGCGCGCGATCGTTAAGCGGCGGGCCAATAAAAACCACTCCTAATTGCAGTGGAAGCAGCAATAAATCGACTCGCTTTTCAAGATCACAACACTGCAGAAGAAAAAAAAAACTACCCCACGATTCTCGCTGGCGCCGTTCTGGATCGCCATTGCCGTGAAATTGATATGGAATGTGTGTATCAGCAAATTTCAAAAGTTCGACAAGACGCAGCGATACCATGGTAAACGTGAAGTATCTTGAGGTAGGCACGCGGTTTCCGCTCCGCACAACCGCCACGCAACAGGATGAGGTCTCTGCGTTCAACAGGGATAGGACAAGACAAGTGTTAATTTTATACCATTCAACCATGATCGGACTGTAATTAAAAGCGTTTCTGATGACCGGCCCGATTTATAACCGTCAACCAGAGCTTCAGGCGGAAACATCTGTATCGAAAATACACGGAGAATGATTGATGAACACACGATGGGAACATGGAAAAACAGAACCACCTGTATGGGATGTTAAGACACACCACTTAGTCGACTGGTTTGCATGTCAATTTCATCCGTTACACTTAGGTGACATTTAGATCACCTTTATGCAACTCCCCGGTTCAGCCGGAGCCATCTTGTGCGCATTACTTAACCAAACTAACGAACAGACGATTATTTTCGCCCTCGAAGGAATGCCCGCGACGACTACGCCGCCTCCAGCACAAGTCGGAGCACAAAAATGAGAACACAAAAACCGTTTAGTTTGCTCTGGGTAAAAATCATTTCACTGTCCGCACGGAAGAGTGCGCGCGCTTTGGCGATTTCTTACGGTGGTTTCACCGTAATGAATGGCGTAATGATCGCGCGCAAAACCCTGTACACTACAGGCAGGCAGCTAAAAGATGGCGTAATTCTGCACGTGGACATTTGATTGATCAATTTCAATCAAACCCGAACTCGCGGTCCAAATTTGGCGTACGACGGCGGCATTAGGTATGCAGGGTAATAGCAAGTAAGCTAGCTAGAGCAAGGAGGACACCAAACAAACGTAACCGAAGCGACATTAGTCTGCTGATACGTTAGCTGGCGACGTGAGCACAGGAACCGATTATTCTCGATGCCTAAAATTTTGTCTCTAAAAAGGAGAGCGAACGTGCACATCATCATGTGCATAAAGGGTACTCTTGGTAGCGCCCCTACTACCGCACAGTAATTTTACACCACCAATTACCGGCGTCAGTTCTGGATCGGAGGAGTTGTGAGCCGAGCGGATGACGATGATGATACGGTGCACCCAAGATGGGCGATCACGATCGACCCTAAATTGACGGGGGGAGCGTGTACCGGTGTGACTGAGGATTGACTGAGGCTACTGTACTTTCCACCGGCCCTCGAGTGCAACATTTGCATATAATGCTCTGAAGATTCCCAACTGGCCTGTGCTGCGCTGCCTAACTTGGTACACAGGGAAAAGAATGATTTCATTCCGTGAGGACTGGCGGTAAATTATACGGATTAACAACGCAGCTACGCTTAGAGTTTGACAGGAGCGGGGGGGTAGTAGGACCCACTGTATATCAACAACAAACGAACGCTGGAAACAAGGTAGATAGATGATCACCTGCCCACGGATAAGTCAAGTCGTACTGTGCACGATCTTTTAGCTGCTATGATCCGCTCCACAAACCGGGAAAACCAGTAGTGTTGCACCATGCAGGGATTTTGGAACCCCGTTCCGGAACGCTGCCCTACTAAGTGGGCGCACTTTTCACGCTATTGTGTTACCAGTTAGGGCGATCGGATTTCATCCTCCAGTTGGGCCGGTGTCTTGTTTCCAGAAAGCCATCGGAAAAGGTAGAGGAAGCGGAAACAGTTCAAGTTCTCTGGAGGTACTCTCTGCGACCACAACTAGAATGGTTTCCACCGCATGAAACGAATTAACATGAAATACAACTATATTTTCCGTGACGTAATGCAACGACGAATTCACCATATTCATTGTCAACATGTACCAAGGAAAGGAAATACTACCCCAAGCATGCATCAAGAACTAGGTTTATCGCCACAACCGTTCTAGGTCACTAGCAAAGGTGTTACCCGTTTGCACCTCACTATTCCGGAATATGCATTAACTTCAACACAACAGCACTGGCTTTTTGTTATCGTCGTCGTCGTCGATAGGAAGTAATGTGTTACAGTAGCTACAAAACAAAAGAAAAATACACTTTATATCACCAATGGCCTTTGTTCCGGGACCCTCAAGTTGTACATTTGGAACCGATGTGTGAACGACCAACTGGAGTGCGCCAGAGACAGCACGTGATCCATTTTACGCCGATTTGCCATGTTTGTCCTTCAACGTAAGACCGCCATCGGCACGTTCTGGCAGGTCAGACAGGTCTGGCAGGTTGGTGTTTGGCTTTGGTTTGTCTTGTGCTGCAATCTCAAGTTCGTTTTCTATCCTGCCGAACAGGCGCACGGCAGACAGAAAAAAAAAAGATTCGGAATGCAGCCGGTTCCTCCGTTAAGTACATTTTGAGGTTTAAATCGCGTATTAATCGCTTTTTAACATTTCAGGGATAGTAGATAGACACAGTGTTTCTTGTCGCAGATGATGATGACTCATAAAACCTCGCAAATGGTATAAACATGTCGATTTGGAAAACGTGTCACATCACAACAAGCCGGGACAGACCATCCCGAACAGGTTTTGGGGATTAACGGAGTGATATGATGTATTGATCAGCGTCCCCCCGGGTGACTCACAGACGTGTGGACGACGTCATCCAGAATCTCTCAGCTCGTAAATATTCTTACCAGTAAAAGCTGAACAAAGACGAGATACGAGATTCTACTTGCTTTGCTTTTCTCGGTTGGAAACAAATGAATCATTCCGAAGATCAACGCGCATTACGCACACACCGAGTCCAAGATGACTGGACTGGCTGAGCGCTGAGCAGTGTCCCAAAAAAATAGGTCACTGCGCCGATGATCCGGTGCAGTTGTACAAACAATCGACAGAATGGTGCTTTGCATACAACATGTGCATCAACCGTGTCCACAAGTCGACCCGTTTACCCGAAGCGTCGGGGGTGGTGATCATGCGGTCTTTGTGTCGTCCATCGTAGAAGCGCATGTTGTGCATTCAAATGACTGTAACCTTTCGGAGTTTCTTAAGCCCGCACCGACAGATCGATGGACCTTGCGCGTCTTGGACAAATATTCTCACTCGCAATCGGCGGCACTCGATGAAAGTTGGCCGTCTCTTCAAGATGACCGAATGTTTGTTGTTTTGCCCAGCTGGCAAATGCTTTGTTTTCGAAAACCTTCAATCGTCGGCGAATGCGTAATAATGTTGGTTGAGCCAATTAAATCAACGATCTTTAGCAGAAAAATCAAGTACGTTCAAATGTTGTTTCAATGATTTCAAAGTAATGCGCATGCGCTAATAAAAAGCAGTCGTCACGAAATATGCGATGACGAGCAATGATGAACCAAAATGGCATTTTTTTATCTTATTTTATTTTGTTGTGACCTGGTCAGTCATAGTTGGTTATATTATAACCCTGATGACTTTATAGATTTTACATAGCATCAACCAGAGTGCGGAGTGCCAGATTTGAACATACGACGTTCAGCACGAGATTCTAACACGCTGCCACTGAGACTACGGAACCCGCCGCTATCTTGCAACTAAGCCTGGATAATATCGCACCCTGCCCTATATGCTTGATTTATGTAGAACTCTCCTGCAACGAATGGAAAAAATAAGGTGCTTCTGTTTCGTGCTTTCACCACAACCCAGCAAAATTATCACCATAAAGAAAGCACCAGGATCTCGCTGTTTGGAGGCAAACCCAATTGTCCAACATAACCCCCCCGAGTATTCCACGTTCGATCCCATTCCGTAGTGACAATGTAGGTTACCATGAGGGATGACCACTGTTTACGCTAGTTGTTTACCAATGGTGTGCAGAATTGCAAATGCAAAGGAAAAACAGAGGGTTTCGAGAGCTCGGACTAGTGATGAGTGTTTACTTCCGAAGTGTCCTACAGCACACGGCGTTGGATCGGTGATCTTTCTTTCCCCACCCCTATCCCTACAACGCTCGCCCTGACCCCGCATGGGGCATCGAGCGGCTTATTCTACTGCAAGTGTGAAAGCCACGACCGCGACGAGAGCGCCTCGGGCGAGTGAAAGTTCAAACTCTCGAGAGGCGACGGACGACGACGCGGTCTGCATAATTTTGTTTCCATTTCATTGTCGGGCGAAACAGTTTCTGCGCAAACTGTAACGCCACCATTGGAACCCCGTGGACGATGGGTCGCCCGGTAAGTGTTTTCCCCTACACGACGGAGGCGAACTGTCTCATTGTCAGTGAGTTCGTGCGCGAACGTCTCATTTGGTATGATCTGGACACGGATGGCGGCGTGCGGAGTAGTTCCAAACGTTCCAAAAGTTTCGTCGCCACCCTCTGTCAATCTTGACGGTTGACGTTGACGCAGAATTTTAAGCGCTTTTCTCCGCGCCGCAATGACGGTGAAAGTGGCCATATAGACGAAGCACACAGGGCAACCCAATTTACAATGACACATGTCAATAGGCGGTGGTTATGTTTTGATGCTCCGAATTAATCGTGGCTTTTTGGCGAGACATTTTTAGCGACGGAAAGTTGCCAAAGTTTTCCACCTTGTATTAAATCTGATGTTAGCAATCGAAAACTTTGAATTCATCTATTCATCTAAGCGTGAGCATTTTTATCTTGTCCTACAACGGCACGATCAGAAGCTTTGGGATTTTTTAGCCATCAAATTCGATCTGCATTCAGCAATCTCGCACTCGCCCCCTGCAAGCCTGTGCTTTCCTACCAATTAATCCGAAGGTTGCGCATCGCAGCCGGAGGCGGTGGTCCAATAAAGCACCACCAATTATAAAACCGTTACGCAATCGTAATGGGTCTCACCTTTACCGACGCGGGGTTCAGCAGATACAAGTGAGGAAGACAACTGGTCAGGGAATTTTCGAGGCCCTTTGAAGGAGAAGAGAACCTTCGAAGAAACCATATCGCCCAACGGGAGGGTATAACCTTCAACTCACGAAAACGCTGAAATGCTAGCAGGAAACGAATTAATCTTTCTTTCTTTGGCGCCCAGCCTTAAACCCTCTTCTCCCTTCGCGCTTCTCCCTGGTAACTCCTGCGCCATTTCCATTTCTTCCACACGTTCGACGACGGTATTGCCGCCCTTATGCTGTCTCGGCCCTGGCGCCGCAGGAAATGAACAGTAGTTCGTTCGTTCGTGTTGGGAATGATTGGCGAAACGTTTCGACCGACATGTCGAACTCTGCTGTCCGCATGCTGGAAGACGATGGATATGGCAAAAGAGGGGATTATTCAAGGTCGATGGAAGAAAAAAAAAATCACACGCTCTGCAGAGTGTGGCGAACGCGCTGCTCCTTTCTGGGCCCATTTATTTGTTGGCTCAAGATGTTCTGGTCAGCTCATTTGCGTGTCACGTGCCGGAAAGAGAGACACCATAGAGCAAAAAAACATGCAAAGACATCATCTGCGGAGATGGTTTTGTCGCGCGCGATCGTCACGTACGTGCAACGGAGGATGCTTACTTGTGGTACAAAAGATGCGTGAACCAGTGATCGTGCCTGTTAACCCTTGGGTGGTATGTTCTTAATCACAGTTTTCTTTACTTTTGAATTGCTTAGTACACAATGATGTACCGTTCTATTTCTTATCCAGCATTTATAATCCTGATGTTCTGAAATAATTGATTTTTCTCCGTTTTTAGCAACGGAACTCGAGCAAGGGTTTGAAAACACCCTCGGAGAAAAACACTGTTTCCAAAATGGGTAGTAAAGCCGCGCAAGATCTGCAAACTCCATTTCGCAAGGAGCAAATAATACACACCCACCCATACCAAAACTCGCCTCGCAAAGAGCACGGTTAAGATTTTAAAGAAAGAAAGAAAAAAAAAACCTATCTTTCCACCAGCTCAAGCCGCGGAATGACTCATAAGATTGCGTTGCGAATTGCGCTTGCGAAATATCTTTAGCTTCGCGCCAAACGGGGGAGCTGGGAGCAACAAAAAAAACGTCTTTAGCAATGGCCGTTCGAAGATTGCGGGGTTCAGCCTGCAACGGTAGGTTGGATTTTAGATTTTGTGTACAATTGCACCACCTACACCGTAAGTAAGTCGGCAAGCTCGGGGCTGGAACAGCCACCGGTTTATCACAAAAAGGCTCGCTCCCTCCTCGAATGGTAGTTGGGTCGTCACTTATGATTCAAGATTTCCTAAACCTACATCTCGAGGGCATTTTTCCCTTACAAAAAAAAAAATTGCGCCAGTGTTTAATTAAAGGCCTATTGCCTTTTTTTTACTTCCCCAGCCAAAAATGATGAGATTTCGGGCTGAGGTCGTTTTGGAGAAATGGTTTTGATTAAATTATTATGCGGTAAACTTGAATTTTAATGCCACCCTAACAACCACCGCGCTATTCCGGCTTTCAAATTTACAACAACTTTTACTTTCCTTGCTTTAAAACCAAAGTAGTTATTTAGCTTCAAAGGGCTCCGTAGGTTGAAGACGATTTTAATCAAGTAGGGCTTTGGCCACACTAACCGCCCTGCCTTAAGGCATCAAATAACAGCTAGCTTATGCTAAATGACAACCGGCCAAACTGAAAAAAAAAAACCAAAACCGGTACGATTAACCAAGCCCAGAAAAAAAGAGTTCCATCCATCAGGAGCTTCAACTACAGCCATGATATATTTATGCTTTTAGGGCACATTTTGTGTTGGTTTGACTTTTTTTCTGTCAGTATCTTTTTTGTGTGGATCGTTTGTCTCCGCATGGTTCCTCAGTGGGTCATTTTTCTTACCACAGTACCGCGACGATGATTACCCACGGAAAGCGGTGATGGCACAGCACGGCATTGATCACGATGCTTTTAAATTAAAAGTTTTGGAGCGCACTTTTAAGTGACGTTCGAAAGGGAAAAATTTATTCAATCCATCAGCACCTTCTCGATAGGAAAGTGTGCGCGGCCGGAGCGATCGTCTCTCCGAGGGAGTGATTTATGGACCGGATTATGTAAACCGGTGGGCACTAAACAAAAACGATCGTCACTGTACCGGTAACACATCGTAAAATGCTCTCTCTTTCTTGAACTCAATCTTGCATCCATCTGAAGAGCGGCGCTTTTGTTTAACAAACGTTCAAGAGGATTGGCCCTTGGGCTATCGGTGAATGCAAAAAAAAAAAAATACTTCGATTATTAATTTAAAATTTCAATCAAAACACTCTTAATTCAATCTTGGAACCTTACCAAATATGAACGGCATACCGATTCGATGATAAATGAAAGTGAAAAGTCTATCACGATATCACGGTAACAGGAATTTAATTTGAACAAATTGTTTGTTGAAAAGTACATGTAACATACATAAAATATGTTTGCATTCCACACCAAGAGATTAATGGAGTTGCTTTTTGCCCAATTTTCCAATCTTTTTTTTTCTACGAGACTGCACCATTTCAGAAAAAAAATCAGGCGAAATTATATTGGTTTGACAATTAACCATGCAAGATAATGAATCAGAGCTTGTTTTTCTCCTTGTAAACATGTCTTTGCAAACCATCCAATTACATTTTAAATTCCATGCAGCCATTTCGATAATTTACTGAAACTTTCACCGTAGCTCCGGAGCACCGAAAACAATTACTCGTCCATGAACCTCGTCTATATGTTCTGTCGGAAGGCACAGATGCAGACACACATTAATACCGGGTCTCCTCAACTAGTAAGTTGCAAAACGATCCGGGGAAAAGGCTCACATAAATAAACTTTTCCTGCTGCGTGGACTGTTACACTTGCGCAAAACCGGTAGCGGCGTAAGCGCAAGATCCTGCCAAACGGTCTTGCGGAGAGATACTCTGATGGCCTAGTGTGTACGTGCGGTGCGTTACATTTATTTACCAACGTTGACTTATGCTTGCAGACACGACGAGCCTTTTCAAGCGTCCGAATCCCGAGGTCTACATGACTCCAACAATATCTCGTCTCTTTGCATTTTCTCGTAAAAAAATATGGTTTCCCAAAAACCTATTTTCCCTACCCGAAACGCCATGCCGTACGTGTACGGCTGCCCTACTTGCATTATCGCGCAATCGCGTCAGGATACAACCCTTCCAGGACTTTCATCACGGCAAAGCACCTCCGACGAGGGCACGTTTCGAGACGGTTCCACAGAAAGCTGGTGTAACAGAAGGGAAGGACAGATAGACAGACCGTGAGCAGGAGATTGAGAAAGAAAAACGTTTAGCAGAAACATGTTTATGTTGGTACCGGTGCCACACAGAGCCACTACCAACCGTTGCTGCTGCTGCTGCTGCTGCTGCTAAGTTCGCCGAGAGGGGACTTGTGTGTTACGTTTGTAGCTTCCTTCGCCCCGAAAAACAGGTTTGCCCGTGACGGGGAAGATCGACCTACAGCTCGATAAGTTCGCGTTTTCCTTCGTTTACTTTTTCGCACATCGCACATGGCGTTGCAGTACGTACGTCTTCTTGACTCGGGGTTGGCTTCTTGTTTCGGTGTCCACCGAAAGAAGCCCGGCAGAGTTTCTCGAGGTCCTCGAGGCTTGAACCCGGTTCCAACCCGGTTTGACCTGGGGATGTTGAAGTTCGACGATATAATTCTTGAGCGAGAAAGCAGAAACCTCAAAGTTGACCAGCCAAATAACTGTGTCCAGAGATGAAACAGCCGAGAGAGAAGGTTCTGACGGTTCTGGATTCCTAGTCCGAAGTTCGACCACTGCTTTTGCTCTATCCTATCGATAGGTAAGGCAAGAAGTGTGGCAAGAACCAGGAAGTTCAACCTTGTTGGAAGAATGTCTTGCTCGTGGTTGTGCAAAGCTTCTACCGGTGTGATCGGTGCACCAGAGAGTTTGTTTGGGGTGTTGCCAAGCGGCTTCTTGCCTGCTCGGTGGCTCCCGATCTTCCCGAGCTAACTGAAAAGTGCGATCGAAAGCCCATAATTAATTCGGCAAACCTTAAACAACAACCGCCTCCCGATGATGCTGGTTGCTCGGCCATCACGTTACACACATGGCCGATTCTTACACCTTCTTTTCCTCCGATCGGGGCAGGAAAGTCCGCAGAAAAAAGCAACGCTCGATCGAACGGGAAACTCTGCGCATCTGCGTCGAGTAAGCCACGCCAAGAAGAAAACTCCTCCGCTGGAAACTACCGGAAAAGGAAAAGTTCAAAACTTGAGCCAATGTGGCAACACCGGCCAGTGTCCAGAATCCACCAGCAACTTGGGGGAGGAACGTTGGTTCTGTGTTACGCCCGGGCGAAGGTGGAAGAAGCAATCTCACATTTTCATGGTGGCTGGAGTAGGTTGTTTGGTTCGCTGCCCAAAATCTGAACTTCTTGCCCAACTTGCCGCAACAGAGAGGTTTGACGGTTTGACGCGGGAAAGGAGGGAACAAGATCGGAGATTTGTGGTGCGCGGTTTTGGTTCATTTACCGAAAAACAACAGTTTCTTGATAGCTCTGCCCGTTGCTGCGCTGCCCGAGATTTCGGGCTCAACAACTGTGGGAGAGATGCGCAACCCCCGCCCAACCTTTCCTAACACACACACACACACCTACAGATATAAAGAGATCAGGATAGGTGTGAATGTATTGTTGTACTGTGTGCCCCGGAATGTATTCCATTGGTTGGAAAAACGGTTTTCCATGAAACTGAGAAAAAAAAGCAAACGGTTGGATGCCCGGGACTGGGGCATTCTTGGAGCGCACAAGCAACCGTAGTGCAAAGAGGAATTATTACGGTCATCCCACGGAAGCCACGGATGACCACGGACAAGGTGCAAGGAAAAATCAGCGCAAGATGACCGGCAACACTGGCCGGATCTCTTCGCTTGTTCCGAACAATGCTGGGAGACTCATAAATTCATTTGGGTTTTTTTACTTAGCCTTTGGTGGGAATGTTTAAAAGCGTAATTTCTCCCCTTTCATCTGGAAGCATTGAATTCTAAGTACAACTTAACCAAAGATGTCTTTTGGAAGCAAAACTGCTCGCTTAGTTTTATGTTCCCCTTTCTTTTTTGTCGAAACGACTGTCAGTGAAATAGTTGAATTGAGTTTACTTATTACATTTTTTATTACCAACTGTTACATGGACGTTTTTCAGTACTTTTTTTAATATATTAACTTTCTTAAAAATAAATATTATCCAACGTAAACTAAATGGGACAGCTCAGCATCTGTAAATGCCTTCCGATTTTTGGCGCACCTAAAGCTGTCGCGGAAGCAATGATTGGTTATAAAGTATTCAACTCTTTTTCCGAATTTTTTTCGCTGATTGTCCATATCAAATAAATGGGTTATACACAGCTAATGTCCTTACTTTTACAATGTAGCTCATATGTATATGCTCATGCTCCTCATATTGTTTTCTCTATGAAAAAAAAAAATATATATATGAAAACACAAGTGTTTATTTGCACACTTCCGATTATTTAATTGCCTTTCCATTTTTTCACTTCCTTTTTCCATTGTTTTTTTTCTCGATGACAATACGGCTGATAACTCAGTAAGTTCACCGAATTTGCTGCAATGTTCGACACGGCATTGAAATTGGCACTCTTGCACCTAGCTTGCCGGGGTACTTGATACAATTTGCCTGAAAGCATTGACTTACCACGTGGTCTTGACGAGGGATAAACGTCTCTGGCGTTGCCAGCTACATCCAATCAGCCAAATGGAATGGAGCCAAACTGTTTTCTCTCGATGGTTCTCGATGCACCGAACTAAAAGCTGCAGTTTCACAAATGCACTCCCCACTAAAGCCTCGTGGCCATGGACCTTACACAAAACACATACACACGACCTGGCACGGGAAGGAAGAAAAGCAACAAAACTACATGGTAAATTATTACTGACCTACACACGGTGCATGAGTTACATTATTGCAGAGGATATTTCAATGTTCCTGGGGCGGTTTTCGGCTACGCGATCGCAAAGCATGAAGCCCCAAATGGAGTGGCGCCTCTAACCCCCAAAAAAACATGAGGAACCTTTGGAGCGTTCGTATTGTCAGGTTTCTTTCGAAGCTCAATGAAGAAAACAAGTACACCCGAGAAACCTGAGGAGGCGCACACCACATTCACTAAACAATTGACCGAACACAGGTCGGAAGTCAAGTCGAGTCCTTCCCAAATGAATAAAAGGTACCAACGGTCAAGTAACGAAAAAGCGCCATTTGAATTTGCCTTTTTTGTTGGTTATTTCAGGGTGGAAAATTGTGAGGAAGGAAAGTGCAAGGCGAAGGCACACACCGAAAATACCGCTTCGTACACACATACATACACACACACACAAACGTACCAATGAATGTACGTTGGATTTTCGGTCAGGTTACACGCTTATCGTCCAATAATTAGGCTTGGTGAGCTGCACCTGATTCCCCCGGAACAGTTGCAAGGCTTGTTCCGTTCCTGCATGGAATGTGTTGCCCAGCAAATCCTACCTCCCACCTCCCACACGCAGATTACACACGTACGCCCACACACATTACGAAGGTGGGTGGGTCTTGGTGGACGAACAAAACACTTTCGTCACAGGCAGTCTTTATACGCCTTCGCTGCGTCGGCCGGAAAATGGATTCACGAAAAGCGAAAACCGTTAATCTACCGCACCGCACCGGTCTTCCGTTTTGCACACACCATTTCTTCTGCTTCTCTTGCTTGTTCCTTGGGCCAATATACGCGTACAGGTACAGGTACAGGTGCGTGTGGAATGCCGGAAGGTTTGAAGGGGAAGCAGCAGCACCGGACGTCACTGCTCTTTGAACTGCTGATAAGAACAGCGCACAAACAATGGATCATGGATCAAGCAATCAAGGAAGGAGCCAACAATTATGCACAACTCACTAAGGATGTTTCTGTTATTTCGTGGAAGAGCACACCAAAAATGCAGCGCACCAGCAACCAAACGAAAATCCCGGCGAACAGCAGCGCGTCTTGTGTTCTACCGATATAATGACGACACAGCGAGAAGGCTCGCGTCGTTCCACGAAACTGTGCGTTGTTGCGCGTTTGCCACTGTTTGCGAGACTGAACGTGCGATCGCGTCTTCACCTGGCGTGAACCTCGCGCGGCTCTCCGCATACAATTATTGTTTCCCCAGAAACGGACACACACACACACACCCAGCTCCGGCCGGCGTCAATGCAGCTCTCGCCCCAAAACGCGGAAAATGAATCACTCACACACTCTCCCACATTTGTTGTCGGTGGAGCCTTTTCCGTCGCTCTCGGTGCATTCCGTCTCTCGCGGTGGTGGAGCTGCACTTTTCTTCCCTTTTTGGGGTTTGCTGAAGGCAGGTTTCTTTTTTTTACGCTGCGGTTGCCATGCCTACGGCCGGCCCGCGATCGCAATTGATCATCGCGTTCGCTCGCGCCATTCTCTCTGATCCGCGCTCTGAAACGTGAGATTTTCCGCGAGAAATTGCGCTGCTGGAAGTTCTGAGTAATGAACAATATTTAGAGAAGGAACTTCCACCGGTTTCCAACGCATTTCTCTCGGCGCCGTGGGTCGTGTGTAATTTTCACCGTGCACTTGAATTAACGCAGGATTGTTGCAATTTTAGCTCCTTGGTTTATGATGATTTTATCGATTTATGTTGGCATCTACTACTTAGAGACTGGCCAAGAGGCGTCTGGCCAAGAGACGCCCGTCAAGTGGTTCCATGAAGTTTGGTGTCCTGTTAGTGTTTCACTTTCTTCCGCGGTGTCTTTTTTCCCCCATTGCCGATTAAGTAAAAAAAAGTGCTCCTACGTGCGTGCAGATCGGTTCGATTATAATTTCATACCTTCATCATAATGCACATACAGCAGCGCGAAAAAAAAATGCACCATTCGAGACGACGGAACTCGAAAAGTAAGGTAAAACAAAAACTGCGCCAAACCATCTCGGCGGGACGAAACATTTTGGCTTCCGCGCTTGCCGGTCCGTCACAATCCGGTGCACCCCGGGTGATACCGCGATTACCATTATCAACAGTTCAGTTAGCCACCAATTTTGGGGTCACCGTATGCATACGCGATAAAGTCGGGCGACGGCGCGGTGGTGGAACTTCTTGAGCAAAATCTCTCCTCTGCCCTGGGAAAATTGCAACTGACCGGCAGTTCGAACAGCAATTTTGGCAACACGTTTACTGCACGCAAATTAAGCAATGCTTGCAAAAAATACTTTAAAAATACTTTGGAGGCTTTTCTGCCTGAAAAATCTAATTTCCTACTCCATTTCAGTATTTATTAAAATGTGTTTTCTAGCCGCCTGGCTGGTCATATATTTTAGAGAAAAAAAAGCGATTGAAAGCTGTGTATCGGCAACGATTATTAGCACAAAAAGGTCAATTCAAAAAAAGATGTTCAGATTTCAAAATAGAATAGGAATTCTAAAAGGAACATAAATTTCTATCGGACAACTCATGGACATCTACTTCTGCCGTACACTGTACGCTGCAGTTTGATGGTAAACAGCTGGATATAGCTATCTTTTGCTTTCGCATTCTTTCCATTCTGGTGTGAGCAGCACCGAACTCTGTTGTTTGCTGTTTTGTGCTCACAGCTGTTTGTAGGGGTGGAAGTATCAGCCGCGCACCCAGCAGGTTAATTTCGTTCCTATCAGGTGAATTGCTTGTTGTTAAGCGACAACTACGCCGTTTTATTAAATGTTTTACGTTGGGACGAGCAGGCGATCGTTTCGTTCGATGTGTAGCATTTTCAGTGCCACCTTTTCGTGCTGATTTATCGAACTTTTCAACGCGGTTCATCGGCGAACACGTTGGCAAACATGCATGCACTCAGTTCCGGGACGTTTAAATTTTTTTCTTCAAAATTATCATCACGACGATGAAGTCATATGACTGCGCGAGAAGAAACTGTCAGGCGAACTGCTGTGCGTATTTTGTTGTCAGACAGAAACTGGCCTTCGAGCAGAGGAAAGTGTATTTTGCGTCGTTTGCTTTGCTAAACTACTATCAGGATTTTGGGAGAACGCAAACGTACCTCCCTATTTTCGTTGTTGGGATAGGCTTCCGAAACCGGAAGCCCTATTGCGCCCCCTTCTGCTCGACTGGTGGACACATTTTTGGTAAGCTAACCGAGTGAATTTCCGTGTTGGGTACAATCAGACTTTAATCAGTTTTCTGGGAACATAAACACAAAAAAAAAACAAACAAAACCGCTGAGTAAGGCTTCCCCACCTAGCCTACTACGGTTGAAGCAACATCCGGATTACGGGTTTTGTTCCGGGCGATACGCCCGTTTCCGCTTGACAGAATTTTCATATATTCCACACGCAAACTGCCAAACAAAGGGTTTCATTTCGTTTCGTTCTGGTGATAATGCGCGTTGGGTGAAAAAGCATAATCAAAACTTCAACCCGCCCAACCGTGTACATTGTTGGTCGTGTTTTGATAAGGATCATAATCCGCCGGTTCAGTCGGTGAAGCATTAGTCACCCGACCCCTCCGAACGATCTTTTGACGATCGGTTTGGTTTGGTTCTTATCTCTCTCACAATGTGTCACATCCACTTGCTTACTTTCGCTTGCGCTCGCACTGGAATACACACCAGCGGAAGAATCGATCCCTTCCGCGGCGAGGAACGGCCAGAAACAACCGCTTTTCCATCGGTTCGGGTTCGAATTTCGCGGGCGTCCTAGTAGGCACAGTTTTCTGATCCAATCCTTCCGCTTCGTCGTGCACAGTGTACCCCACCCGTCGACGTCATCCAAGCTAGCCGAGCGCTCAACCCGGATCGGCCGCTATGTCGAGGGAAGGACTCGGATTGCCACGCGGAATCGGCCAACGGGACTACGGTGCGATGAGTAGCACGGCGACAACGTCGGACGGGAGCTTCGGGGGCTTCAGCCCGACCGAGTTCATCTCGCTCAGCGAGTCGATCGCGGCCAACACCATCTTCGTGAAGCAGAGCTGGCAGTTTCTGGAGAAGGCCAACCGCACGCTCGGCACGGCGAAGGACAATCAGTCGCTGCGGGATAAGATGTGAGAGCATAGAAGCGCGTACCTTGCCTTTCAAAGGCAATGAAACAAATGTTCACCCTTTCGTCCCCTTTTCGTTTTCCGTTCCGCAGCAATGACATTCAATCGGGCACGAATCAGCGGATTGCCACGACCACTAAGGACCTGCAGCGGCTGACGGTGGTCGTGCGCGGCGGTGACAAGCAGCAGAAGCTCCAGGTGGAGAAGCTTACGTCCGATTTCAAGCAAGTGGTCCAGTTCTACTCCAAGAGCCAACAGGTAGGTACAGGCGTCCCCCGTTCGAAGGCGGATCAGGCTCGCACGTCACGTAACTCCACTCTCCACCACTTAACCTTCTCCTTTTTTTTTTGCAGAGCATAGCGGCCAAGATGAAGCAAGTATTTCTGGTGAACGCGTCCCAGCAGGACGACCTGGCACAGGCGTCGTCGGCGGTTGGTGGGGAAATCAACGTCTCGTCGGAACAGCAGCTGCAGCGACAGAAGCAAATCCAGCAGAGCCTGCAGTTCGAGCAGGAGATGCTGATCGAGCGCGAGCAGCGTTTTCGCGAGATCGAAGCAAACGTACTAGACGTGAACTACATCATGAAGGAGCTGAGCAGTATCACCACGCAACAGAGCGAAGTGATTGGTACGTTTTCCGCCTATGCCTACTTGCGCTTCGAGCTCTCAAGTTTGCCGCATGCTGTGTGTGCTGTGCTACTAAGCCCAAGGCTTCCCCTCCTGTTTTTCCCTCCCCACAGATACCATTGAAAACTCGATCGGACGAACGGCGGACAACGTGGAAAGCGGCGCAGAGGAACTGAAAACTGCGTCCGAGTATCAGAATCGGTACCGACGCAAGGTGCTGATACTGTTGGTGATCGCTGTGATAATAGGGCTCGTCGTGACCGGCATCATCGTATCGAAGCTGAAGAGTTAAACCCTCTCGGCATACAGCATCATTGGAGTGCAACGGCGGGATGCAGGTGGGGGGCCAAACTGATCGGCTGTTCATGCAAAATTCGCCTGATTTCGTTGTTAATCGTCTCACACACGAAATCCTTTCGGCCAGCAAAATCCTTTGCTGTCTCGTTTTGCTGCTCCCGTGATCGATACTGTGTTTCCTCCAAGCAGCCATGGTCGGGTGGCTTTTGTTCTGTTTTTTTAATTAATATATCGTGTATCGAGGGAAGGAATAGAGGTATATCGTCACACCGAACCGAACGAAAATCGGTCAAAAAAACACAATAATAATTATTATGCAACATATTAGAAGCATATTTTTAAATGTAAGAAGGAAAAAAATAAAATCCAACGGAAGTGGCTGCAGTTGATATGTGCACCTAACTCACACGAGGAGCTTATCCGGTTCGAATTGGTTCATGATCTGTGGAGCTTTTGGTTAGATAATAATAAACTTCGCAACAGACGGCACATAACACTTGGGCTTACAACGGTTCATTTTGGTTTCTCCGAATTTCACACACATTGATGATTATCTTAACACCAGGACCGCTTTGCGGCCTGTCGAACTGGGGCGCATACTTTATTTTTAAAATATATACCCTCTGAACAATAGATACAGTCGAATATTAAAAGCACAGCGCAAAATCGAGTCCGATCGGTACTCGGTATCGTAACATCACATTTTTGTTTTTGGCAAAGCGGCGGCATTCGGTGCCTCGGTGCGCCCCACCAGATCGTTCAGTTCGGAACGGCGGGGCATTGGCGCATATCGAGCAGCGCTAGGTTGGGAAACATGCGGCGCAGCCAGGGAAGCTCCCGCGAGTGCATTCGGTAGTGGCGAAAGTGAAGCTTCTGCAATTCCGGCATGGGCAGCGTGTTGGGTTCGCAGGTTGACGCGTGGAAATAGCCCCCTTCCAGTACCAGCTCCCGTACCGTCGTTAGCAGATGCAAGGAGTGCAGCAGGGCACTCGCGTCCAAATCGCCGAGCGCTTCCAGGTTTAACCTCAGCACCGTTACGTTGGGCAGATGCTGTGCGATCGCGCGCATCGTTTCCCCGCTGTGTTTCGCTTGCGTCAGTGCCAGCGCGAGAGATTGCACCGCACCGAACGCGTGGAACGAGTCGTACGCAAACGAGCCACGGCCGAGCCGGAGATGCTCCAGGTGGGGCAGGTGGGTGGACTCGAACGAAATCGGTGCCGGGGCGACGAACGAGTTTAGCGTGAGCCGGCGAAGATGGGGAAGCTTGGAGAGGTGACGGGGCGCGTTCGGGTCGACAATTTGCAGACACTCGATGTGCAGCTCCGTCAGGCTGGTGCACGATTCGCAGATCGCCTGGAAGATGCACTCGGACGTTTTGTCCTCGAGCAGGCGTAAGGTTTTCAACCGCGTCAGTTGCTGGTAGAAGCGTAGCTTATAACCCGGCCGGTTGGTTAGCTTCATCCGGACAACGCCATCGCCCGACGACGACGGCTGGCTGAACGTCAGTTCTTCGAGATTCTCAAAGTGTGCGCTGTACAGCATCTCTTCGCCGAGGTGCCGGTGGCAGGAGTAGATCATCTCGGCCTGCATGTGCAGCGACATGTCGAGGGACTTTAGCAGCGGTAAATTCAGCGAGCCGGGCAGAAACGCTTTCAGCTCCAGATACCGCAGGGAATCGCTTTTCAGGTGTAGCTCATACTTGTACCGTCGCTCATCTAGCTGGCACGGTCTGTTGCCGACCATGAGGTGGAGCGCGGCCAGGCGGCTCATCTCCGGCACGGCGTTGAAGACCATCTGCAGCATCAGGTCCGGGAACGCCGTCAGTACCAGCTTCAGCACGACCAGCTGATCCAGCATGCGGCAGCTCATGCTCCGGAACAGCACGTGAAACGCGTGCTCCGTATACTCACTTTGGTGGTCAAACTCGAGCTTCAGATTGGGATAGCAGCGATGTGACACTTTCATCAGACGGGCCATTTGCTTCATCTCGTGCTTGGTGCTGTTGTTGGACAGCAAACTGCGGCTGTAACAAAATACAAATTATATTGAAACGTAGCACTCCAAACGCGTCTGTCGCCTGGCAACCGGAATGCCGCCGCACGTGATTGGCCAGGAGAGAACAACATACAAGGTGAATCGTTTGATGTAGTGGTTCGAAAAGATGATCCGTTCCCAGCGATGGCAGGCGAGGGACGCATTTTTTATGCTATTCAAGTCCAGCCAGTCGAATATCATACACAACAGCTGGAAAGAAATCAAACATACGTACGATATCGTAGGGGAAAGGACGAATTCACTCCTACCTCAACCGGGAGCTGATCCATTGCTGACACACACACACACGGGACGTGGGGATACCTCGCAAGAAGTGGCCAATAATAATGCAACCGATGTGCTGATCTTGCTGTAGGACCTTCTGGGTTATTTTGCACCGCCCTCCAACAAATGTTTACTTTAATGGCGTGGCAATCGTCAACACAGCTGGGCTGTCAACTTCAACCATATGATCGTTGCGGCATTGCACAGTAGGCCAGCTGGAGGATTTTGGCGGACATTTTCATTTTAGCTTTTAATGGAAATTGTGTGTGTTTCAGATAGGTTAGGGATAGGGAATTTGATCAACCAACTACCATCGTAGGAAGAATATGGTGCTAATATACGCCAAGCTGTGGCACCCAGCATATAGCGCTGTCAAACGTCCTGTCGCCGAAATGCCGTATCAAAAGCGGAAATACGTCCCATCGAAATACGTCCCTTGGGCCGTTGCTGCACCGCACAGGAGACCAGATAGAGGATCTTGGTGGTCATTGTAATTTAATACTTTATAGGAAATATATTATGGAAATTTAGTATGTTTCATATAGGCTATGTGAGAATTTGATCAACTCAATTATCAAAAAAAATTAATATATAAAAAATATTTAAAAAAAACTATAAGAGTCGTTCTCTCACAATAAGCCAACTAAATTTATGACAGTTTTATAATAAAATATGTACAAAATATAAAATATTTTGAATTAAATCACATGAAATGAAAAAAATCACATATTCCTCACATTTCCTCCTTATGCAACCACTGTGCGCTCGGCCCCGCCCAACCATCGCTGGAATGTCGTCACCTACAACCAGCTCCTGCGCTCCTATTGATGAGGAACGAATTTGCTAGAGCGAACCAAGCAAGCGAGCCGGGGAGCCAATATGCGCGCGCTGGATCTGTCTTGACCGAAGTCGTTGCCTACTACCAGCTCCTGCGCTCCTATTGATGAGGAACGGATTTGCTAGAACGAACCCGAACCCACCGGGACAAGCGCGTGCTGGATCTGTCGAACGCTCTCGATCGTTGCCTACTGTCAGTTTCTGCGCTCCTGTTACTTGGGAACGGATTTGCTAGAGCGAACCGAACAAGCGAGCGCACCCGGGACAAGCAAGCGCGCACTGGATCTGTCAAGCGCAGTCGTTGCCTACTGTAAGTTTCTGCGTTCCTGGTACGCCACCGCATTTTGCTGCATCTTTCTGACTGAAACCGACAGCGTTTTCGTTCGGTTCGGGTTCGGCTCGGCCTCGGTACGACGAAACGGAGAAAGGACGAGGACATTTTCGTTCCCTTAAACATTTCTTTCTTTTATTATTTTCTGGGGTTTGTCGAGATTAATTGTCTTTTTAAAAAAATACATTGCTTGTTAAAGTGAATGTTAAATTTAAATTTTTTATTTCACAGTTTCTTATAATAAATTATCCCCGTTCATGTTTTGTGGTCAGCATGAAGAAAAAGTTTCTCAATAGGAATTTGATTCGAGTCATTTTATTGTGCATTAAAGAGTAAAACAATAATACCCAATCGAAATAAAAACAAACAGTCAGTTCAGTTCTTAAAATATCTATCGGACGGCTCATGATAGTTTAAAACGAATGTCGTATTTAATGTGTTTCGCTCAGTGGAATGTGACAGACAGGTACGCTGCGAAATTGCTGCTGCTTAAATCTCTACCGCGGTCCCCTTCGCCGGTGCGATCAGCCGGTGGCAGAGGGGGCACGTCTTGCGGGACGTCATCTCGAGCGGGTGCGCCACGTGGTAGCAGCCGGAGCACTGCCAGGCGCCGGTCGGATTGGTGAGCGGCTGGCCGGACGCAATGCAGGGCGGAAACCGGTTGCCGCAGCTCGGGCAGAGCGTGCTGCAGTCGGCCACGGGCGTCTCGCAGGTGTAGCAGCTGACGTGCTTCACCTTGTTGTCCGTCGGGTCGTAGCGGGAGAAGATGCTGATGGCCAGCTCCTCGTACTGCAGCCGGCGGCCCTCGGAGATCGACTCGATCGCTTCCAGCTTGATGAACGCCTTCGAGCAGGTGCCGAACGAGCGGTCGGCACAGCTGGCCAGGGCGAGCAGCGCGTACAGCACCTCCACGTCCAGCACGTCCTCGTACTCGCGCAGCCGGAGCGCGCTGATGACGGCGCTGTGCAGCAGCCCGGAGCGGAGCTGCCGCTGCGCCAGCAGCATGTAGTGGTACGCCTCCGCGTGGTGCCATATCTGCTCGATCAGCACCGAGTCGTCCGGGTTGAGCTGGGCGAGCACGACGGCCCGGCTCGGCCCACCCGCCTGCACCGCCATCTGCTTCTCGATGTACTCCTCCGCGAGCAGCCCGGACAGCACGTACAGCTGCTTGATGCGCACGTAGTCCGACTTCTTCTCCACCTCCGCCTCGGCCATCTTCACCAGGAGCCGGGCGGAGTCGAGATAGCGGCCCGCCTTCCGCTGCAGCTCGATCGCCTCCGGGAGCTTGCCCTCCTGCAGCAGCTGCGCCGCGTGCTTGCTCAGCAGCGTGTTGATCTGGGGCATCTTGTACTTCTGCGCCAGTTCCACAGCCAGGCCCCACTGGCGCAACCCGATGCACGTCGAGACGGCCGACTTGACGTCGCCCAGCTTGAGGTAGGCGGCGACCGCCTGCTCGCACATACCGACCGTGGCCAGCATCTGGCCCAGCTTCGCCAGCTGGGGGCTCTTCTCCGGCAGCTTGTGCATGCAGCCGACCAGCTCGTCGTACTGCTCCAGCCCGTACAGCGCGTCCATCAGGCCCTCGATGTGGTGCGCCTTCTCGTAGTACTCCTTGGCGCTGTCCCAGGCGCGCATGCTCATGTAGTGGTGGCCGATCTCGCGCCACGCGCTCTCCATCTGCTGGTCGGACGTGCCGGGCCCGAGCCGGTACAGCTGCACCGTGCGAAACCAATCGCACAGCGTCTGGCGCAGGCGGACCGCGCAGTCGCGCCGGTCCACGTCCATGTACAGCTTCTCCGCCTCGTCGAACTCGCCGAAGAACGCACCGATCTCGGCCCGCTGGAGCGCCTCCAGCTGAATCGTTTTCAGGCGCTTGATCAGCTGAATGCCCGGGTAGTTGCTGCACCGCACGAACGCCGCCTCGGCCGTCTCGAGATCGAGCTTCTTCAGCGACGCCTCGGCCAGCAGCCGCCAGAGGCGCGGGTGCGAGTTGTCCTCGATGAACTGCTTCGCCTCGGCGATGCCGACGTGCGCCAGCAGGTCCTCCGTGTCCCGGAGCGACTTGACGCGCAGCTGCACGATGTGCTCCTTCACGTTCGGCGTCGCGCCACCCTTGATGATGTCGTCCAGCAGCACGCCCGTGATTTCCAGCTCCTCGAAGTGGCAGATGTAGCCGGAGCAGGTGATCGGCTCCTCCGGGTCCGCACCGCGCAGGATGTACATGCGCGTCTTCTCCATGATCGCCAGCAGCTGCGGGTTGTCCTTCGCCCAGCAAATCGCCCACACGTCCTTCCGCTCGATGTGGCCCCCAGCGACGCCCTGCTCCAGCTCGCCACCCGCCACCGTCGCCGTCGTCGTGTCGTCACGGAGCGTCAGCGTCGTCAGCACGCCGTTGCAGTCGATCATGGCGGCGCGGGTCGAGTTGCAGTTGATCGCCAGCTTGTAGCTGCGCGCCTGCAGGTAGTGCCGGTTGCGCAGCACCAGATGGGGCAGCGTGTACTCGTGGATGAGCCCACTTTCGCGCCCGATCAGCAGCAGGTTCTCCGAGGAGGCCACGCAGCAGATCGGGTCCTGGCTCGGGTCCACCTTGGGCGGGATTTCGTGGGCCGTCTTCGAGTCGAGATCGTTCAGCACCTCCAGGGCGGGCGTGTCATCGATGTGATACTTGCGATCGCGTTTCATCTTGAGGTTCGCGTGTAACGTCGAAGCTCCCTGGCAGGATAGGCGAACCGAGAAGAAGCAACACGGAAAAGGTCAGCATTTGGGCAAATTGATGGTGGCAAGGAGGTTTTGAGTGCACTTACCTTCGGTGTATGATAATGCCAGAGCAGGAAGTGATCCTTCGATGCTACGATCACATGCGTCGAGTTCATCGTGATAAACTCCGGGCGAATATCGATGTATTTGGCTGGTTAAACGAAACAAACGTTAAAAAAATTATTGGAAGTTATTACTTATATGTTGTTAGAATTTATTTAAAAAAATGGCAATAACTTGCCCAACGATCAGGGCCAAACTTACAATCCACCGTCGTGCTGATCGAGTTGCATATCAGCAGCTGGTACATCAGGTCCTTCGGCTTGCCGCCCTCGCTCACGACGCTAAACTCCTTGCCGGTCATGCGCGTCTCGATCGCGATCACGCAGTGCTCGGCCGACGCGGCCATCGACATCATCGGCTCGACCTGCTTCGCGTAGCACTGGTTCGAGCTGGTGTCCCAGAATGTCACCGTGTCCGTGTCGTCGCCACCGCCGCCCGCCTCCTGGTAGCAGACGGTGCGGTTGAAGTAGCACCAGCTGTAGTCGGGCCGAATGTTCGCAAAGTAGATGAACGAATCAACGGACAGAGCGATACGGAGCGATTTACCCTCCCACGATAGGGATGTGATTTCTTTGCCCGGAATCTTTAGCGTGCGAATGTGCTGTTGGTTTGAAAGAAATGGTTTTATGGTTTTGTTTTGTTAACAGTTCATCGATGATGTAGAATATGTGTTTAAACATTCATTTAACTAATTTCTTATGAAGGTAAGTTACAGTAGGCCATAAAACTCAACTCCTGGCCAAAATGTCAAAATTGGCAGCATAATCTAACCATCAAAGTAGGTTGCGAACTGGTTGGTTATTTCAATTGGCAACCTTACCTTTCGGTAAGGTTCCCTAGTAAATACGTAATAACGCATTCGTTAATGTCTTTTGACGAAAAAAGTAGTACGGCAAAGCAGGGAAGTTATCTATTAAATGATTTGTTTAGTGAATCATCTCTTACCACACCATACGGCGTGTAGAACAGCACCTGGCTGCTGTCCTTGTCGCTGCTGAGGTTCGACTTGATACCGCACACCGCCAGGATCGTCCCGTCGTGGTTCCACATGCAGGAAATGGCCTGCACCCCAGTGTCCACCACGACCGGCGTATCGTCGTTTTCGTGCCGCATCAGCTGCATGCGTCCGTTTTCGTAGCAGATCACCAGCACCGGCCGGTTCGGGGAGGTGGACTTGTGGAACCAGCACAGGCCCACCACCGTGATGCTCTTGGCCGGCGTAAGGTATACGCACTGGACGTGCAGCTTCATCACGAAGATGCCCTGGTTGTCGTACAGGTGCACCTCGCCGTTTTTGATGCTGAACAGAAGCAGCCGCCCGTCCGGGCTCCACTGGACACCGCTCAGCGACACGTTCTTCAGCTCCTTGCCCCAGATCCGGTTACCGTCGACGGACCCAACGATGACGGTGCCATCCTCGTACACGATGCAGATCTTCTGCCCGTCGCTGGTCCAAGCCATTCCCTTCACGGTCGACTTTTTGCGATCGTTTGTCATCTCCTCGTACCAGGAGCCCTAAGATGGAAGAGGAGGCATTTCATTAAGATCGACGGTAGAAGGTAACCTAATCAACTGACCTTGTACAACATCCACACCATGATAACGCCATCCTTGTCGGACGAGGTCAACTTCTGCTGCGATTCATTCCAGGTCACCACCTGAATGGACGATTTGTGGCCCTCGAGCGTTTGGTTCATCGACAGGTTGCTGGCCTGGAGCGCCTTCCCGGGCTGGGCGGACACGGCCGAGCTGCTGGCCTGCTCCAGCTTGAGCACCTTCAGCAGCCCATCCTCTCCACCGACCGCCACGTACCCCTGGTCTTTGTTCCACGCGATGCAGTTCAGCCGCGTATTGTTCGGAATGGCAATCTGCAACCCGAACACAGAAGGAGGGAGGAGGATGGTTGAAGATGAGCTTTCCGCTCCGGATGCTTTGCACCGTTATAACGGTACGCTGGCGGGAGCGCACATACCTTCTTGCTTAAGTAGATAAACATGTTTGTGGCGCGCGGTTCCGTTATGACATCAATTCTGCACCGAAGTCAATTGACCACTCGCTATCAGGGGATGTTGCGCAGATGAAAATGTATCCTAAAACACTTGAGACTTATTTCAACATAGGGTTTATATCCTGTTTTCTACTGCACCATCTGCAACGAACATCAGACAGAACGAAAAACTTATTTGGGGACGAGCGAAGCAAATTGTGTACCCAACAGGTTGCCATAGCAATAACAACTAGAGTTGAGCGCTCTTCCTAGGATCCAGTAATTTCTCCCGATCCTCTGGCAATAGGGTCCGAGATGGTTGATGTTTTACTCCGGATTTAAATGTTTCTTGCTATGGAAGAATAGTAGCTGCTCAATACAAATTTTAATTAGTAATGGAACGAACAGAAAGTAAATAAACTATTTAAAACTAGATGAACTTGATTAGAAATTTTTTTTTGCGGTTGGGAATCATAACTCTACCGGATCGGATCGGAGCATCGGTTTCGTTCCGAGCCCAACTTGGAGTTTTTTTCCCAACAATCACCGAACCAAACAAAGTTCGGTAACACGCACACAAAAGCAACTTTGTTTGTAAACAAACTGAACTGCTTGATATCCCCACGCGTGTGCGGGTTGGAAATGCTGATATATTTCACCGTGGTTGAAATGTTTCCTTTCGGAAAGATAATGAAAACTAAACATGTCCCGGTATACGGTATCACACTTTTTGTAAATTATTTTTTACTTTATTTTAATCTTATTATTATCGCACGTTGTCATTAAATCGATTAGTTAATGTGGTAAACAGTTGCTATGTTGTTGAAGTCTACTGGCTTCCTTTCCACGGCATGCACCTCTGCACTACATTTTCCTGGCGCACTACATTTTCCCAGTGTGTGCCGGCGGCTTCGGTGGCTAAAATGGTCTCGTTTCTAAGCGCTCCGCTCTTTATTTGGTTTAGTGTGCTAGTAAGTGCTACTAGCTTTTCGGTTGTTTCTGCAGTCGACCCTCAGTTCACCATTATTGGCGGCACCGTTTTTTCTAACTAGGGCGCCGTTGCGCCTTACCGAATATTTAATGGTAGTGTGGTTATTTTACGCCCAGTGTTTCGTGATTGGTATGCATAGACGATTTTCATTTTCTTCGATAATGTTGTGTTACTCGTCTTTTCGCACGAGTGACACTAATTTTCATTCGGACTCACCCATTTTCGTGCTGGGATTTCTTTTCCTTTTTTTTAACTACTAGTATGAAATGTTGTTGCACGTGGTTGCATTCTAGCTTCATGCAGCAATGTAATAGCGCAAGTGTTTAGAAATCAGCTTAGAGATCGAGTGGAATCTTGACCCACTGGGTTAAGTTATGTTTCTTTAATGTTATAGCCGTTTTAATCGTTTTGTTAATGAATGTTTTCAATGTTTTAATCGTCTTCATTTGTTATTTTCCGCTTTCAAACTGGACAAGCTAGGAAAGAAATGTTCGAATGGCTTAACACGCTCTGCACAAAGGTTTCATCCTTCCCCGATGAATGTCCATTTAATACTTAAACGGCTACAGATGTTTAGCAGCAATGTTTTAGGTTTTTTCCATTGACTGTCCGTTCGTAACTCCAGCTCCTGGTTGAATGATGTGGAAATACATGATGGAGTAAAATGTTACTCTTTGCAACGCGTCTGCGCAACTGCGTATCACTTTCACGGCTGATTTGTCTGACACACGAACGAACTCCTTCCGGTTCCAGGTCGAACGCGGCACGTTTAGTCTCTTCTGATCCGCTCAAAAATCTCATACAAAACTAGTTTCCTGTACCTTCTCTGTTTCCTTCTCATCTGTACATTGTTTTATCCATTCCGAATTAATGTGTTTTTTTGTTGTTGTTTTCCATCGAGCGTTTACCCCTTTTCTATTGCCTCTTTTTGTTCATTTTTTCTGGTTTTGTGGGTGCTTTCTAGATGATCAAATTAACTGTCGTAGAAAAATAAGGTTCTATGTGCAATAGTCTGACCTTTTCGGTTTCCTTTTTTCGTTTAATGATTTTTGTATGAATCCTGAATAATACTTCACACTATTCTGTGTGAGTCTATGTGTGTGTGTGTCTGTGCTCACTCGTAATATTATCTGGTTTTTATTTTCCCTCCTTTCGCCGGTAAGTGTAAATATGTATTGTTTTTTTAAGTTTGTGTGCTAGCCAAATGTAATCGAAAAAATCCTGCCGTAGTTTCGCCGTTCGCTTCATTCATGAGCTTTTCATCCTGATCATCTCTTATCTATTCCTGTTAGCCCTGCGTTACTTGCATCCTCTTCATCCATCTCCTTCTTTGCACCGTTTGCTTCACTTTTTGGTCAGTTATATTGAGAACGCCACAGTCCTTGTTTACAGTTTCAATAGTTTAGTTTCGTGATTATGCACCATTTTAATCCCTTCTGTTCACTTTCGTGTCATTTTGTGGAAAAGAGAACATGTCATGTTAGTTCTTAAATAAATCACGATCACAGAGCTGAGCGCCTGAATTGCCACTAGTCTGATTGGTTCAGTTTGATGCGTGTGTACTGTGCGTGTTATTTTCTGAGTCCGAGTTGCAGGGAAAGATCGAAGGGAAACCTCAATCAATCAATCTCAGCAGAAAATTTTAAAATCAATCGTTGTCCATCTCGCAAGACAATCTATCATTATTCAATCAACTGCATCTACACAAATATGACGGCAAGAAAAATGAACAACGCTCATGTAAGATGCGAGAAACGATTCAGACTGTCAAGACTGTCGAAGAAGCTTTCTTAGAGCCAAACGGTTCCCTTTTCGAAGCGAAAAATAATTCATGTAACGCCCGACCCTAAAATCACATTATCCGAACACTAAATTTCTCTAAATGGTTATTCTGCTTGTCTTGCTAAAAAGTGTATTTTTCCTACGATCCTTTTGACTTTGCAAGATTTTTTAAAAGTATTTCTATGTCGTTTGTTTCTTCAGCACCAACTGTTCATTTTCAAGTATTTTTTTTCTTCCGTTAAGTAATTAGGGTTATCTGTTTTATGTTTCGCAATTATCACATGTTATTTTTTCTGTCAAAAGTCACCCTCCAGCCAGTTCTATTCAACTGAACGAAAAAAATCCATCTCTTTTGCTAGTTTCATTCTGATGGAGAGAAATATAGTAACACGTCTTTGCAGAATGACCAGAAAGAACCTATTTAGTAAGATATTTTTCTCACTCTAGCAAATGAGTAAATGAGCATACGCCGTTAGTACAACTTATCGCTGCGATAAAAACATGCCGGAACAGTGTCCGCCCTTTTTCCCCAAGCCGAATATTTTAATCTACCAACGATACGAATGTTTTCGATACTTTAAAGTTTTTCTTCGCTAGCCTAGATCGTCGAAGCAATATTATCGTGCTGTATGCATTTATTGTTGCTAAATCGTTCGTTCCGGGCATCACGCGGCACACAGGACAGTTTGCAAGAGCTGAGGAGAGAACCCGAGTGACTGAACACCGCGCATGGCAAATGCTAGGTGTTTTACGACGATCGCATTTGAGTTGATAGTTTCTTTTTCTACTAGTGTTTTTTTTTCTCTTCATTTTTACGATTCGATTATGCTACTTTCTATGCAATATGAATATGTGTGGTTTGATACGATACGATGAGACGCACAACTACTACGACGACAATGAAGACAACGACGAGGACGACGATAACAATGCGATGGACGACTGGACGAAGGAAAAAGTTCCCTTTTTTTTAATCCCGTGTCTTCCGTGGTGGATTAGGTGACGATAGGCGATGCAGTTGTTGCTGCTGCAGCTGATCAGAAACATGTAAAGTGAATCGCCAGGAGAAATCACTCAAGTCTACTAAAAATGCATGCGAGATGCTTCGCGATGTAAACTTTTCGCTACAAGATAAGCGATGGATTATTGTGAGTGTCTGAGTTTTTATGACCGTAAGATTACGACAAACCTCACGCATTATGAATGATTGTTATTTTTTACTGTTTCCTCTCTGTTTCAACGCAAAATCCTTACATGAAAACTGAAACAGGAAAAACATTACAATAAGAGACCAATCTGGTGGAAAACAGGGAAATGTAAGAATGAGAAAATAATAAATTAAATAATATAAGATGAAAAATTAAACTAACTATACAAATCATCATCAATCAAATCATACAAAATACAAAGATCATGACTAAGTTTTCGCGAGCACATGATGAACAAATACCAATAGAAGCAAGGAATACATAATAAAACATATGGAAACAATGATTACTGAAACAGTAAAGGTTTTTATTTGAAAGTTTGTTTTTTAGTTTTTTAGTGCTTTTCGAAGTTTTTCTATTCATCCTTTTGCATCGCAGCATATCAACGTATTATCTAATAATTACCTCATTTGTATATATCTCTTACAGCCTACAAAGTGTATAAAGTAATTATTCTGTAGTATTTTTTTTCTTTTTTTTTCTTTTTTGCTTCTTTTCGTGTCTGCCTTTTGCTTCATTTTGTTTAGTTTACTTCTTCGTTATATTTTTTTCTTCCTCTTTAGCGTATAGTTTTCAATCACTTCAGTTTCTGTAATTCATTTTATCAAACAAAATGTTTTGCCTTTTTCTCTGTTTCTTTACCCTTTTCCGTTTGTTCTGTTCTGGTTCCGTGTAATGAAAATGTTCACACGCACACAAATACATGTACCGAATAGAGGGGGGGTGAAACAACACATGAAACCGATCGGGAAAGTAGCGTAAAGGACGACCAACCGCAACCGAGTGCAACCGATCATCGTCGCCACTCGCGTGTGCTCTTACTACTTAGCGACCACTTAACTAACCTACAGCAAACGACCCTCGTGGGCTGGGTGGGCTAGTTGGGTGGAGGAGAGAACAATGGATGATCCTCTCGCAATGCCTTTTTCAAAAAGGGATACTAGGGGTCGGGAAAGAAGCACACCGACGAGTACGTACGAGTATTACATGCCCGCCCATTCATTTCTACTCTGGCTCTCTTTCTTACGCTGGCGGAAATCGTTATTAAGTGCAAAAACTAGTAGCGAATGTTTTTACCCTATTTTAACAATTACATCATATATAGCAGTGTTTATTGTTCCGCTTTCAATCTGCTTTTCACACATTCCCTTGCATCCTTTGCTCAACGGAGGATTGTTTTCAGGTTACATAAAAAGAAAAGTGGGCGACAAACCAAAGGAATTGCATTGAGTTTGCTGCACTTTGTTCGGCTTCTTCTTTTTCAGTAACGGAGCGAACAAACGAAAGGAAGTGGGAAATCATCCGCACACTCTACTACCCGAAAGCACTCCGAAAGTCATGTTTTCACTCACATACAGCCTCATTCCAAATCACATCATTTTAACGCTTTTCCACTCGATGCGTGCATTCTATCTCGCTTTCACTCTTCTCTCTCTCTCTCTCTCTCTCTCTCTATCTCTCTCTTTCTCTCTCTGTTCTAATCACAATTTTCACATCACTATCTTCAAGCAGTGGGCTCTTACTCACAAAAGAGGGTTAATTTTGTTTTGTTTAATCAATTGTAACGGGTCACGATCAAGTTTGTTTTTATGTCTTGAAAATCTAATGATTTAGTTGGGATATTTGCGAAAAAGAAAGTGTAATTTAAATCATATTCTACTTGTCGTTGGTTGGTATTCCTTTTACACCGAGAAGTTTCAACTCCGGCCCATGGGAGATCAATTTACGTCCGCAATTGTTTATGCAATTGATTTCTGTTGTTGTTTTGCTCAATGATTCTTCCACCAGCGAGCGTTCTGCTTTTGTTATTTTTGTCTTCTTCTGGACTCCGTAAGTCTTGTTTAGGTGTGGAGCTGGCAGACAAAAAGTATAGATAACATTTTCCAACTGATGCCGTTTCTAGACAAAATAAAACAAACATCACGCATTTCCCAGTTTTTCCACGCCCATCGTCTTCCTGAACGGTTCCACCAAACTCTTTGCGTCTTAGTGTTAAACTGCTACACTCCGAATATTGGCAGTAGTTGGTTTATGTTTTCGGCCTCGTCCCGCTACTGTCCCTGCTTGCGTGCCTGCTCACACCAGGCTATTTATTGTTCATCCGAGGAAAGTTTCGGCTCACGTTACTGGATAAGCATCAGTGTTGTGAGATTTTCTTTTGATTCCGTGCGGGCAGTTGGTTATATTCTCTAGTTTGTGTTCTAGCTTCTGGACAGCGTCTGAAAGGTTTTGGTTAGTTTTGTTCGCTTCTTTGTTTGCGACGTCCACCGTATCTACTCATTATCTAATCCGGTTTCCAGTTAATGTGGGTACAATAACGTTGGGTGGCATTGTATGTTTTATGGAACGATAGATTTTTTTCCGATAATTTTCTAGTGACATCATTGTGACACCTTGGTTAAAGTTTGTCAAAATAGAAACTTTCGATACCGAAGAAGACCACCACCCGAGATAGAGAAAACATGAAAGCAGGAAACTTACCTAACGATGCAAACAGTTATCCAAATATAGCTTCAAAAGCTTTCTGCCGAATGTCTGCCGGTTCTGGTGAGAAATATAGGTTTTTGGTAAATTTTTGTGTCCTCTGTTATCAGCTTTTGGGTTGGTTGTGATTTTACGTGGTAGGGTGTTTACTTTTAATTGTTTCTAATCCTCGCTGGTTTAATTTTGTTATTTTAGTTTTCGAGTCACAGCTTGAATCCTTCATGTTTGCACATTCCTTTCATTTGCATACAAAGTTTTCCCTCTCGTTCATTCGCTTTTTTTCCAACGATTTCGCCACTTCCTTTCACTTCTCGCTCACGGAACACCGCTGGCCGGGTGACAGTTTGCGTATGTTTGTTTTTAATCCTTTTTGTTGTTGTTGTAAAAACTAAAGCTAATCTTAAATCGTGTGTATATTTCGACTAAAATACGATTCTTCCTCTATCACGCCTCGGACACTCTCCGCAAGGGTAGTTTTATGTTGATTTCGCGATTGATTTATATATATATCCTTTTTTATCCTTTTCTTATGAGTTTACTAATTTACGTGCTTACGGCTCACGGATGATTTCTCTCACGTACACTAAACCTAATATCACTCTCGCTCATTTCTGCATACTATCTCAGACATACCACATCACACATAAATGAAAATTTTCACATCCACTTTTCACTAATTTTCACCAGGACGCTCCATTCTCCTACGACTGTTGCATTGTGTTTAGTTCGGGATATAAAATTTAATTAGAAAGTAATGGGAGTGAAAGTAACTGTACTTAGCTCCTGTTTACTACTACCGAAAACATTCCATAGGACGCTCCGTAGACGGCGAAGATAACATTAATCGAAGACCTTTCAAAGGTGTAAGGGCAGTTGACAAGAGGTGAAAGACAGGCGGCGGTGTCCTATAATAGAAAGGACGTACACAGCGGCCCGTCCTGATCGTTTCAGTCGCGTAATAGTTATCGACGAGTTTCATGGAATCTAAAAAGGAACGTAACCTACCACGGAGCATAGCCGAGCGTGAGGTACACAAATCGATAAAAGGCAAGAGACCCACCACAACCAGCTTAGCGGCAAAATGGTGGGTTCATCTTGTTCGTGTCCTTCCTCCTTCCGCTGGGTGGCCGGAACCAGCCTGCCTGCCCAGGACGGGAGGATGCAAGGACGGCAGAAGACAAGTCAGACCCTTGCGTGGGTACCCGTGCAAGTGGAAATCAAACTGTTAGCTGGTCTCGTTGGGTGGTTGAGGTTGGCAGGAAACAGGAAACGGGAGACGCGACGCACAACGCGGTGGCGGTGTGGATGGGGCTAATTTATCGCCGATGAGCTGCCACCGCTACTGCTGCTGTTGCTGCTGGTCCGCGTGCGCCGCGTTGGCGACGCGAATCAATCCCAGCCATTCTCCTTTATCATGTGGGCCAGCTCGATGATGTACTTGCCCTCCTTGTACTTCTGGCTCGACTCGAAGGCATGTTCCTGTTGATGCAAGCAGAAGGCAACACATGAGAGATAGAACATAGCCTTAATTCTAGTGAACGAATTGGTTTCTTGTCGAGACTTACATATTTCCACCCGAGAGGCGTTTTGCAGCATTCACAGTAGATGTCGGCCACGGCGTGTAGCCCCGTTAGGAGGACCCGTTCCTCGGCCTGGCCACAGGCAACGTTGACCCTGCGTGGAACAAGCGCGAGGAAAAGAAAGGAAGGTCACAAAAATGCATCTTCCCATTCGGAGGTGCGGAGGTGATACTTACACCGAGTTGAACAGATACGCCCGTCCCTGGCTGCCCTGGAACGATTTCGATATAAGCTCATCGTGACTAGCTAGATGTGCCCGGCAGTGGACACAGGAGTACGTTCGATTCGTCGGCGGGAGGTAAGCTTGGAACGTTTTCACCATGGTGCCACTCCCGGACGACGAAGAGGACGCCGACGATGATGATTGCCCGTTCGCGTGCCCTCCGTTGGCCGCCTCCTGTTTTTTTTTATGAGAGGGAAGAAAAATGTGTCCCAAAAGAAGCGATTAGAATCGTTTCCATTGCAAACGACGGAAAGATATCGGGTGTTCCACATGCAGCTACTACCAGGGAAAAGCAGGCTGGTTTAATTTATACACAGTATACAATGAGATTTGACGGTTTTGATGGTGCGAAGATAATGAAAATGAAAAATTAGGCCACGTAATTCACGAGTACACTGGATCAAAGATACGCATGCAATACAGCGACTAGGCTAATGACCCGCAGCAGTGGCGGTACCGAGGCTGCGGCCGTGTACCTGGGTAGGATCGTTTTCTTGATTGGATTCCAGGCCGGAAGCGTTACTGGTAAACGGTGCCGACGCGAAACTGGGACGTATCTGCTGCAGGGGTCGCTTGTCGCGTCGGCCACTTCCGACGGGCTCGATTGACTGCGTCGCGATCGGAGTGTTTTTCTGCGTGCCCAACCACCACCACCAGTCGTCCCCGGGATGATCCTCCTTATACACAACCGGATGGGAGCGTTTCAATTTGGAAGGGTTAAAATTAGGCAGAGTTAGTGAGATGCGCGTGCGTGGTGACATGAGATGAGACAATTAATTGTTGGAGCACCGCGGTCCAATCGATCGTAGGAAAGTGTCACGAAAGTGGCACGTACACACACGAACCCCGGGGATAGGCATGATTGAGATAATGTTTGATTAGAATGTTACGACCAATAGGTTAGACTGTTTAACACTCCGAACATCATGAATCCCGTTAGTTGTTTTTCTCCTCTGCGATGAAAGCATAATAATTACCTGGAATAGTAGATCGTACAGGAACGTTATTCGCATTCGTCTCCTGCCTGGAACCGCCTGGATTGAGTAGGAACGGGACGCAGACTAACCGCCAAACGACACCCGAAGATCTCGAGAAATCACTCGCGCTCGAACGGATTTACTATTCCCGTTCGCGTCTTTTCTGTCTTGTTAGATCACCACTACTTCTCTCAGTGCTCGGCTGTTACTTTGTAGGAACGAATTCTTGCGAAAGCGTCCGCGACAGTCCGCGTGCCGAGCTGACCGGTGTGTTTCCTAGAGCGTCGCACACGGATCGAATTGGTTTCTGGACTTTCCACCGAACACGCGCTTCCCACGACACTTTGCTAACTGAACAGTACTGTGGTAGCTGCTTCCGCTGGACCACCGTGGCTAGGCAATAGTGATTCTCTGCTCCCACCGAACACTCCGCCCGACATGCAGAGGACGGACGACCCTACACGGCACACTATTGCCTTCTGTGAACGTAGACTAGTGTGCAGTTTCCTTTCTTTTCTTCCTGTTCTTTAGCTTCCTTCGATTCTGCGCTTTTGCAGGACGTTGTGGTGTTCTGGTGCGATTGGAAAAGAGACAGCTCGGCGGAGTGCACTTTTCACGCAGAACGCTTTAAAACGCTTCGTTTACAATTTTTCCTGCGTTCGATTTTTCCGTTCGTTAACGCTGCCGGTACGGTACGGTGTAGCCCCAAAGCACGAACAGTACGTAGTAGTAGATTAAGTGCCAAGTAAAACCCTCGGTTTATACTTCTTTCTCCTTAGTCTCTCTGCTCGCGACTGTTGTATGGCTGCTGCAGCTGTTGTCGCTGATTACTTTACGCCAGCGCCTGTCGTTTTCACGCTATATGTTGCGATAGAAATTCTGGGGAAAAAGAAACGGCAAACAGACAATAAAGTTAACGATAATTTAAATAAACAAAATTGCCGATGGAAGAAGCTGCACGGATCGTTCGTCGGCAAACGACGAGACGCACGGTAAGAAAGAAAGCAGAAACATGTCCAACGCGTCGGACAAATCTCACTTGTCGGTGATATTTCCAACCAGAAGCGTAAGCATCCAACAAATCACACAAATTAACACACCGCCTAGACACCAGGCATGGGAGGAACGTGTACATGCTTTTTTTAAACGATACAGGAAAACGGGAAGGAAACATATTTCTGAAAGCGTCCAGACAGACGACGCGCAATTGACGACCGTTGATTACAAAAGTGATCAACACCGGTGCACCGTAAGCGCGATAAGCACGAAGTTCCCAACATCATGCGCAATGCCCGGCAAGTAAAATGAAACTGCTACCGCGTCGAGAAATAAAAATAAAAGTACAATCATATTAATAACACCACAATCTGCTCGATGGTCGCTCAAGGACGCCCGGCGTTGCAAATGACGTGTATGTTTTGTGGTCCTTTTTTGTCTGTGCAGCATTTCATCCGGAGGCCCGCGCAAAAGCCTCGGTGACACCTTCGCCAGCTCCGCACCGCGATTGCTACGAGAAAGGGGTGGCACGTTTGGCACGAAAGCAATGCACGTTGTTGTGGGGGAAAGTTTTTTAGCAAAAAATGCACAAATAAAAGAGTACCGGGACGAAAGTGGGCCATCGAATCTCGGCCGTTGCGAGGTACCTACAATCAACACAAGGTAGTGTCAAGGTTTTACCCGATACTCCTGATAAATCACATTACATAACAACCATCCACGGGAAGTGAATGTCAAGGAGCGGGGGAATCGGCGATATCTTCCTCCGTGAAGCGCTTGGAATTGCATTAAGTAGGAATTTACCAGAGCTTATCGGGGGAGAGCTTCCAGGGAGAGACTGTCTGCATGCCTTGTTGGAATACACAAAATCTGATAGGAAGGCTTAATAACAACTCAAATAAATATCCCATTTGTCGATATTTTTAAACATTAAAGGTTATACTAGAATATCATAATATTCTAGTTAAATGAAATAACGAATCTCTTTCTTTGAAATAAGAAAAAAGGTCGTGCAACTCGTTCCATCTTGCCTTACACATGAGTCACAGAATCAGTTTTGTTAGAACGGCGTCACATAAAACAAAGAGAAATGAGAGCCAGAAACCCGCGCGGAGCAAAAAGCGCACCGACATTCCTCTCCATCGCGGAAACCATGTACGTATGCCACTTCTTCCTCCCTCGGTGCTGGAATGGTGGAGCGAGAGGTGGAATTAATTTCTAATTCTTCCCACCATCTTGCGCGCCATGGTCTATGTTTTTTTTTTATCCCCCTGTTCCTTCTTACACCGGTGGCTCTGGGTTCATCAAACTTTCGGACGGTAAATGGGTACGAAATAACTGTTTTGCGCTAGTTTAGCTTCCATGCTTTGGCTTTTCTCATCCGCCATTGCATAGGACGCATGTGAAGAACGAGAGAGGTTCGATCTTGATCGAAGACTGATGCGCAGTGCTCTTGACGTTATGTGATGTAATTTAAAGTAGTATTATGAAATTGCACAGAATTGGATAATTAAATCGACATGATCGATGTTCGAACATTCCATCCATCAAATATTTGGGTGATATAGAGTTAAGGTTAGTTCTGTGTAATTGCGACGCAACATTGAACCCATAGCAGTCGATTCAGTTTAAGGTTGATTAACACGTAACACAACACTATCGGGCTGTGATAATCAACACGAAAGCACCTCGACCGGTGCCTCGGCACTTTCTCCGCAGCACAATCTCAGCGCGCAACGAGCCGCGAATCACGGCTTAAAATCACCCTTACGACGCCATCACCAACCACAACAAAATTCGCGACCGAGAAAACATTGAAAATCACAACAATAACAATCGGATCACAACAAGGCACGGCTCAAACCGGAACGCGCTCGAAATCAGCTGCGACGCGATATGGCGAATCGCGTGGCCGGTGGTATAGAAGGGGCAGACAAGCAGGGCGCTTTGCTTAGGGAAACCCCTGAAAAGCGTACAAATTACGTAGCAGAAAACCCGTACAACGGCAACGCGACCACGCGTTATAGAGAGAGATGGAGGGAGAGAGAGAGAGAGAGAGTGGGAAGGGGAGTGAGTAGCATCGAAGTCGCTGACACAATTTTCTCGAGCAAGCGACGAACGCCAGGGCTAGCCTAGCGCTGCTGCTAAACAGGCCTTCTCCTCGCTCTAGGTGGCGGAGGAGATCAAGAGCCAGCTCCTAATCTAATGCGCTCTGGACATGAACCAAAAAAAAAAAAAAACTTGCTCCAACTCGCCGCGCCATTTAGGCCAACGCGCATAAAAGCTGCTCTTCCACGACCACGAGACAGCGCGGGCTGGTTTACCTTTCGAACCGAGCCTACAGAAAAGAAAAACGCTTGCTTTGCAAGACGCGACCGAAGAAAAAGCAAAACTTGATCGGGATATCGATTTGAGGCGCACTCGCGCACGGAACCTTTGCACAACTTCGACCGGACCTCCACCTCCACGGTTTGGAGGAGAGCCCACGGACAAGACTGGTCCGGCAGTAACACACCACAAACGGGCTATTACTGCTGGAAAACTTGGCAAGACTCCACACGGACTTCACCTTCGGACGTGCACGAACCAATGAGAGATCGAGTGGAGTACATGGATGGGATGGATACTACTGCCAGCTGTGGCAGAACCCGCTGCCGAGCCAGCCGTACCAACAAGTGATCACCGATCGGTCAGAATAGGCATTAAGAGGTAGAAAGAGAACGAGATATCGTAAGGGATTAAGGCTCGGATGCACACAAAAAAAAACCGTCTTGTTGAAGGGGTGTACACCAACTGGTTGAGCAGATCATCCCCACCTTCCAGGACCAGCAATCGGAGGAATGGAATCGCGAACGTACGTTCCGCTGCTATGCATAACACACTCGCCAAGGTAAAGGTACGGAATTCTGGTTAACTTACACCGGGAGGCTCTCCACGGATGCCTTTATGCTGCTGCTCTCTTTTCCCGGAGAATGTCCATACGCGGGATCGAGTCTTCGGCGCAGGAGAGTCGGAATCTTCTGCACACTATTGGCCAACGGATTGCCAGCACGAGATCAACGGTGGGCGCGACGGATATTGACCCCACGATGGAGCGCGAAACGAGGGCACTCAACTTTTACTCTGGCCGGCCTCAAAGGTTCGGGGATTTGCTTTTTTTGTGTTAAGCACAGAACTTCCTACTTCACCACTCGCGATAGGAAACCGGACGCCACGAACCGTTCTTCGCTGGGGGGGTAGTAGAGCTTGCGCGATCTTGCCTCAGTGTTGCCACCACTTGCGTTCCTTCGTTTGCACACTAGCCAGCCCACGGCACTGTTCCTACTGCCGAGTGTTGCGGCTAGATTCCTCTGAAGAACACCACCGACAGCAAAGCTCACGACTCCGGAGATGGGAAATCGGAAGAGCTTCGAGATCATCGTCCGTAGACGGGTCCGCGAGCAGGAGCGCAGTTTCTCGCGCTTTTCTTTCTCCTATCTTTCGGAAACTTTTGGAACGGAACGCCTGACTTGAACACCGGAGAAGCTAACTTAGGATCTTCTATGGGCAGATATAGGCAACGAACTTCGCGATTTGGGGCTACGCTTTGGAGCTCGTCCGTTCGCTCTCCGAGAACATTTTAAACTCACTCACTGAGTACACTACAGGGAGCTGGGCAGCTAGAGCTGGCAAGAGAACGGCGTTGGTAAGTCCATCCACGAACGGAAGTGCACCGAACCGCAACGCAATAAGCCGCAGAAACAGCTGTCGTCTGCTGAACACCCGGGCAGTGGGGGGAAAGGAACCACACAACACGACGCTGGTCCTCGCTATAGTAGAGCTACTGCGCCCCTCTCCTGCTTACTTTGTACGCTGACCACTCGAAAGGGCGAAAGGCAAACTCGCGGACGCTGGCCGCGGACTTTCCGTTCTTCATACGGCGACGGTTGTAACTGATATGGAAGCTCGACCGTACGCTTCGACCAGCGGGACCACCGCCGCAAGTACACACTTCGCTTGGCTCGCCTTCGCTCAAACACATGAGCGCGGCGCACCGTTGTATCTGTCTGTCTGTCGTCCGTCCGCCTGGCTGTTCCTTCTAAGGGCGAGCAGATGAAGGCGGGCGGGTTCGCCTACGGGGTGTGGGGGATCTGTTGCTGTAGCAAACAAAAACATCACCAACACAACGCCAATGACTGCGACAGAGACGGTTGTGGAGCGGCGTGAATGGAGGCGGCAGTGGCGGTGGCAGTGATGCTGATCGCGACCACGACCACGACCAACAATGAAGGCGCAGCGAACAGAGAATACACACCAGCTGCCTTTGCTACCCTGTGGCCGAGTGTGTGAAGCTCAGAACTGCGACGGAGATCATAAAGGAACAGCACAGTGGGTTCGGATTGTTGCTGGACCAAATACATATTATTTCGATCATCAAGCGCTTTCCTATGATTTACGGGACACAGGACTTTTGGGACAACATTAGTATTTATTTGTTTTATAGAGGACTTAGAGCAATGTTGCTTTCTTCCCCCCTGGATCGCCTAAATAATGCTCCAAAGGATCTTAAAGCAATTATTGAACATCAAATTAATTATTGCAATACAGAGCTATAAGATTAATACTCTCGCAAAGCTCAGTCAAAAGATCTAGTCCATCGCTTTCCATTTGTCCTTAAAGTTTCAGTGTCTAAAGGATAGTTTCCCTTTGAGATTGTAACCAGTATTGAATTTTAAGGAAATATTCGAGGTGGCGACACTATTATTCCTATTTTTCGTATTGAATCGTGCTGCTCCATGTTTACATCAAACTATTTGGCAGGCAATTCAAAGTCGGTCCCTTTAATAAAAAAGTCGGTCCTTTTAAAAAAAATAAATCTTAGTGAAGCTCGCTATAGAATGTTTTCGATTTCATTTAGGGTTAATATTTAGTTTAGAATCAAATTAAATAAAATTTCAAACATTTAAAATCCATTTTAATTACACCTTGTCGGTCTGATTAACCACACACGTCCTCAAATGTCCATGTCCCATAGTGCAGTCGGCGTTTATACCACATCCGTTCGCTGCTATCCCAACACAACCGCGAGACCGTCACCACCACTACCACCGAACCATCTCGAAGCCTCGGCGGACAGGAGAAAACAACCCCCACGGGGAGCACGAGTAGAGAAACGCCAAGCGCGGTTAGCGGAACCAGCTTCGCGTGAGGTTGTTGGGTTGTTTGGGTTGTGTGTTAGGAGGGGGCCGGCCGCCAAACACGTTGTTTGAGAGCGGATTTGCGCGGCGTCGGCGTCTCGGTCGTCGGCGCGGCTAAAACGGCTTTGTCGAGTCGCTTCTTTGTCTGCGTAACCTCCCATCGCGAATCGTCAACAAAGCGTCAGCATACACACCACACGCAGGCAAACAATCGCGCACAACCATCCGCGAACCTGCGAATGCACTCGTGCCCCTTGCGTGGCTGATGATCGGGTGGTTGTGTTGTCTTATGAGGCCGCGCGGTAAGTAGGTGCGCCCCCGGGGGCGCACACGCGTATGTTGATGTATGTGTGTGTGCTGCGTTGTTAGCCTCTAATGGGAGACCCCCTTTGCCCGACTGGTAGTGGCAGTCCCTTGCAGATGTTTCACGTAGCTCTAGTTTACAACAATTTTCCAAGAGTGAAGAAAATACCAAGTCATAACAAAATATCCTGAGCCATCAGAGCCATGAGCCAGAGCCTGAGAGATCAGGGAACTACCATTATCTTCAAACTGTAGAAATCCCAAAGAAGTTTTCTGCGGTCCCCTCAACGGTTGGCTATACCTACTACATCTCGGGTCATGAGAGGAGAAGGAAGAGACAACCACTTTTAAAATCAGCCTGAATTATCAAAATCATCATTATCCACTAACAGTTGCAATTCTCGTGGAGGAAAGCGGACTGTTCGCAAACCGGCACACTAATGCATTGCTGCAGGTGGTGCATCTAGAGGGCACGCATACATTGGACATCGATTGGAACCGACGCAAACAACAACAAAATCTGGTTCAAGCCGCTCACCTCCGCCTCAGCAAGTTCAACGAAAATCCTACTATCGGTCGAAGTCGGAGGATTGACATTCTGATTATCTTCCCCCCGGCTTCTTCGGATTGCTATGATTGCAGTTCCGTGGTAACAGTTGGGCTGAAAAGTTCGTAGACTAACATAGAAAACTATTTATATTTCATTAAATTAGCGCATTAAATTTGAAACAGCGCTTACAGCGGTCGTACGATTTTTTGTACGAATTCCAATTTTAAGGTATACGTGAGTCTTCAGGCTCAAAATAGGCCAAGTTCTGGTGAAAACTCCTTCATCGGCATACATTGTGTTGCCAACGAGTATTCGCTTGAATTGGTAATTAATTTCAAAATGATCCTCGTTCCCACTCGGTGCTCATTTTGCTTTGTTTAAACTTAGTAACCCACTTCATTACGGTTAATTTTACAGGTGCAATGTCTGAATAATATTTATCAAGCCAAGTCTTGGCTTCAGCACACGAAATTTTTTTTATCCATATTTTCTAAGCTACCAAAAGTCGAAGATCTACATCTTATTAAAAAAATCCAGCTAAAATTGAGGTCCGGGGTAGCCGAGTGCGGACACCGGCTGGAACATGACCCACAATGGCGTGTGTTTGAATCCAGACCGGATCTTCGACGTTACGAAGGGATGACTACGCACGGTTGAAAAGTCTCGTAAGCCCTACAAATGGCATGACCAATTTGGTCTCTACGTTAAGACGAAGAAGGTACTTAAGATACCTCGGATTTATATTAGTTGCGCAATCTATGTCTGTGTCTACGAACTTTTCAACCCAACTGTGTCACTCTCTTTTGTTCGAGGAGGACTTAATGGCGGTGTTATTCCTGCTGTGCCGCTCTCGTTGATATTTTTTAGATTGTTGCTTACGATGCAAACATTGATTCACACAGGAAGAAGTAGATGTTTTCCCTCCGGTCTGCCGTCAAGTACAGTGCTACGCTTCACCCGCGTCCGTGGAGGTTAGCTTTTTTGCTACTTCGAGCTGTTATCACCTATGGCGGTGATGATTAAGCGGGATTGCTCTGCGCAGCGGCTCAGAAGCCGGGACATTTGTTTGTTTTGATGTGTTGATTCGTTGAATCGTTGATTTTATTTCTTCGTTGCCCTGCCCACTGATGAGAGTGGTCGCGTTTCCCTTTGATCCGATTCTCTCTTCCGTCAAAAGCCGGCTTCCTCGGCACAGTGGGGGCTCGATCCGCGTTTTGGGGTCATCGTGACAGTGTGTAGTTGGTGTAGCTTTGTTGTAGTTATTGTTGACAGCATGACAACTCGTCGTTCTTACCATCCGCACACAGTGATCGATCGTTCGCAGTGACCCACGCGTAAACCGCAAACAAATGCAGCTGATAACGGTCAAAGAGGGACCCCGCGGAACAGGGGAATAGGAAGGAAAGGCTGGTCGGATCAGATGGTCAGCGAGAAAGAGACAGAGAGAGAGAGAGAGAGAGAGAGCGAGAGGGGGAATGGTTTACAACCCGTTAAGCGCGGCATATGCGTGCGTGTTCGTAGCCAGGTCAATGACGATTGCGTTCCTCGATGGGAGCTGGTTTGGCTGGCTGCTCGTAAGACGCAGTGACCAGTTGGACGGACCCCCCCTATCCCTCCATCTCCCACCCCCGTCCACCCCCGAAACGTGCTGATGCTCTCAGCTGCTCCGGCTGCTGGCCTTTTCGGGCAAGAGACACGAACATATGTTCGCGATGCGTTCCATGCTTGCGCATTTTGCCTTTTTCATCTTCTTCGTCTCATCTGCCATACTACCTTTCCCCCCCTTTCTTGCCTTTCGTGCCCTTGTCGGCGGGATATGTACGTCTTGAAGACGCGTTGGCCTTGACTCGATGGCACGGTAATGGTGAGGCTGTAGACAGAGCGCGTCGTTTGGTTGGCGGAGTTGAACCGGAGCCTTTCGTAAGCGACCCGAGGCGGGAAAGGAAAGAGCAATGAAGCCTCAGCTCTGCCCTGGGAAGAGGAACGATGCCAACTATCCTTGAACGCGATGTGTTTGGGGACGCAAACAAAAAAGAGACGTAAGGCGTAGAGGATTGAAAGAAAATACTACGCAATAACCAAGATGTTCTTAGTGGAGAATACATTTTTTTATTGCACATCCTAGTTGCCTTGTTGGTGGCATATCAGGTTGATGTTACGTTTTTAGTTTGGAGTACAATTTCCGCTTACGTTTAGGGCGAAAAAACAAACGAATAATTGAATCCTCAAGGGACGGCATTTGAGGTACATCAAAGATGTGTGCATGTAGCACCTTTTTTACCCATCACGCGCTCATTCCCTTGACCTTGGCATAAGGATGGCGTGACAAACGGAAATTACTGACAATCGATTGAAACGCCACGGCTTGCCACCACTGCATGCCGCCATTCTGCCGACAGGCGGGCAGCGGGGTTTTGTTTGTTTCTATTATTTAAATCATCGTCGTCGTAATGCAAAGAATAACATTAACACTCTCGAAAAATTCCCGCGAAAGTAACGGTGTGGCGAGCAGGGAGCAAATAAATGCAATAAAGTGTTGAACACGCAACACTCCGTTGGAAAAAAGGCACGGCACGTGAGTAAAGAGGGTTACTGGGTTTGTTGCAGTCTCAATTTGTTTATTTCTTTTATTTCTGCAGCGCAAGGAGGGTTAAATGAAGCATGCAATTTTAGGGCAGGCTGTGAGGTTTCAATCAATAAACTGTTTAAATTCAAACGTCCGAAAAGCATAAGCACCGCTACAGTATTTCCAATCAGTAAGAAACTAAAACAAATATCCGCTTCCGGATGTTCTTTTCGAATGCCAACCGTTATGAGCACATGCACATTGTTTTGCATTCGTTCTCCATTCCCCCGGGTGAACGATAGTGTCACACCTTCTCCATCTTCGCTCCCTCGGTTGGTGGCACGCTAACCCAAATCTGAGCAGCGAAACACTTAAAGGCGGCACGACGAATGGCGCGGCAAACCGTTCACAGGAGGCAAAAGCGCGCAATTTGCAACCTGCACAAACAAACGCACCTTTCGTGTGCTCCAACAGCCCCCCCCAGGAGGAGGCGTTCCCTGTAGGGGAGGAAGAGATGTGTGCCGTTGTTTAATGATGGCCATCAACAAAGTGTGGGGATCGCAGATAGAGGTAGCGCGACCGCGAAGGGTTTAGGTGATCCAATTCCGGGTTTGGTGTCGGCGCAACAACGAACACAAAATCTACTGGAGGTCCGATTATTTTCAAATGATAAGATTTAATGGAAGAAACATATCATCACCAATTCTTAGTTTTCGTCTTAGTGAACCTACGTTGTAACAACAGTTTTCTGACAATTGGAGTCATTTTTTCTCATTCACAAAGGTATAATGATGCATTATTTTGTCAAAAACAAATAAACACGAATGCACAAAGAACTAATTATACTAGAACTAGAAAAATCATATTCCATTAGACAGCATCGTTAAGGACTATTATATGTAATGCCATTACGGGCTTCCTTCAACTACTAAACGTTCATCGTTCAGGAATGTTAGCTTTCTTTCTAGGATGTTATTCGGGAAGCCCTTATAGCATTTAAATTTGCTGTAAATTATCTTTAGACCCCCCCCTGTTGTTAGGATGTGTCTTTAGCATCGGGTTAACGAACGCCGACGGGAGAATTGGTTGCCCAACAACTCAAAAGGGTACCGTGGATGAAGCGTCCCTTACTGCTACAGGGCAGCTGCTGCTTGCCACTGGTGACGACGAAGGTGAGAATCGATTGTCTCAAACAAACCACCCCACACCGTCCCACTCCCACACGGCCTACGCTGTCGAAGGACCACGTGTTTCGCAGCTGATCGCAGTAGCGGGGTAAGAAAAGTATTTTCGTCCCGTTTGTTTACAAAACAAATGTTGTACGGTTTCGCGATTTGTGTTATTTTAGTGCACATCAGTACGCTGGTGTGCTAATGTTTGTCCACCCCCCCGGTGCAGTGTGTTTGTGTGTAAACTGTCTTGGACCGAGGAAAAAAAAACAAACGAATGCAATCGATCCTCGTAGCGTTGAGCCATCGGGCGTATAGACAAATATATTTCTTTTTGGTTTCTCTGATTTTGTCTTTTCGTGTTTAGTTGGTTTTTTTTTTGTTTCGTTTGGTTTAGCCCTTAATTCATTCAATCGCCCCTGCACTACTCGATGTAATCCACTTTCAGCGTCGGTGTCCTGTTTTTGCGTTGTTCAATAGCTAACGCTGTTAGGGTAGATGATTCCTTTACCTAAGGTTAAAGGTAGCTAAACATAATTTCCATCAGCGGAAGCAGGCAAGAAGAACTCTATTTTCAAACCTCGTCTCGGAACGTCTCTAACGAGCGCAGTTAAGTTTTTGTCATTTGTATTCACATTTTACGACTCCGTACGTTGCCTAATGAAGTTTGGCTTCCGCCTTTTAGACCGCAAGAAAAACATCGTGCGCCGCCCTTATGGCCAGAAAAGCAAATCTCAGTGTTTTCATCCGGACGCCACCGTTCGCCGTAGGTTTAAGAGGATTTAATCTATTTTTGGTCACACATTAGGGACGTCTGTGTGGCGGCCCTGGCGTAAGATGCCACCCCAAGACATCGGGAAATACTGGCGGCTGCTGCTGGCTACCACACTTCATGAGTGCGGAAATCGAAATTTCACCACGAACGATGACCACACGTTTTACAGATCGGTTATAAATATACGCACACACGACAGTGGACGCTACGGCATTATGCAACAGCCCTAGCTCGTTTGCCTGCTTGAGAATACGAGAATGCCCTTTGGCTTTGGCTGGTTCCTGCAATGCTACAGAGGTAATTAGCTGTTTCTTGATCAGGCAAAGTTTTCTCTTCAGTACATTGCGCAATAATTATAGCATCTTCTTCTTCCTGAGGCTCTCCCCCGTTAACGTACGTGCAAAGTCCTTCGTATCGGGGGAGGTCCGGTCTGAATTCGAACCCACGCCGCCGAGATCGACGCTTGTGGCTCGTATTCAAGCAGGCGTACGCTCAAGGCTATCCCAATTGGAATTTAAAGAAGAACATTTTACAACATAGTATGCGCTGCCAGCATCCACGGGTATCCCTGAAGGCAGATAGAAACAAAGCCAGGTTTCCGTGCATGGTTACTGTAAATTTCCAGTTATATCGTTCCATCGTTGCCATCATGTGCACATGGTTCCCGTTTTCAACCGGCTAAAGATACCCAAAATCGCATGAGTCAATAATTATACCCACGCCCACCGGAACCCACCCATCGTAAGCTGAACAACAATTAAGATTTTCGCCTGTTCGATCCGCCCCAAAAGGATGCGTTTAATTTCTACCCATCGACCTAAACGGTTCTGCGGGCGGGCAATCGACGCGAATTTACCATTCCACGTCCAGTGCGAAGCGTAGTAATTAAACCGAACGCTCTGCTACACCGACTCCCACGGGTGCCTGTGCGACCGCAATTTACACCGAAGGAAAATCAACACCTCTTCGCAGCATCGTGACTCGCCCGCTCGCTTGAGCACAACCCAACTATATTCAGTTCTGTGAAGTGGTGGGTTTGGTTTGAAATTTGTTTTTCGTGTCAGTCAGTGTTCATCATCAACAGCACGCCTTCTCCTCAGGTTCCTCCAGCGTCAAACCTCAACCTCCGTCCTGGAGTGACCCCATTTTTGCAGACTAATTCAGCAGGAGATTTATTCGTAGTGTGACAAACTTAAACCATCAATTTGGTGGGAGGGATCCGCCGAAAAACAAGGTAGACAAAGCTTCGAAATCACCTTCAGGTACCTCTGGGGAATAAAGTGGTGACCAGAAATGTTGAAGGTGTGAAGATGGTTTGGCTTCAATCGTCTGCAACGCTCAAGATTGTTATTTTAGTTTATGCGCAATTCAGCTGGGATGAGAAGAAACCGAAATGCAAAGAAACACTTTTGTTTCCCATAAACTAAACCTCCAACTGCCCCCTACCAATAATCGTTTCCAGCAGATGTTTGATGAATTGTTTGAACAGATTTCATGCCTCCTATTTTTCTTCACCGATAATTCGCGTAACACTATGGGAAAACCGTCATGCTCAAGGGGAGGAGGATGCATTGCAGACAATTTTGAACTTTATTTTCGCTTGTAACGCTTGCAGGAGAACCAAGTCGTGTGATTAACATTCCAGCTCTAAACGGTATCGATCGACCATAAATTCATTCGCTTCTGACACTCTGATTACGGAGCTGGAGAAAAATGGAAAGGAAGGTGCGGTTTATGAGCGAAGTCAAAAGGTCACATGTTATTTTTCTTTTTTTTTTCTCTATTCTTTTCTTAGACTGCATGGCTGGAATGAATGCCACTGAAATGCCACGCGAATTCGGAACCTTAACAATGTTAGCTGTTGTTTTACCATTCTTAATGTCTCTCTCTTTTTACATATACATGAAAACTTGAAATACGTGCGACATTCGTGCAGACAAAAAAAGATAAATATTCTATAAATTTGTTCAGCAATATCCAGTAGAGAATTAGCCACTACCGACGGTTGATGTTTTAGAATTAGACTTTTTGAATTAATGACAAAATATAATAAAATCAATTTTCAATAAAAAAAACCAAAAAATGAGCCCAACGGCGAAACGACGCCTTGTGCGGAGAATGTTTTTCGACCCTAACTTTATGGTTTGAAATAAAATATGAATACCCTCAGGGACACATAAAATCATCCAACAACATTGCCAACAACAGACAGCATTAAAATTAGGTAACATAAACAATTCTAATTTTAGGCAGCCAAACTGACCAATTTTTTTCCGGTATAACATAATACACCTCAACCCTGCCCACCGTGGAAACACCTTAGGAAAGGTTCCGCGGTCAGCATGTTAAAAACCAAGCACATGGGGAAAGCCATGGCACGAGTGTAGCAATCGAATGCGTGGCACAGCAAACCGGGAACACGTTTGCGCAACATTAAACATATACTCGGCGGTCGAGCGGTCGTTAAGAGGGCCCACCATCGGGCTAGCCGATTGACGGGCCGGGAGTAGTTTGTTTTATGATGCAAGAAGCAGAGAACGCCCCCACCGCGCGCGAGCCGGGCACACGAGTCAGCGAGGCGGTTGCGATCGATCCGGTCCGCTGGCGGAAATGGAAAATTGGGCCATATGTGAAGGGCACCGAAATGCCGGCACAGGAGAGGAAAAATGGGGGGAAGCGGTTTGAAGGAAAGCTGACACAGTTCTGTCTTAAAATGTGTTAAACTTGTGTAATGAACGGGGGGTTCTGGTATCTCAGTGGTTTATGGGCGTCGAAACTAAACCAACGGAATAGTTACGAACGAAAGAATGAACGAACACATTCACAAAGATTGGAAGTAGAAAACAATCGAAAGGAAGAGGGCCGAAGCTAAAGTCTACTTCATATCTCAAGAGACGACGAAGAGATCTTAACTGAAGACCTTCGACGAGAAGTCCTTCGTTTCATCATTCTAAAGTGTGATTAATAGACATCCGCCGCGCTCGCGCTGGGCTCCATGTTTGGCACAACGATTTGGAAACATTTTATGCGCATAAAAACCACCGGTGAGGAGGCTATCCAATCCGATCCGTTCAACTGCCAGCCAATGCTGTCGCCATCAGCTGTTCATGAACAACCCCCTGCCACGAAAGAACATGTTCGATGGCGCATAAGCCTAGCACTACTCGGCATTGGCAAACTTTAGCCTGGTAAAAAAAGGAAAAGCTTACGCCCGTTAGGAGGGCTTCACATAAATTTTCCTTTTTTTTCCACAAAATCTCAATCGAAGCGCGTTGCAACTTCAAATGCAAATCACTTCGCTCGAGTGCACCGACGGAGGAAATTTGAATAAAACAACGACCATTCAATGCGATCGGCGATATGGACACAAAAGCCTTCTAATCGCCCACCTACGGACGGAATCCAATTAAGATATGTAGAACCCAAAACTGCTCGCGCTACTTACCTAGTGGTACCTTGGTAGGCGAACCTCTGAAGGCGAGGAAACTGGAAACCTTAGCCTTTCGCTCGGTTCAGAAAAAAGGCACACAAAATGTATACAGCTCAAGACAGCCGCGTTAGATTTATAGGATTTTGAAACCGGTTTGCATTCATTTTCGTGAACGACCAGACGGTGTAGCAATCGGGCCAAGCAGCCAGCACAATCTCTAGTCTTGCCTAGTTGTTCAATCGAGTCTCAAAGCTGGAAGCGTTGACCGTATGAAGAAGTCGTAGAAGGTTCGATACGTTCGATACGTTGTTACCAGTGGTTGAAAAAAACGGCTTCCCTAACTTACCAGCACCGTTTCCCTTTTTAAATTGTGAACAGTTCGTCTTCAATTGCTAGTCCATGTTACACAATTTCTACAGGTGACATAAACCACGATTTTCCAAACATCAAGGCTCTGAAAAGCAATCAACCTTTTCACATTTCAATTTCGAGCAAAAACGGCTAACCGTTTGCACTGGCGGTTGTAATCGGATCTGCTATTAATCGAGTGACGTGCAAGGGCATCTCCAGGAAGTTTTGCAATTTGCTTTAGCTTTCGTCCCTACCGCCTCGGAATTTTCCACCCATCAAACAAAAAACGACTTTCGAGAGACAATGAGTCGCGCAAATCTCACCGGTCTATCAAGCAACTATCGTAGTTATGATCAAACGCCGCCACTTCGATCGATTAGGCGTCGATCGCCTAACTCGCCTGACGTCTGATACGCAAATTTGCAGGCAGGGGGTTAGTGTGGGAAGGTTGGTACCATTGCGTGTGCTCGCTGGAAAACTTCGGACGCGCGTGCTTTCGCAAAACAAGCTGCCTGTATGCCTGCCGGTGGATGGTCTCAAGAGCGTACAACGCAACCGCCAAGTTCAAACATTCAATTTACAATGCCGTAGCACGCACGCCAACGGCACGTTCCGTAGAGTGGAGCAGACCGCGGCGTACGTCGCCGTTCTTGGGTTTCAGGTTTCGCGAAGCCTATTTTGTAGCACCCACGAAAACGGAACCTCTGCCACGAAGAAGATTTAGAAGGAGCCTCCACCACACTCTGGGACGTCCGTAGACCACGTGGGTAGTGCGTATTGAGTGGAAGCCATAAAATTAATGCTCCGAAGCAGGACGTGCACGTGATTGCTTCAACAAACGCCGCGTTCGTCTAAAGCCTAACAACTCTCGCTTCGCATTCAGGCGACGCGCTTGCTGCCATTTCTTCTTCTGGCATGGACAACTCCGATCTAGAAGCAAATATTAGAAGTTTAAACTCTTGAGCAAAGTGGGTCAAATCTTTTGCGCACTCTTACGACGTTTGATTGATGGTTTCTGGCAGGAGGAAATAGAGCTCCTCCTCGTGATAAGACAGGAACGGTGGTGGTTTCTTTTGACCGTCTTTGATGATGCATGAAGGTTATTCTTTACTAGAATCCCAGAGTATGAACCTTTAAATTTAAGAATAATAAGAAAGTTAAAGCCTCGACGAACTTAAGCTAAATGAAATCATACAATAAAAGGTTTTTTTTTCAAAATCATCTTACCTACATCTCCGTTTTCAGGCCCCGTTAGAGTACGTATTATCTCATCATGGCACAGTCAGCTTTGAAACCTTATGCTAATTGGTTGCACTTGCTCCAACAATCAGAATGCTTCCGAAACAAAGGAAACGGTGCACTCGTCCGGATGGGTGGGTCAGGTCATTGAAATGACTGCTTCCACTGCAACAGGCACCCCAGTTCGGCTCGTCAAACTGTCCCACCTCCACCCCGAGTTTTCGCCTCAAAAGATAACACTTCATTGCACTCCCTGGCATGCAGAACCAGAAGGGTTTTTTCCGTAGGGCCTAGGCCCTTATTGCTTCCTGCACCCGACAGACTTTCCAAGCGCATTGTGTCACCTCTTGCTTCCTTTTATTTTACCTTTTTTTTGTTAAGAGCCTTCGTTTCATGTTTTCTTCTCTAGCAGCCACTTAGATTCAAAGGTGCTATTCCATACAAGCGACTTTCGACACCCGCCAAGAAGCCGACGGTATGTGCTCGAAGTGAAACAACAAAGCGGAAAGTGCACGACACGGACACGAAAGGATCCACGACAACGCCGGGCGCCGCGGCAGTGTAGGGACTAAAAATAATCGTCGGCGACCGTCAGCGGCAGAAGGATGACAGGATGAACACCGGTGACAGCAGTGTGCCATTATTATGTCAGTCTGGTTTCGTTGGGGCCCGCGCAACTGGAGAAGAGATGCAGAACCACTCGAACGCCGTACCTGCCCGGTGCACTCAATTGCGAAGTGGCAAAAAAGTCGGCGAAATTTTCCGCCCGACCATGTGTAGTGAATCTATTTTCCTGCCTTCCTGGCACCGGGATCGACGGCCCTTCACAAAAAAAAACAGCCCTCGCCCAGAACGGAACCGAGCGAGGCTTGCGAGAAACACAGGTTCAGAAGAATGCAGCTCATTAACGGGATACTGGTGGGTTTTATTGTACGCTTTCTTCCTTCGGCGAACGAGGAACTACGAATTCGTTTAACTGCACACGGGTGGAACAGTACTGTGTGCCCACGGGGGCATTCTTTATTGTTCGGAAATTGATTGAAAATTTTAATTTTACAGCCAACGGCAGCCTGCCTTTCGCGGTCATCGTGCTCTTATTTTAACTGCATCCGAAGTGGCAGTGGTAAGCGAGAATCAGATCTGATTCCCCATGTGTTCGAGCTCGTGTCGGTTTGAAGCCTGGCTGGAAAAACAAGCAACGAAGCTAGTTGGCGTTTTTCCACTTCGCCAACTTCCTTCCATTCCATTCTTCCAAGTTTTTTTTGCGTTTTTTTGTCTTCTTCCCCTGTCATGCCCTGTAATCACTACAGGAGAGGTTTGCTGTACCGGAAACATTTAAAGAAATCCGTTAACACCACCGAAGGGCATGAACAAAAACCAGACCATATGTACGAGTGTATTAACAGGACCTGTTCGCTGATTTTGGTTATCTTTTTATGTCCATGTCTATTTTAATTTCCGTTCTCGCCAGACCAAGACGCAGACCATAAACCCTTAATTACCCCTTTTTCACCCCATTCGAATGGCTAAGCAATAGAAAATAAATCAACATTTGAACAACTAACCATCGTTCGCGGCTTCCGCTCCATGCTTCGGCGCAAAACTATTAATAGGTGGGCCAATAAAAATTTAAATAACCTGCCTCTCTATTCGCCTATGCCATGTCGAGAAGCCGTTTATGCACACCGCTCGGTCGTGTCCGGCGCGGTTGTTGTCCGTTTATAGTTGCACAACGCAAAAGAAGCCAATAGTTATCTAATTTTATCACACAACCTTTTACCAGGTGTAGCACCCTTGGGGAGAAAAGGTATATCCGTCGAAAGGGAGGTACGAGGAATAGTTCATAGATTCCGCGTTCTCACGCCTTTTACCTTTTCTCCCCCGTCCAAGCTGCCAACCAACCGAGTCCGAACCGAAGCGACCAATAGAGACACCTCAAAAGTGCATCAGATAATCCAATTAACGGCGTCCGTGTCGGCCATCGGAGAAATGGCCATCCGGGCTACAAACCGGGGTAATGACATTTGGTAACATTGACCGTACAGGGAGAAGGCGTAGGTGAAAGTGTTTAGGTGGGTTGCGCCCGGCAGCCTTATCGAAACGGCACTACCAATTGCATGTTGCTAAAAGTTTCATTTTCATTCTAGAAATGGAAACTGTTTTGATGGAGTAACAAAAAAAAAAATCACTGTTTACGCCCAAACTATTTTGAGTGATGTGTTCGCTATGAGTTCTTTTTTTTCCATTATGTTCCGTGGGGATCGATGTTTCACATCAAATCGATTTTTTTTATGTAGCGAAAACGGTGTAAGAATTCCTGCCATTTCAAAAATCTTCCATAGGCTTGCTGCCTAAATTCAATCAAAATCGAATCCTGCCTGGTGAGCTTTTTTTTAACTTCCACCAATACACCGCGATTGTGCTTTAGCGCTATAAAAACCGTGTCCAGGTCACGGACATTCGGAATCCCCGTCCTGCCATGTTCGGTTGCAAAATGGAGGGCAAACAAATTAAAGCAAGGACCCGGAGTATGATTTTGGAGCAAGGACCCGGAGTATGCCTCGTTGGAAAAGGTGATGCGCACCGAAGCAACCTCGACAGCAACTGTCAGGATTCACTTTTATACAGCTCTGTTTTATTATAATCAACATCGTGCGCGCACGCGTTTCACAACACCCCCTCCCCCGCACGGTTCGAGCGATTTCTATCTGGAATATACTTTTTTTTTACTTTCATTTTCCCCAAACTGGAACATGAAACTAACGCGAAGAAGTGATTGGCTGCCGAAGCGCTACACAGTGACCTCAAAAAATCGACCATCGAAGTGTTACGTCAGAGAGGAAACGACGGGATTAGAGCAGCGTTTACCGAAATGACCGAATCTAAAGTCTGGAATCTACGCGTGACAACCGTGAATGCATCACGTAGTTCTTCATCATCCGCGCCCATCCACGGGAATGGTACCGTGATCGATCCTCGTTCTCAGCGAACCCGTGACGGTGTGGTCCTGCAGACGGGATTTAATACGCGCTTCTTTAATAAATGTAAATGGAAAATGACACCACATGAAGCGTGCGCCATGAGCGCTGGTGGTTTCTGGGACATACTTGGCAAACCAGCCAGCACACGATCGCATACCGGATTGCTTTTGGTTGGAGATAGGATACCATCATATCCTGCATTCGACTGGCAGGCAAACACGACCACCTAAACCAGCCCCGGTGGCATCGGGGGAAAATCTTTAAGCATTATAGAGCACACAAACACACACGCACGTAAAACATGAAACGAGACTGAAGCATGTGAAACATGTAAATTTCATTCAATATCTGGCGCCGCACATAAAAAATCGCGCGATGCCAACATCCGTCCGTCTATCGTCTCCCTGGTGGCATGGTGGCTGCACCCGAAAGGACGCCAAAGAAAACGGACGACCGGCTTGCACATGAAAGTGAAATCGATATTGCATGCACGGTGCGGTTTTCGCATGATGGCCACTAAGTTCTATCCGCTTCAAGAAAAAAAGGGAAAAGTGAAAAATGGGAAATTTAGTTTAGATCAAATTACAACGTCCAATCTGCTAAGCTGGCACTTTAAGTATACGAAAGAAACCGGTACAGTGTGCATAATGCTTATGACGCGGTACGGTACCAACCATTTTTTATGACCAACCTCGGCTTCGCGTCATAGTGCAGTGCACATAAATTATATTCGACATCTTCCTGTGATTTTGCTGTCATCAAGCTTTCTTCGATTGTTAACCCGTGTGCGATGCTCCCGAGTACTTCGTACCGATTTCTTTGAACCGATTTAAAACGAAACCGTACATACACGTTATTTAAACGAATGAAATAAAACATTATCCTGTATTAAATGCCACCTGTAAGCCGTGTTAGAGAGCATATCTCACATACAGTTGCAAGAACCTGCCTTAATCAGCTGTTCCTGGCCTAATTTACCCACTGCGCTCTCCGATTAGATTAGAGTTTCCTTGCCGTTCGAGTAGATATAGCCCCTGGCAGTGACAAAGGTAAAACGTCACGACACGTAAACGATCAAAACCAGCACTCTGGTGTTCGTCAATTGGCCGAGGCTGCGATGAAACAAATCATTACTCCAGTTGCAAGTCATTCCCGGTTCCCATCGGGTGCAAAGGCAAAGTGCTGGGCTGTCATTACTTGCGTTACCGGCGCTGGAGAATCGACCAGACGCTGCTGAATAAATCACGAACGAAAACAACATTCAACTTAGCCCAATGATTACACTTCAGACGCGCCTCGTTATCAGCTTCCGCGGGAGATAAAACCCTCGGTCGTCGGTTGGTTGGATGTGGTATAAAAATTTGCCCCCGGCAGCTTCAGTTGTCAGTGTGCGATTGAGCAGCAGATCGATGGGCTGTGTGCGGTTTGTGGTTCTGGATTTAGTGATTTAGAGAAGGAAACCGGTAGCTTCCAAAGGGTCAGATCTACGATGGGGAGTCTAAAAAAAGGTGTGATGCCCCTTGGGTACGCCCTGGTGGTCCTCGTGTGCACACTGCTCCAGCTGACGGTGGCCTATCGGATACTGGGAATCAACACCAGTCCCAGCCGGTCCCACGTGATCGTGCAGGACGCGCTGATGAAGGAGCTCGCCCGTCGCGGTCACCAGGTGACGATGGTCAGCCCGTACAGTGAGTCGGAGCAGGTGCCCAACTATCGCAAAATCACGCTCCCACTGGATACGTGGGGCAAAGGTATGGATGGCTGCTTTCGACCGACACCGGTTTCGATGAAACAGTTGAAGTAATCGTGTGCCGTGCGCGTTCCCTTTTTCCGTGCAGATTTAACCAAAACCATTCTCAGCAACAGCAACAATCGGCTGGCGATGTTGAAGATGATGCCGCAGATGCTCGAGTTCAGTGCGACCGGGCTCAACAGGACGATCCGCTCGCCGGAGGTCCAGGCCGTCCTGCAGGAGAAGGAAGGCTACGACCTGCTGATCACCGGCATCATGGGTGACGCGGTGCTAGGACTCACGCACTCGCTGGACGTCCCGGCCGTGATCGTCTGCCCGAACGCCGCCATGCCCATCGTCAACACAATGGTCGGCAACCCGGCACCCTTGGCGACCGTGCCGAACATGATGCTGGGCCTAGCGAATCCGATGACGTTCGGGTCGCGTGTGGCGAACGTTGCCGGCTTCCTGTTCGACGAAGTGTTTGCCTATGTTTGGTTGCACTACCAGCGTAAAATTTACAGGTGAGTAAGGGCAAGCGTATCAAATACGAGTAATGCACCAAATTGTGTTCCTTCCCTCACCCTTCCAGTGAACTATTTCCGGCCGATCGTTTTCCCCCGTACGACGCCGTGAGACGGAACGTGTCGTTGGTGTTGCTGAACCATCACGTCAGCAAGGGCTCGCCGCGGCCGTACGTGCCGACGATGGTGGAAGTCGGCGGGCTTCAGATCAAGGAAAAGCCGTCGCCCCTGCCGGAGGACGTGCGCCAGTGGATCGAGGGGGCCGAGCATGGCGTCATCTTCTTCAGCCTCGGCACGAACCTGCTCAGCTCGTCCATTCCGCCGGAAAAGCTGGACGCCATCCTGGCGACCTTCGGTAAGCTCAAGCAGCGCGTCATCTGGAAGTGGGACACGCAGGACATGCCGAACAAGCCGGCCAACGTGATGCTGAAGGATTGGCTGCCGCAGGACGACATCCTGGCACACCCGAACGTGCGGCTCTTCATCATGCACGGTGGACTGGGCGGCATCGCGGAGGCGCTGTACCACGGCGTCCCGCTGGTCGGCATTCCCATGTTCGGCGATCAGCCGCTCAACCTGGCCAAGGTCGAGGCGGAAGGCTGGGTGTACGTGGTGGAGTACGTGGATCTGGACGAGCGAACGCTGACCGGGGCGATCGGGGAGGTGCTGCAAAATCCGCGCTACCGGGAGAACGTGCAACGGCTGTCGCAGCTGTACCGCGATCGGCCCCAGAGTGCTATGGAGACGGCTGTCTACTGGACGGAATATGTCATTCGCCACAAGGGTGCGCAACATATGCGCTATCCGGGCGTCGATATGTCGTTCTGGCAGCTGCATTCGCTGGATGTGTTCGCATTCCTCGGCGGTGCGGCGTACGCTCTCGTCAAGATAATCTCCCTCAGCTGCAGGATGTGCCGCCGTACGAGGGCAGCCAAGTTGAAGCGCCAGTAGACGGGTTTTCATCAATGTAGAAGACACATTTTGTCAGTATTTCAGTTCGTTATCAAATAAGCTAAGTCGTTCTATCAAATAAAATCGCATGCCATATTATCAAACATGAGAAAACTGATCATTTATGTTTGCACAATAATTTAGATTACGGTTAAGGGCCTGTTTACTTGAAGTGCGGTTGATGTTGGGTCATCATCAATATTAAACACTACCTCAGCTGCCAAAAGAACGCGAAATCTTTTATTGGTCGGGCTAGGGAATAACAATGATCGTTAAACCTTTAGCCTTTGATTGACAACAGACGTTAATTGTTTGTTAATAAGAGTTTCATTACAAATCGTTTTTTTTCTCGAATTTAGTTTAATGTCAAATCTAAAATCACTATTAATTTTGTTTAACGCTACCTCTCTGCTGTTTGCTTTTCATTTTTATCGGCCAAATAATGACAGTTTTCGCTGGATTGCGTCCCTGTTAGCTTTGCGTTCCTATTAGTGCTTGGCAGTTTGCACTTCATCTGAATCGGCGTTAAGACTTTGAACTTCAATTGCCACTTTTAAAACGCCAGAACTTGTTTAATCATAATTTCTTCAGACTCTAATTATTTTAAAATAAAAAAATTAAACATGAACAATTTTTGTGAAGATTCCCGCGCATTCTGTATATAATAGATCGTAGGCCTGAACCACGTTTTAATTCTCATTAGGGCAAGACATAAACATAAGGTAGCGAGCAAAGCCACCGTATGCCTCACTTAACACCTCGACCATGTGCTCACCTCTTAAACCGGATACTGGATTGATATTTTTATCCCGCAGCTTAATTACCATGCAGGCGCCGTTTCGTTCGTCAAACGGAAACGTGCTGAGCCCGGGTAAATCAAGCGAACGGGCTATTCGGTTATAACTTAATTATACATGCCGAACTGGCAGTCCGTCATAGCGTGCAGTTTGTGTTTTTTTTTTTGTCTTCATTGTACACAGATGGCACCAACGCTAGCTATTCCCATCGGCCGTAGAACGTTGCCATTTTATGGACGCCAATCCAAGCAAACGTAAATTAGCATTATAAACGAGAGTCCCCAAACAGATTCGCATGGAGGAACGCGATTTCTTGATATTACTGCTGGTAAAACTGTGCACCAGAAACCGGTTTACCAACCATAATAACCAATGAGTCTCGAGCTATACGCATACACCTATCAGCGGGTCATATTAGAAAGTCATTTATGGGACAACAAGATGCCAATAAAGCCATAAAACGATATGAAGATGTCTCCAAGAGTTACACTGTGAGCCTGTCTTCCATTGGCGGGATTTATGCAAACACTAAATGAATAATCCTATGGTACTTTATGGTATCGGACTCATGGTACCAAGAAGCAAGTTGATTTCTACGAATCGAGGACGAAATACTTCTACCAATCCTCTCAAACTCGAACTTGCTGAGTGATATTTAAAAAAATGATACACGATATCAGCAAACGTAAATAATTTGTGGAGGGCTATAAATCTGCGCGACAACAACCAACTTGATCCGGTTTTTTTGGAACCCTAGGCGGGTTTTACTTATATACAATTTGTGGATCGTACCTCAGAGACGTAGACTGGATTTCGTGAGGCGCCACACGTACAGGTGGACACGCAAAGGTTATTACACTCCAGTTTCACGGCCATCGATGGCAGATCTTCAATCGCACCCTCAAACGTCACACCACCTCCAAATATTGGGTGGTAAACACACAAACGGTGTCACTGACCGCGAGTGTCACCACCAGCTGCGTTTTTTTAAGCGTGGCTAATAGGCGTCCCACCGTCGCGACTGAACCTGGTCCCTCTCTCTCTCTCTCCCATAATTTCATAATCCAGCGTTGCCTTCGTTCTCGCGTTTCCTGGACCTGGAAACAAAACGCCTAACGATAATTGCGCACCAGAGAAGACGAAAATAAACTTCTCTTCGGTTTATGCCGTTCGATTTGGATGCATATTTTATGGACCACGCCACAATCGCCATCGTCGTTTCCACCTCACTATGGCCCCCGAAATGGGCCCCGTTTTCGACCGCAAAAGAATAATTTCTTCCCTCCGGGCGGGCCGAAGAACCGTAACCGCTCAATTGCGTGTTTGGCCGAGCGAGAAAGTTCCTGGTTTTCAATGGTTTTCTTTTTTTTTTTGCCGCTAGGTTTAGATGTCATTTACGCGTCCAATATTAGCTCTCTAGTTAACACGAAGAGCGGTGAAGTCATTCTAACGGGAAAAACTATGGCCCATCCACTTGAATCGAGTCCATTTGTGCCAAGAGGTGAACCCACTCGAATGACAAAGATTCAGCAACGGTTGTGTTGAAATCATATTTGCATTTCAATCCACATACACACAGAAAAATGCGTTATGTTTGTCAGTCCAAGTCAATTTGTTTCGCAAAACAGGTTCTCTAAAAAATAGAAAAAATCCAAGAATTTTGGATGATAGATTCAGGATGGTGTTGGGAAAAAGTAGAGATGAAATGGAATGAGATGAACCGAAGGAAAAAAAAACACTAACGAAAATCGAATGTGCTACGTTCTTCTCGGCTTGCATAGAGGTATTCAAGTTGAATTAACTCAAACGCTCGTTAATCTACCACGGGGAAAGTCGGTCGATACGTGACACATCCATTCTTCTTCTTGGCCACTTACCCTCGCTTCTCCCATTCGCTTCCACGAGGATTGTGTTACAAAAGATTAGGTTGTCAAGGCGGCATAAAATGCATCCAAGCTCAACGCAACGTACCTGAGAAGAGAAAACAGTAATAAAGGCATCATTTATACCGTTCAAATTTAGAAATGATTTAAATCACATGAAAATATGCTGGTTTTCCAACACTGTAAATCAAGGATTATTAATGATGACCCATATCATAAAAACAATCAAATTTAATTTATTTTAGTTTCAATCAAAAAAATTGTATTTAAAAATAAAAAAGAGTGATAATTTCGGACATACACAAAACTTCAAAGGCAGTCAAGTTTACAGTTGCGGAGTTAATGTTAATAATCTGCAGCCCGCTTGTTCTTGCCATGGCATCTAAGATTATCATTCTTTTTTTTTTTTACTTTTTAGTGCTTGAGCCGTTACGATCGTTAATTTTTTCGAGACGCCACAATGCACAGGTTCCTGCGTGGATAAGCGAAACGCGGAGCTCGAAAGGCATTGAACTCTCGCTCGAATGGCATGGAACAACTCCGATGGAGAAGTTTGGAGACCATCGACCCGAAAAGGCGAAGCGCACGGTCCCACCTACTTACCAAACTCTAGGTCCAAAACTGGCGGTCTTTCGAACGGCCAAGAATATGTAACTTCTTTAAGGTTCACACGAATTGCGCAACATTACTTTGGGCACCCACATCGCCAAAAAAGCAAGCCATCTGTCCATCTTTAGCAACCATTTTGTGGAGTTCTTTCATGCCGCATGGCATCACATGGGAGGGTTGTAAGGTTGAAGCGTCTTTATGAGTTTAGTCGCGAACATTGGTTCTCCCGAAGTGAGGAGGCGATCGTAATAAAAATAAAGTCCGTTACGTAGGCTTTTACGGTAAACGAAAAAAAACCAACAAAATGGAACTAAACCGGCCGTGACGAGATAATGCACCGACGTCGTGATAAATTTCACGTGCAATGAAATGCCGAAAGCAGCGATAAAGCGAGAGATCTAAATTCTGAATTCCAAAAATCGTCGGAATCCCAAATTAAGGCCGAACTGTTTAGCGCGATTCGCATCGTAATAGCGTGAGGAACGACGGGAACAAAACGACAAATAATACAGTTTAAAATTACGTCTTTTCCCCAAGGTTTCGCTTATGGTCACGAGGGAAAAAAAATGCAAGTGCACTTCCGCTCCATCTCACCCACCAAACCGAGAAGATTATACGTTCCCCGTCCAGATGGCGTGAAAAGATATGCCAGATCAAACTGTAATCGACTCGACTCGGGAATGCCGCTCCCGGGATGCTGCGTGCACGACTTCATCATCATCCGAATCATGTGCGGTGCAATTGCTTCCTCTCCTGTGCTCACTTCCGTGCTTCAGTATCTCGGGTGCAGCCAAACCGCAGTCTGCGTGCAGCGAGTCGGAAAACGTGTCCATCCAAAACGATTTGTAGCTGGCGAGAGGAAAACCTGTATCCGGCCGACGAAGGACGACTCTCACGGGTAGAAGGGCACGAAAACATGAAGATGAACGACAAGAAAGCTTATTCACGCCATGGAGAGATGCAACGCTCATCGATGCTAGTGGTAAGAGGTCCGACCAATCTACTCTTTAAAAAGCTGAAGATTGCTTGCATGGCTATCACCGAATGCAGAGGTAGAACCGGATAAAAATATCATTTTTTGTAAACCATTTCGTTTGTTTCGTTTGTGCATTTGTGCTGCTTATAAGATGGTTAAGAAACATAATAATATGAATAAAAGGTAATCATGAAAATATTGTATGAACCATCGGCAAATACTGTTTCTTATTTCGTAGAATCGAACGCTGCACCATAAAGAAAAATCACCTTAAATATTAACACGACCTTTTCTGTTCTTGACTCGTGTTACGATGCAAATGGACTGCATACGCAAACACCTGGGGAGCTTTTGCGTGCCATTGAAGGCTCGATGAGGTGAACAAAAAAAAAATACAAAAAAAAAACATTACCATGGACAGGTTTTTCCACGGACCGTCGGGTAAATGTGGTAAATGAAACTTTTAGACCAATTTAAACGAGAACCTTCCAGTCCGGACACGTTAACAAGGGCGGCCGTGGTGGTGGTTCTGCAATTGAAAACGGCCGTTCAATACCACGGGCATGTGTTCTGCATCTTCCGCCCAAGGTCCAAGGGTAAGTCGTCACGCAAACACAAAAAAAAAAACTGGTTTCTCGCTGCTCGATGATACTGGAAGCGAATCGCGAAAATCCAACGTTTGCGAAACCCATGTTTGCGAAAGGCCAATCGCTGGTCTCCGAGGTAGCCCTTTTTTCGGACTTCCGTCGTTTGGTGCTTCCGCGATCTTTGTATGCTTGCCTTGCCCCAGTCCCCTGTTTTGGAGTAACATTAATGAAACAATGGTCTGGCACTCCATTTTTACTTTCTGCTCACATACCATCTGTGTGAAGCCGCAGCGAATGAAATTGAACAACCTGTTCATCGGCGAACTCATTATGCTCGAACATATGTTTACTTTCCGAGCGGGAAAATAAGAGTGGGGCGAGGGGGTTTAAGACATGAGATACTTGGTGTAAATGAGAGAAATAAATAAAATAACAAACGCTGGGCAACATCGCGTTGCTGTCGTGGAAGGCAATAACATGGATTAAAGTAATTGCAACGCAGAAGATGTTACAAAGAAAGTATCACGGTTTTATAGCCAAATAAAATTGTTATTGGGTTTTTTTAGTCGCATGCTGGAATACATACAATGTAAATGATATACCACACTGCAGATAAACACCTTAGGATCCGTAAGGCAACAATTGGTACCGCCGGTTCAGCAATGGCAGCGTGGAGGACGCATTTCTCACCGAATTCTAACGCCAGTCATGGCCGGAATCATGGTCAGAAGGAAGAAATGGAAAGCAGAGGATGTTGCTTTACAATTCTGCCAGGCGTTGCTTACCATCGGCCAGTCTTTCGATGTAAAGTGATCCACCGATTCCATTCCAATTATGCTCGCGCAATTAATGAACAAAAACGAAACAAAAAAGAAATCCAAGACGGTTCACCTTAAACCGTCCGGCAAACGACGCGCCGATTAGCCCATTAGGTTCGTCTGGGTAGTTTTACGAGTCTGGTGGTTGGTCCTGGAAGTTTCCCTGGGCTTTTCTCCGGCACACGAATGGCCCCCCGAAAATCCGAAAGCTTTTAGCTTCAGCTGAAAAGTGGTGTTAACAGTGGTATACCATCATAGTTCGTTTATGGGACGACAAATTTAGTAACGAATCCTAGACCGGGGTGGCTTTGACTCCCTTTCGTCCTTTTATTTTTCAACACAGAACATATGTTATTTGTCCCCCGGGGAAAAGTTAACCCACTACCCGGCGGTTAAGGGTGAGGATTAAATTGCACGCGACACTCCCATCCACTAGCTCAACCTTTTCGAGAATCGGTGAAGCTGACGTTAGTGGTTGCCCAGACCATCTGACCGCCGTTAAATGTTGCCCATTCATTCCAACAACGAACACGCGCTTGCTTTTCGCTCTGTATCGGTGTTTGCTGTGCTTTAGTGTGCATGGCACGAAATCACCACACGAGCAATCAAAGCCAGATTGATTGAAATGAAACCGAACGCAATAAGATGTGCATACGGCGAAAGAAGAATGCTATGATTGACGTCGAGCATAATATGTGAAGCTCTACTCTGCTCTCCCCGTGCCTCCTTTCGGAAAGCGTTGGAGAACAATAAGCATTCCATCGTCAGGGCGGGCCAGGCACATTCCTTTCCATTTCAATTCCTGCCCCTTTTCCACAATGGACTTGGTTGTTCGAGAACCATTTTTTTTCACTTTCCTCGCTCATCTCTCTCTCACGCTGCAGGGAGTCAATCAAAGGAAAATCGAAACATTCAAGGGAAAAAATGGTGGTCTGAAATGATGGGGGGAAGGCACACCAAGCGGGAATTGGAAATTCACACGAAAGCAAACGCCCAGACACGCAGTGAGAAAATGTGGTACACACGATTGAATCTGCGTCCCGAAAACCCATTCATCCATAGTCCACGTTCCAGAGTTCCCCGACTGGTTGGTTCTGGGGATCGAATCCAATCGAATCTAACGGAACAGATGAAGAGAAGTTAAAGAAAAAAAAAATGGAAGCCACCTTTGCACGATCGGACGAGTGGCAAGTGACTCAAAAAAAAAAAGGGGAGGGGGGGGGGGGATAAAAACAATCATTTCCACCTGCCGCCATGCTGGACGTGTAAGGGTAGCCCGAAAAATCGACTCCCCTGGCGTGGCTGCGATGACGGCTTTCAGCATCATCTTCCAGTGCCGATCCGTTTCCACCTTGTTCAGAGCTTGCTTATAATCAGCAGCGCAATGTTTTCACTTTTCACACCCCAGGTTTCATCTTGGCGCTTTTCACCTGTCTTTGTTTTTGCAGCACTAGCACAGCGGCTGCGAGCGGCGAAGTGGAAAACTGCCTGCAGCCAAATTCATTTTCTCACTTTTCCTGCTTTCATCAGTCGGAAACGATAAAGGTTCAATTTTCATCCGCAATGATGATTACAGGATAGTCTTGTCTGAACAAAAGTGTGGCCAATCTAAGCCATCGAGACCAGACTCGAACTCCGTTTTCGCAACACTGTTCCAGGGGATTGTATTTACCTATCCTATGAGTTGTGCCGCGATCGGGAAATGGTTTGAAGAAAAGCCTACGAAAAAAAAAGCTTCGACTTTATCCCAGCCGCATCTAAAGGGTTTGGTTGTTTGATTTTGCAATCAACGGAGATCACATTTTCCACGAACGCACGCGCGCTTTTTTGCTGATACACGCATTTTTCGTTCGGGGAAAGTTGTTTTCGTTATGCATTCGAATTTCGATGGTGAAAGGTGTGAAAAGGGAAAACGCCATGAATTGGTTCGGAAATTTTCCCAACACTGCCAATTGGCCGCCGGGTGCTTTGGGCGTGTTGTCGGCTGCATTGCGGCCGTGTTTCGTGTGTTGAAAGTCAACGGCACAGAGAACTGAGAAGAATTGTTCAAAACATAAAAGTGAATGAAAGCCAATCAACGATTTTGCATTGGATTCCCTTCCTACCACCAAGTTCCGTGTTTTCGTCCGAAAAGAGACATCAAAATGCAGAAACACAGCCTTGACATTTAAATTAATTCCGAGAGGTCGAACACAAAAATAAATATCAGAGAAACAATCCAATTGATTTGGATATTTATGCTCCACTGCCCAATTGGAAGAATTGAACATAATAGCTTGATACCTATGTTGAGGTAAGAGGTGGTACTGATCATCATACGGAATACGACGCTGCTGTCGATAACGAGGATCACAATCGATTGAGGCAATCATTTCCACGATTTCTTTTAATTTGCTCTGTTGTGTATCCATTAGGCTCCGATTTATTATTCGTTTCTTATCTCTCTGCCTCGCAGTTTTTCCTCTCAGCGTTTTGATTCATTTCTTTGCACGTTTATCTGTACATCTGATCAATTTTCCATTTTTAAATGTTTCTTTTGAATCTACTATGCACTGTGGCTGGGTTTTAATGGTGATACTTTTACTTTTTATGCTGCTAGCTGATTTTTGAATTGTTTCGTGTTTGTGCTCACTGTAGCATCGATCTGCAGAGGTCCGGGACAGCCGAACGCTTACGCCGGATCCAATAAGACCACGGCAGCGTGGGATCGAATCCCGACCGGACCTTCCCTGGTTCGAAGGAGTCTCGTAAATCCGAAAAATGGCAGGCTCGACCAAATGACGGTCGTAACGTCAAGAATAGGAAGAAGAAAAGACTGCAGCATGAAGCACTTGGAGATTGTACGTTATTTTTTCGTTCGCCATTTCTTTCTATTCGAATTTCTTTCACTTTGCCGCAAGACTTGACGATGCTTCACCATAAAATCCCGACGCAAACTCCAACGATTTATGATTTACCTTTCGCGCGCGTCTTTTCATCAAACAGCAATAAAAACAGACTAACTACTAAGCCATACAAAAAACAAGTGTTTCTGTGTGAGATATGTTTGTTCTATGTTCATTATAACTTTTTTCCTCTTCGCTTGCCTATGATAATAATAATTCTAATAATTCCCTAGCTATTGGTTAGTGTACTAGAAATTCCATCCCGCATTGAGCATGATTGAGTTCTCCGTTTCCATTCTCTAGAGGAGACTCAATTTGTTTTTGTGTCCCCCAGTTTGCCTTTTCTGCTTTCTTTTTTTTTTTGAGTTCGCGCAGTCTTGCAATTACTATAAATCGTGGTGTTCGCCTTAAAGCAAATAACGTTCCCTTCCCGACCCAGGCAGCCACTTTGTCGGCGCTTTTGCTAACGGTCGGGTAACAGTAAAGGCAGCGAGCAGACAAAAACAAACCACCATCCACTGTTACCGGGTGATTAATCACGAGTATTGTTTAACAGTCGATTCGCTAGTCTCTAATTAACCACCTGCGCGGCGCAACAAACCTGGTTGCGCAACAAACCTGATGGCTCGGATTCTGGGCCGTGTTCCCGTCTTGTAGTTCTCCGATGTACCAGCTTAGCTTTAATAATTGGTCACCTTGCTTGCTACGCTGTCTATTTCTCCTGCGGTTTCGAACGACATTCATCATCTCCCTTGAGCGAGCGCTTCATCTTTTAATGGTCTTCCATTTGGTTTCAGACTCATGATTCTCGGTACTTTAAATCTCGGTTCTTTAATTTAATTTATGTTATCGTTGCCGTTAGTTGTGGTCACTTCGTTTGGAGAAAATTACTGCGAGCAGCAGCATTGATTATAATCTGCGCGAAAAAAAAAATGGCTTGTGGAATGCATTATACAGAGAGACTGTGCGAGAGAACGTCGATGAACGTTGCGAATTACGTATGCGGGTTGCTTGAAAGTGGAACCGTCCCAATCATTTTGAGCAAAATAACACTCTTTTCGAAACGCTTTCCTTCTATCGAATGTCTCATTAAATTCGCGAACATTTCTCGTGAAAATATTGCTGAACAATCACACGCCAAGTCAAGATTTGTGACTTCCAGCGATGCGTAAGACGTAATGTTTTCTTTTGAATGTTACTTTGAGTCTCTGTCTTACTTTTCGCACTCAATGTAGAGTCAAGTATTGACATCAAAAGCAGGAAAAGCTTTGTGCGTATTACTAGATTTATTAGGAGACTTACGGCTCTACTGGACGGCAACAGTTAGATATGAATGGGATATCATTACAGTGATAGCTATCGAGCTCTGAACGCGCGACTGAAGTCTTCAAAGGCATTTGCTTTAAATTTTAACCTAACTACGATGATATGGAAACGGAGTTTCACTGAGAAACGCTGAGTATTCAGGTCATTCGGGGGATGTCTGTGGAGCACCAGTCTTGTCGGTGCCGCATGTTAGTAACTACAACAGGACTTCAGTTCAACAACAAGAAGGCTCGTATTCTAAAAAAAAAACAATAACGTATGTAAATCTACACCCGAAAGCCCTCTCAATGGGGCTGAACCTTGACTCTCCCCCCAGGGAATCACGCTACGACCTCCACTAATCTCCCTTTGTTCCACGCTCGGCAGTGCCTAGAAGATGCCACACCGTTTCTGCAGCGGCTTGCGCTTCACCAATGGCCTCGACAGGTTGATCGTGTTGCTGGCTGCTTTCGACTGGAAGGTCGGACTAAAGGCACTGATCGTCGGCTGGCAGATCGGGGCCGACTGGCTGTACTGCTGCTTCATCATCTGGTGGCACTTGGTAGCCAGGTAGCGAAATACCGTCGCCACGTTGACGTCCTCCTTCACCGAGGTGCGGATGAGCCGGCAGCCGAGCGTGTGCGCCAGCGCTTCCGCCTCGTCGAACGACACCACGGCCTGATCCATCAGGTCGATCTTGTTCTGGACTAGCACGGTCGGTATCTCGCTGCACTCGTTCTCCACCTTTCGCTTCCACTCGCGGATCGCCTCGAACGAGGCGCGATCGGTGGTGCTGAACGTGAGTACGCACGCCTGCGCGCCCCGGTAGTACGCCTTCGTGATGGCGTCGAACTCCTCCTGGCCGGCCGTGTCCCACAGCATGATCCGGATGTCCTCGCCGTCGATCTCGATCTGCCGCTCGAGAAAGTCGACGCCGATCGTCTTCTTGTAGTCCTTCGTGTAGATCCCCTTGCAGTATCGCTGCACCATGGACGTCTTGCCAACGCCCCCATTGCCGACCACGATCACCTTCAGCGCTATCTCCAGTTCTTCCTCCAGCATTGTGCTCCCTCTGGGTCGATGCGTACGTACAGTGACTTCTTCCTCGGGATGTCGTCACCGAGCGGACGGATTCTGTGGTTGTGCTGATCAACACAGACTCCCCGCAGGATAGCACCTAGTTCTTCACGCACGCAAAAGCTCCGTCCACCGCCGTCCTAGCTCCGGGAACACTTGTTCTTCCAGGTGCCAGTCTCTCGTAGCCCGTTACTTCCTTGTGCTCTGGAGCGGGTGTTGCGTGACATAGCGCTCTTTGCTTCGACGCCACGGTCCACAGAGGTTGCGTGTCGAAATCTACCTACAACTGCCCTAATGCTCCTGCGGCATCAGCGTCATCGTATTGGTTCAGTACCAAACACACATCACAACTCCAACACACTAGCGCAACCAACGGAACCCAGCCGTAGGCCGCCCTTCCGGCAATCGAAGCTAATCAAAAATGCCTGCAGGGACCACTTTTAAGCATGCCTGTTCCTAACACTACGCAACGGATGGCGTAGACCTATGGGTACTGCGGTCTTGTGCGGGGAAAACTGTGCGTCAGGTCAGCAAGGTCTTAGGCTTAGTCGTCGTCGTCGTCGTCGTCGGTTTGTGGCGGTCGGTGGACCACGGCAAGTGATTACAAAGTCATGGACGGGACAAAGTAGGGGCGGCAACCTGGAATTTCATCAAACACAAAACATATTATTTCATCGTCCGGAGGCCACATGAGTCAGAGAGAGAGAGAGAGGGCAAGTGAGTGTGAGCTTAATTGCTAAATTCTACAATCCACGCTGTGCAGTTAACAGTAGAAGGTACAGGAGAAACGCCAAACCGTTTTAATTTTATATATTTAAACCCTTTTGTACATTTTTTTTGTTCTACATTAAAATAAGCAAAGTATACATCAACCATTGGAGATTACGGTCGGTCGATTCAGTTGGGTTGAGGAAAGAGAAGAGAAACCGTTAGCCACCATCAGTCAGTCCAAGTAGTCCAGATTCAACCAAAAATGAAGTAAAGGAAGAAGAATAAACACTATACAGAGAACATTGATTTCTTCCCCATACTTCTTTGCATACCTTCATTCCCAGTCCAATTACGGACATAAACTGTCAGCCTCATGACAGTTTTCATCAATCGTTAGCGATTGCATAAGTTTCTAGGATGATTAAACGGATCACGAACGCTGTACTGTATCGCAACAGATGCATTTTTGTTATTTACTGCGCTTTTTCGTGCACTACGAAATTGGTTGCATTACGAGTTGCAGCATGTTTGAAAGGACTCCACCTACCCGGTAAAACTGGCAATGTAGAAAAACTTACACACGATACAAACAGTAAGTATGCCAATGGTGAAAAATGAAACTAAACGAGATCATTCCATAGACGGTAGAGGGCAAAGCAAAATATTATGAGCAAAAATCAAAGATAATCTTTACAGACATTAGCATGGGAGCATGGACAAATTTCTGCCAACGCACGGAGCACCAACAAAACGGACCGAATGTGCATGTACATATAAGTACCTCGCCAACTCCGCGCCAAAAAGACTCTGCTACAAAGAAACAGAGGTAAACGAAAAATAGGATTAACATAAATAAATACAAACAGGAGTAATCCAGTAATGCCGCGAGCTTGCCTCCTTTTTAGTTCCTGCTCGCCGTTAGTTACAGCTGTATCGAAATCCTACGGTATGCTCGTTTTGCACCGCTACGGTCCACAGTTAAGCAAAAACCAAACTTCCTTCAACGGAGCAGCATAGGTGGGGACCGGCTGGTTTTTGTTGGAAAAGTTTCGACGCACCGTTCGTTTTTGCTGTTGTTATTTTCGACGACGATAAGCAAACCTCGTTTGACAGGAATAATAATGAAGAAGCAAGGCGCCGCTCCCGGTCCTCGTCCCGTGGACCGAAGCATTCTAACTCCTCGCCAGCCTAATGCAGCTTCGAAACCCCCGCTGACCTCCACCGCACCACCATTGCGAGGGAATTTGTTAATTCAGTAGACAGGAAAATTGATTGAATGAATCGATTTGGCGGTATGCATAAATCATAAGCCGATAGCGGACGACGACAGCAGAAGCAACAGTGGCGAACCTTCCAGGATATTCCCTCCCTGGCGGCCTCTCCTAAATCGCCCCTCCATCCTCCGGCCTACTGTCATCGTGGTTACCCAAAGAGGCAAAAAATAAAAACGGGCCATTATAATGTGTGACCGAGCAGTAAACGGCGTCGACGATGGACTTTTGAATAATTCGAAATAGGTAAATAGCTAGGGGTAAGAGTTTCCAACGAACTCCCTGTGGCGGACCAGGCCCAAGCGGCGGGAGGCTTTCCTAGTTGGCGCGTACTAATTTGCTTTGCTAATCCTAGGCAACCGAAAGGTGGTCACCCAATGGTGGAATGGCAAATTGGACAATTAATTATTATTCGCCCGGTTTTGCATAGAAACTGCAGTATACCAAAGTAGTTCGGGTGTTGCATTCTTGTACGCTCTTAGCGTCGATGGTGAATGTTCTTATTAATATGTATTACTTAAAACACACCGCCTTCGGCGCTCCGGGAAAGCCGAGTGCGTACGCCGGCTAAGAACGTGTGACCCACGAGCGTCAGAACACAAACTTTTAGGCTGCGTTGGATGGAATCCAGAACACGGACCTTCCCCGAAGAAGATTGACTATATGACCACGAACGTTAAAAGGGGGAAAAAGTCATGCGTGTCGTGTGTTGGGAATCGGTATCCCAAGAAGAGACAAACTAAGAACACACAATTTCTATCGCTTAGGAACACGCGAGATGGAAGTCGGAGGTACAAGCTTCCCATCTCTACGGTTCGCTGCTACTCATAGGTTGCTATGGGTAATCGTGATGATCACGGACTACTATGTGTAACAAAACTTATCATTATTTTTAATGCAATCACATAAATTGACTACCCTCCAGTTGTTTCGGGTCTTTTCTGTAAATATTCATATCAATGGCTCTCCGCTTTTGCCGCACGAATGATAACACTTGAAATTGAAAATTGTGTCGAGAAAAAAGCACCTGCCGACAGGGGAAAACATTCCCAAGACGCCCTGGTTTCTACGTGGGCTCATTGTGGCCGCAAGCATCCATTTCCCTCCATCTTCCATAAAGTTTCCCAAAAAGACACCAGACTAAGCTAGACATTGCACCTACCATGCGCACTGCTTCTGGCGACAGAAACGTGACGAGGCGACAGAAACGTGGCGAGAACGCGAAGGTGAGACCCCTGCAACCAGGGCACCGACAGCGTTTTGCCATCGTCGGCGACATCCATGAGACGTAAGGCAGTTTGCAGTTCTCACCACTTGGCATGTGGTGTGATCGAAAGCTTCCAGCCCCCCCCCTCCCTCTCCCTCTTCCCGCAACTCGGCAGGATGGCAGCTGTAACAACTAAAAGCCGACCCGGCTCTTGCCAGCATCCCGGCAGCGTCCCAAATCGCGTCCATCATCGCCCGACAGCGAAATGTTTCACTTTTCCCGGGAGGCTGTCTGCCTTCGTTCACTCGGTGGACCGCAGACGGGCCGGGGTGCAGGGAGGGCTTGTTTTAAGTGACGGAAGAGGAAAATTAAAAATGAGAAAATGTATCTCCATCCGATGCATTCTGCATGATGCGCTCTAAGACAACGACGACGGTGACAGCAGCAACGATGCCGACGCCAAAGACACACAAAAAAGGTGGGCCGACGGCGCCCCAAGTTGGGCGATTTTGTTTTCAACATTGTTTAGCATGTCTTCCCACACCGTGCGGTTCGTGGAAACGGAGGCAGGGTTGGGGGAACGTGGCTTAACTACACCATCATAAGAGTGCAACCTCATGCGACTTCCACCCATGGGTACGAACTAGTTTTGTTTTTCTTTTCTTTTTTTTTTTTGGGTAACACCCAACCCAACGGACGACTCCCAGGCTCCATATACGAAACATAATTCTTTGTCGCCAGTATAACTTGTCCTGAAAAAGAGAAACGCGTTAGCAACTACATGAAAAAAAATGTGACAAACATGCTTCAGTCACATCATGCTAACATAAACTGCAGCGTAGAACCTTAATTAAATTTCCCCAAGACAACGATCGGGAGATGCTTACAATTAACTACACAAATTATGGTGACAACATTAAACCATAAAAAAATCTCCGTTTTGATTTGTAAGCAAATCAGCTAAAAGAATATAATGCACAATTCGGGATCAAAAACGATTAATGAAAGTTTTCTCAATTTTACACGGTGACGACAAATTAACTTTGCTGTATTTTACGCCTGCCTTATTTCCCTAAGTACTGTAATTATGAACAACTGACTTGAGTGAAAACGTGTCTCTCAGCCAGTGGAGACGGCTGTTCTTCTCTAGTTGGGAAGTTACGGTTGAGTTTTGATGAAGTTGTAGGAAAGTGTCGCAAACACCAATGCTTTATCCGAAAAACGAAGGTTTGGAGTCTGAGACAAATTTTTAATAAATCTCTCTCGATCAGTAAGCGATACAAAGTATGGTCAGAAAAGCGGAGAAAATGAAATGGAATGCTGTAGATTATTTTTTAACGAAATAAGGTCCGCAAACCAAAGTTACAACGTACGTGTAGGACGAATATAAATCAAGTACTCAAAACTCATTTTGAAATATGTACACAACACAATCTGAATGAAGCTCCAGCGTGAAGATTTCTCTTCGCTTCCATCGAACAGAACATCGAAAAAAGGGATAGATGTACGATCGCTTTCAAAGATCACTCCACCCTGTTTGTTCATCAAACAACTCGGCATCTTGCGGACGCGCAAAGTGTGCCATCCTTCCTTCCAACCTGTCGTGCGCGTCTTGTGAACTTAGATCTGCTCGCCACTTTCGTCTTGCATGTTTTCTAAATTCTTCCGTGTGTCTCCAAGACACGTGTCATCGGCCGCGGGAGAGCAAACCCTGCCGGGTTCTCTGAACCTCTCCACCACCCCAAACGGTGACACGCCATCTCCGGCCGTGCGAGGAGACGCGTTGTACTTTCATCTGCGTGTACGTCGCGCTCTCGTGATAGTCGTCAATCAGCGGGTGTCGCAGTTGCGAAGCTGGGTGAAGTTCAATGGCACATTTCAAGGAAACCGCGGTGCGTGCCGGGTGCTAGAGTCGGCAGATGAAGAGACGGAGACGAGACAAATCACGAATACCACACCCAAAAGGAAAATTTCCAACGTACACTGCTGGTTTGTTCGCTTTGCTTTACGGAAAAGCGTGTGCGCGCATGGAGGAACGTATAAAAATGTGTTTGTGTTTTGGACAGAAAGGACCATTTTTATTCCACCCTTCGGCTATTCCTACCGTCGACGGTGGACAGTCTTCTTTTCTTTCTGGTTCATTCTCTTCCTCCGCCTCCCTAAATTGTCCATTTTTTGTGCGCTTATTTTTCTTTCCCTCTGTCTGTCCTATCCTACAGTTACAAATTTCTCTAAATCGCACAGCCCACGGCGGATTCAGTTGATGATAATGACGATCGTTACCTTCAGATGGGGCGACCGTGGCAGCATTAAGATGTCGGATGCTGGAATGCTTTCCTTGCTTTCCCCTCCAGACTTTCATCCACCGTCTCCCGGGGGGCGCACAATGATGAACGATGTGGAGCAACGACAAACCGTCGCGTTGTATTCCGGGACAACATCAGAAAGAGTTAAGGATGCTAGGAACTAGAAGTGTGTCGCCACAGGGTGAGCGTGAAGAACACAAAAAAGAAACTGTAACTGGACCAGCCCCATTCCGATGACATGAAGAATGGTTGGAAAATTGCCCCCGATGGCGCCGCTGCCGGTTGTTGAAAGGGTTGCGCAAACCAATCTCAGTCAAAAGAAACGACCAGACGACAAGGCTCCGCATCGGCAAGGTTCCTTCTAACTGATCAAAGATTGCACCCCTGGGGACAACGTGTGTCTGTCGGTAGAAGTTTTGCCCCCAGGGTTGGTATACGGCATCAACAACAGAAAGGCTCAATAAAATAACATCAAAGACTGCTCTTGGGAGATCTTTCTTTAGCTTCTGCCGCTGCTAAATTTTACATAAACTCAATCCTTTTCATAAACAAATCGGATAAGATGTAGATAAGGCGCAAGAATTTGAAAATAAAGCATTCCCGGCCGACAGAAATGACGATTATAATGAATATAAGATCCAGCCAACAGCTCCCAACCGCACCAAAGGGTCTTGGAGGGAAGGCGAACGCAATTTGCTGACTGCGTAATGCGCCTTTTGTCGTAAAATTATACGAACCACAGAGAAGGGCCGTAAACAGCTGAGCTAGACTCGTAACAAGATTAATTTGCGTTATAATAATTTGGTAGAGTACTTTTGGAGAGCTTTTTTAACTCTTGCATGTGTTTGAAAGACGCAGACGGGTAGCATTTTTTTTTCTCATTTAATCAGTGACTTAGAATTCATCTTGCATGATTTTCTTACAGAATTGTATTAAAAAGCATATGCTGTAAAGCATAAAGAACAAACTCAAAACATTACTAATTGCTGGCAACTCTGAACTAAGAAATTTTGACTACATCCTACATTGATATGACAATATTAAAGAAAAAGATTTCAAACTAATGGATGGAATGACATCGAATCTTTCGAAAAGAAAGGGTTACCAATTCCATACTGATAAAAAAATCAATTTCAGAGAATTTAAATTACATCTCCCTCAAAAGACCAGTTATTCCCATGTCGAATTCAAAGGCGAAATTTTTCATCTTCAAGAATTGATTCCGATTCTCCACGCATTTCAAACCTTGGATGTGGATGAAGGAGTGAGGTTGTAATAAACTTAGCTTTCTGGTGCTTAACGCCTCAACTTGTTTCCCCATTCGGTCGAAAAAGCAACCTATTTTGTGCAGGTTCTTTCGCACGGTATATTACAAAAATGAAGAACACAAACTATCGAATATGCCGAAGTCCTCCATACGAAACACTCAGACTAAAAACTCCCGAGACAAAAAAAACGATCTGATCAATCACCAAACAAACAAAAAACCAGAAAGCAATTCAACTGCATCGTTCGGTCCAGTTTGAAAGAAAATCCCAAGCGTCTTGGCGAAGAGAAGCAGCTACGCCGAAAAGCAACACTGCTAATTATCTGCCATTCGCAACGTTCGCCCACCGGTACGAGGCCATGATGATGATGATGATGATGATATGACGGCTTGGCGGAGGGACGTGCTTGAAAGAAAGGATGGATCCGCCGGTCTGGTAGGTACCACCCCGTAAGACAGCCCCAGCCACCCTGAGACACTTTCGACAAGTGTTGTCTTAACCTGCGCACCCCGCACCCCTAGGCCCATCCTTTCCCATCGCACTCCGCTGTCTTCATTGCCGAGCGATGAAAACTGCGCCAAAGCGCCCGTTCCTTCATTGAAGCGATTATTTTGCGCGAAAACGCGAACCGCGGCTAGGGCCTTTTTCTTTTCTTCCCCCCCGTTCGGTCCTGGTGCTGTGGGTGTGTTGGGTTGCTTTTGTGCACGGAACAGCTCCGTCGATAAAGTCTGCGTCCCATTCGAAAGGGTGTTTTTCAAGAAAAACAATGAAGAAAAGCTCCCACCTCTCACTCGGCTCGCTGGAGTGGCTGGTGGTTGTTGGTATCAGGAACGATAGACGGCAACAATGGTTGGAGAAACCGGTGGGTGCTCCCTCCGGCAAGTAATTCGATTGCAAAAATTTAATCCAACCCCTCGGAGAGGCAGGGCTAAGGAAACGCTAAGATATCGGAGGGAACCGGGACGGGCACACACGAAGAGAAATTGGGCTGGTTCCATTCTTTCCAAAAGCGCACCTTCGGCTGGCAGCAGATGCACAACTTGGTCTGCGGCACACTGGAACTCCGACGCTAGGGTTGCCGTTGCGACGTAACGGGATTTGAAGTTTAGTATTCAAATCATACGAAAGTATCTCTTGCAGCGACTTTTTAAAGTGCTCGGTCGTGCCTGGGGTGACGATTGGGGCTCAACGTGTGGCTTGCTGTGTGCGGAGCTATATCTTGAGAAGTGAGTAAACTTTTTGGACCTGCCCAGAACCCACGAAAGGCCGACGAGTTCGCGCGTGATCGAAACCCCCCCTTTTTTTCTTCCACTTTATTTTGTTGCAACCCGATGAAAGTCTACCTCCAAGCGCGAATCCACACCAGACCACCATTTCCGTTACAGTGTATCGGGAATGCGTCGAGATAACCGGCGAACGGAGGATCAAGCTTAATTGGTCAGCACCGGCATCGGCAGCATTATGCTGCAGCCATCTCTTACTGAGCGGCTGAACGCTTGGAATTAAATTCCCTTCAATAATTGGCAAAGGACTGCCCGCGAGGAAGGCGGTGTTGCGGAGGCAGCAGATAATGATGAGCAGAGGAGAAGGAAAGCTTGCGATAATGTTGCGCGCCATGCTCGCGAGCCGTGATGGACGGCAAACCCATCCCGCTTCTCACCCGCGGGGAATCCGAAGTGTAGGACCCTTAAATTCGCCTCCACAATGCGAAAAGTCACACACCGTCGTGGTGTTGCCGGTAGTGCCAGCGCGATCAGCTGCACAAATTGATACAACGATGCGCCGATGGTGGTGGCTGGCGAAAGTGGCGAGCGAATCAAGAGGCGACGCTTATTGCGCGAATTAATCCGTTCCGATGGGAAAGAACAACGAACTCTCCGACCGAAGGTGGCAACTGAACCTGTCTGCTGCCAAAGTCTTCGACCGGGAACCAGAAGCCGGCCGGGAGGAGGGGAAGGGGAACTCGATGAAAAGTCACACTCATTGGCGCTCGGATTGGGCGGAAAGGAAAAGGAACTACAAAAACTTCCGGCAATTCCCCTGCGAGGCTAATTTTGCTATGGACAACTTTCATTAATCATTCCTCAGGCCCACCAGGTTGTACTTCTGTCCAAAGCGCGCTGGACGGCTCGGAAATCACTCTGGAAACTGACCCCGGCCAGCTAATTCATCCGTCTGCTTGCGATGACGCAGAGTCACCCAGCAAGGTAGATCATCGCCTAAAACGTTAAGTTCCGCGTAAATCATGTGTCTCAGAGAAACTAAATCATCTTGCCCCGAAAACGACAACACGAAGCCACTCAAGCTCATTAGTCTCAGCTCGAGAACGATTGTTTTTTTCGAATTCCTCAACTACAAGTCTACCTAACTCCAAACCTCACGAAATACTTCAACTGCAAAAATGTTATCAGGCAGCGATCGTCTCCCAGGCATGACTCATTTTATATCGCGCATAATTGATCTCGCTCGCGATGTACAGATGTGGCCGATAAAAATACCTAACCTTCCTCATTTCATCCGGCGCAGTGAAATGTATAATTAGCTACATTGGTAGTTCGTAGACATGTTAATGAGGTGCACTAACTTGGCTAATTCTCATTACAGGAGGAAATGAATAAATTTCTCACCGATAACGCCTTCCTCGGGTCGGTTTAATATGCAACTGGAGGATTTGGTGGGCATTGCAACAATTTTAAGTGCAACTTTCTACAGCAGATTTGTTCATCCGGGGGAAATGGCAACCGCAACTTCAGCAGAGTAGCATTAGAGTCGCTGTGATAAGTTCAGTTTTATCTAACTTGCCTTGTTAAATAAGATCGCTAAACATACTTTGAAGCAGCTCAGCTTACCCAAACAAAAACAGAAACCTATTCCATACAAACTGATAATTTTGAACGATGTATTCTTTGTTGTTTTTTACATAAACATGCAGGAACATTCTTTTATTCTTTAATTATCGTACATATCTTTCAACAGTAAAAAAATGTTCCTTTTATAAATGTTTTTGAGTGATGCACACAGATCTCTCTAGAAAGTATAAGTATAACTTAGCTGCCAGTGCAATCAGCATCAAGAAGGCAACACAATGAACCCTCGATTTTTTTTATTGAAAGCAGACGCGTACTGCTGATGGTAGAATTTGTTATCCAACCTTTGTTTCCCTCTTAACCTCAATACCAACCCAGAGCATACAATCTTAAAAAGGAAAATTGCCCTACGCTCTTCGCTCTTGCTTGACAGACATCAATTCAATGAGAGTAAATCTAAGGCACTCCGCCGAAGAGCCTCTTTTGAATGCTCAATCGACATCACAGTTCTAAGATTGTAGTTTCATAATCATTAACATCATCAAGAAATTTGCACGTGGAAAGAGAACGCAGGGCATGACCAAGGTAAGTGGCGCAAATTGCGTTCATTATCCCTCCGGATGTGTGCTGTGATTATGACTTAATAAGTTTAAAAAGCCCGTTGACACACAAACAACCAACGGTATTACTTACAACGGTGTAATCAATACATGGCATCATCGGACGGAAAAGGAAAGAAAGCAATCCATTTGGCATTGCCTCGCTCGATGCCGCCGAGCCGATATGGAACCTCTGGCAGGCAAGCGTCCAAATGTGGCGAGACATGATTGATACCATAAAAAGGGCGAATGGATGGTACTGCGTTTTTCTTCTATTCAGTAGTGGTCTCACCGAACCACAAGGAAAAAAAGAGGAGAAGAGGAAGGTTTAATCGTTTATCCTATTTCTAGGGATTGCATTGCGCACCATTACTGTTCGAAAGAGATGTATCGATTAAATCAAAGATAAACAAGAAATATCGTCATGTAGCACTGAATAAGCGCATTGGAACTATTTTTCAAATGTCCCCCACGCTTTCCGTTGCTCAGTTAATTTGTTTTAACTACTATTTGTTTAAACTAAAAAACAAAACTAAAACGACAAAATCACAATTTTTGTTGAATTTTCCAAGCGTCGCTAAAGTTTGCCATACTGCTAATTAGGTTGTCGGAGTTATTTTTCCTATTTTATTCGGTCGATTGAACTTCCTGGAACTCCATCAGGTAGGCAGGACAGCTACGATCCAAGGAAGCAGGCGTAGAAACTTCTTTCCAATCGATTGACATCATTTAACCTTTACTTGTTGACAGCTGTTTGTTGGAGCTGCAACGCACCCTTTTCCGTGACGACAAAGTTCCATGAGGTGAACTTTACCAATCGGAGAGTCAAACAGAACGGAAAAAGTGAAATAAAAGAAGCATTTAATTGGCCTTCCGGAAGTTTCCTGTCCGGCTGTTCCGGTTGAAGATATGAATCCTTTCGGGTTGCATGTGGTGTGGTGGCACGGAGTCTCGAATGACGACAATCGGGGTTTACCATCATCTGCGTGACATTTGTCGTTATGCAAACGTCTGAAACGTTGAATTATTCACCTGCTTGGAGGTTGGAGCAACGTTTCCATCGTTTTCCTAATCACCTACGCTCCACGTCACAAACTAACCTTTAGGAGCATCAGAGCCAAATTAAATGTCTCCTCCGTAAGGAAGAAAGGGGGGAGACAATAAAACCTCCGTAAAACTTCACTTTTTCATGCCTGTTCCGGTTCATGAAAATAGCAAAAAAGTATGCTCCAAAAATTAAAAACCCATTTATCCAAATTCATTATCAAACTATAAAAAAGTACATTTATGGCATGTTTTATTACCAAGTAGAGGAAAAGCATGTCCTTCTTTCTCAGGCCGTAAGGCCTTCTCTGGCCAGAAAAAAAATCCTCATTTACAATGTTGACACGAAAACGTGACCTTCGCGTGCGTCCACCAGCCGTCGTCGCCAACGTTTCAGTTGCGGCAGTAGACAACACAACGGCCTAAAAGCAATCGATCAAACGACGTGCTGTTGCGTCTCTCCTTAAACCCACTTTCTACTTCCATCCCCATCAGCAGCCCCTGGCAGACGAATTGGCATTTCCAGACGACATCTGCGTCCCTTGTGGACAAAAAACAAAAAGCTAGCAAGGAAAAATCTCTTACGACCAGCTAAGGAAGATCCTTTAAAAAATAGACATCCACCCACATCCCCCGACCATATCCGGTGGCGTCGTTCCACATTCCCGGCTTTGGCGCAAAACCCACAGATTCGGAACAGCGTTGGATGTCGTTGGCGGCGCCAAAAATATACACTTGACCTTCTTTCGGTTGCCACCCCCCTATTTGCGTTCGATCTCCCCAGTTCTCGTTCGTTTGATGTTTGTCCTTCATTTCCCTTCGATTCACATTTGTTCTTCCGCCCACCAGCTCCAACCCGAGCGACCGACCTTGGATCGATTTGCTATCGATCGATACGACGAATTGGCGCGAGTTGGCTTTCAGGCTTTCAATTAAGCCACACACCATCGTCTCCTATCTCCCTACAAAAAAGATAAAGGGTAGCGCGAAAAGAAAGCACACATTTTGGATCGATGGAAATGACGCGAGACAGACAGTCTTATCCGATAGAATCTCGCCGTCGTCTGCCAAATTCAGACGGATTTAACCGAAAGTCGTGGATGCAGACATAACGATTGGAATATATACCGATCCAATCAGGGATGTAGCGAGAAAATAATGATCAGCCGGAGAAAAAGGCAAGGATTAACGTTAGTATGTCGACGTCACCAGCGTGGCACATAAAGCTATTCCAATTTTCCCACTGTCTCTGATCTCCATGAGGGGCTAAGCTTCCAAGGACGTTCTCTTTTGGATGTTATATGTTTGCAAAAGAAATTTTATATTTTTTATTATTAAAAAAAAACGAGTTTCAGTATGATAGATTCACATAAAATTCCAACAGCAACAGAATGTTGAAGTAAAATGTAGTTTGAGATTTTTTGTTTGTAGTAACATTGGCGATGATTGGCAGGTGCTGTGTATTGTCCAAGGGAAAATTCCTGCGGCAAACAATTAAGGGTCCTCACCATCACGTTCTCCCTCTTTTTTCTACATAAATCATGCATTCAACACAAACACTGCAACCCCGTGGAGGGAGAGAGAGAGGGAGGAAAAACACGCTACGCCAGGGAAATCCCAAACAAACGGACCTGATGGCCTTCACCTGTTTGTTTCGCGTTCCGGGGCGAATTTAATGGGGGAAAATTTCCTTGCTCACCTGATTTCCATGTTGCCAGAGTTGGCGCTAGCATCCACTGCTTTCTGCTCGATCGATGGGAAAATCCCAACACACGGACGACAAATTAGCAGCAGCGAAAAAAACAAAACAGACTGCGGAATCGGAAAACAAGGAAATCCTAAAACACTTCCCGCGTGGGACTCGTTGCAGTCGCAGAGTGCTGGGGGGAGCAGTTGCAGAGTGAAATGAGAAAAGAAAATCGCCCCTCCCTTGCAACAGGGTGCGGAAAAACGGAAGCTGCCCAAACGAACGCTGCCCGCAACGCCTTTCGATTTTCCCATCACGTGAATCGAACGATCAGCCCAACGAGCAGCAGCAAACAGCGCCATCAAATTTCGCCAACCATCTTTTCCCGTTCATGTGTTCATGTTTCCCCCTTGCCGTTTTCCCCTTTTATCTTCTATCTATTGCACTCAATGATCCTCCACAACTGGGAAAAACCGAGAGGGAAATTGGGTGTGGTGTGTGTTTGGATGCATTGATTAAATTTTCATAACCCTGACAATCGAACCAACACAACACCGGGGGGGGCCAGGCCAAGGGTGGTTTCGCCGGGCGTGAAAAAGGGCTGGAAAAATTCACATTCCGGGTACTTCAGCAAGGTTGGTGAAAGCAAAAAATAAAATAAAATCAACAGTGAATCTGCAGGAGAAAAACAAACGGATAATATACATGCAATGCACGCAAACCGGATCGTTGGATCGATATAAAACAGCGTAGGAAAACACACAGACACACGTAAATTGTACGATGCAAAGTACGTCAAAGTTTTCCTCCATTTTTTCCTTTCGCATTTCCTATCCCACGCTTGTGCCCCTCCCCCCCATTTGGCAGCCCGTTCTGATTCAATTTTTCGCGGTCAAATGTGAACACACCCGGAAAGAAAACCTTCGGCTTCGACAAAAGGGGAAAAAAAACACACACACACGGAACAGCTGACGTGATGTCGGAAAAGCAGAACGTGCCCGACGCCGAAAACGCTGGGGATTTTCTTTTCACTGTCGAAATCGGCAGCCAGAAAGCGTTGCTCGGGAAAACAACAAGAAATACAACAACCAGCATTGCCCATTGCCAGCAACAACATCTGCGGCTGGGCCAGCATCCCGTCGTCGTCGTCTCACTTGGCAATCCCCCTTAAAGAGAGGGGAGTTATTTATTTTTCACGAGTTTTCTTCCCCCCCCCCCCCTTCTCCCTGGTCGGTAATCGGCTCGCCAAGTGCCTACGATCGGCGGGGGAAATGTTGAAAAGTCAGCTGTTTGCGCGCAGCGACCGACGACGGAAGGAAAATGGTTCGAAGGGGGATTTTTGGCACAATTTGGCAAGAATATTTTTGCCGGAAGGTCACAAGGTGTATTCTGTTATGTGGCATCGTCTTATAGAGGAACATAGTTTGTGTCCCTTCATATTCTCAAAACAACTTCCAAATTCAAGTTACGTTTTTTAAAGCTATGTTTCGTATTCCAAAACCTCCATATCTAAAATGCGGGAGAATCCAAATAAAGTCCACAATAAACTGTATTAAAAATCCCTCAATATTAGTGTAAAATAGATAACCATACAGTAGGTTTCCGGAGTGCGTGATAAACAATTATCAATTCTTCCGTCAAGCGGAGAAAGTGAGGCTTCGCTTCCAAGTAAGATTACGATTATGTTGGCGGAAGGGGATAAAGTGAAATAACAGTATTCTACTTTAAGATAGGAGCAGGAAACGGTAAACAGTGAATTGCTACAAGGATCAGCGAAAGAACCACAATCCAACACCAGGTCAAGGTGGAAAAGCGCAACAGGAGCAGCAGCGAAAAAAAGAAAGAAACCTCCCTGGGGCGAAACACCCCGAGAAAACCAGCTAAATATCAAAGGGCTACACCGAGAGCTACAGCAAGACCCGGTCGAACGGGCTGCACCTTCCACCGAAAGGAGGAAAAACGAACGCGCGAAAACGGTGAGGAAAATGATTTGTTTTACCTTTTCGGTTGAACTTCCAGCGTTGGTCGACCGGCTTCTCGAGCGCTTTTTCGCGGACAGCGAGAGGACGAGGCAGGATAAAGGTAGCAAATCCTTTCGATTCAGCTGACTATAGCGTCACAGGACGGGCAGAAGGGTTCAGGATCCTCCGTCGATGTCGATGTTTTGTTCCCTGGGATTGCACGGCAGTGTATGCGTTTCCACGGTAGCTGCGGGAGGTTCTGCAGTGAGGAAATGGTTGGAAAATGGGACTATCCCGTTGGAAAACCCTTTTTCCTGTTTTGCTGCTTCCACCCCGTCGATTGACGACGGCGATGGCTTATTTTACGATATGCACCACTTGGATCACCGTTGGAAAATTTCACCACTCCAAATTGGTTATACTCCTCGTGTGTATGTGTTTTTCACCTGTTCGATGAGGTTAAAGCACTGCACTTGAACACTGTTTTCACACTACCAAAATAAATAATTTAAAACCTGATCATGAGTTTTAAGGAATGGGTAAAAAAACAGGGAAGAAGCGAAAAAAAAAGCACGTGCTGAGGAAAAATCATATCCAAAGAACCAACAGGAACAGGAAGACGGAATAAGAAACAATCATAAGAGGAACGGATATTCGACTGATCGACGCACGGCAGACAAGAGACACAGAGATAGACACCAGGGGATAAGTGAACGCAGCACCACCATTTTCACGCTTTAATTCACATGCCTACCGATGATACACTTCTTCCGATTTCAAAATTCATTCGCGCACCTTTTTCAATCTTAGTTTCCCTTTGCATCTTCCCCTTCTGCGGTGGCGGTGTAAGTTTTTTTTTCGCTTTTCTCCTTCTTTGTTTTCTCTCGGCCTGAAGCATTTCGCCGGTTCATTCGCCTCGATCGCTTGATCATGTGTGTGTGTGTGTTACGTTAGAAAATTCGTGGGCTTTAGGATTTATGCACTTTCTTCTTTCGGTACGCGCGAGCCACCGATCGTTTTCGAGCTTCTTTTGCGCTCCTTCCGTCCCTTGTTTTTTTTTTCTTTCTCCTTCTTTCGCCGGCCCCCCTTCGGAAGAAGCCGGTGTGTTTGCGTTCGTGGGTTGCGCAAATAGACGCGCGCACACGCAGCAGCAGTAGAAGCCCAACACATTTTGCTCACACCACGCACACCTGCTCTACCGACCGCGACGCGACACGTGTGTACGTACGTGTGTGTGTGTGTAGCGAAAAATGGCTCTCAAGAGCCGATGACGAAGACAGCAAGACGAAGAAGGAAAGCAAAACACAATTCAACATGGAATTACGCCCCTCGCTGGAACGCATCACCGACCCCTCATCCAAACCCCCTTTTCGTGTAACTTCTCGCGCAAAGGTAAAAACCCGCGGGTCGCGTTTCTTAAAAATTGGGCTCTATCTCTTTCCCTCCCGTTCATTTATCCTTCTTTTACACCAACATTCCGTTTTGTTTTTTCTTTCATGGGTTTTTTCACTTTTCCTTCCCGGCACTCCCCTTGTAAGAAACCCACCACCACTGCTGAATCGACGGTTTTGGAGCTTTTTGAAGCACCCTTTTTAACATTTTTTTTTTTGTTCAAACACTACCACTTATTTCTCCTTTTGGGGATTCTTTTGGTTTTGCTTCCACGTGTTCCCAGGGCTCGGCCAAAAAACTCGCCGACGTTAGCTCGCCGACGTTAAATTGGCGTTTAATCGTACGGGGTTTGTCTTTCCTTCGCAACCTGACGATCTTCGGCACAAGTGTCCGTTTAGTAAGGATGTCAAAAAACAGCCACAAAACCTGGCGACTAAACGCGATCATTCATTGCACGCGATCGTGGGTACTGAAACCGGGTAAACATACAACAAAAAAACCGCTTTCTAACTTTTACTCCTCGGACACCAACAGTGGCATCAAAGAAAAAGGTCTATCAGGCTTCAAACTGAGCACGTTTATGCCATCAAAGAAATTAGCCATGTTAATTGCGAGATTTAAAAAAAAAAACTTTCGTGTGCCACGTCGAGAAATCTCAAAGTATCTAGTAAGTAGTTTGCTACTTGAAGAACAGTCGAACATTTAAAATTTGTCAGCACTCCTGTTTCATTTAGACACAAGGACCCACATCACTCTAGGCGTAAACTAAGCGCAGACAATTTTCATCTCACAAAAAGGGCACTGAGGCCGGAAAAGATCTGCAGGAAGAGAACAAAATGGGCAGCTTTACCGATGCCGTGTGGAAATTAGAAATGCGTTCCACGCCGAGCAACCGCGTCGTGCTGTTAATTCGTAGGAAAAAGCTTGGCCGACCAGCCAGTGCCAGAAGAACACACGCGGGCCCAGGTAGTTGCTCACTTTTCTTTTGACGATGCTTTTGCTTTTTTTTTCTTTCTTTATCCGCCGCGTCTCGTGCGCTTGCCACGCTTTCCTTTCCGCAACGTTCGAGCGACGACTACCGAACCAACTGACGAACCAGAACGGACTGACGATGGATCCACGCGCCGTTGTGCTTCTCGCTGGTCTTCACGGCGGACGCGAACGTGACGCCGCGGATCCGATTCCCGACGGTTGTTGCGCGGCACCAAATACACATTTATCGTGTGCTGCAACGCGCCGCGCGGTTTCGCTGGAACAGGCACAACAGAAGGCAAAAAAGCAACCCAATCTTTCTCCCAAAGACGTAGTTGTGTGATAGCGATGATGATGATGTAGTGGGAAGTGTATGTGTGTGGATGGGAAACACGCACCGAAAGCACCTGCTGTACGTGCACAACAACAACAGCGCGCGGTGATGATACATTTTCTTCCTGCGCGCGACACAAAACACCTGACTGCAACTGTTCTTCCAGCAGCGCGCGCGAGAGACGCGAGATGACGCTCGCAGCCTGCAATTCTCTCGCACACACCGATGCATCTCGCCTGTGCACCGCTTCGGGTAAATAAAAGGACGAACACAAGCGTGCGCAATCAATTGATGCTGCAAGGGAGACAGCCACACAGCTGATTGTGGAATCGTCGAACGAGATGCATTGGGGATGCATTTTACACCGAGCGTTTCGCACAAGCATTACTGATTACTTTTATGTGCTGAGCTGAAAAGGGTGTTTTCCACGGGATACTTGGGAAGTGCATATGAAAGGCACACACGTACGATCCTCTCCATTCACCAACATTCTCATTCTCAAGTTCTCGATCTCTCTCTCTCTCTGCACGCAACATAGCCACGAAGCATACATATCGGGTGGACAGGTGGTTGAGCATTAAAAAAAAGGGGGAAAAATAATAAAATCAACCAGCAAGTGCTGAAAGGCACCGTGTTGGTCGTGTACATGTGTCTGTGCTCCGCACATCCAGACAGGGGTAGAAAAACAACGTGCTTCTTCTGCTGCGTGCTGCTGCAAGGCAACATTTTCCAATGGAAAGTATGAAACGAGCTCCACAAGTGTAGGTGTTGATGATGATTATGCTCATGGCAGGGCATGTGTGTGCGCCGCTGCGAAGAAGTGCATGCTGTTGCTTGATTAACAACCATAGCAGCCTGCTGAGTATTAAACTGCGTGTGGGAAAACAAATTGGCAGTCAGGTTTAGCGATGTTATGAGACTGATGATTACTTGTTATATGACGCTGTTAACATCTTATAAATCAAGGTCCGAAAGAGCCGAACGCGTAAGACGGCTCAAACATGACCCACGATGGCGTGGGTTCGATTCCCGACCAGGACCTCCCCCGGTATTGAAGGTGAAAAAGTGAAAAAGTCTCAGGTCAGTCAGTGCAGACCTAAAAAGGGTCGGCATTTCCAAATTGGTCGTTGCGCCAAGAGAATAAGAAGAACGAACGTCTTATAAATATTTCCAAAAATGTACAGGTTTTCTATCACATGCTTCAGATGTTTTATAACCTTTATCATAAGGACTTAAATAAAAGATTGATAAATTTTTATAAAAAGATGTTGTGCAAAAAAAGGCCTCGTTCGATATAATTCTGTATTTCTATCAACGGTTATAAGGAATTTAATTTAAATGTAAAGCACCTTGTGGGTAAAGATAATCCCATACTTTACACCAGACACACAGCCACGCCAATTCAATATTTCTGCAGCTCAAGGCAAGCGAGAGACTTACTTAATCTTCCGGGTGCTCTCAACTAGACGAAAGGAAGTCAAGTGCATGGACGCTGATGACGTTAGCGCGAATCTAACCGTACCGCAGTCGTTCTCTACGACCCGCACGCCGCGATGGTGTAATAATTTATAAAACACCAACACACAACACTGTACACGATCGTGGTGGTGCATAAACATGCATTTGCACAAAAATGCAGCTCGGGAATACGTGCGCTTCGACGTGTAAGGGAAGAAAAAACTACCTTCCCGGTTGGCGAAAGGTGCACCACTTCACGCCGTATCGAGGAGATGAATGCTTTATCGCACATTTATTCTCCCCCCTTTGTCTGTGCGGTGGTTCCTGCTCTTCCTGGCCGTCTCGGGAGGTTTCCTTTTTCCTTCTGGTTGGTTTCGCACAACGCCAGCTTAACAGCTACCACTCATTATCGGCGAAGTGCTATCAGGCCCGGTGTCCACGCACGCGGGCCAGTCACTGCGTGGAGCGAATTGAGGCCATCGCCAAGGAAAGGGAACACGGTTGCATGTACCGCGCCTCGCATGCATGAGCCTTGATGCACGGGAGCTTGATCGCCAGGCGTCGGGAAGTGACTTCCCGAGGTTTGGAGAGAAGAAGGTGCAACAAACTGGGGCAATCAACATTATCCATGTGTGGACAGCGGTTGTCTCGCTAAGGACATATGGTAAGCATTCAGAATGAAAGGTTGGAACGGTAACGGCATCTCAACATGACTTCACTTGGTCGCAGATGAAGACAATTATGATATCATAGCCGCAAAGAAAACGGGTGTTCATCATACCGTTTATAGATAAACCGAACGTCAAAGAAAAAGAAAACAGATCATTCCTTACTATGTCTATGAAATTTGTGATGCTCTCTAATGAAAAATTAAGCTTACGCAAGATGATGTATAGAACTGCCGTTCCTGGCGTCATGCATCGGCCATTTTTTTGTAGTCTCGTTAAAGTACCGATCGAGAAGGACTTGGTCAGAGGTATGAATCATTGGGAAAAGTAGTTTTAATCGATTCAGAAACTTCAAGTAGCTTTATAATTTGGAACATATTAATTGCAAGATGATTACACAAAGAGTATTAGAAGAAGTCGTAAATTAAATGCAAAACTGACTCCGAAACATTATTTTGGGTTAGGCAAAACAGATCAAGAATTAGAATTAAATTTTTGCTGATAAAAATACAAAAAAAAATTATGCAGCGGTGCTTGAATTTGCTGTTGTAATTTTTAGTATTTCTTATCTTTTTTTAAGTAGCTGGCATCAAATTTCTTGAGTATAACTAGTAAATTTTCTTTTGCAATCGAAATTGTGAGTTGCGCTTATAGGAATTTCGGTCACTGTAGTATCAGTCGTTTGTGCAAACAAAGATATTTCGAGTAAGTCTTTGACCCGAACCAAGGTTTTCAATCCTTGCACCGTTGCATCTCAGTCACTTCCTAATAATTCTTCCCGGATAGATATATGAACCTGAAAAATCTAGCCCCTACTTAATCGGTCCAATTCGTTTTTTACGCCGATCCACGCGAAAATCGTGCATGAAAAACTTCCTCACGGAAAAAGCGCGCATCGTGACCGGAAGCGGTGTGTGTGTGTGTGGTGAAAAGAGGTGGAAGATAAGACCTTCACCATTCAAGCCGCTCACCCGTAGCGAGAGTCAATAAAAGTGTGAACCATTTTAGCGCTGTACCCGTTATAAATAGGTGGGCCGATCTTTCTCCCGACTAACGTACAGCTCGAGGGCGTTGAAAATTGTTCGCCCTAAACGAATACCGACGATTCATTGGATCGTCCGCGAATCCGTTTGTTACTGTCACCCACCAGGTTGTCAGAAGGCTAGAAAGAGCAGTTTGGACCTTTTTTCTTCCACTCGAAGTTGTACACAAAAGTTTTTCCCCTTTACGTGGGCAACATTATGCACAGTGGAGAATAGAAAAAAAAAACAAAAAAATTGAAGAAAAGGGAAAAAAAACCCCAGCATTACCGGAACCAGCCTGCAAGGCCCGGAACACAAAGCGCAATTCCATCGCCGATGCATCGCGCCATCGCAAGGTCATTAACGGAGTGTGAACCGTGGTTAGTTTATCGCGGACAGAAAGTGCAAGAAAAATTAATGGTTCCCAATTGGACTGCAAAAGAAGTGTCTGCTAAATGAGATGGCCGATGGCGAGCAAGAGCTTACAAAAAAAAAACACATGCACCAAGATAACGGAAAATGTTGCAGCTCGAAGCAAGGACATTATTTGTAGCATTGTGTTTTATTTTTTTGGAACAATGGAAAGAAAAATTGTGCACAACGATTCACAAACGTCATTCTATCGTTATCTACACATTTAGTAGTCATCATGTTCCCCTGAAGAGGTTTTGTCTTCGTTCTCTTATCAAACGGTGGATTTTCACACATATATTAAAAGTTGAGATTTCTTTTGAAATGAATTTTTCGTTCATAAAAAGTGAACATGAAAACATATAATTTTGTTTAAACCGTAGTATCGATTTAGTTTGCAATTTTCTTTTGTAAAAAAACTTTTTAAGCCAATATCTTCCTTTAGTAGTACATTGCTTTCTACGGAAGTTACATTTTTGCACAGTAACTTCCTTTAGTAGTACATTGCTTTCTACGGAAGTTACATTTGTGCACAGTAAAAGTTTTTAGTAGATGGACTTTGTGTAAAGATACCATTCATAAAATCCCGACAACGGTCAGAAGGTCTGTTCCGCCATTCAGAAGCTCGCAAGCTCGCCAGACACCCAAGCAATTAGATGACAAACATGACATCGCAAAAGAAGGTCACACCGGTCCGAATTGCTCATGCACTCGTCCGTTACCGAGACCGACGTGATTCCCACGTACACTACCTTCTGTTCCTCTCAACCAGATGTTGTTTACTTCCTTATCAGCACTTCCTCGCGACGAGGGAAAACCCCAGCTGCGTTCTGTGAGGAAGAAGACAGCGTCGATCGCAGTTGCGTGTTGCGCAATTCGATGTAATCGACCGGTAGAAAACTATACCAACAACCCAATCGTAGCTAGTTCTACCGCTTATCGCGAGCCATATTTATTTGCTGTAGCAGTCTGATAACAGGCTGGTTAGTTAGCTAGTTTGAACACACAAGTACATCCCACATCTTCCATTAGAGACGCGTCGTCGTCAAACATCGGTGCGATCCCCCTTCCCGCGCCCGTTCGAGAGCAAATAAAAGCCATATGTTCGATAATGCGATATTTCCAAGCAATTTATGGGTACTTTTCTCTTCGATCTGCTTCGCTCCGCCCTTTTTTATCATGCTTGCCAACAGCCAAGTTGCATCAGCTGTTTGCGACCCAACAGCACTGAATCCTGAACTGATTAAATTCGAGCTCGGTGGCGTCGCCAGTCTGTAGGTCTGTGTGACTAGCGGCGTGGTATCGATCGGCCGCCAGCGATTAGATATGGCCGTAAGACTTTCTCGTTTTGTTTATATCAGGTCTGCTCCAGAAACTTCTTATCTGAGCGACAACAACGGAAATACACGCAGGAGAAAAAACAACTAAGAGTCACAGCACCTTCCTAGACTGCCTGACTGGAGCTCTGGGACAATGGACCAGAGTGGTTCTTGCATTGTGCGGGACATAAGTAAACAAGAGAACGTGCGGTATATTTCGTCAAGCATAAGTGTTTCACAACTGAATCCAACGAAATTAGACCTTTAACATGACTTAAACAGGTTACAAAAGTAGACCCAACAGATCTGAAGCGAACGGTTCAGGTAGCTTAACTTAGATTATTCAAGAGGTACACAACTCGGTTCGTTTGTTATCTAAATGCTATGGCTTTCATACTGTTTGTAAAGAACATCTTTCCCATTAGCCAAAAAGTGTGTCGCTTCCTGGTGACAATTAAAGCTCACTGACACCCCGTAACCTCTCTTGAACCACGGTTCATCGCCTTCCGCATGGCATGGATGGGTGTTAATTTTATTTGTCCAGATGTACAATGTGTAACCAGATGCAGTCAAACATGTGAGACAAGTGAACATGCAGCGTGCAATAAATGTTTCCAATAGTTCATCACAATGGCTGAATGAAGCTATAATCAAGTCGATACATTTGACTAAGATTTTCTAACATATTGCAATGGTTAGGAGCTTACCCTAAATAACTACGAACATTTGACTAAGCCCTCAGTACAAAGTGGGGCGCATATATTGTGCAACGTTAGCATGATTCAAACGTGAAATATCGCGGGTTTTCTGCGTCGCCCGATGATGTAATTGCGCCGCGGCTGTGACTTTGTTACCGCTGGATCTCGAAGCGACTAATCCCATGGGTGAATTATGGTGGATTTAACGCTTTTCACTTGCACTTTGCCACATGCACATTCCTGGCGTAGCGCGACAGCGGGAGAATATCCCTACTCAAACTCGCCAGTGATTATATGGAACGGTCTCAACAAGCTCGTAAATTATCGTCGCTGTATGTAGTCACAAACCAACATGCCTAGGGCAGCGTCAGAGATAGAGCACCACGCAGTGCTGCCTGCTTTGTTTGTGCAGGGAATTACTTCCTGGTGCGTCTAATAGTGGCGCAATTGCAAGATTGAGGATTTTTATAACGACTTTGTTTGTGCTTGAATCAGCCACACCGTACCGTGGTCGCTAGTTCTGGCTTCACCGAGAAGGTAGTTCTGCTTTTGCGTCGTTTGCCGTTTTCTACGGAAGCGGCAAATATTGACCAGTGATAATACTACGGTATACCCTGTTATAACTAGCCGTTACAACTCAGCCGATATAACTCCAACGCTACGAATAAATGCAGCGAAAAGCGTTTGCAAATTTGCGATGTAGCCTACATAATACATTGTTCAAAATCTGAGGGGAAAAACGATTCCGCGGATGATAAGATCCGATTAAAGCCAGATTGAAGGAGTAGAAAGATTCTTTCCTGACAAGATGTGCATCTGATGCTTAGCTCGTGAGATTCATCTCTTAGAAATAATTTTGTTTTTAGCCGCAAAATCCATTAACAAACCATTTATCTAACCAAAGCCATCACCCGGATTAGTAAGCAATGTTCGTGTTACATTCGATGTCAAATGTCAAAGCTATTTTTTCCCTTCTGTACCGCATAAAGTATTACGTGATAGCTTATTAGTAATCCGTACTTCTAAGATTTTCTTGTTTTATGCAACACCCGGAGATGATAATCCAATCAGACTAACCCCAGGGTAACAAAACAAAAACAACTCAGCAGATCGAAATACATCATTATACAGAAGAATTGCTTAGTAAGCAAGCTTCACCTTAGGCACAATGCCCGGATTGCAGATGGAACGCAAACTGTAATATGGAACTGGAAGAACTGGAGAATAACTGCAATAATTGCGCTTGCATGCATTCCATTCGGAGAACTTCGCTTGCAGAAATTGCATTCCCAATTGGTTCGTACCATTCATGCACCTTATGGGAGACGTGAGACCATACTCGATCACGAACAGCAACTAACCTTGGGTGCATCCAAAGAATCACTTTCTCGGCACCCCATACTGCAACGAATCTGCTAGTATGCAGTCGCAAAACCATCCTTCCGCAAGTCCACGTGTAATAGACACCTGATCCGTCTTCACTCTAAGACTGACTGTATTACGTTCCTTTGTTCTCGCACAAATAATCTGAAAAAAGAACCCTGTTATCTACAATGTTTAACCGCAATTCATTCCTAGGGACCAAGCCTGTCTGTCCTCCTTTTTTGGTCTTTGGGTGCACATGACTCACATTTTAACATTCTACCTATTGTTGTACTGGATTTCTGTTTGATGGATATGTGACGGTGAAAACATCTGGTACACTCATACGGTAGGAGAATGGGTGTGACGAAGCCAACACGCTAAATTCTGGTACGAGCTGAACTGGTATTATTCGGAGGAAAGTGCTAGTGATGGAGAGAAATTTTAGTTCTAAGCAAGCAGCGGTGCAATAAAAGGTGGAATAAAAAGAAGGAAGGACGGAGGAAAGTGAATAGGGCAAAATAAACTGTGATCCTCGTCATCATTGAATGCATTGCTTTCAAGTGCATTAGTAAGGGTGGAAACGAACAACTTCCGTATTACACATTTTCGAAGTTATATTCTTCTGAGAGCCGCCTTAGTTCCAATCAACTTCCTTGTCTGGGTAATGCCGAACGTTGTCTCTGGTCGGAAAGTCTTTATCGAAGACAGGCAACAAAACCATCTCGAACAGTCCATACTATGTGCGGTAGCCAATTTATTACCCCACGCAGAAAGCATGATCCACCCCGAAGGGAATATCAATGGTGCGCGTTGTAAACTAATTGAGGAAATAAATAAAATCCTGCTCTCCATCAGTCCCAGGCAAGACTAGATGGACTAGAAATGGCATCGTGAAACTCAGGCACATTCATCCATCCATCCATCCATCGAGAAAATCAATGCCATCTTCTGCCATGCGTACATGCGTCAACTGGAGTAAATCCTCGATCGGATTGCAAGCGGCACGAGGGCAGCACACGAAGAAACACATGGCATTCCGCTAATGACCTCGCGTAACTACCGCTTCCCCCGCACAGAATGCACTTTCTAGCACAATCAATGTAAACATCGATGCAACGGCACTCCAGAGCTGAACGGACCAACGGTTGGATTACACGGAGCACACGACGAGCACCAAAGAACGGGAGGTTTTGTTTGAATAAACAGCACGAATGCACAAGTGCACTTCAGCCATGCCATTGGTGCAGCAGATCCACCCGGAGGGAACAACTTCCGGGTTGTTGGTAGTAGCATTCTATAGTTGGAGTAAGCTGGGTTAAGTCAACGTTGTTTTAAGCGCGCGCCGCCATTAAACAAGAGACAGGAGGAATGCCATAAGAATACGATGCATTTCAATTGATTTTCAATTTGTCTAAAATGTTGTTCAAGACCCAATAAAATTCATGACATTTCCAGCGTTTTATTAATTTTGGACTAGGCTTTATTTGCACCAGCAGAAGATCCGACGGACATCATTTTCTCGAGTGACTTTTTTACAGAAAAAGATCATTCAAAAGGTCGATTGAGATTCTTGTAATTGCTCATTAGCTAACTCTCTCCCTCCGTTCATCGTTTTTCACGGTAGACTCGCTTCTCCCTCACGAATGTCGACCCACTCAAGCAGAAAAAGCTTTCTTCTAATCGTTTAGCATTCGATGTCTATTCGTTGCACTCAAGACGTCCAAATCTGTTAAATCCAGTATCCCCCCCCCCCCCCCCCCTCACCCTGGTTCGGGAAAAGGGCGCCTTAACTTGGAATATGTCAATATCAACCACCAACTCACCAGTCCCCTACTCCTCAGTGTATTCCGAGGATTAGTGCCTTCGATATCATTTAATTCAGAATGAGAGTCCGAAGGGAAACGTTACGACTGCAATCCGTCCGGCTTTTCCTGCTTTCGTCCATCGTTGTACCGCGTTGTACCGCGTGTTCAAGAGTCTTCTGCCGCTGTAGTAATCTCATCATCCTTTGTTCCATTTGGTCAACTTTCGGCTCATGCCGATTTCGTGCAAACGTTTTTTTAAACCCGTTTAGGTTGAGCTGGTCCCACAGAACTGGAACCAAAAATCGCGCAAGACGACAAGTGTGTGCTGCTTGTCTCGGCTTCCATGGCACACACGAATGTAAACGTTTGCACTACTCCCGAATCTTTCCACAGTTTCCATGCCCAACAGTTTAAAAAAATAAAAAAATACGCCCACTATCCCCGCCCCAACTATAGCCACAATTCTCGCACTTCGTACCCCGTTAAGTGGCACCTTTTCCGGTCGGATGTGTAGCTGCTTCCATGAGCTTGTTGCTCGATTCGGCATGCAGGGAAGATCAAACCACGGCCATGCTGTACTGTTTGCCGACCCGTTACGTTACACGGGAGTGCTTCTTTCCGGCGCGACCGGCTTCGCGGGTCGGTAATTAAATCGATTATTTATTTTATTACTCGCGATCTCTCCCGGCGCCCCTCGGATTTGGCTTCGGTGGACCCGAACGGCCCGGTTCCGCAAGGCAGGCATGCCATTTCACGTTCTGATCCCTCTGCTCCCAAAAACTGGTACCGCTGAACCTCTAAGATCTCACCCAAAGAGATTTGGCGGACATTTGGTGCGAAATTTATGCCTACTACCCACTGGAGGCCGCACGGGACACGGGCATGCCATTTCTTTTTTCATTATCTTTTCGCAACTTTCCAACGCCTTCCTTCCCTGTTGGCTGGTAGGATTTGTTTGAAGACTAAAAAAAAAAATAAAGTAAACCAATTTGCGGTACTTTGAATTGACGGAAGAAAACCCAAAAAGAAGACCAGTCAACACAGCCCCCAAGTCGGTTTGCCTGAACCGTCGCAAAATGCGAACCAGAGTGAAACGTGACAGAGAGAGTTTGCCATAATAATCGACGATGGTCAGCAGAGTTCGACTTTCCGGCCAGTGCCCCGGTAACGGACATCGGGTTCAACGGAACCCCGCGCGGAAGCGGTCTTTGCGAAGATTTGGGAGAGTGGTGCCACACCGCACCGTTCTTATATGCAAGTTTTCTTCGTCTTTATCTGCGGCATTTTCGACAGAATCGAATTGATTATATTGGAGGTAATACTGTTAGCGTTTTTGATCTTACTGAAGGTTCTTGTGTTTTTGTCCACCGAAAGATCTACGTGGTATGGTTTGGAAATTCCATTTGCACGTTCTTCACTAATCCCTTCGTCGCTTCACGAACCATGTTTCTATTCGCATCATTGTTGATTGCTCGTTACTGGACAACAGTTATCCTTCAATTCAATTTTCCAGCAAAACGACCCGCCACATCAATTCCGACCGATACTTCCAAGGACGCATGCGAGCACATATGGAAACTCTTCTGCACAGGGACCGTCGGTCGGCATATGGGTGTTATTGGCTCAGCATGACGCCCTAGCCGGAGCTGAAGCGGTAGTCGGATAGTTTGTCAAACAAAATAGAACCGGATCGGGGGCCACCCTCCGCGCGGGCCGTGCTAGGAGTCGATGGGATTTGTAATGCAAAAATTATACGCAGTGCAACGCGACGCAAGGCTAACGATTGTAATCTTCACCACGGGCGGCACAGACGTCGGCTGTCGTCAGCTGGATTCCAAGGACCCATTGCAATGCATTGGACCATAATCACATCGGGAAGGCGGAACGATGACAACATTGTTGGGTAATGCAAAAATATAAACATTTCCAACCGAACGACCCACCATTGTAGCAGCCCAATGGAGATGCACGGTACGTACAATGGGTCGTTTGCTAGTGCCAGCTTGTTTTCCTTTCTTTCTCTTGGGGAACACACGCACGGCAGAGTAGGCAAACCTTTTCACTGGAGCAGGGATTGGCAAACTTTCCCTGGACAATAATCCGTAAATCGGTAATCTGATAAAATAAAATATTAAAGTTATTGTAAACTAATTTTCACTACGTATGTGTTATGTCTAACAGATATTTCAAGTTGAATAAAACGTTTTGGGATTAATAAGCAATTTTGCAATGCAATGCAACAAATTTCTAGGCATTACCTAACCAATATCTAGAATTTTGCTTCACTTGAATCTTTATTACACGTTCTATATTATCAAGGCCAATAACAAAACATTATAATTTTCATTGAAAGCACTTAATGGACGATCCAGGCTTGGGCAAAACTATCGTGTCCTCGCATGTTTCTCCAAACAAATTCTTCCCGTCCTAAGGATGGCAAGCCGGAACCAAATAGAACGAAGAAGCAGACTCTACAGTCCTTGGAAACATCGATTCCTGGAGCTGTTCTACAATAATTGCCGTAGCAGCTGTAGTAAACAGTAAGCACGTAGGACTTAAAACTTGCTATCGGGACGATTCTTACTAGAGCACCATAAATATGCACGAAACCAGGACAAAAAGGAAATAAAAAATTAAAATTCCCGTTGTGAAAGTAGTAAAACCTCCAAGAAGGCCATGCCATGCTGGATTTCACTCAGCACATGGGGTGCTAGCGGACTGTGGAGACATACTCAAAGTAAATTCAAAACGTTCAGTTAAAACGCAATGTAAAATCTGGGTTTTGTTCGTTTTGGTCTAGCTAAGGGTTTTTTTTGGAGCAACCCTGCTCCCTTGGATGGAGAGACTTTCCCTTGGTTCGTTGGTTAAAAAATTCAAATAGACCAACCACGAACGTAGGTCTGCGTTCGCTCCAAGTACTTTCTTCATTTCAGAAATGCTCTTGGTCAGGATTTTTGACACGGCAATAACAACAAAAACGAATGCCGACACGCGGTGCAGCCACATTTTGCATCCAAAAAGTTGGAAGCATATACTAGCGAGATGAGGCCAGAAGTGCATCATCTGGCACAGCTGGCATTTGCATCATGCATGCGCATACGTGGCGACTCGAGGAAAACATGGCTGGTTCGTTCCATCGAGCTGGACTGACACGGATACGGCACGTAGCACCGAAGCTGCAGTCGGATGTCTGTTGCTGGCACGAAGTTTGTGCAGGGTTGTACGCAAAAGCTGGTGTGTTCACGTGCGATGTCAAATTGGGACAGATTTTCTTAAAGAAAGATTTGGTAAGAAAGAAGGGCGATTGAACAGACTGCCCTGTTTAGATTTGACTAGATTTGATTGAATTATTTTCAGCATAGACTAAAACAAAAAAGGATCATGTGAGGCATAGGGTTGCTATCAATAGCCTTGCTCTCTCAAAACGTGCAAAACATTTCTCAAATTTTTTAAAAGCTTTTTCCCCACAAATTCATATTCAATATAAGCTGAACGGTTTGGCTTTTGAGTCTTAAAACATAAAATGATACGGAAGTAATTGCTAAAACCAATTCGACACCCTATCCCGACATCGTTTTCGGGATCACAATGAAAAATGCACGATTATATCCAGCGGACTAAACGACACATCGATTTCTTCACGATTTCATGACTCTCGTGTGGTTTTACGACAACCAGCACCAAAGAAAGCACAGAACATTTCATTAAATCCGCGAGCTCCATTATCCGGTTTCTACTCCTGAGGCCCTGAGAGCGGGATTGGTAAATATTTGTGCTATGCGACACGGTGGGACCTTTCGTCGGGACGAAACATGAGGAAGTATATTAAATGCTCTTGCCGGCGCTATTGCAATAGCCTTTTTCCATTGTTGGGAAAGCGCAATTAGAAAACGATTGCCCTTTTACCCACGACCAAACAGCATCGGCCCCAGTGGCTTCCGTCCTTCAACGATGACGCCGTTTAAAATTTCCATGCGGGGACACAAAATAGCGGCAACCACCCACCAACGCCACCAATTCACGCGTGCATTCATAGCAACAGCGGCAGAGGACTGCCCGACGTTGTTTAGAGATTGAATTTATAGTGTGTGCGATATGGGTGTGCAATTCGGCGAAAAGGTCCCCCGGTTCTAGCTTGAGGTGGCAACGAACGATACACATAAATTTTACACATTCATTGCCCGCAATCAGTGGATCCCCGCGCAAGTGGAGGGACACTGGAAATGCAGCTCGTATGCACCGTGAGTTAAAGGGCCGGGAGAGAGAACGGGTAATGAAGCAGTAATAAAATCATTGCCTCGATTTCTTGTGGCATTTAGAGGGAGAGTGTGAAGAAAAACGAGTTCAATTTAAATGAACGTTCAATGGTTTGTTGCTTTTTCAATTGCAGCATGACTGTTTTCTCTGGTTGGTGTTTGGTAAAACATGCGAAAATCAGAGTAACTCGATAGTATTCTATGTTTTTTTCAAAATATTTGCCACCTATAAAAGCATTGATTCTACAGTTTTAATAAAATATCCACTATCAAATAGCATCAAATTTAAATGAAACACACCCCCTAGTTTCGTAACATGGCTAAAAAGCGTGTAAAACTATTAATGATTTGGAATTTAAATACCATTCACTCAAGCCGCATGAGAGACTGGAGCGTTATAGCAGAAGCCTGTTTTGCCTTCCTGGCTATACTAATTCCATTGATCATTTATGCAACATCGTCCAGGAAAGTAGGTCTGATCCATTATCCATTCATCTCTTAAGGACCACACTGCACGAAGTGCCAAAGATAAGCATTGCTGTGCAACATAAACGGTCCCGCAGGCTTTACCGGAATAATATGCGTCGACATGGACCAACCACGGGCAGCAACTACCGCTTGTATCTACAGGTTCGCAAGAACTACATAGGAACCTTCAAAGCCAATGCAAAGGCGGCTGTTGGTTAAGGACAACAATGTTACTGTACTGTACTAGTAAATTTTAAATGAAGAATGTTTTAACTATGCACCCAGAAGGTTGTTTGGAATTATTTTAGTGAAAACTCTTGAGTCGTAAACGATGTTTTTAGTTAAAACCACCCATAAAAAGCTACACTCCAGGAATAGCATTAATTTTCTTTGCAGATCCGTACCTAGTATGCAACCCCCTAGTCTTAAGTGCGGCACTGCATTGGACCATGAAGCTGGTGCATCCAGCACACAGCAGGCAGCAGTGCGATAAATTACCGGAAGTCATCGTTGGCGAGTCCATAGGAGTCTCCCTGGGCGCCTTACCCACTGACACAGTTAGCCCCCGCCAGCGCACGACCCTACGGTCATCTCTCAACCATCGGGACGACAAGTACGGCGCTACCGCTAACAATTACATATTGCCTCTAACCACTGCTACCTCACCTCTCCGTCTGGACATCGTCTTCGTGCGACTACGCTGAGTAGCAATTACCGACCAGTTGACAAACGATTCGCCACCAGCCATTCCCTCTCCCCGACGGGACGTTTACTTCTTGGTCAGTTCTTGTGCAACCTGGCTATTGTGGCTTACACAAAGTATGCCGATCTCGCTGTCGTCGGGACTCCCTAATTCGCTGACCTACTATGGTAGTTTGGACTACGCACAGGGAGTATAGTTTCTTCCAGTCCGTGCAGTGGCTTTCAAAGTAGCCCGCTAGACGTAGGCTGCCTTACATTGTGCACCTAATGGATAGAATCTCAGGCTTGGGCTCTTGTGAGACCTTAGCAATAGTCTGCAGGGAGACCCACGCCACCTGGTCGAGAGTTTACTGCCAGAAAACAACACGAACTGCACACCATGTCATGTCAAGATGGAGGTGCTCGATAAAATTAAGTTATGATTAATTATGCAAATTTGTTTATGAACCTGATCTGACTACAACAACCCTCTAACATGCTCCTTTTATATCGACTTCGTGTGTTTGTCCACTCGTCGGAGAGATTTTCGCGCTTTTATAATAGATCTTTTTTTTTTTAAATTACGGTCACGAGTCAACGCATCGATCTACTCCGCCCAAGAACAAATCAAGGCCAATGATAGGCGAGATTTACGATACAAGCAACATAAATCTGCTACCATCATTAACGGCAGTTTCTCCTAGATTAATTGCTTATCTGTAAGGTGAATCGAGCTGCGTTAAAGCCACATCAATCAACTCAATTGACAGCCAATTTAAATAAACAGTGCATCATAATGATGTTATGCTTCATTTTTCATAACCACATCAAAACAATTTTCACCGACAAAAACAAGCACTTTATCACTGAATGGAATAGATGAAGACATACGCAATAAACTATCATTGTCCCAGTTTAAACAACTAGACAGTATCTACCTTGCTTACTTGCTTGCTTGAACATATTGCACATCAGAACAGTTTTTTAGTGCCAGGTCATAGAATTGAACTAAAATCTTGCCTTCTTTCTCAGGGGAATAAAGCTTACTGCCTTGCATTGGTCACGCCAGGAAGCCAATTAGCAGCAGGATCCAGACATCGTCCAACCAGGGTGGAAAATGGTACAAACCACATACTGCGATGAACGTTTTTACCGCCCATTTTGCTTCCGTCGGAACTGGCAGAAGCCATAAAGCAGAAGAACACCTTCTGCCGTAGTATCCTGAGCGCCTTTCTTGGAATGAAAGAAAACTTGGTACATACAGAAGATACATTTTGGGCAGACATAACAGTTTGGTTGTAGTCGTCAACTCTTGTAGGAATCATACAAACGGCTCTGAGAAATAGTTTATTTTCCATTTTTTTTCTAGTGATAAAGTGCAACAACGAAAATATTATACAATCTGAAAATGTCGGACTTAGCAAACAACAGCTGAGCAAAATTGCAAAACAGCTTACAACTAAACCACAAGTTTTATGCTAGAAAAATGCCTTTTAAACACGAAACTCTATCCGTTCAGCAACAGAGCTGCGCTCAAAACCACCCATCTGAGCTGGCGATGGTTTTCAAGGACTTTCTCGACTTTCCGTCTGCACTCCTTACTTCCTGTTCCACGTTGCCGACCGACGAACGGCGCTTGGCCGTATATAAATGCCAATGCATCGAGCTGCATCTGACGCTTCCGAAGCATCGCTGAAGCAGGAAAACGGATGCAATGAAGCAAGGTGTCCCGTTTTTCACCCCGCCAGCCAGTACCCCGCCGAAGGAGCAACCCTTAAAGCAGAAGGATTGACCTGCTTTATGGAAAATTTGACCTAGTTTCTCTACGAACAAGTGCGCTATCCAAGCGCGAGTCTATCCATTCCACGTCCCAGCAGCGAACCGGGAGCGACGAAAACAAACCCCTGAAAATCGACTCGCTCCAGGAGTGCGCGTATACGATGGCGGAGAGAAAAATTGCACATACTGGACCGGATACTGACACATAGCTTGGGCGGCATTAAATAGGCCACTATCCCGATGCACTCTCTCGACCCCCTTTCGGGGGCCAGTGAGGGAGCAATGCAAAGGCAGTAGACGTGCATCCTCATCCAGTGCAACGTTGGATTGTGGAGCGGACGTTGGTCCTGTGAGAAAAATAAGACTGTGAACCGGGAAGATCCAGGACGATGGAAACCCGAAGCCGAAGTGAAAATCCTGAAAGAGCGAGACCGTTGGATCCAATGCCGGATGCTGTGAAACAGACGACAGAACGAAGTTTACTCATCTCGGAAAAGCGAACGCGAAGCGAATGAGTTCTTTGTGTTTCCATTTTGGTAGCGCACCAGTGGGAAATGCAGGCTCTCTCACCAACACAATGGCGGGCGGTGAAAAGCGCAGGCCAACCACCGTTGACACTGATGATCGCGCGCTTGCCTTTCCAAACGGACGGGTTACTGACGGCCACGGTCGTCGGGTGGCACAAAAACTGGCGGTCGTTTAAGAGCACGACGAACAATAAGGCCACATCAGGACATGGCGAACGAGCTCACGGGGAAACCGAAGCAGGACATCTATGTTGCATGCGACTCGGGCTCGGACCGAGTGCGACAGCATCTTTAATGCTCTGCCGATAGTTGTGGAGCGTCATGGAACAAAGCGTTGGTAGAAACTTCCTGGTAAAAGCTTTCTAGTAAACGCTGCAGAAGAGTTTAGGTTCATAATCCTAAAATACCACTGATATGCGGTGTTGAAACATCGCATGCTTGGAAAAGCATCGCAACATTTCCTTTACGGAGAAAGGTTAATACAAGTTACGTATGCCTACCTTGACAGTTTTTATGAGCGTATTCTCTGTTCCGTTGACATCAAACTGAAAAAGAAGTAAGATAAAATCGTTATAGTTAAATAGCAAACGTGTTACTCGTGTTATTTGAAATGATATTATCGTCGCAAAATGAATCGTCGTCGGAAAAGAATTGAGATTGGAAAAGTTTTTTCTAAAAGCAAAAGGACATCAAACAATATGACTAACATACAACAACGGACGATAGAAAGCGATTCTGCATTTTACTGCAGTGATATTTTCAAGGATTATTGAATCTTCAGCCGTAATTTTTCAAAGTGCATCTGCATACTAAAAAGTGAATTACGAACGATTATCTGTATTTTTCTATTCGTCAGCAAGCAAGATACAAGTGGCATTTTAAACAGCTTTCATAATTGGCCTTGTTAACAAATGGGAAGCATCCCCCCCCCCCCCCCCATGGCAAATCTCGGCAAGTACCCAAAACAGTGATCTAACGTTGCTAAGGTTGCAAACTCCCACTTATTGGCGGAAAATAGGAGCCATTGGAAAAGTTTTCGCCACGCTCCAACAAACAGCAAGCGGAGCAAGAATCAGCATAATTGCCCAAATTCACCTCGAAAAACAAGCACGATAAGCGAGGCTAGCAAATTCTCCTAGACAAGGTGGTTCCTTTGGCATACCGAACCGAAATTAAGTCAATCTGTGTACCATTTTTGTTTTGCTGTGTGTGGAGAGAAAAACGGAGCCGCGGATAGGTGGTCCAAGGAAAATTCAAAGTGACCTCTCGTCGGAAAAACTAAAAAACAAATGTCTACAAACTTTTCGCATTAAAAGTCAAACAAACCAAGTCGAGTTAAGCGGAAAAAAGGAAAAAAGGATACACAGAAACAATTACGTCTAGTTCTATAAACTAGTTCAGAAGACAGTTGAAGCAGATAGGCAGGACTTATTTCTATCACTGCCAAAGTTGTTCCTATGTTTTATGTTTCTCTGCATGACTAAACATACATTTGCTGTGCGACATTTGCATTTTTAGTGTTTGTTTAGTTTTGTTTTTGATAACATTTTCGTTTGAATGTTCGAAGCACAAATCACTATTTTTCGCTACTTTTATTGAAATATTAACAAAAGAGATGAAAATAAGTGAAAAACCAACAATTTTGCATTTACTAACAGCACACGTAAGCTGTTTGCCAATGTTTTGCCCCCGCCCCATGGCTAGACATCTTTTTACCATTTTTTATATTCTTTTTTTTTCTTTTTGACAAACTTACATACTTGGCAAGTTTTAGACACGGTTTATCGATTAAGGTTCGGAACGATTTCAGCCAACGCCACAATAACCTAATCGATCGACAGTCCGTGGCCCCAAACGACCCCAAACACACGACCGCGGCATAAAAGGGCAGTCACATGGCATCACTGTCAGCACCGCCGATGATATTATATATTTAAATTAAAAAGAAAGCAAGAGAGAAAAAAAAACAAACAATCTCTCGGTACGGGGTTGGGAGGAAGCACAGCAGGCAGAAGCCGTGCAGTTCAGTGGCATCCTTCCTTTGGCAAATGGTGGTGATCTTTTTCTCGCACTCCATCGTCGCGCCGCGCCGACTCGAACGAAATTGAATGAAAAGTATGATTAATGGCCGCGTGCATCATTGTGATCAAGTGAACAAGCACCAAACTGCGTGGAAGGCGAAGGCAGAAGCACTTGTCTGTAGGGATCCGGGAATTGATGGAAATTGCAAAATAAATCCCCTTCGCGAGCTGCGCTACAAATGCAAAGCCCTTGACCAGACTTTGACAGCAAAAAGAAAAAAAAAACGATACAGACATCATCCACTTAGTTCCTCCGTCCCTCCGGTCGAGGGGAGGGATAAGCGGTCTAGTTGGGAAAATTTCCCAGCACTCTCCTCGCGGCGTTCCACATCGGTTCGCTGCGGAAAGCCGGAAGTGCATCGGTTTTGAAGGTGGCGCTGGTAAATGGATTCTTCTCTGCCGCGAAATGGCATTTGTTTATCCATTCGCGTCTCGTCCGCACTTCGTTGGAAAGGGAAGGCGCGAGGGTGGGAGAAGTTTCCGAGTGGACAAAGAAATTTAACGCCCCACCACCTCAAACACCTTAACACCGCAGGCGCCGTTGCCAGCACACGATGATTACCACTGAAATATTTCAATCGAGCAATTGCACTTTTCCACTGCGGGGAGAGAGAAAAAAAAGGAACCACAATCAACGACGCTTGCTATTGCGAACTGTGAGGTCGTGAACTCTTGGTGTGGCCCTTTTCTCTTACCCCTCGGCCTCGTCAGTATGGAGCATCCTTCAACGACGTATGAGACGCCCCGTGTTCCCCCATGGTCAGCTATCGCGGTTTTCAACCGGAAACAACCGCGACGGGAACGACGACGACGACGACGAGCACGGTAAGGATCCATAAAGAACAAACAGTCACAGGGTGGTGGTGGTTCTGCTTCCAATTAAATGACCGGGGTTGTTTGTGGACTGGGATGGCAGAGGAGGAGCAAAGGTTCATCCGCGAAAGGTCACACGCGTTCGAATGTGCAGACGCCGAGCAAATAAACAAACAACGCGGGCAAACCTGAGCGAAGCGAACCGGAGTGTCATCGAACGGACGTACGACGATGAACGAACCTATACGTCCTTGCTCCGGCGGCGTTGACGGCGAGGACAGGACATTCCGGTTCAGGCTGGCTGGCAGAACATCACCCTGCAAATTAATTACCAACCGATCGCCAGCCGTTTGTAGGGGCATGCTTGGGCGTCACCGTGGGGGCGTCGTCTGGACACACATGAAGTCAAGAGTCATTAATAGCCATTTGCATATTAGATTCAATGTTTTAACTGCTAATGAGGGGATCCCGGTGCATGAAATGGAACACAAAAACGATAGCTTATTATGGTTTCGAATATTGGTTATAGATTGCTTTCAAGTGATCGAAACAAAATTTTAAAATTCTCGACAAATTCCTATCGAATCTCGCCTTACGAAGTTCAAGGTTTTTCAAAAACCGATAAATTTCTTCTTCATTTTTAGCATCAGTCCTTTTTGAAGATCACCCGTCGAAAGGCAGAAAAGTAGAGCACCGAGCAGCGGCACGGTAAATCCCACTCGCGCACGTATCTGCCATAAAATTATATTCATGCTAATTTAAATTATGTTTATCACCTATTTCCCCCGAGGAGCTCACTGTACCTGCTGCCGGTGCACGGAAAGCTTGAGACACGGGTGCAAATGTGGGCGACACCTCCAGTCGAATGAGTTTTCGCATTTCTAACCACCACAACCGTATCTATAGCTAGTCTGGTTCTGTATAGCAGCACTTCGCGTAGGTGAAAAAGCTCACACAAACGAACCGCATATTGCATGGCGCGACTGCACAAGACACAAACCACGAGAAGGACTCCGAGAGAAAACCGAAGCCATAGTTACAAAACTGCATAAATCGGAGATAAATTTTTGCACGCCCAACGGAGGTGAAATTGTTTCCGCTTCCATTGCACCGACCGGAACACCCTTGCAATGCTACAACTAATCAGCAAAGTTTTGGACTACATTTACTCCTTAGTTGCGTCAAAGTTTCGCCATCATTTCTAGCACGCGCTTCCGACGTCCTTCTCTGTGGAATCCCTAGCAAAATAAAAGTAGTAAAACTTAATGATGCCCACCACAAGGCGTTTGCCGACGTTGACGATTGCATATTCATTCCGAACCCATTCAAAGGTCCACTGCGGGAAATGGATCGAAAGACGGTGACACTTTATTGCCTGCACTCTTCCTGTACTGTTCGTGCACGGAACTACTGTACAACACCCGTACGAACCCCAGAAAGCGCAGGTTTATTGTGACCCGGTGATGCATTCGGGATGTAATTTTCTTCCTGCACTTAGCATGTTGAACGCGCAACGGTAGAGACCTAACAAACTGTCGGTGCACGTGGCCAGGATCGCAGCTAGACATTCGTTTCGTCTCGCATTACTTCAGGATTGGATTCGATCGAAAGAAAGTCCCTGGAAGCGTCGTGCAGCAGCTCCTCGCACCATTGCAAAGACGGACGAATGATAGGATGAGAGAGCTAATATCGAACGTGCCAAAGGGGTACATTAATCCAATTCCAAGACAATCGATAGCACCGTGGACTAGTGGTTGAACGATTTCCAAGGCAAGTTTGCTGGCGCCCCGGACTCCGGACCGCGCATGACTTTGGAAAGCGTCAAACTTTTGTTGTAGACATTGTCCCATTTTGATGCCAGGGACAGTTCAAGCCAAATGCAATTCACATATGGGGAACCAGCTGGTCGTATGAAGCGCGTACTTGCAATGCTTCACCCGGACTTGGCACACTGTCGAAGGTATTCAGCTGACAGCGTCATGTGTACCTAATGTTTTTTGTCTTTTATATGACAGGAGTTCGAAGCAAAGAAAAATTGATCAAATCAGGCAGGTTAAAAAAAGCCAATTGTCCGAAATTAATTTAAGTTCCCCGATAAAATCATACTGGTTCCTCTTTAACATTCAATTCAACGTGCAGAGAAGATTTCTTATTGTCTTAAACGTTTTTACTTGCGAAAAAGAATACCATGTTTCTAGAAAATTCGTTTGTCGATTCGCTTTAATAACGAGATTGTAGACCGAAACATAGTAAGTACACATTCAGCTGCAAATTTCACTGCAAACGACACCCGGCCGCGCGATAAACTTGGTTAAGAAGTCGTGGGCTTCAGAAGCCATAGCACAGACCAGACAATCATGGCAGAACAAGCACCGTCGCAAAGTTAAAGTCAAAAACCACATCTCTAAACCACCTAGTCGCCTAGTGAAGCGGGTGGGGTAGTAAAATTAAAACCATCATCAGAAAGAATCCTATTATCGTGCTCGGAATGAACAAGCAGCCAGCGTCGTTCATACCTCCTGAGAACGCATTGCCGACGAGGACCTTTCCTTCTATTTACTACTGATTGGGTGACATTGAGTTTAATAACTATGTGCAATGGGTGCATAGCATGGGGACGGAAGGTTGACGTCTTTCTACCATAAGCGGATCCAGGCCGAAGACGGCCATATCGGACGGTCAGGCGCGTTGGACAGCATTTGCGTACCAGCCGGGTGCGAAGGTGACTACGTAGGAAAAGCGAAAAGATTATTAAATGTACGTCAACGATGCCGGGTCGCCGTCGTCAATCTGGAACGTCCAGCCAAGACAGTAGAAGCAAACAGGACGCAACGCTCGAAGTCACACGACGACATTGCGACGACGGATCCTTTCGGATGGGAGGTCCTTTTTTTCGCCGTGCTCCATAACCTAGCACAACAAAATGTTCCTCTACCGTTCCGGGAGGTTCGTCGTGTAGCATTCTAGCAGCCGTACGGAGAAGCTCCACTGCAATCCTGCGCCATAGTCAAGAAGAAATCGTTCGGAATTAATACATCCATCTTCTTGCAGCAGCCGCTCCCACACCCAGCATGTTTGTCCAGAAGGCAAAGGAGAAGCAGCTTCTTCAATTGGTTGCTAGAATAAGGTGCACCAGACGAGCTAAACTTCGACACTGGCACGGAATCGAGGAGTATCGTCGCCATCGCTCCGCTCCGTGCACGCAGCATGAAAGCTAAACGAAACACAAACTCGATAAGAAGATCCTCGATACCCAAGAAAACCCTGAACTATCCCAATAGTCTGATGAAGCTGTAAAGGAAAACATTCCTTTAAAAACCTCCACCACTCCTCCCCCACCCCCCCACCTCCCTTTATCTGCTCTATTCCTCAATTCATGACCGACACAGTGGTGCTCCGGTTGTCGGAAGAAAGTTTTGTCGATGGTCAAAATACCGTAAACCTCGATACATTAGTATGCCGCCGACGGTGGGCAAATGTTAAGAAAATAAACCAAACACTTTTCGTTTGGCTTTCCTTTGCCCTTTTTGTTGTTTGCGATGCAACATTGCCGCACCGATCCATCATTTTGTGCCGAACGGAGGCGGCTGCGAACAAAAGTGCAATGCTTCGCTTCTAAAATTCACTGCGAGAATTTCTCAGCGAGAAAGGAAAAAGTTGTATACTGCTACACTCTACATTTGGCAGTCTAATCGTTAGGCAGAAACATGGAGAGTGAATGTAAATGATTAACATTTAAAATATACCAAAAGGATGCAGTAAAATCAAATGAACATCAAATAGAACTTTGAAGAAGTATTGATTACTGCAGTTCCTATTGAAATCTAGAGAGTAGTCTAGAGGAATGTTTTCGGCATCCAAACAACTGCACAATCTGATGTGTCTGTTAAACTTATCCTGGAAACAGTCTGCATTGATTGCACCATGTGCTCGTTGTGTTGTTCACTCCGATTCAGATACAGTAATATTTCTTTTCTTTTCATACACCCTGTCAAGGAATCGGAAATACATCACCGTTCGTGTATTTTCGTCTGGAAAGAGGGCACTCTGAGTATGATTCACGAGCTGACGGTGCTGATAGCGTCTGTGGCACATGTGGACTAGGCTACGTTATTCCTCCCAGACAACAGCTAGCTCTATCCTTTCGAGTTAACCTGCCATCATGTTCTCCAGCCAGACTATCTTCCTTCCGGACGGGATTTCCTAGATACACCGCGTACACCCTTTTCCTCCCCCGAGGAGACGCAATTTATGTATTCTGCAGAAGGAACGACCTCCGTATCGGACTGAAGGTACATTTTGTTATTACGACGCCAGCATCAGCTATCCGCCTGCCTGCACGTGGATGCCGTGCTTTATCGGAACGTGATGAGATAAGTGGCGGGCTGGTGCAGAAATAAATGCAACTAGCAAACGGAAATGGCATCCGCACGCAAAACGTTGTGCAGTGCGCGCAGCATTCTCGGTGCAGCAAACTGTCGAGCTAAACATTTATTGGTCCAATAGAATACAAACCCCTTTGTTTTTCGTGCGCCATTTGTGAATAGTCTAGGAATAAAAACACGTGGCAAAACACAGACTCTTCTATCCAACGGATCCCGTGCTAAAAAAGGGCTACTGACTCCCTCCAAAGAAATAGGGAATCCCCAGTTCAGTCGAGCAAAGTTGAACAAACGCGAGTACCGGGGAAAATGAGCTACGACCGTGGAATAGCAAACCAGATTCCACACACCCCCCCCCCCCCCCCCACCCCTCTAGCGTGGGATTTTCGACGAACGAATACAAGTCAAGCAGTGTTGCAGCAGCAGCAATCTGCAAGAATCTAGTTCCTGGGGAAAAGGATCGGAAGCTAACCAGCAAGACGGGGTTAAGGTTAAGCGGAACTTGAAGCAACGCCAGACGATAGCGTTGGCGTCGTCGTCGTTAAGCATTTTCGTATGGTATCCTCGAGCAAGAAGGAAGCCAGCACCAGGAGCTTCCAGACAACCATCATCAGCAGCAACATCCAGCTTCGTTCCTTTCCGTCCGGATTCGTGGCTGTGTGTTCGCAAACAAAGAACCCTCTTCGGCAGCTTCCATTCCCCGGACGCGAATTGCCAGAGGATTGTTGAGGCATTGGTTCTATTGGCCAAGAAACTGATAGAACTACCCTCAACCAATACGAGGGACCGATGGAGGGCAGAGGTTGGCGTTGAAAAATTGGCGGACAGGCTTGGAACCACCGATGAAAAATTCGTCTGCAGCATTCTCGCACAAGAAGACGTCGAGTTAATTTTCAAGGAAAAAGCGGCGAACGGTAGAGGAACAAGGCGCGTAGCGAAAGAACATGGCGGCGGCTGCAGCAGTCTGGGCTGCATTTGTTCCAGTAGTTTTTCCGGGGATTTCCTCTCGTTGCAACACCTTCATCTCAACGAGTTTCCTTTTTTCCTCTGTTTCCGGAGCAAGTTTTAATGCGTTTAAAGTTTTGTCATTTTGTTTGCCACGGGTCTAGCACTAGGTTCCGGTGCGCCGATTCCTTTTCTCGCCAGACTTGCCCCATGCTGGGTCAGTGGGTGGTTTCAGTGCACCGTCCTTTGGAAGGCGGCGAGGAATACGGAAGAAAAAAACCCATTTATTTATTGCCGTCTGGAGCGTTTCGTTTTATTTTTGCTTTTCTTCTCTCTGCCATACCATGGCTTAGTTTCCCCATGAGAGCAGTACGGGCTTCCTGGGTGAATATGTCGCTATCGGTTAGTCGGTTGGTCATCACCACCGTCATGTCCGCCTGGAATTGGTCTACGGGTTTCCCACATTGTGCCACACCTCGTAGACATATAATGTGCGCCATCGCGACCTATCCCAACTGGTTCGCAGCCAAGGCAGGTCCTGGGACGTCTCGCTTGTGCTGCAACTCCCGCCAGAGGGGACTCCAGAAGTTCTCCCAATCGAGCAATCGATGATGTAGCGGATCGGGTTTTTCTTTGTCCCATCCGTTTACTAACCAACTAGGAGCAACGTGGAGCTGGACCCAGCTAGTCTTCACGTGCGCATTCGGAACGGAGTAAACACTCTAAGGGATTGGGACGAACATTGAAGGCCCGGGCTTCGAATGACGTGCCATATCCATGATCCATGGACCCAACCTCCTGACAACTTTCACAACGAGACCAGACAATGCCGTTTCTTTGTATGGTGATGGCGAATACATTTCTTACCACACCAGATCTTTGGCGTTGCCGTTATCCCTACAAAAGGTGTCCATCATGAGAGATCCCTCCGTCTGACATGGCGTCCCTGTTATACCCTGTTCGATTGCACCTATCCACCGATATCTCTAGAAGTCAACGACACCATTCTTGAAACCTTCCGCACCGATGGACATCTGCTTCGTGGTAATGCGTTCCGACGGATCACTTACCCATTAGTCTCCCCCCAGCTGCCGTGCCCAATACCACCTACACGAATCCCTCCATCTCTTCCGACTAGTCGGTGATGGATACGGCAGAGAAAGACAGGCAAACAAACACTTCACACGACTGACCAACCAGACCAAATGTCAGCCAGGCCAGGGAGGTTTTCTTCCGCAGGCGAGACGTTGGTCATTGACCGTCTGACAGCTCCGGTAGTGTTAGTTACTTCAATTTTATGCGCTCCATAACTCACGTTAATTTCGCACTCGAGCAGAGCAAAGGGCAACCGAGCCGTGCAATCGAAACAAGGAAGTTATCGTACACGTACGCGACGATAACATGGCAAATATGGATCCGTTTTTCATCATGGGTACACGTTTTATGCCGTAATCAAATTCCTCTATGCTTTTACGAATCCTTATCCACATGCTTGTCCTATCGTTCCTAATCTAACGGAATTTAAGACCCACAAATCACTCCGTCAAGAACCTTGGGGCAAACTTAACCAATAAGTATGTAACTGTATTATAATCTAAAAAAAAGGAATAACTTTAACTTTCTTTCAAAGCAATCTTAAATTTTACTGGAACGTACACATAACTAGTTTAATGCTTAACATCCATCGGCGATATGAGACTTTTGTCCCTAACATTTTTACCCGCTTTTTTTTACCATCCATTTTTTACCATACCCGCTTTTTTAAACTATTTACGAAAAATAAAAACCATAGAATGTAGAAAGATTTGCATAAAAAGGAAGATTTCTGCCCCATATCCATAAGTAAATTATCAACATGAAACGGGACCATAAATAACCGTAACCCGTGGACACAAGCAACAGCCTCCAATAAATCACGATCATTTACGTCCGCGAGGTCGTAAGCCCTTGAACGTTTTGTTGTTGTTTTTGTTCACAAACCGCACAAACAACAGCCAACAAAAGGACGTCCCTTGGCCCCAATAGAGCTCCCAAAAACCCTTGCAATGCTAGAGAGCGAAAGGGAGCATTTGGCTTCCAAAAGAAAAGCACTAGTACTAGCACTAGAACATGACTCTTCTAACTTCGAGCCTGAGTTATAAGAGCACACTGGTTGTAAAAGCTACAGCGATCGATCATACCCCTTTTTTTTTTTGGTGCGGTTGAAACGGTGCAGCAACAACCCATGTAGTAAATTGCCAGCAAATTAATCTCGGAGCCAATTAAGGTTTTTACCCATTTTTTTCCAGCTGGCCAACCCTTTTCCCAAGAGTTGGAAATGGTTGGTCATGCTTTGATAAGGAACCAATTTCAGCTTGAAGGTTCATAAAGGACACGAAAAATTCCAAAAAGGTGGACAAAAATCTAGCTTTCCTATTGAAGAAAGAACACACACATAAGGATGGCCTTAATTTTTTTTTGAGCATATAGTTTTATACTCTAAACAGTTCGTTACGATTGTTTAAGGATTAACAACTCACTGGAAAACACACTGTACCAGTCAACATGAACAAGTTTCTCAGAAAAAAAAAAATCACTAGAAATCCTGGTAAAGTCTAGCGAATCGATTTGGAAAAATGTAAAGTAATATCATAGAAACGCGTGTAATTCGTTTTTCGTGAACTTTTGTCCAAGATCTAGCTATTTGCAAAATGGCGTCCACTCCAATGGCGATAATTCTGAGAGCTTCTGAGAGCAGAACAAAGAGGCCTATCGCCAACACGATGCTCCGTGCTACTTATCGCGTGTTATATTGGAAGCATTCAACTTCAAACTTCTTTCGAACTTAACAAGCCTGGCAGGATTTTACCTTCTCAGATTTCTACTTGTTCTCAAAAGCACGATTGAACAAAAGATCGCCAGAGGACTTTTATGAAGGTAAAAATAAGAAATAAATTAAATGTATCAAATGTCGAATAAGGCATTTATCTCATCGACTTATCGTTACGAAGAGGCGTTTCCAATCATCATCTACCATTAGAAACTTTATTAAGGCAGCTTAAAGAATTGTTGTGTCTGGAGCAGGCGTTCTCTTATAATCAATTCTTCGAGCCGAGATGGATTACATCGAGTTTGATTTTCCATGGCTTATCAATCCTGAATAATACCAATGAACCAAAAAGTGTATGGCTCTAGGTGTTGCACATATTGAACCCTTTTAATGGATAAACAGAACGCACTGCAACATTCAGGAATATAATTTTCCCGGCAAAAGCAACATTTCCCTTCAATATGTTGCAATCAGTGCTTACGCAAATCACTCGAGGCGAGGCGCGTCACATTAAAACGCAAATAACCACCGAACGTAATCGTAAACCTCGACAGATCGGCAATCGCAACTGTGGCGTTTATGTAATAACTCTTGTTCCGTTCTCCCCCCCCCCCCCCCCCCCCCCCAAACGCCTCCCGCGCACAGTTCGAGGCGAGAATCGATCCATTCCCGTGTCACCAACAGAAAGCGTCCTCCTCCTCCACACCCATAGTTGAATGCCTCCCGCCACCACCCATCGCCATCATTCCTGACCTACACCATCACAATCGTTCAACAGTGACACACAACAATGGGCGGTGTAATAACGCCAATCATATGCTAACGGCAGATGCACCGGCTGCAATCGACGCACGATCGACTCGCAATTGACGGGTTGGAATAAACAGATGGAGTGGGAAATCATGGGGGGGGGGGGGGTGGTATGGGGAGACGATGCATTACGCAATGGTTGGCGCAAATCGGGCCCATCGCTGCTGCATCTCAACGGTTCGGCTTCGACAACAGCCGCGGAGTACCGGTGGGGGGCACCCAACGGGGCGAAGTGCATTTAATTTGCATTTCCATTCCAATTTCCTCCCTCCACCGCAACCGATTGCAATCGAGGGAACGCTCGATGAGTTCGTAGAGTGGAAGAAGTAATTTAAAAAAGGGGTCAAACACAGCTGTTTCTGTTTTTCGATTCCTTGTTTTTCAAGTCCAGTCACACAGGAAAATCGAGAACATAGAACAATAATTTAACAAAGTGCAGAATATTATATGGACCATTCCAATAATATTACATACATTATTTTTATTGATTTTCCTTACTTCATTCCAGAAATGAGAAAGGGAAAAAGGAGTTTCCCTGCTCGAAACAAAATCAATTTGTTTGATTGTGCAAACAAAAGGATCAAGTAAATCTTTTTTTTTCTCCCCTTGAATGAGCAGAGAAAAATGACGCCCTACCACCCCAGTCACGCTGGCGTTGTATGGGGAAAATTGAAAACACAAAACAGCTGGTAGCAGTAGCAGCAGCAGCAGTAGGCAGCTCGCATTTTCCACCAATATCGTCAAAGCAGCAAAGCTTACCACTACAACCGTATGCGAAAATTTAAAGCAACAAACCCCCCCCGGAGATGAGAGAAAGTTGGCGAGTTTAACAACGCTGAGAAAAACGAAAAGAAAAATATTTCGCAAAGGTGCTCCGACAATCGGCTGTGTTTATGCCTGCAGCTTCCAACACCGACCACCAGGGGGAGAACCCGAAAGAAAAAAGGGGCTTTCCGCAACTCTAGCTCTTCGCTCGCTTCTCGCTTGAGGACATGGAGGAAAAATCGATTGAAACGAGATGGCAACAATAATAATAATAAACGGTGCCCGCGCGCTCAATCGCCTGCGTGACGGTCGGTGGAAAATCGGCTCTCGTCGAACATCGTGTTCTCTCACGGAAAATGGCTCTCTGCTCTTGCTGTCCCGCTCGCCGTGTTTCCTTTCTACTCTGTCTTTCATAGCACGCAGAGGGGAGAAAAAAGATCCCCCTCCACTAAAAACAATCTCCCGCGTCCAACAACAAGGAAGCCCACAAAATCTCGGGCCCGCGGTCAATGTATGCTTGACATTCACACAGTTTTCCCGTTTTCCCAGCCTTGCCGCTGCTCTCACCAACACTCGCAGCTGCACGAAACTAAACAAAACACAATCTTCCTCTTCACTCACCAAAGCTTCCTCTTCACTCACTTTCTCTTTCGTCTTGAGGCCATTCGCAGTCGCAGGACGAAAACGGGGCACTGCTGCTGTATTGGTGAACGGAGGAAATCTGCACAGGACAAAGGAGAAACTAGCTTCCCTATCGCTGCGTTCCACTTTGCGGCACTAAATATTCCCGAGCGTAATCAATGTCAATTATCAACAGTTTATTTTTGCATACTTTATCTGACGCTTATGATGCTTTTGTAAAAGTTTTAATGTAGAATCAATAAAAGAGCAAAACCTTGTATTAGTCTAAGGTGAAATATCAAACCAAAATTACGACGTTTGTTTCCCTTAACCAGAGAAAAGAAATCCTTCGGTCCGGTGCGTAAATATCGTTACATTTGTAAGTCGGTTTCCGATGCGTAAATGTGCTATGAATGGGCGTGAAAATACGCAAAAATGCGCAGCATCTCTAGCACAACCGACAACAAATGCCCAGGGCGGGAGGAAAACCCCACCGTAGCTGCAAAGAGAACGTGTGCAGAATGTTTGTGAAGAGATGAAGAGCACGACGGCATGTAACGGTCCAGAAAAGAGCATTTTACCAGCAGCAAGGCACTCCAAGGCAGCGGTAATCGATTTTCCATTCCGCATCGACGCGAAGCAATATGGCAACATAAACATTTACTTATCTTCTCAATAAACATTTGCATAGGAAAAGAAGAAAAAAAGGCGGTTACGACGAAACCGGGAGAAGGTCTTTAGTTTCTGGAGAAAACCGTTGAAATCGGAAGGAAGGAGGAGTTGGTACAATCGAAGTTGGAAAAAAACCACGAAAACTCCCCCGAGAGGCTTCTTAGATGTTTACAAACAAACAATTACGATACGACGTTCGCAGGTGAGAGATTGCGTAGGCGAAATGGCCATGGGAAGGCGCCCCCGGAACCCTTTAATCTTCACATTAGGAGAACGATAATGTACGTAACGCACCGTAGGTTCAAAGATCCGGTTCAAATCCGGGAAAGCCGGGAGAAAGAATTGCCAAGAATTCGCAATGCTCGCGTCTCGGCAGCTCGTAAGGTATATTTCCATGCTAAGGCCGATATAGGAAGCGAGACATTTACATTATATCCTACTACACCATCAACTTTTCTCCTTGTCATTCAATTCACTTGAACACAGGTGCAGTAACGATGCAAAGTTTATTAAATAACATCTTTAGGGAAATTACGTTTAGCGCATCATAAACTAAAGAACCTAGCAGGCCAGCAGTTACACGAGTCCTGGCATCATAGGCGTCACTGTACTGGAGGACATCATGGAACACCGGAATCTCATCGCTGCCTCCCCCAACATGCATTTGACGGGTCCCTTCCATCAACGTCAATTACAGCAGCGCAACGCAGTATGATTATGCCATTAATAATGCAACGCCATACGTCATTTAGCTTTCAACTGGTACGTATGGCCTCCTGGGTTTCTCCGGCTCCCACATCATCAGCCGGGGACTCCTGAGAAAGTTCCCAATCAGGCCGAACTCAAACGCTATCTCCCTCCTTCGCTGCATGAGCGGATTTGAAGCGGATTTCCCGGGCTGCACCCCCGCTGAGGAGACGGTTTTTCTTATTATTATTTCCTCCCGATTGAGCTTACGGCTTTTGCTTGTAGGCGGACGATTAAGCAAGGACTCGCAGCGGTCCAGTGTGCGGCGTAAACTAACACACTACCATCGCCGCACGGGTAGGAAATCCTATCGATTTTCCATTACTCACTCTCCAGAAGATTCCCTTTTCTTCACAGGGAGCCTGAGTGTAGCGTTTGTTTCGGGGCGTTGATTAGAAGTAATCCTGATTTACTCCACCTTTTCCTAAAAAACCTCTCGTTGTGGATCAGGTGAAGTGACGTAGACTAGAAGCTGTGTCTGATAATCGCCGAGAAATCGTCTTATCATTGGGGTTCTGTCCTATTCGTATTGATCAGCAGACAGATCAGACCATGTATGGCTCTTTATGGTTAGAAAAAGACAAAAGACGTAGAGCCACTTATCTACCACTTATTCTCCAAAATTCCTTTGCAAATCACATTTCCACAACAGGCCGACCAATTCGGAAACATGAAGATTGGAGATTTTCAACAGACGTTTCACAGAAGTAAAGATTCCAATAATCGTCTCCAAAAGTTACATCTAGTCCGGAATCATTGCAGTTTATTCGCATTGTGGCGAATATTGATTCAGTTTTGATATGCAAAGAATGAATAAGATCGAAGTTCTATCAGAAAATGAAAAACACTCAAAACATTACTATTTGCCCTTTAATAATTACTATTATGTACCAGTTCCCATCAATATTAATAGGAAGTAGTCAAAAAACACATTTTTAATCAAATATGTTTCAGTCACAGAATCCTCTGAGTAGGTTAAGATTGTAGTGTAATGTGCCGCATTGAAATGAGGAGCTATTTTAAGGAATGTATTCTGCAGGCTTTGGAAATATGATCAATATGAATTAAATTTTTCAACTTGGTTTTTGTACCTTTTTTTAATTCCTGCAAAGAATATTGCATTATGCAATAGTCGAAACATTTTCAATCCGATTTTTGAATCGAGGAAAATATTTCAAGGATTTCAGGATTTTCATTACATTCTAATGGCCTATTTCCTGAGAAAGCACTCGATCCCGCGGATTTTGTTTTCTCTTTTTGTTCCAGTTAGGGAAAGAAAATCGTAATAGCCCTCAATTGCGCGAAACATGAATTTTCATCCCATTCGAGTGAAATACCAACGCCAAACAGCATTGCGCCGCCTCGAGCATGTTTTATGGGCTCTTGCGCGTTTCTCCAGAACCCTTCCCATAAATATTCATTCCCGTGCCAGCCCACGAACAACGGAACACTGGCGCAAAACGAGCAAATGCTTTTTAAATTTATGTCGCTAAAGAAGGTCATGAACATTATCAAATTACCAAGGAAATTCTAACCGCAGGAAGGTGAAGATAAAGAGATTCCTAATTTGAAATTTTGTTTTTCCAAAAATGTCCTTACCTGCTTGCGAACCGTAGGAAACAGGTTTTTCACCACACTTTCCATGAAACAAGATAAAAAAAAAAGCTCAAAAGCACAGCACACTTTAAAATCTCCTCCTAATCACCTCTACCACTTCGCATCCTCATTCAAATTCGCAGCTGAATCGAAGTAACAATCGATGCACACTATTTGCGCCGGTCCGTCTAACTCGTTCTCACCCCTCACCGACTTTAAATGTCGTTTCTCACTTTTGCACGACATACAACAAGCGTACACTAACCGCTTACTGTCATCGGCAAAGAATCGAACGAATGAAAAAAGAAAGAAAAAAATCGCGCGCGCAAAGCTCGCTGCTTCACCGCCGGAATCGATCACGGGGAATGTGGAACGGTGCGCGGGGTTTGGTGGGGGGGGGGCGACGTACGCCGGGTTTAGAGGGAGCACCACAACGCAAACGTAAACAACGCGCGATTCTACATCCGTTGCAACGCCATTACGTAACCGTAGAGCGTCACCCGCGCGCGCGCGCGCACACACTTTCCCCCGCGGCAGGGAAATACTAACACCTCCACGATACACTATACACTCCCGAAGCCTACTACTATAGTGTAACTAACGCGTTCCGTTACGTTGCACCGATCGGATTCTCCGCCCTTCGTATGGGGTTCCACACACTACTGGGGCTTTTATTGACAGGCAGACACTTTAAAACCGATCGTTTGACACACAATCAAACCGTTGCCGATCCCGCTGATTACCTCTTCCCCGCAAAGGCCCCGCAAACGCCCTCCTAGAACCACGATCCCGTCGTGGACATTCGAAACTTTTGCACCAACAGCTGATGTGATGGCCGACACTCTAACGCCGCTGGAGGAAAAAGGCGTGTACGTGAAATTATTTTTAGCGTTCCCGTTTAGAATAGTATGACTTTGTGTGAATATCCGAACGACTTTTTTTGTTTGCTCCACTGTTTTCCACTTCTCACTCACCTCCTCGCAGACGAACGCACACGAAGCACGATGCACACTTGGACGAGGACAATTTACTCCTGCCTCACACGGAACACCGCCGTTCTCCACTGGGATTCAACTGGAGCAATGGTTGCTGCACTTTGCACGGACTATCTTTTCGTCTGCCTGTGTGTCCTGGCCTTCTTTTTCGCACAAGGAAACTTCAGTGGAAATGGAACACACACGTTTCGCTCACTTTTCACGACACACAGAAGGTTTTTGCCGAAAACGCGTCAGCACCACTCTCGTCTGACTTTGCCACAATTCCCGGAATTCACTCACTAGCACACTAACATACACTCCCCCGTCGGCTACCGTGATGGGCTTTCATTGAATTAGTTTTTTTTTCTGTTCGTTTTTTCGGTCTTTTATTCACTGGCGTCGGTGCCCGCTCGGTGGCTGCTGCTGCTGCTCGGTTGCCCACAGATCGCACACTGAACTGCAAGCAACTGCTGCCAGCAACACCGACCAATTACTCCAGCAGTCGCGTCGGTGGCAGCTCTGCTCTGTGTGTGATTGTTCTCGTTCTGCGTGCGCGCCTACTACGCTGCACCCGTATTTTACCGATTTGCTGAAACCCCTTTTTTGTTTAGATATCGCAACAACCCACACACGCACGCAGGTGGGGATGGTTTGATTGGCAAACGCACCCACAATCACAACAATCCTCTTGTGACCCGCGGGTTAGCTCCCAGGTAGCGTTTGTTGTGAATTTGCGACGTTCGGAAGCGATATGCCACAGCAGTTTTCGGAGTCCGCGCGCGCACTCGGTTATGTCGATCGAAGCAAACAAATTGCGTGTTTGGTATTTTTTTCGTGCCCGCCCGCTATGATAAACCTTGCGAGAGCAACCAAAACATTCGGAGAGCATCCGTGGAGCAGCACCAATTCTCTCAAAAATCGTGTGAAGCATTCTCGCCCATTGGTACGCACACACACACACTCTCGCACGTACCCGCACGAGATGTGCGTTTATTTGCTCTCCTGCTGCTGTGATGTGAGCCAGCAGAGAACTGCTGCAGTTTATTGGCAGGAAAAAGTTAAGAAAACCTGTGTATGCGATGCAGCATGTCAAAAAAAAATGGGTACCTGAAACGTAAACAAACGCAAAACCCAATCCATGGCATGGTGCGTACATTTCACAGCGGATGGTTTTTTTTGTGCTCACGCATAGTCAATGTTAACGATGGTTTATCAAGAGCATTAAGAACAAACCACAAACTCCTCCAAAATCACCCCACGGGGCGCGGTGGAAGGCCCAGGAAAACATCTGATTCGAGCTTGTTATTGTTGCTATCCCGTTCACTCGCGCTAGATGCTGCACCTCTTTTGCTCTGACAGGCATGCCTGGGCGTGGTACTGGCACCAGCCACCAGGTGTCGCTGAACTGGTTCTTCGTATGTTTTGGAAATTTCTTAATATACGGTTATTTCCTAAATTTTCGCATGCACATTAGGTTAGTGATATTCACTCCGGGTTTTCGACGGAACAGAAGCACAGCTTACGCACCACTAGTGATATAATTAAAATATTTCTTTTATTTATCCACTGTTCCATTCAAATTGTCCACGGGTGTGTTTGTTTTCCACTTTTCCACCATCGTACTAAATTGTTAGACCTGCATCCTACGCCTGTGATTTTTACTTTTTTATTCAACCGATGGAGGTGCGCTTATACCAAGGTGGGGGGGCAGGTTTGGGAAAGCATCGCAGTTTTCTTGCTGCATCAACAAATTATGCTTCTTACATGGATGGTTACGGTTTATGTTGTTTCTGTAACTTGCAACTTTGTTTCTGATTTTCTACACGTCCAAACAAACACACACAAAATCCCTTAGCGTACGACGATGCTTTTTCTCTTAGTGCAGTTATCATGTGTTATGCTGCGCGCAATTAGGGGCCATAGTATCCTCTAGTTAAACTACACCATTAATTCATAGTTTACCTCTTAACTATTTGTTCTCCCGCCCACCTCCTCATTCGCACTTCCCGCTTTTTACCTACACATTATATGATTTTGTTACGCTAGGTGGCTTTAGAAGCCCTTCCATCCTTTTTTTTTTCACTTACTTTTTCTCCCTTTTGTATCGTGTACACATTTACATACTACACACCGTTTTATTAGCCACTGGCACATCATCGTCTTCTGTTCTTTCTTCGACGCGACATGCTACACTAGACTCGGCACCGCTTAATTTAGAAAGTAATCGTAAAAGAAATCTTCATTGAATTAGAACATTCGGGTTTGAAAGGGGCAAACAACAAGTTGAATTGATTAAGCATGTCTGAAGCCGATCAACCAGTCAAACTAAGAATCATTTATAAGCTAATGAAAAACGAAACGCATCTTTGCTTTACTTTACTGTGACACTGTTACCTATCTGCTCACCCGCAGGGCACACGTGAGTTCCACTATTTACGCATTCACGTGCGAAAATGATTTTAACAACTGTTTTCCTTTCCAATCATTTGTACAATTTCATTTGGGGACAAACTACTTTCTTAGCGGACGACAAACAAACAAAAAATACCAGCGTGTTTCTCGTGGCTCGTGTTTGATGCTGAATTGAAATGCTGGGGGGCTGGGCTTGGCTTTGCAACATCTATCTGCTAATATATAAAAACTGGCTGAGAACTTCTTAGAGGGAAGCAAAACTGTTCAAATGAAGCAATAAGAATTCCTGCTCTTTATCGTTGCTTGGCAGGCTTTTAATGTTCATCTCTGTGTGATGTAGCCTGCATTCACTTACTCGCCATTATATGCTGCTAATATATTGTACCGTGCGTTATTTTCGTATCCCGCAATGGGGGTTATTTTTTGTAAATTAACAACTGCATCCTAAGTATTTTAGGTGCTCCAGAGAAACATAAAGGGGAAAATGTATAGTAATCAATTAAACATACGTGCCTTATTACCTGATCGTCCGTCCCACGTATGATCTATCGTATGGCCACAAACTAATACAGCGTTGATGTGCTAGGTGCAGGTGTGTTGTGTGTGTGTGTGTTCATAGCGGTGTTGCGATTGGTGTAGATTATTGATTAAATTTATCAACTGTTATTATACAGTTAACTGGTATATCTCCTCTTGGCCATTGTAATGTAAGTTACTTCGTACGTACGTTGAAAATAATGCCTCATATATTCTGTCTCTGCATGATGTACACTGTATCCCTGCTGCAACAATACCTCGCATCGAATTTCCGTCGACTGCCATCTATTAAAACTATATACACATTGTAGTGCGCAAACCCATCGGCGATCCTGTTTGCACCGTGTACCTCTTTTTTTATCTCTATTCCACATATAGTAGCATTGGCCTCCATCGTTGCCGCAATAAACAATCTCCCAGCAATCCACCGGACAACTGAAAGAAAATATTACACGTAAACCATGCATAGTTGTATCGAATAATCTACACCATCCATGCCGGTATCGGTTCTACCAAATCGTCGATCCGATTGCGACGGGATAATAATAAGTTCCCCATCCGTCTTTGATATCTATGTACAGCTACACGGTAAATGGGCCCATCCTTTCCGGTTATTCACTTTCCATCTTCCAACCTTGTAAACCTCTAAACATTCTCAAAAAATCGCAATAGCAATGGAAGCTATACAAGTACACAAACATTCGTCCATGAGAAAAACATTTCTCGTTTGCCCCCGGCGTAGCCAACGCTATCTAACAGGCATAGCCCACGCACGAAAAAGCACACATGTATGGCATTAAATGGATCAATAAACAAACCCAAAGTGTATTAACATTTCGCACCCTTTTGAGTTATTTGCAACAGTTCGTAATTCCCATCGCAAACGGTTTCCTTCCTAAAAACGGTTAAGAAACCACTGTGCCATCGTGAGTAGAACTGTCGCTGCAGTCAACAGGGTTGTACATATTCGCTTAGGACTTTGATTGTGTATGTAAGGACCGAGAAAAATTGATCCACAAAATGTAACAATAAAAGTTGACAAACATTACGAGAAAGATGTCTTTCTTCATTTGTCAGTGCTCTTGCCACATACGGTAGCAGGACAGTCAAGGCGGATTGTCTACTTGGGTAGAACCATTTCCAGGGATTACACCAAGTTACGACACATGGACACATGAAGTAGCATAACAAACTGCTCTTCGCCGTGTATCTGACTTCCTGTAAATGAATCAACATTCACACTTATTGATAGTACGCTTGTACGTCATTGAATAAATGTGTTTGCTTTCACACCGGGCGGCATCTTCACGGTTTTCAGTTTTCCCTTAACATACCTCTGCCGTTTCTTTTTCGTTTTTCCTTTTTTTCGACATCGTTTTCAAGCTTTGTTAAATCAACTTCACGTGCTATTTACAAGAAATAAGAAATATACAGGTGAGAAGAAGTGCGACGGCTTGCGTATTGAGGCACCAGGACGCTCGTACATACTTTCCCTAGTGTCCGTGTGGTGTTGATGGTGGTGTGTTTGGTTGACCGGTTTAACTTATCTTCACATTTTCTCTGTCTCTGACTCTTGCTTACGAACTAAAAACTTTCAACTGTTCTGTAACATCTGTGTCCGTTTGGATTTGTTTGTTTCACCTTCCCCAAAAGGTGGTAAGGGAAACTATCGGTGCGATTGAAAACAGATTTATTTTACGTACACAATCCTTTGTGCATTCTTTCGTGATATTTAAAAAGAAAAGGTGAAAAAGTAAACGCTCAGCTCTGGTCAAACAGGAAATAGGGAGGGTTAAAAATAGGTAAACGAATAGTTTTTCAAGCATAACAAATCGAAGAAACAAATGAAAATAACCCTATTCAGATCGCTTTGGATCGCTTCAAACTAGGAAAGGCATAATCCGATTTCATGTTCGCTTTGTCTGTTGGTTTGTTTCTAGTGGTCTCACAGTTTGCCTTCATTGGATTGCGAGCACATATTTCGTTTCGTTATAAGGGATTTAAGAAAATTAATGTTTTCTAAAAATAATTCTGTTCTGAGGAAGCCTGCAAAAGGAAAGTTAGGATGTTCACCATAACAAAACGATTTTGACCGATCGTTTTCCTCGTGAAAAATTAGTTAAAAAGAAAATGTACATATGTCTAAAATAAAGTGGCCTTGACTATCTCCGTCTTCCCCCATTACCTTCCACCGGATTCGTTAACTTACATTTACATGCTTATAACCATATGCATTATGCTGCATACGCTGGGTGGCCTCAAAAAGCTCTCTCTGTATGTTCCTCTTCTTCTCTTTGGCCACTAGCAGACGCATCCGTTAGCAACCATCATCGGCAACGAACCTTGCTTATAGTTTCTCATGCTTGATTATTCCCGCTGTCACAACACTGCCGCTGTGGTGTCCGGAAGCATCTTGAAGGTGTGGCGGCTGCTGCACGACACCAGCGGCAGCGCCATGTCCGCTCACGATGGCACCATGGTGCTGCTGGTGATGGTAGGTGTGGTAGGTCGTGCTTGTGCTCGTGGTGACTTGGCGCGTGTCGGTGACCGTGGCCGCGTAATTGTGGTGATCGCTCGGCGACATCATGTTCGACGAAGTCGTCACCACTACCTCCTGCTGCTGCGGACGATGGTGCTGTTGCTGCTGCTGCTGGTAATGATGGTGCTGATGATGCTGTTGCTGCTGTTGATGATGCTGGTGCAGATGGGGGTGGTGCGTCTGCTGCTGCTGCTGGTGATGGTGGTTTATTATGATGCTACTCTTATCATCCTCGTTGGTCTTCTCCATTGCCTCTACAACCGGCACGGTGGCCGCTGGCGCTGCTGCCACTTGATGATGATGGTGGTGCTGCTGTTGCCCCCCGTGCGCTACCAAATAGTGTCCCCCACCACCATCACCACCTCCGCCTCCTCTCCCATCGTCGGGGTTACCCCCGTCGCCATGATGGTGATGCTGTTGTTGATGATGCAGATTGCCTCCGGTGGAACTCACGCCCACCACAGTCGATGGTGCCACAGATGGCGTGGAGGAAGAGGAGGAGGATGTGTGGTTGCTGGTGGCGGCGGTGGAGGTGATAGTGCCGGGTGCGGCCACGACAACACCACCGGCAGCGACGGCAGCAGCGGCACCAGCGCTACCGGCAGGGCCACCGTGAAGCAAATTTCATCCCATCTCGTTCTTCAGTATGAAGACTTTCTTCATTTCCTCCGTACCATCCGGTTTGGTTATACGGAGCATCGCCTCTTCTCACTCGACGTTGGATTGCCGCGACGTGTCGTGGATGATCTCGTACTTGATCACCTGGGTCGTGTTTCCCTCGAGGACCTGCACCTGACCGAAGGGGAGGGGTGGGTTTATGGGAAGAGAAGAATTGAAGCCACATTGGTATCAGTTGTTCAAATGGGGGAGACGACGATTCACTATACACAAACTTGCATGCGATTTCTATTAGACTGTGGGATTGTTGGATCTAGGATCTCTGTTTCCGATTGTCGAACTTATTGCACATGCAATAGAACCTGTTTAAAAACGATCGAAGCTCAGCGAAAAGTAACATCATCTTCTACATCTTCTAGTTGGCAATTTCAACATGTTAGAATTCACTGCACTTCACAGAAAGCTATCTTTGACAAAATCAAATTCTAATTTAAATAAAATCCTTTTAAATCGCTGCCTATTGCGGCAAAAGTCCTGTCTAGTTTTAAGTAGTTATTTCCTTAAATTTGTACTACATTTGAAAACACGCTTCTGCGTTATGCAATTGCATGCATATGCTAGGCGGGGGGAGGATCTGACTTTCTACGCTCCTTTCCACACGCACAAAGACACTCGTGTAGTGAAACATTAAAGTAACTTTACATAAGATACCTGCACGGGCTGATTCGCGATCACCAGGTTGCGCATGCCGTGCTGATTGTTCTGCTGGTTTTGCTGCTGCTGGACGGCGACCGCTTGCTGCTGCAGTTGGTGCTGCTGCTGGGCAGCCGCGGCGGCCTGATGTGCCTGCTGCTGCTGCTGCTGCTGCTGTACCAATGCTTCCTGGTTCGGTTGTTGAATCTACAAGAATGGAGGAAAAATGCCGTTGTTCAGGTCAGGTGGCGATTGTATTGTCGTTTGCGTAGCCCACTAACTTACCACTACGAGCTGCTGCTGTCCGGCGGCCGCCTGTGCCTGCTGCTGCTGCTGCTGCTGCTGCTGGCTACTCTGAGCCTGCTGTTGGGCAGCTGCGTTGGCCGCCGCGGATCCACCGCCACCGACGTTGGGTTTCTGTTCCAAATGCTGGCGCTGGTGCAGCATCAGATGGTTCTTCTGGAAGAACGCCTTACCGCACTCGCACACGTGTGTCCGCACGGTGCAGCCCCCGTTCGGGTGGCGCCGGTTGTGCAGCAGCAGACCGTGCTTGGCCGCAAAGCCTTTGCCGCAGTGGGAGCAGTAGTGCGACTTTGGTTTCGTCTGCGCCACCACAACCGTCTGTTGGTGTTGCTGTTGCTGCTGCTGTTGCTGCTGCTGCTGCTGCTGTTGTTGCTGCTGCTGTTGCTGCTGAATCTGCTGTTGTTGTTGCTGCTGATTTTGTTGCTGAACGACGGTTTGCGCCTGATGCTGCTGGACAACCTGTGCCTGCTGCTGTTGGAGCTGTTGCTGCTGTTGCTGCTGTTGCTGTTGAATCTGCTGTTGCTGCTGCTGCTGCTGCTGATGGTGCTGCTGCTGCTGTTGGGGAGGGCTTTGCGGCTGAATCGTCTGCTGAACGACCTGCCCGGAGGAGGTGATTATTTGTACTGGAAAGGGAGGAGTACTCTGAATTACGGGAGTTGTCGTCATGAGCGTAGCATCGCCGTTCGCCGGATTGCCAACCAGCGAGTATTCTTTACGTACAACACACGATCGCACATATTTTACCGTAACGGTTGATTAATAATTTGACCAAACAACAGGCAGATTCAATTGATAAAATTCGTTATTTGTTGAGTTTTGTTTTCGGCAAGCAAGCACACAAAAACGACCAAGCATTACAAATGGTTAGAAATTAATTGATGACCGAGAAAATCGAATCAATCGAAAACCCATTTTTGATGGGGAGGGGGATTTTGTCGGTTTGGTTGGATTCGTGCGAAATTTATACATCGATTTGCAGTAATAATTCGACAGGAGTCAAACATTGAACCAAAAACATATTACAGAAAATAGTGAAAAGTGTAGAGGCGATTATGTGAAATGTAGTTTTTTTTTAGTTGATTGTGATGTTGGTAGGTGAAGAGATGTAGTTGGTGGTAATAGTTGTGGTGATAGGTAGTAGTAGTGGTAGTAGTAGTAGTAGTAGTAGAGTGGTCAATAATCATGAAAAAGAGAGAGAAAAAAAGATAGAAAACAAAAATAAAATGTGTACATGTGAGTATTTAAAAAACGCATAAACTAATGTAAGCCCTCCGCTGTTACCCGTGGTTAAAATAAGTGAAAACTTGAATGAATTAGAACTCGTGCACATTTTAGGGTTATTTTTTTTTTAAAGATTCACAGCAATTCAAAAGATTATTTTTTTGTTAAGATCAAGCGTAATGAATGCTTTAAAAATGCTCCTCGGGAGAAATGAATGAAAGAACCCAAAATCAAAGCGGTGCAATACATAAAAATCATCACACAGAAACGTTGCTATGCTTCGTTAAATCCGCTCCTTCATTCCCTACCTTGATTGACGGCCGGAAAGAGATGGCCAGGGATGGCGGCGGTCAGGGCGCACAGGTCCGTCATCAGGCTCTTGTCGCCGGTGTGCAGGCGCAGATGCAGTGCCAACGCTTCGCGACTGTTGAACGCACTGCCACACTCGCGGCAGGCGTACTGGGGCCGCGGGGAAGTTTCCGGCGATCCCTGACCGGTGGCGGCGATCGTCGTGATGATGTTCCCGTTGGCCACGTCCTGCACCTGCTGCTGCTGACCCTGGTGGTGTTGGATCTGCTGCACCTCGATGTGCTGCTGCTGTTGGCCTTGCGCTTGCTGCTGTTGCTGTTGCTGCTGTTGCTGCTGCGCGTTGGACGTTACGACCGTGTTGGTCGCGATGATGGTCGCGTTAGACGACGCGTTCGAGTTGGTGCCGCCGTGCGTTAGACGGTTGTGGGCGCTCAGCTCCGACTTTGTGCGGAATCCTTCGCCGCAGGCAATGCACGGGAACGGTTGGTCGCCGGTATGAATTCTGTAGGTGGAATGTAGAGAAAATGCGTTAAAAAAAACATCAACAGTTTTCCTCCAGAATTTATATTACTGTATTAGTTTACTTCTGTCGTTTTTCTATTCTATTTTTTGTTTGCTATTAAATAAGAAACAATAAAGAACCCATCTGTAGCCCATTTATCGGAAAATTTGCTCCTTTCTACCTGCATCAATAACAGAGTAAAAGTTCTGACTTGATTTCTTCCGCGGAAAACCTATTTTAATTTGATTGCATAAGAACTGCGTTGTGTGTCACTGCGTTGTTTTTTTTCAACCCCTGACGGGCTATGGCTTGAAATTTCCACTTTGAAATCGTTGATAACACAGACAGACCTTTCCCCCATTGCACTTCCTGCAAGGGCGAACAAAAAATGCGATGACCACCACACAACAGACAGACCTACCTCATGTGCGCCGCAAGGGTACGCTTCTGAAGGAACTCCTTGCCGCAGAGGGTGCACGAGTGTGGTATGCGTCCGTGCAGCTTGCCGTGGTTCACCAGCTGGAACTTGCGCGGGAACGTCGCCCCGCAGTCCTGACACACGAACGGGTTGAGCGAGCCGTGGAACCGCGAGTGCATCACCAGGTGCTCCTTCTGGGCGAAGCTTTCGCCACAGTCCTCGCACACGTACGGACGTTCGCCGGCGTGGAACTTGCTGTGCGTCACCAGGTGACGCTTCAGCGGGAACGACCGGCCACACTCCTGGCACACGAACGGGCGCTCGCGCGAGTGAACCCGCGAGTGCGTCAGCAGATGGTGCTTCAGTGTGAAGCTCTTCTTGCACTCCTGGCACTGGTAGGGCCGCTCGGTCGAGTGCAGCAGCAGGTGCGTGTTGAGACAGTGCTTGTGTGCAAAGTCCTTGCCGCAGTGGACGCAAACGTGTGGTCGTTCACCTAGCGGTCGTAGAGAGCGATACCAATTGGTTTGATTAATCGAGTCGCAAATGGAAAACAATTTTTCGATCCGTACCTGTATGGACACGCGCATGGGTGGTCAGGTGATGCTTCAGGAGGAACGATTTTCCGCACTGATCGCACGAGTACGGGCGCTCCTTCGGAACCACGTTTGGGGTCGGTGTGGCCTCGTCCGCCTGGACGTAGTCGTTCTGTGCAACGGAAATGGAAAATCGGTATTAATGTGCATATTCCTTTAACGCACTACGGCACAAAGCGATGAAATGCAATAACACTACTCACATAATCGATCTCAACTGCCTCCAGCTTCGGAGAAATGCTCAGCGTGGGCTCAATCTTCAGCTGATGGTTCGAAGTGGCCGCCTCGGAATCATCGCCCTCCTCCAGGCCCTGAATGACCTTCTGTACTTGCACTGAAATAGCTGCAAACAAAACAACAAACAAGGGGTGTCGGTTACGATTCATCTTTTCCAAATAAGACTAAATTTCAAAGTTCCGATCACGAACAGATTGATCGGAAGGTTGAGCACAAAAACATGCGGCGTCCGGGCCTTTAAGGCTGGCTTACATGTGTGGTGGCCATCGGTGTTGTTGGTGATGGCGTGCTGATTGTTTGCTGCGACCGCTGCCGCAGCCCGCTTCATCAGGATGTCGTTGCACTCCTCGGCCGTCAGCTGTATCGGCCCGATTGGGGACATGAACGCCCCACCGGCACCCGTCGTCGTGAGGATGGTTTTCGTCTTCGAGTCGATGATGCCATTTGCTAGAGTGGGATTGGATTGGTCTGAGGGTGATGATCGCGGTTTGATTTTGAAGCGAATGTGTGCGGTCACGTTACGTTACGGAAATGTTAGGTAGGGAGATGAAAAAACAGCAACCAGGATAAAGTCCGATCCACCATGGAATTAGTTTTTAGTTGAAAGTTTAATGAGAGGGATTGTGATAATTTGGGTATTAATGAGAGGGATTGTGATAATTTGGGTATGAAGAGAAAATTTTAAAAAGAGCAAAATAAAACACCATTTTAGTAAGTGCATAATGCTACTAAGAAATATAATTAAAATTAGATTAGAAGAAGCTAAAAATTGTACACTAGTAACGTTCCCCTGTTTTCCACGAAGCATACAAAATATCATATCGAAATGTTCTTTTTTACAATATTGCTAGCATTTCAAAACTCAGCCCATCTTACGGATATTGCAGCCGAAGACTCGGTTACAAGGTTTGGTTTATCACTTTTTCCTGTGTACACCAATCGATAGCGATTGCCCTTTTATGCTCTACATATTTTAGCGATATCATCGATCAGCGGACGGAAAATTCAACATTCCAATTTAACACCAAAAAAAACCATCGCCATTGCTGCACTTTGTTATGCCGTGCAGGAAGGGACTTAACCACCCACTTGTTCCCACTGCCCCTGTGCCAGATGATAAAAAATTGATACATAGTTCTACAGCCATTGTTACGTGTGTGGTGGTGGGAGGTTGACAAAGAAGGCAATTGGCTGCTAGAGATAAGATTACCAGCCCGGTATAAAAAAATCAACCAACGGCTTCGTATCTACATCATTGCACCTAGAAGTAGAGTGGCGGTGGAATACAAATGAACACGTTGAATGGCGAATTGTTTGTCAATCGATCGCTTTTCCGTTCGATTCTCGCAACTTATGCAGACCAAAAAAATGTCCTGACAAAAAAGTCTCTTATGTTTTCACCTTTCCAACCATCAACAAAATAAAACCTTGGTACAGTTTTATTATGCACCGATGACGATCTGGTTAAATCATGGTTAAATTTAGGGATTCTCCCGCCCTCATCAATATTCATAATCCACTTTAAGCCGATAAACGTTTCTTTGCTAACGCCGCTTATCATCATTTACAACACATTTTTGAAAAAAAACTCAATAAACGTGTTTTCGAATCATTGCTTAGCATATCGCTTTCTAGTTTATGAGAAAATCTAGTGAATCCAGTCAAGTCTAGTATATAGTCCTGTGAGTTTAAGATGTTTAAGCAAAATTATCAGTACATAAAACTCCCATTATGTGTAACCAGAGGGTATACTCTAAGTATGATATTTAGTATTCCTTTTTTGGAGTACAAAATGCCCTAGACTGCTACAACTAAATCTACGGACTACCATCAGAAAAACATTGCACATGTTAGTATAAACGTTTGTATTCGAAACCAAATTGCAGGCAAGTGTAGAGCAATTGAAAAAGCAACAAGAAACGTTTTCTCTTTAATGGAATAACAACCACCCTAGTGTTGTTGAGTTGTTGAACTGTTTCCGCTGTTTATTGCCATCGAGATAAGGGCAATGCTAGCGGCCAGCGAACAAGTTCACGTTTGTGTACTACGGGTTAGTAAGAAAACAAACTGCCATCATCGAGCTTACTTATGACTTCATTTTGTTTCTTCGTGTGACCCGTAGAGACGGTTGCCGTCGTGCCGCTGGTCGTAATTATCCTGCAACAAGTGGGGGAAAAAAATAAAATAATTAGCTATCGATCACACACGACTCCTGCCGTCACCTTCACACTTACCGCTGTGTTCCCTGCTGCACGGTGGAACCATCGTGCGGAAGGACGATCATCCGGCGGATGGATTTGTTGGTGTGCGGGATTGTCCCCTTTGCGTCCTTCTGCACTATGATGCTCGCCCCATCCGGTAGGTGCAAGTATGGCATCTGTTTTCAATAAGAAAAATGGAAGAAAAAGGACATTGTAATAATACTTTTTATAAAATGTTAAGGTGTTAGTTGTTTATTGCTTAACGATTAGGACAACTTGAAATAAAATAATAACAGTCTTAAAATGTAGTTTCAAAAAAAAAAAGAAGAGAAGGATTTTCAAACATAGCCCAACGATGGAGGGAAAAACTAACCCAAACCGTACTTTCCGGGTTTGTTTTGATTACCATCCCAACACACATTTTCTTCCACCACAGTTTTGCCTCTGTAAAGGTGAACTCTAAAACGGAACGTCAAAATCAGCTGATCCTTGGCACGCACAGACACACGTATGCACCTATACCCCCAGGAAGTGTCGTCCGGTGGCAACACCTTTTTCTGTATGTGTCCGTACCGGTGCACGCTCCCTGCGCCGCTCACGCAATCGATCGTGTGTATGTGTGTTCCGTTTCGTCGGGCCTCGTAGGAAAGCGACACCCATCCTACCGCCGATCACATCATCGGAATGTATTGACGACGACGGCGTGAGGTATGGTATTTATGTAGGTCACAGTCTCTCCCAGGCATCTGCCATAGCCTCCTGGGAGGAGGAATGAATCTCACACACCAAGAAGAAAAGGATCAACTAAAACGAAACCCCCCATGAGAACTCTCACCCTCCAGTGCTTAAAGGAGTCCACATTTGCGGTGGGCCACTTGGTTTGCTCAAGGACATTATGCACGTGTCATCATCCTTGTGCTTTCGATTAATTTCTCCTCTAGTCATTGCTGATGCATTAACGAACAGATATCCTGTTTAGCGCATCCTGAAGCAAGAATCATGTACATTTATCCTTTTTGCTCATAATTTTATCAACATAATTTTTGTTATGTACTTCAAACAAAACTGTAGCGTTTTGCAATATAAAGCCAGAAATGTAACTTGCAAATCAAAGGAATCATGCGAAGGAATGTGCTTATTCTTCTCACATTATAATATTAAACCGACCACGTCAAAAAATCGTCAACGATTTAGAATTATTATATATCATGTCTCTTTAACTCATTTGCATTCGAATTCCCACGCGATCGAACAGCTGGGCCCTGAATATGATGATGCATCCGTCCAACGCCAAATCCAAACACAAGTTAAGGCCAAATCCCAACACTTCGATAGGACGGACAAGTAGTTAAACATTGGCTGTAAAAGCAAGATTTTTTTTCGTATAATGATACTCTTGCCGCCACTTCTTTCCCAGGCAAATCGGCAGCAATGAACACAAACCGGTCCAACGCGACTGTGCAAGGAGGGAGGGAAAAGACCACATGCACACATACCATCCCCCGGAGCGGACAGCACCATTATGCTCACCAATGTCGGATTTTATGTACATGTGCAGTGCGTGTACCCGGTGGCGTTGGAATCATGATACGAGCGCCGGACACCTCGAATACAGATGCGTGCTGTTCTCAGACATTATTATTATTATCTGCACACACCTTTGGCAAACTCGCCCCTCTGTTCGCACGCCGAGGAAAGGCACGCCGAGGAAAGGCACGCCGGCAAACAAACATACACACAAATGAAAGATTGACATTGAATTTTATTTCATGTGTAACACGCAGTAAAGCATCAACGTCGGGAACCTTCTTAATGCTTATGTATTTGGCACGCATCAGCATTAAATCGATATTGGTGTGTATGGAATATGCATGTTAAAGCGAGGCATATTTGCGAAAGAGTATCTTTAAAGTATGTCGGCTCCTCAACAGGTCAAGGATCCTCACAGTTGAAATCGGGGATAATGTGTTCAGCTTGACCTACAAGCTCCAAAGATCATGAACTTTCTTTCCGAAATTCCTATTAAAAAAAATCATGCTTAAATGTATACATTTGCTCAAACTCAGTTCAACAAGCAAAAGTTGTCCTTTTTGGGGGACCAAACTTGATGTTTGTCCTTCTTGGATGTTTTAGGCCACTTTTTTTTTAACAATTGCAGTTTCCATTGAATCAAATCACAAATCAAGGATACAATCTATATTAAACGATCTTATTCCTTTCCATTCGTATCGCCTAATGGAGTGCAGAGGAACTTTTTTCTATACTAACATGCAGGAGTTTCGCAACTAAATTATGGTAATTCCGATCCATTCACAACACTGATGTGTCCCAAAAACAGACAAAAATTGGCCAGCGAAAAGAAACTGGAGTATCTAGATAATTAATATAACTTTCACTCGAAAACCTCCCCGAGGGATGACAGTTTCGTTTAATGCGTCCTAGAAGGAGGTGACATAGAAGGAGGAGTCCAGAGGAAAACGAATGGACCACACCGACTAGGGAATGATTTTTGAATTTTCAGACCGTGGGAGGAGGAGATTATCGTTTCAAAAAAGGCATCAACATAGCAGCTGCATCGGGACGTTTCGCCCGGATGAATGGTTCGATTGTGTACGGGAAGAATATTTGTCCGTAGCAGGCTGATGAAGTGCCAGTGTACCAGGACAGCATTGAGCTGTTCTGTCCATTATGGGCTTCAACCATCAACGACCACAGACGGCTCTGCTGGAAAGCTGTTCCTTAGCGATTGCAATGAACTCCATCCAACTACACGGAGCGGGAAAGGGCCCAAACTCATCCTTGCTGTTTATTAAATCCTATTAAATTGAATCCCTGCCAACCCGGAAATCTCATATTTCAATCAGCCAACAGCCAGCTCTCCACGTAGCGGAGAGAACGATGCCAAAACGGACGATGATCTGCTTTGTGCAGCTCGACATCGTTCGAACCAACAGCGGCTAGGATTCGACAGGGAAAATTCATCAGCGAAAAGAAGGACTAGTTGTGGTATGATCAACATTGAAACCTTCTCCCCACCCCAATGGTGCGGGATGATAATCTAAATTGAAACACTTCATTTACTCACTGGTTTATGTTCCGAATTACCTACGACAGGTAGCTTTTATTTACAATCAAATTGGGATGATAGAAATGCTGTACCAGCAGTAAAAGGATGGATCATAAAATCCATGTTTCCTTGCAAATAATATTTAAAAGTAAAAAATTTACTCAATCCAAATTTTACGTTTGAAGTGATAGGTGAGAGTTAATAATTTATATTTGGTTAAAAATAGAATACACATAAACATAAAAATACGATAATATAAACACATAAATAATACGATGTTTATCCTTCTAGTAATATTTTTAAAAAAAATATTCAAAACGCGCAGACGTTAATCTTTTTTTAAAGTTTGTTAACAAATTGTTCAATTTACTTAATTCTAGTTTCCTGTTATTATTTGGCAGGCGAAGCTAGTCGACTTAAGTCGGTAGGATTTGGAGTTGAAATGACAGTTACAACTATGTTTGCTTTCTTCAATGATTTAGACCCAAGGATATGGAGCTCATGAGTTAAAAGCATGAGAACGATTACTGGGAAGATCTTTTCCTCGGTGGAGACTCTTACTCAAAGCGTCCGTTGCACTATGAAGTACATATTTGAGCATGTTGTTTTGTTCAACATGTTCTGCTCCACGGATGTTTCCAACTGAGCAAAATTGCGGAACGTCAGGAAAAACTTTGGTCTGCAGATACTTCTGAATAGCGTGCATGTTCGTGATATCCTCGTGAAAAGAGACGAACATAGAACGCCACATCCAAAGGACGGGGAGGGCAGCAGAGCACGGCATGGAAAACAAAATTGCCTGCCAAAAACAAAGTGTGGCTGAATGTTTGTGAACAGAGTTTTGAGGCGAAATACAAACGGGCAAAAGAAACAAGCCAGAGAGACGATGCGGCCCACCGTTGTTCCGACTCACACTTCCATTATCGAAAGTGTGGTGGTATTTTATTGCAAACATAATGCTAGAGGGGTGTAGGAATGCAGCGGAGAGGAAAACTCTTCACAACAGAACAGACATGAATTGAAACGAACGCACACCGGTCTCTTGGCCTCCCCCCCCCCCCCCCCCCCCCGGATTGAAAACACACACCGAACGGTCAATTTTAGGCACACCAGCAAGCGGAGAAAAGGGGCAAAAATTCGCACAGACCCTCGGGGAGGGAAAATTCGCACAGACACATCGCCCCATGCATAGCAACAAACACACAAATGCCCAACGAGCGCACGTTTGCACACGAAGAAAGCAATGGTGTGTCGTTGGGAGATGTGATGATGGTGAAGGAGCAGGTTTTTCCAATACATTTCTCCATCGTTCCTCACGCTGCCAGCCACCAGCACTCGCTTCCTCTCTTTCTAGCTCATTCATTTTCCCCGCACAATTCACTCAAAGGGACCAGGGTTTTTCCACCTCCGCCACCACCACGAGCGTAAAACGGAAGCGCCGCTCCCCGTGTCGATAAGGAAGCGTCACCAATACGCAAAACCATTCAACAGAGCCAAACAGGCAGGCAGGCAGGCAGGCAGGCAGGAAAATCCCATTCTCTCCACCTTCTAGACCGGTTTCCACGGCTTCGCGATGGTGCCACGACGAAGCAGGCGCTTCGGTGTGAAGAAAACAGTACAGAAGTGTGCTGGGAGAGTGCGTTTGGCGGGAAATACGCACACATTTCCCAAGGCACAACACCGGTTGCTGGTACGAGTCTACCGGGCGTGAAAAATCATATTACAATTCTTTTCCAACATATTTTCCACTGCATTTCCTTCGGAGGACTTTTCTTTGCGAGATCCTACATTAAAGTTTAAAACCATTCATTTCCTACCCTAAATTACAGTTTTGAAAAGAAAAAAATACATTTTTCTCTGTATCCCCCCAACATCATCGGGCTTTAACATTAAAGACGGATATAAAAACAACAGATCGGTGTGTAGTAGAATACGTGCGTAGAAAAGCGGAAAAGTGTATGTATTTGGACCATCTGATGCGTGCCACCCGCTTGCCAGCCCCTTTCACTTGCGTTCGACTTGTTGATATTAAATAACAATCTCTACGAGGAGGGAGAATGATGATATTTCGCCAACCGCCGTACGCTCGCGGTGTAGATGTGTATGTGTGAATGTGTACCATATTTTATCATTTCACCGGCGTTTGCATTTGTATGGATTTTCCACTCATCCACTCCCAACGAACAGGGTGTTGTGTAGGATGATGTTGATGAGATAGCCGCCCCCATGCTTTCGACTAAAAGTGTGTGTTGTATCGAAACCGGTGGTTACAGGTTTCAAATGCAGGGCGACAACAACAACCTCACCCTCCCCCATGAGCAGAAGCAGAGTTTGTCCTTGTGGGAGAAAAACTGTTTCCCTTCAGTCCGTTACACAAAGCAAAGGGCGGCAAATTCCCGCGATGTGGTTCGATTGGACACGGGTTTCGGTTATCATCGTACCAGCAAACAATCATCCTCCTCTCCCAATTATCTATACCAACGGGGGTCACTGTCTTAAGGGTAACCATTTAACACACAACCCACCCCACCTTTTAATGTTCACTTGCACCATCAACATCTCGCATCAACAGCTGCACTACAACAAAATAGAAAGTGGTTCCACTAACCTACACACAATAAACCACCCCATCCCACGTGGTTGTCTCCTGTTGCTGCCTGTTGGATGTTTCCCGAAAAAAACAAAAAAAAATAAACAAACAGAACCGAACATAAAAACACGCATACATAACGTGTATGCCGAACACATCATCCCACATACAACACAGACGCTTCTACTTCCTTTCCTACCTACTCAACCAGATGGTGCCGGTAATCCAATCCAACCCCAGGGCGGGCATATGCTCTCATGCAATCGCAGACGTATTTGTCCAGCAGAATGCCAAACGAACGGCCTACTGCACTACACATGCATATATAGGGGTGGCGTGTGGCGATGTGTCCGTTTTGAAAAGGAGGGGATAGTAAATCACCTTGGCCCGTCTTTTTGGCGGGAAACAACAGATGCTTATGCTTCCACTTTTTTGGGTTACAACTGGAATCTATTTAATGTTATCAGCAAACCCACCACACACAAAAAAACCATAGAAGCAAACAAAACATGGCTGTTGGCAACCTGCAGGTTTCAATGGATAGAACAATGTTTTGTAGTTAGCATAACAATGTGATGTTGTAGTGTTTAATATGCACGCGGAAACCTGATGGTTTGTTTGGCTTGTAGTTGCAATTGGCATTCTCCATAGCTGGGAGCAGCAAATAAATGAGATAAAACAACATCGTGGCTCTAACCTCAAACCGGACCACGTCAGCCTTATCAGTTGCATTCGAGAAACCGTCGTGTTAATAAGGGTGAAGTAAAACTGAACTTATCGGCTTACAGACGATTGCAACTTAACGCGATTGGTAACTTTCATTCGTAAAAGTGTCACTGGACTAACACTTTCCGACCGCAGTAAAATCACACACGGTAGCAATTAATGCTGAAGCAAATGGACAGCAGCTGCTAGAAAGCGACTAGTTTTTCTCTAGCAAACACAGTGTTCCAAGAACATAATTTGCAACATGAATAAATCGGAAAACAATAAGAATAATAAAAATTCAATCAAAATATTATAAAGAACTATGTGCTGCAGTTATTTCAAACGTTTAGTGTCGCTTACCGCCGCTAGATGACGCTTGTGTGGCTAGTTTCATGCATAGGATGTCAAAACAAGTAAGCAGACGTGTGAAATGATTATCCGGGTGACCTCGTTAAATTAAAATGAGGTTGTGGTTGTTTTTATTTTGCGTTAAGACTTTTGGCTAATTTTCATGTCAGATAACTGAAACAAGCTTTGACAGTTATCGAATAACATTAAGATACAATCATCTACACCGGTTTTATGGAGCAAAAATTATCAAACCGAGTTCTGTCAGGGTCGTATCAACGCTTTCTTCGTACAACACCTTACACTTCAATCATAATGCTTCGATTATCAAAAAAAAAGCGGGTGGATGCATTCCGGGATGAAAGCGACAAGTATAGAGCATTATCTTGTTATCTTGACGGGACCCCTCCAACATTTGTTCAAAACTCTTCTGGAAGCAAAGAAAATGCCAAAGTTCCTCGCTTCAGCGCCGAAAACGTGCATGTGTTAATTTTATTTTATGCATAACGAGGGCCTTTCGTGTTTGGTTGCGTGACTTCTCGAGTAAATGCTCCTTTTTACCATATTTTAACCCCCTTTTCCAGACGCTTAAACATAAAAGCCGATGGGGAGTGCGTACAAAACAGAGGCTTAGTTCCAGCAGAATAAGTTTCACCGTTGATAGAAATAAACACAGCATGTGTTCTTAGAGGTAAAACCTGGACAGAAGTCGATAATCATGTTGCTGTGTTTGGAGCAGCATTTTTAAACACTCGCGAAGTTTTACGACACCTTATTCTCTCCTCCTCGTGTGGCATTGTTGAATTGTTTATTCTTTTCTGCCTTTTAAACGAACCAAAATTGAGGTGGGGGTTAAACTTTTGCAAACTACTGGTTTGTACGATGAAAAAGAAATTGAGAATTTAATTTAAAACAATTGTTTCTATAATTTTTAAACATTCTTTTCGTGTATAACGAATATCTGAGAAATGAATTCTTTAGGAAAGATAAATAAAAGAAGAATTTAACTTAATATGTAGATGCACGTGATTTTTCTTTTGCTAAATCAAATGAAACTGGGTAGGCTTGAAATAAGATTTATCTTTCATCGATTTCAAGAAATGGTGTCATTCAATAGTCGAAAGGATGAAAGATCTCTTTAAAAAACCAAACCAACCTCGTTTCAATAAGACGGCAACAAAGTAACGATTCGAGGCGCATTGACGGAGATTAATAGTGACGATCGAATGTTTTATTTTTTTCGACTCGCCTGGCAAATCACGAAATCCAAAAGTGACCCCGGCTCAAAGTCACGACTCCGACTGAAAGGGATAAGGGTAAAAAGTGTTTCTCGTTCTCTCCCCTATCCATCGCCTTCACTAGTAAGGCAACATCTTCCGCCCTGAAAGCAAAAACACGTTGATGTCGAAGCCGGCCACAATGGAACCGTTTATCCTCTGCTCACACCGTTTGGAGCCAATGGAAGGGGGGGATACGTTCCTTAGTTTTTGTGGCCCAATTGCTTTACACGGCATTGGGCCGTCGTTTCTGCTGGTAGCAAAATGATCTGGCACATGACAGCAAAAACTCCTTTTTTGACCTCGGCCACCACAGTAAAACTGAATAGTTTTTCAACAGTTTCGCCGATGAATGGCGGCTTTGGTTGGTGCGGTTTTTCCAAAACGATGGACTCAACTAATGCCCTTGCCAATGCAAATAATAAAGCTGGGAAGGTGGTTTTCGCTTCCCGTTACATTGCGTCGGAAGACTGAGGCAGAGAGTTTAGCGACCAAAGTCCAAACCGCAAAGCTCTTATGTTGGTTTTAAAACATAAAGCAACAACTTTTTGACAAAATTCCATTTTTTAATCAACCTAGCCCCAGTCTTTCAGGAATTACTTAATCGAAACAACGAGATAATAGTTAGCAGAAGATTAATATTTATAAAATATTTTAAAAACAATTCCCAATTTAAAATTTCAGCATAAGTTAAAAAGAAAACCTTCATCTCCACCTTCAAAACGACTAAAAGATTATATGTTCGACTTTTGATTAATCGAATTCGACATGAAGTGGCTGAAATTGTGCCAATTGGGGTTTGGTCTCAATGCATGTTTAAAACATCGACGTCCTTCGGAACAACTATCAATTTTCACAGAAAGTCTCCACGACACCAACCTTCGGTCTAACAAACCTTCCCCGCACTTGCTCTCTCTCTCTTTCTCTCTCCCTGTGTCTCTCTCTGAAATATGAAACAACACCCACTTTCGTTGACAGAGGACCAAGATTGAATTTATCTTGATCGTCTGCAATTTGCAGTCGCAAAATATCTGGATCCAATCGAACGAACCGGAGCGCTACACGTTGCCATGCTGCTGCCGAACGGGTTTGATGACAGATTAATTTATCTATGACATTACATCGACCGCAGAAGTGCGACCAGGGTCGTTCATTACTACCCGATGCCAACGCGGTGTATGTCTTCCATTCGCGCAACAGCGTTCTAGTTCTACTCCACACACGCCCTTCTGAGCGCAGCTCGATATTATTTTCTCCCCGGGTGTAGTTGATGGTAGGGAAGCCATTTGCCATCAATTAGGAGGAAGAAGTACGATCAACCAATTGAAATTATTTCCCGTTTGGTTCCCGGCACGGACAAACAACATCGCCGGCGGGTTTCTCCTTAATTGACGAGTGAGAAGAAGACACTCAACAGCTACTCCAATTGGCGGAAGACGGAAGGTTGGATGGGTTCCAACTGGTTGCGATGGTTGGCTTAAGATCTTGGACAAATCAACCCTAAGAAACAACGGGACAGGAAAGTTTAGAAAACAGTTGGAGATGCAAAATTAATCCTCACTGCTACACGGGTCTCTTGTCTCTTCTCGAAATTCCTACTTTAAAATAAACTATTCCAAGGTATACCCCGACCGAACACTGATCGGAACCAGATGCTGTGGTGCATACGTGAAATACAACTCGATTCATTGACGTCAGCAGAAGAAAAAAGCCCATTAAAATGCATGTCGAAACCTGAACAAAAAGTGCACAACGGATCGCAGCTGCATAGTATACGCCAGGTCAGAGAAGTTCGCTAAGAACGTTTGAAGGATAACTTCGAGACCTTCACGTTGTTTGTACGGCTTCATCATCATCAGTCGAAACAAAACGGAATCGAAGGAAGTAATCCCGCGCTGTGTGCCAGGCGACAACAAAAGACAATCAACACGTCGATCTTAGTAGATAACATAAATTGGAAAAAAGGCAGAACCACATATCGCACAATCCTGTCAAGTCTCTCAATGTCAAGTTCAAGAGCACAACTCTTTCTTCTTGTTTGGCTGAATGTTTGGCGCCAACCTAGCGCAACACTAAGTACCACCACCACCAGCGCCTTCTGCTACACACACCGAACCACCTCGCGTGTCTCCAATCAAGCTTCTTCTCACCAGTACACCAAAAATACCAGCCGTCCCTGCGCTGCGTTTTCTGAAGCAGAGATAGAATTATACGCATAATTTCGACAAACCCTTGGTGGTTGTAGGGCCCATGTCATAACGGGGGTGTTGGTGGAAGATGGCGCACCCGAACCCCGATGCTGCCACACGCGCACACACAGACACACACATACACGCTTGTCTCACAGAGAAACGCACGTGTTTTTCGCATACCTCTGTGTGTGGAAGGCCGTTAATCGACTTTAATCACCCTCAGCTATGTGCAACAGCATAAATACCCTTACAAATACCAAAACGAAATCATTAGAAAAAGTGGTACAACATCAAGGGAAAAAAAGATTTATTAGATCCATTTCTTGGGTTGTTAAAGAGATCCTTTCCAAGAAAAAAAAACCCAAAGAATGAGCCTTTCAGATCCCCAGCATAAAAAAAAACATGAATACAACACAACCAACGTATTCTCATTCACACAGTATCAATTCGACCTGCTCATGCACACCAACAACGTCGCCATCGAATGCGAACACACATAGAAAGGCTCGTCGGTATTCAAACTACTACCACCAATCCAATCACACCAAGCATAAAAGGATGCTTCATCACAACATGATATCTCTTTAAAAATGGCTCCGGGAGGTTTGCCCTTTCTCACTTCCTTGCACAAAGGTGAGATTGTATTGCGTGCTTGTCGTTAAAAGCGAAGGTGCTGTTGTGTTGGGACAGGCTAACAAACTATGTATTGATGCGTTGATCCTTGCAGTGGAAGGAAGAACCTCGACGTGAGAGATGGTAGATTCCTCGTTGATAAATGAGCGTCTACGCCAAGCAAGCATCCAATTAGGAATAATGATGGGGCGAGTAATTTAATATCGTGAAACATTTCTACTTCGACTGACTGATTTGCAAGCCTTTGATTAAAGCATGAATAATCTTAGACACATGATGAGAAATGTTACCTTTCTTTTAATTGGAACCAATGAATTCTACTATTTTCCTGATCAAACATAAGATAATGATTGGTACTAACTAATACATTCAGTCGATTGGGAAAGCATGAATAAAACCGATGGCACTCCGTTTCTCACGCAAGTGTTGGTCCTGCCTGGGGTTTGCCTGCTCGATTTGTTGGTAAACAAAGCTCCACCGGGCCGCCAGCCACCCACTTCTTCCTCGACCCAAGCCAACCCGAAGTCCACGAGTCGACGACACAAATCCTGACGCACCGTGCGGATAATAGCACCACCAACATCGGGCCCCGCTTAAAACCAACCCCCCCTACGCCGATACGCCCCTCTAGAGGGTTGCTATTACACACTACACCACACTCACGCACCCGTCGCCTCTTGCGACACACACGTGCACACGGTTCCGCACACCACCAACAACCTTCTCGTCGCCCAGGGAGGTTGATTCAGTACGCACTACAACTTTAACGGCACCGATGGGCGGGTTTGCTCTTCGGCAGCATAAATAATTACGCAAACAAAAGTGTGCACCTGTGCTTGAAAAAGGATATTTTAGATACTTGAAATGGTATGCAAACAAAAGTGTGTTCAATCAATCTGAACTGAAGGACAAACAGCATTTAAACTCCTTTTATTGTGCGAGAATAGTTCGATCTGGATTCGAACCCAGGCCGCCGTGGGTCGTGTTTGAGCCGGCGTACGCGATCGGATATCCCGGACACCGTTACAGAGTGAAATATGTCTTGGATATGGTCAATATGATATTTATGTTGGTCCTACAGTCAAAGATACCTTAACATTGGTCGATTGCTTGAAGTTGTTTAAATATACCTTAACAGTTGTATCACGCTTATTCACTCTTTAATAATGAGTCAGATAATTGTGACATGATGATTGTGGAACTCTCGTAGTAAAGTTGACTAAAGAGAAGCCCGTTCTCGATGGCGTTCAAAGTGAGAAGAGAAAGTTTATTTCAGTTAACCTTCACCTACCAGGGTCCCTTCGGTTCCCATCCAATTCGTCAGCTCACCAATTGCCTGCGTTTGAGCGCCTAGCGCCTATTTTAATACCATTTTTGTCCAGTCTCTTTATGACCTTCTATTATGACACGATTTAGAATCCTTCCTGGTTCCAAACTGGTTCCAAACGGCAAACCAACAAGGGAAACAAACTACAACTAAGATAGCCGTCAGGGGAAGATTGATACCAACACACACCTTTCTCTCTCTCTCTCTGTCTCTAGGGCCTAGAAACGTGCGCCTAGTTCACGTCACCTGCGACAACATCGTCCACGTGCGGCCTGTGCCTGTGAGTGTGTGTGTGTGTGCGTATAGTGATGATGGTTGTTGGCAATGAACTTGACCCAGTGCCTGCACAAACCATGCCTTGAAGTTCGAGTGGGTGAGAAAAATCAGAGGGTGGGGGAGGGGGGGAGGTATGTTTACACGCGAATTTCACGGCGATTCTCCTCCCTGTGTTAGTCCCTGCTGTGGTGGTACTGAGGCTGTGTGCAAGGTACAATTGAATATATATGTGCAGCTCTGCCCCGTCGAACTCTTCGAATCGTGCCACCAGATCAACAGGTTCAAATCACGCCAAGTCTAGTTGAGTATGCAAATTCAATGAAACGACGTAAAGTCTAATCAAAGCCAGCATTCTTTGGTGATGTGAATCAGGCAAGGAGCAGACAGGAAGGCAATAAGAAGAAAAGAAAGCATAAATGCATGTTCAAACTTAACTTTAATAAATACATGATTTAAAACCTGTTATCAAAAAAGCTGGTTGCTAAAAATTTCCTTAATTATGAAAAGATTTTGTAGAATCATCTGCTTCATCTACGATCAGTATCATTTTTTCATTCAGATTATCGTCGACAAAGAAGACCACCATTCAGATGACATGCGAAAAAGGTAAGCGATAAACGATGCCCTTATGGGAGAAAATCTCGTTTCATAAATGCCATTCTGCCTCCCCACAACTTACGCCTCGCAGTCGTCTATCGTCAAACTTTGTATAGTCATTGCAGCCTCATCCAAACCTGGAAGCTCCTTCTTACTCCCTCTCTCTCTCTCTCTCTCTCTCTCACTCTCTCTGCCTCCAGTTCGCCTGTTCGAAAGGCTAAAAATGCTACCAATTTTTAATCAAACCGACTGATCTCCTACCCTCGCCCTTTCCCCTTGTGGTAGTCGGTTGTTCATGGTTAGTTCAACTTTTATATGCCTTTAGCAGAAGAATTTCGTGATGCTGCACATTCTCAACACTCTACCGCAAAAACTTCCTTCTTCACCTACCGGTCGGGAAAGGTTGTGCAAATGCAAAAAAAATAATGTTGGTGCAACGGTAGTACACCCGAGTGGAAACACACATTCCACAATGGCACAAAAAAAGCAATAGAAATATATGAGTTCAACAAATTGGCTTTACACATTCCTCCACTTTACTTCCATTTCGGTAGGTACGAAAAAAAAGATTATCCTTTTTGTTGGTTTCGGGATGCATTTTTTTTTGTTATGTCTTTTCCTCGCAATCGACCACAGGTTGAATGTTTACTTGAAGCTATAATAAAGGCAACAATTTTGATTAAAAAAAAGTCGACTACATCTGACATATGTGTGTTTAAGGCCCCCACATGTCACATGTCCCTACCGAACAATGTTTTCAGCTACGAAAAAAGGAAAAGGAACCCACACAAATTCAAACAACAGAAACAGCAAAGCCTTAATTAGCGAACAGCAATACACCATTAGCTGTATGAGGGTAGCATAGAGGTCGAGAGAGCGAGTGAGTGAGTTTCAAAGGGCTTGGAAAGAAAATTGAATTAATTTATATTTCAAAGCCCGTCCGATGCAAGCAGCTCTGGTGCTTCATGGCGCAGCATCAAATACAAATTAGCTGTGCATTAGTTACACCAAACAACAACCGAACAACACATGCAAACTAAAGGGGTAGGATAGGAAATATTATGAAGGTTACACATTTAATATTTTTTTCTGTTTGAAAAACAAAGCCTTTTCTCCAAAAATACTATACGCACGATTCAAACGAAATTGAAAATCTTTTGTTGTTGAAAACTGTCTTAATCGTTTTTGAAGTCTACCAAACGAATTTATTCGAAACGGGTTGGAATCTCGTAAGAGAAAAGAAAAAAACACGTTAGAGAATTCCAGAGTTTTCCAATAGTACCGTTTTCAATTAGAGACAATCGCAGACAAAAACTTACTGAAGAGAATGAATAATGTTGTCGCTTCTCCTCCGTCCCGAATATATTATCCTTCTCTCGAGATAACGTGCATGTCTTCCTTAGAAACGGAACATGCAAAAGAAGGTATAGGTTGTCTCCCAAAAACAACCCTACAAGCCTTGCAGACCATCCTACTATCGGCGGTGGTAGCGACGCTGAAAGCGTCAACAAACACCAGAATGATTTATGTTGATGCATGGAAATCCAAATCCTTTAGCCGGCGTTCGACGTCGTCGTCTTCGTTCCTGTTTATGCCAAACGACTATCTTACTTCCTGCACAAACAAAGGGAGAGGATAATCAATCGATCAACGAAAAAAAAGTTACTCTCCTGGTGGTGAAGGCAGGAAAACAGCTCTAGTGTGAATTATTGATATGATTCCTGATCTTAAGTTTCTTATTTTGAATACAAGTAAGTTGTGGAGAAAATCTCTGTGAAAAGAAATAAAGCTATTTTTTTCTTCTCAAAAAATCAACGCCATAAATTTAACCACATTCCCATTTCTCAAAGCAAGAGAGAAAAATTTATCAGAGATTTACCTTTTGAAGTTTGAGAGAAGTGAAACTCAAATTTGAATCGAGTACAAAAGAAAAACAAATCGTCAATCATGAACAACTTATGATTCCTGGAGGGAATTTCCAAACACACAGCAATTTAACTTTGGAAAAACCCAAACATTTTGGACCTTTGAACTATTACCTCATGTTCACCAAAAATACAAGCGGGAGCTAATGCATAAAATTATGAAATGTTAAACTGAAGCCCAAAAAAAAATCATCGTTCCCATTTTCGCTCTGGTTGAAACATATTTTGTTGGAAAGAAATGCAGCAATAAAAAGAAACCCAAAATGCAATTCGACTGCAACCCTTTCCTGTGGCAGGAAGAAACGATTGGTATGCAGCACAGGGTTGGTATGCATCATCTTGCAAGATTCAGGACAGGAGGACAAAAGAACGATAAACGGTGCCTTCCATTTTGCCCCGGGAATGGAAAGCGGAGGTAAAAAAAGGTGCCACTTTTATTATCAACCTGTTTCGGGAACTGTTTCTCCCTCCGGCCACACGGTCAAGGATTCTGGTACACACGCAGCATTCGTTCGGTCTTCGTATGTGTGTCCATTCTTCAGACACTCCATAATAACTCTGTCTGTACAGCGTCGTCTGCACACCTTCAGCGCAAGGGAAGTATTTTATGTGTTTATTTGTGGAAAAAAAAGCTGAGAGGAAGCAAATATTTATCCTAGCACAGCAGAGAGTATTGCTTGGAGGAATACATTTAACCATGCAGCACATTCAGTGACGTTCGTCTTCTCGGAAAATTCAGAAGAAAAATCCCTTGTGCAGGCAGCAGCAGAGCGGCATGTAAATCTAGCGAGAGCGAGCAGAACGGAAGGTAAAAAGGACTAAAATGGAAAAGACATGGACAGCTACAAACGAGAACCATAGCATATACATACATTCAAGCTTCTCCTTTTCTTCGCCCTTGTCCCTTTGCGACGGGTTCCCTTTTCTCTGATGTTTGTTTTGATCTTGACGTACGGCAAAGGAATGTGATTCCGTTGCTCAGACATGCTCAAGGTAATGAAGGTAATTGGGAAATACCTTTTCCAACCCGATGCAGCAATACGCAGAGAATGTTTGCCGTGTTATACAGGACTTGGAGAGGAGCTATAAATGTTCGTTTAACTAGGTGGGGTACATTCTTTTGAAACCATTAACAATTTTTTACGGATTCATGTAAATTTTAGTTTCAATGTGTTTAGACATTTTAGTTTAAATGTTTAATTTTCGAAGGTTCAACATGAATGGTATAAGTAGTTTACAAAGATTTTTTTAAAGAAAAACTTATGCGAACAAATGCATGGACCCGAGATCCAGTTGAAATGTTATTCCGTGCACGTTCGTTCAGAGTCCACCGCATCGTGAGACTTCCCGAGCAAACTTGAACGGGGGAAGTTCCAACAGAAACGAAAACTTCCCACAAGAAAAACGACCCTTACCCTCCCGCGTACTCTCCTCCTCCTCCTCCTGCTCTTTGCAAGACAATACTACTTGGTTGTAACTACGTTTTCATCTCAGAATCACTTAACCAACTCGTAGCTTCCAAGGGCAGCTTCTCAAACGGGAGGGGTAAAAAATCCTACAAAGAAAAAGAATTCAATTCTGCAGAGCTCGTACTCGAGACCAGAGCAAGTAAATGAAGGATCTCGAATTGCAGTCCAAGTGCTCCCAAGATGGACCGTCGTCGTGTACACCACATTTTTGCGGGAAAGGTTTCGTCGTCGTCACTTCAAGGTGGATGATGCCTTCCTCCTCGTCGGTTTCGTATGGTTTCTTTGAACAAAAAACTTTATTTCATATTTGTTGAAATTAATGTTCAGAAAAGTACATTTAAACTCCCATTCCGCCATCTACCGTGCATTTTTGCCAAAAATACAGATGAATTCCTGATGGCTCCAAAGAAGATAAGACCCCGAGCAATGCGGGACAACCTTATTGAATTTCCATTCCTTTGCCAACCGCACACATAACAACAACGAGCAGCCCAGCCAGGTTGTGTGGTTTTGGTTCGTTTTGTTGGTTTATGCGGACCAGAGTGCAATGCTAATGGAAACCATTAGCATAAGCCGCCAACCGTCCACCGCAACACTCTGCGACTCCTTCTCTGGTCTAATGTAAATTCCGTCTCGTCAGTGATCGTCTTCTTTGGGGAAAAGGGAAGGATGATTGAAAAATGGAAATAACAACGCTGCGTGTGCGTACGCAGGAGGTCTAGTCGATCGGAAAACAAACCCAACTACGGACGGGAAGCACAGAGGAGTTCATCAATTTGCCAACGCGCGTATTGCGCCAACGAGAATTATTGGAAACCGGCATAACTGCGACACGAGGAACTAAGATAAGATGATTGGGGAGAGAGGGAATCATTATGCTCAATGCAAACGAATTAAATGCAAAAACTCAACCCTAGGGCTGGATAAATAGAGTTAGGTCTAATATATATTTCTAGCAGAAGCTGGAACGTTCGCATGAAACAGACTCGCTCGTCGAACGTGCAAATTAATCACGTGCCCTAAGCACCGCTCCAAAGCCAATCCCCCAACACCCCGGTTATTCCAGCACGTAATTCTCCGATGTAAACTCACCTACGGACTCGCGGAATGAACCCTCCCATCTCGTCCGTTTGGTTTGAGCCGTTCTTTAGCAGCGGAATTCGCAAGAACTTACGCCTACTTTCATCTGTACCGAGGCTTATCCGTGCCATCGCCCAAAACGAAAAGCTCACTCCTTTGCCGCCGGGTCGTTCGGCGGGGGATCAGCGCCGTTTCGCTTCTTCCATTGCACGACACGCAAGTTGGTTTCCATGACGCCGTTGCTTTTGTGCTACAACATCGGCGCGGTGGTATCGTGCGCAAGCACGGGGAAAACCCCAGTCGCGAGTAGTTGCCAATCATAGCCATCTCTGATTGCTGCCAGGCTGCTTCTGCTGCAGCTATATAGTAGTACATGAATTGTAACCGGAGGAGGAACCACCAGCAAGCCATCGAGCGTGCTGCGTCGGCTTTTGAGCTGCTTGTTAGTCAGCAAACCGTGCTGCAAACCAATTGGGTGATGAGGTGAAGCCGTTGGATTGAGCGCTTCGGTTTTCCCAGCAGTAAGCCCTCCACAGATCGAGAGATGCGGAGAAGTCCATCGTTCGCTGGTTTATTTTTTTTCCTCCTCCTGTCACGATCGCGTTATGTTGCTTCAGCACAGTACACGAGTTAGACATGGGATGGGGGATGGGAAAAGGTTGGCTTTTATGAAGCAGCGAACGTTACGTAACTGCAGCAGCAGCGGGCAAAAATAAATTGCATTTTGCAACGAACGGGAGGAATTTCGAGCGATGCGCAAAGCCGGTACCTTCCTGAACGTCAGATTTTGGCTAGTGTGAACGTGTTTCCAAACTATGGAATATTTTAACTTGGAAAAATCGGTTATTCTGTTTGATATTTATTTATAGCTCCTACAGTTAGTCAGTTTTTCCTTTGTGAAGCGCGTGTAAATCACACAATAATCGGATGGAATAATCATTAGATCTTGTTGAATATACTCTTTTATGATTTCCTTTCAAATCAGTGTGGACCTCCTACATTTTATGAGCTTTTTATCAAACCGCTATTATTTAGCGGTATATGGAGCTTTTTTTCTATTCCATTTATTTCGCTGTTTAACTCTCCTTCCGAGGCGACTTGGGACCGATTGGATCATTTAGGCATTAGTGGATTTATCATCCATTGTCACGGGTGTTTTCCCGCCCAATTTCCCATTTACGTATGTGTTCATGCGGGCGTAGACGCTTTTGATTATTTGATGAAACAGAAAAAGAAAACAGAAACCACCTATACCACCCATCGGAACAACGGTTTACGGTGTGTATAGGCGATTTGTGAGCGCGTGTGTGTGCCGTGGAAATTGATGTTTACATTTCACTTTTAAATGTCGAGCCTGTTTATTCGTAGCGAGTCTAGAGTGGTGTGGGGGTTTGATGCAACTCATATAAATGATGTTGATGTAAAAGAATGTTGATTTACTATGGCTAATTTACACAGATGGTTCAATTTTCAACATGTTTATTTAGCTACTTGTATTTAGCCATTTGTATTTAGTGCCATTTTTATAACTAGGCGTTGTTGATTGTTTCGATACTAACTTAGATAAGAAGACGGAAGGATTGCAGCATTGCATTCAACGACGCCAATCTTTCCCTACTTCTAACTTTCTTTTTCCGCATGGCAAGAAGATGAACGTCGAAAGGAAAATAACTTGATCCCATTACAAAAATTGCAATGATCGCAACACTATAAATGCATTGTATGTTACTTTACCAGATCTTTTGCCTTTTCGATCTGCAAACATGTTTTTCTCGTTTTATTATTTTCCATGCATTTGCCTACCAAGAAGCCAAAAGGATACCAAATCATATCCGTGAGGGAAGCGTTGCTTTTTAACAAAATTCCCCGAAGGAGCTTCCAAGCGACGCGTTGTGGTGGGAGTGAAAGAGAACACCCGTCATGACACGCAAGCGCGAAATGTAACATCACGTTTTCTCGCTCGCACACTTCGATCATGCGCAGGGCGCGTGAAGATCGGCGCGTGAGCGAGACACGTAGCGCTTCCCGTGACCCGCAACTGGCGAGCGAAAAGGAGATAGAACCATTGTAGTCCTCGAACTACTGCTTGTGCAAACCGCGCGAGGTAACACACAAGCTCGAAAACTCGCGTTTTATGTTTTTCATCAGCGCCGAATTGGAATGGAAACCCCCAACGGGTTGAATGTGTTAATTCTTCGCTCGAAACGTGGGAAAAAGATAGCGCTACATGCGCATCCGACACAGTTGTGGAATATTCAGAAGCTAGTCGAAAGGCATGACCTTTTTTTTTCTTCTTGCGCTTGAATCCGTTTTGCGAGGCTAAACACAATGAAAAAACTTTATTTTATCATCCGCTATCGGAAATATGTTTGTGCCAAAAAAGTAGCGCCGCGAAGGTGTGACATTTCATGATTACCAAGCCAATACTAATCAAGCGATTCTCGTGACGCCACGACGAACGAAGCCATTAGGAAGGCGACCGATGGTCGCACTAATTGAAAATAAACGATAATTGTTTCACTGGAACGCAATTTCGGGCGCTTAATAATTCAACAATGTTAAATTCCAGGAAGAAAAAAGGCGCCACCGCGTTTGACGTGTGGCCGAAATGCAACACATATTGACAAAGTGTAAAAGTAGTCGCTTGCGTTTAATTTTGGTCTGGGCGGACGTGTGTGCGGGTTTTTATTTTCTCAATCGCGTTTCGAAAGAAATTTTACTGCGTCGTCTCTACGACGTCGACATCGAAAATGCTGCTGCGCTGATGATGTGGTTATATACAATTCCATTACTACACACACTCTCTCCCTGCTGCCATTTTGTGCTCGTGTACGTACGTACGAGCCTTTTTGGCCCGCTTTTATATATACGTTCTCCCGTGTACCATGCATGGGAAACAAAACGGCACCACTACGAGCGCAGAAAGAGCGGCCGCGCGCGCGGCAACACCAATTTCGGATGACGACGTCGACGACGGTGCAAAGCGAGACTTTTTCAATACAGCGGGCGCCATGTTGGATTTTTTCTGGCGAGGCGTAGAAGCGCATGCATTCTTTCATTATTTTAACCTGGAGCTGTTGCTACTAGGCTGCTTTTGAAGAGACATTTGTTCATCGTTGGCTTCATTTTTACAAACATGTGTTACTTCAAGCATCAAAGCAAGACAACTTGAGTGTTTTGCTAGACAGCAAACCCCTCAGCGACTGGCGATTGATTACGCAAGAGAATTGAGGAGTGAAATAATATTTTCAGTGTTCTGAAATCCCAATCTCGTTTTTTTTTTGTTGCCAATATTAACTCAAGTGGCGTTTGGAACTCTCGCTCTTCGCAATATTTCATGTGTTTTTTTCCCCTTGATGTACAAACACGAAACATCAGTTCGGCTAGCTCTCCTTCGCCACGCAGCATTTCATTTTTAGTGTACCACCTTTCGGATATCGATTTTTTTTTTCTTACACACTCTGCAGCTAAAACGCTCAGCATCGCAACGGTATGAAGCAGTTGCTGTTGCTGCTGCTGCTAAAATCGTGCTTCTTTTCGGTGATGCAATCATCATCCAGCTCCATCGCTCTCTTGCTTTCGCTGAAACACATTCTGATCATCTCTTTCTCTCTCTTCACATGAACAATTTACTGTGCTGCTGCTGCTGCGTGTGACCAATATGATTGATGCCTTTTATTGTAAGCTGCTGGTGCTGCTACTGCGTTCTAAAATGCCAGCGAAGAAATAGATGTGCCTCTTCACTGCCTCCTTCCGTCACCATTAACCACAAAACGGAGGATAAAACAGCGTGATTCGGTCAGTACGAATGCAAATCACGGCACCAAACGCACTTCAAACGCCAGCAACAGCAGCAGCAGCAAAAGGAAGAAAGGAAAGCGATCCGATCCGTCGGGCAGCCGGCAGCAGACAACAGCAGCAAAGAATCACCTATCCAACCAAGCACCAAGCCCAACCCCGTGGGCGCGGACCGACCGGCATCCTCGTTCATCTACAAGAGACCGACGAAACAGAAGAAACACCGCGACACACACACACACGGTGTGTATGGGTTGCATCGGCGTGGCCAACACCGTGTGCCGCGGCAAATTGGTAACCAGCAGGAGAGCAAGCTAAAGCTAAAGCGTCCCTCTGTGTAGTGGCAGCAGTCGGAAAACCCATCATCAGCACACCACCACCAACGGTTTTGCGCGGCCGGCGGGGGTTAAGGATGGAGATGGTGAGAAGGAGCTGCTGCTGCGGCTCTGTACGCGCGCGATTCCCAATACTACACTTGTTGGACACGCCGGCAACCTTTTTTTTGTTGTTGTTGTTGCTGTATTTTATGCCTATGCATCGATGGCATCGTTGCTGCTGCGCTGCCTTTACTGTCGGATGCAGATCTCGTACGGGGGGCGGGTGGTGGCGGTTGGGTTAGTTGTTGTTGTTTCAAGGTAACAACGGACCAAACCCCCCCTCTGGTCAGAGCAAGCGGACTCGTATTATTCGTCCGATGGTGTGCTAACATACGCACACACAAAATGCCGCCACCACCATCCAACGAACCAACCTCCGGACGGCCTGGGCCGGCTTCGGCTTCTTAGTTGAAGTGCGCGCATGTATACCGCAACGTGCGAGCCCTTCCACCATCTCTACCACCACCAACGATGGACCAGCGGTGAACAGCTAAGAAGAGACAGGGCTGAGTGGCTGAGGAAGCAATGGCACAATACACACACCCCCAGAAGGAAAGGAAAGGAAAAGAGAAGCATTAAACATGCCGTTTCTTTACACGTTGCCCACATACACCTTGGCTTTTGTACAGTATCCTGCTGCACACATACACCCCTCCGGGATGGGGCGGGTAAGGCAAGAGCGGCGGTAGTGGCGGTGACGCGCGGCGTACTATGGGAATTTTCCAAAATTCCGCACACCAAAAGACGGCCCGAAGGCTAGACACAACACAACTAGTAGCTTGGCGTCGTAGGCCGGTCCATGGAATAAATGAGTGAGTGGAAGCGTGAGCGAAAGCGAAGAGGAAGAAACACCAAAATGAAACACAACCAGCATAACTGCTCAAATTTAATGCTACGAACAGCAACATGGAAGCTTCCACAAGGACACGCAGCATAAGTGTGTGAGAAAGGGTAGAAAGAGAAGGCGTGAGAAGGAAAAGGGCAGAATCCCTGAATCCTCGGGTACACACAGCGCGGTGGCGCGTGTGGTGCCGGGTTTTCCAACCCCGCGCGGGTCCCGAGAAACGGACGCCAACACATCACTACCACCAACAACAAACCACCGAGCATAGCATCATGTTTTTTTTTTCTGGCCGTACTCTGTTGATCATCCGTCGTATCCTTTTCGAGAAAAAAAAAACGGGGCAAACCATCATTTCACTTCACCATCACTGGTTCAGCACGGGTTTCCTTCTCAACAAAAGACAGTTGCCTTCAAGGGAGCCTCCTTTCGGGCTCAAGTGCCTGTTATCCTATTTAACTTACCTGAAGTGTTGTTGTTGCCAGCGCGAGTTATTCATTCAGAATCGGACCTTGCTTGGTGTACCATCTTTCATCGATTGATTACTTTCAATCATCTTGGATTCACTGGGTTTCCAATGTTTCGGTAAAGAAAAATCTTGCCCTGCAAAATCTATGCTTGCAATGTTTTAACTTTTCTTTACGGTAAATATTCCATGAATAATTCGCTTCAATTGGCAATAACGCCAATAAGAAATTAGAATTCTTTTAGCAAAACGACAAACTTAATTCAATAAATTATTACCAAGAACATTTAAAAGCGACGTAGGAAAGGAAAAAAAATATCTACAACACGATTAATTAGCACGAGTCTGTCATTCCGTTGTCTTGGCCAATTTAAAGTGCTGGTTGGACGAGGAAACACAAAACATAACCGGCAATTACGTCGGAACACGACTCTCGCAATCAGTAGTTGTTGTTCAGCTCTTTAATTGCAAATTTTCTGCGAATACTAATGGCGCACCGTAAATTGTACAACCCCCCCCCCCCCCCCCCCCCCCAACGGTCAGCTGTTACCGGCATCGGGGCGGGGAGGGTTTTGTGTAGCGTAAAATAGTAAAAAACCAGAAAGACGGTAATCAAAACAAACAACCGAATAAAACCGTTTGCGTACAAATACTAGGAGACAAATAGGAAACACAAGAGGGGAGGAGATCCGCGGCGACTCAAACACCACATCATCATCATCATCGTCGTCGTCGTCGTCGTTGTCATCAACACAACATGATCCACATACCGAAAGCAGCAAACCAAACCCCGCGCACCGTTTAGTTGGTTGGTTATATTGAGAAAAAAAAAGCAAGAAGAAAATAATACACACGTACAACGTCGGCGGGTGGGCCAGGTTTCACCCAGGGGGAGGGAAAAGGATGTTGTTGGTGGTGGCGCCGCCGATGGTAGTGGTAGATAGAAATAGAGGTGGTTACAAGTGTAAAAGCCGCCCGTGTGGGCTGCGGGTGCACTGCATGCAGAAGACGAACGGATGAACCCGAGAATCTATGAGAAATACCGACGTCGTCGTCGTCGTCGTCCGAGGAGAAACGTGGGCGCACACCACGCAACGCACACTCCCGCACACGCATCTTTCACGTGGTCCACCGTCCGGATATCATCATCATCGAATTGGACGCAGCAGCAAGACGGTGGCGTTCTGTGCATGGCGTTGTGTGTGTCGCACCGATGAAAACAACACTCCAAACGCGTGCGGGGTGAAGAGGGTGTAGAGCTGTGTGCAGGGGCCGGGCACTACATTCCTACAGCGTTATGCTTGTAGAACGATGTTGCGCACTGCAGCACACCACCGCAAAAGTTTACCCCGGCGTTCTCTTCTCGTTCTCCATCACACACACTCACGTTTCTTCCCTTATACGGTTCCGCACGCGGGAAAGAATATGTTGCACGGTTGTGTGTTACTGCCGCTGATGCTCCTTTATGCTACACAGCATAAAACCACCTTATAAAGCCGACGGGCGGGGGGTGGGTTTTGGGGAAATTATATTGGCTGCACGCACATTTCACTCTCTCGAGCATATCTAGAGCTCTCGAGCGGAACGAGTACCGAGCGCACACACTAGAATCGCTAGGCAAGTCCGACCAAGGGGCGAACGACAGGGGGAGGTGTGGTATATTCATTCCACCACCACCATCACCACCATCATCATCATCGGCACCGGTGGGCAACGACAACAAAAACCACCCACCGGAGGAGGAGAAGCAACAGCAGCATGTTGGCGCCACACTGTATAGAGTAGCATAATAATAATAATGTTGTATGTTGAAAGCGAAAAAGAGCGAGAAAGTGAGAGTGGCCGGGCCACCCACATCACAGACGCGTACGCCTCGCACTGGTGTGCAAAAAGGGACACGGCTGTAGTGTGCAGGCACTGTGCACACACCCATCGATGGCGGTGTCAACGAGGCAGTGTGCCCTATAGGCTCGCTGGAGCGATCCATCCATCGCACTTTCCCCCACAACACAGTTCGTGTGACTCCAGCAATCCACCAGGACAGAGAACACAACCTTCGATGTGTTTGGAATTCACAGATGCTTCACGGGACAAGAGAGAGAACACGAATCGCCCGTCGTCACATGCCGTCAGTTGCTCGAGCACACTTCTTATCTCACAACATAACAATGGTAACAATGGTACTTTAAACACAATCTTAAACCTGTCGTGCTCGGCTTACAGGGTTGTCTTAATGTCTCGGAGAAAACCAGATAAATGCTTTCGTTAATTTCAACACTTCGGTTACACAGACTGGTCGTCAAATTCAGAGCTGTCGTTGCAATATTTCATGCATAGCTTAAAGGGCACAAGAAACGAAGGGTAATCGCAAGTATAATCTTGAAATATGTCAATTTACCGTGTATCGCCAATTTCTTGGCCAAGCATAATCTGTATGTCATTTTCTCGTGTCTTCTTCTTTGGTTATGCGAGTTAGGATGTAGCCTCGTACAATAATTTGAACGAAGTTCTCTTAATTGTATTCAGAGGCTTACTAACCCTTTTTTCTAGCCTTCGACTTCAAAGTCATATCGCTTGGATTTTTTGGAGCAGGATGTCAAAATCTGACATTTCTACCGGCCTGTGTTTACATGTCAAGTCATGGAAAAATTGGTGGCAGTAGGCTTTGCTTATGTTATGTTACCCTTTTTGACCGGCTCTTTCCATCCTGTAAAAAAAAGTTACGCTCCCAAACCCCAGATTTCGCTGGTAGAGAGCCGATAATCTTTTTGGCAGATTGAGTGAAATGTTCCAAGATTACACTTGCGATTACTCTTCGTATCCCATACCCTTAATAGAATGAAACAAGAATAACCCGTAGACCATGGGAAGGCAAAGGAATTTGCGTTTGACAATTCTTCACAATGGAAGTTGCATTCGTCCTTTAGCTTTACAAGAATTATCTGAATTCGATTCTCAATCCTCAGTGATGGTTTAACCAAGCGGAAGCTGTTCGCAGCATACGACACCCTTCTGATACAAACCACATGCAGTGAATGATTTCCTACGAATGACAATTTCGCATTGGTGTCTATCGAGCTTGGCGTATGTTTTTAGCATTAAGGATTATCACAAAAACATCCGCTATTGGTCACCGGGGACAAATGCGATGAATGAAACCCTTCTTTTGATGCCGCGCATTAAAGAACATGCTGAGAAGATTCCACGAGCAGCCTGCCAAGATGCCATTCGTTCGTGACATAAGGCAGTTTCACTTTTATATCCTAGGATGGATCTTCCCTCCATCGACACATCAGAAATCGTCCGCAAATCGTACATCGATGTCGAGATGTCAAAACATTAGACCCGCTATCATTGCCTCTGTGAAGTCGGTTTCTCATCATAGGAGACTACGTTTGTTGCTGCCAAGACAATCGCGATCGATAAATGTGGCCATTAGCTGAAACTTAAAGCTGTGTCACAAAACCGGATGCATATCCCCCGGGGTTACTTAGAGAAGGACGTACCGCTGATGTTCCATCTGCGACGGTGTAGTTGATGTTTGGGCTTATTTCCACCACCGAATCGGAGCGGGGAGTTTCCGCGAAACCCCAGGTGGTGTAGTTAAAGCTGGCCGGCGGGTTCGTCTGTGCCGCACACATGTTGCCGCCCGAGCTGTAATTTTCTTTCCTTTACTTCCGCTTCCTCGCGACCGCACACGAAGGCAGGAATCTCACAACCGCGCACACTAGCCCACCAGGAAGGTGTGGAAGGTATCTTCTTCGCCGCTCGACCGATGTCCTTTTTCACCGCTTTTCGCTGTCGGCATGCGATTCGGCAAATTGCACTGAAAGCACTCAATCAATTTTCTTCCCGTATCACACCGCGATAACGCACTACACACTACCGCACTTTACACACTCTATGCACTGATTTGGGCATTTAATGACATTCAGAATAAAGTATCTGGCACCTCGGCACTGCCTTCGATCGGATGACGGTTGCAAACAAGAAAGAAGAAAAAAAAAAACCGCCAAGAAAAGAAAACGCAACCGCGCTGTTTTCTCGGAAAAAGGGAGACCGCTCTCTCTCTCTCTCACCAGCAAGTAACTGGTTAAAATTGCAGTCGCGTTATTGTTTTTTTTTCTTTCTTCCTATTCCTAACACTGTTCACGGTACGGGCATCCGGTGGGGGTGAAGATATGGCTGCATTGGCCGGAAAGGTGGGGGTGAGGGTTTCCACTTGCATGCACACACTTTTCTTCGGGTAACGCCGCACAACCCAAAAATCACGTACAGAGCTTCGCCTGTGAAAAGAAAGAGATGGGATAAAAAAGGGTTTCAAATTAGACTCGATTTTAAATAAACTCCTATACATCCATCACCCAAAAGCGCAAAAGTGGTTCCTTGAAAATTAAATGCATGCAATTGATGCCGCCTTCTGCAGATGCAGTTTTGTTTACATCGTGCGCACGAAACATCGATTGCGTGATGATTCCTCTATGGTTTTCGCATCACGTTACTCAAACATAGCCACCCGCCGCTGCTACATGAACACATCCATCGTTGTCCCCACACACCACCAAGCGTTGGCGGATATGCTGCTGGTGGTACGAACATTCCTAGCCGCACCACCGTCTCCATCCATCCAGATGTGATGCGCCCTGTAGTCGTCGTCGTTGCGGCGGCGGTGCGTATGTCGTGGAGCATGAGGAGGAAAGCATGCTCAAGAGAAAAAACCCACCCCGGGGGGCAGCATAGCATGCGGTGGTGGTGTGTGACTCTTTCATGCCGCCGTTGATGCTGTACGCTCGACAGCGACACAACGCGGCAGGTTTATCCACCCTGCTTTTCTCTGTATGCATGCCATTCGTTAGCAGGAGGTGAGCGGATGAAGAGGGACAGCGAAAAAAAAAATCATCCAATACACACGGCTACATTGTGGCACTTGTCATTGCATGCATGTACGCACCGGCACCACCCTTGAAACACAAACACACACACACACATATGGCTGGTACCGAAAAGCGCGCGAAAAGTCTTGTGGGAAAACATAAATTCCATTTTTCCATCATGTTTCTCGCGAATAGGAATTTAATCCACGGCGAAAACGTTTGCAAGCACTACTTGCGGGTTCGAAGTCACGCTGAGCGTCGATTCCGTCCGGACGACGCCATTTTATTGTGCCCTAAATGGACGTCGCTTCAGCCAAGCCAAAAACTGTGCCGGAGGACGCTGCGGTGCAATCGGAGTAAGCACTGAGAAGCATGTAAAACAAAGGGAGCACGCACTGCAAAAGAAGGCTCTGTCTTACACCTTCGACACGAATTCTGCCTCCTTTTAATTCATTTAAAGTGTTAAGAGATACACGTCACTTTGAAAAAGAACCCGATGCGATAAGAAAAAAGGGACGCATCTCTGCTTCCCTTCGATGGACCTGTGCGATTCGGTACGCAATTTTTGCGTTTGACGTTTTCCACACACAGAACGGGTGCGCGCGATAATCCCCCGTGGTGTTTTCTCAAACGCGTCTAAATATGCGTTCCTTTTCTTCGCCACTGGTGCGCACGACACCATGTCCGCGCGCGTGTGATTACGCTTTAAAGGTCCGCCGCCGTGTGGATTTGCCTCTGTGCTCGGCTCCTCTATCCTGTGCCACGGTGGTGTGCGCCTGGCTTTACACGATGCTGACGACTACGACGTAACCGCACACGACGAGTATCGCGTTCGCTTCAACACTGCTGAACCACGACGACGACGACGACGACGGCACATCACATCGCCGTCGGGCTGACTTTGTCTGTGAGTAAAAGATGGTGCTGCTGCTGCTGCTGCGATGATGACATACCACTTTGACCAGTCGAAAATTCGCCGATAGAGGGCGACTCGAAATGTCAAACGCAAGCGACGCCACCATAATAGTAGGGGCCGTCTCTTTCGCACTGCAATCGCGTTGCCTGACGCGTTGCCTTTCTGTCGGCGCTGTCATGGCGCCAGCTCATTATATTACAGGCTTTTCGGTGCTACCGTCCAAGGAAAAACAGACAAAAATATCACACTCGCTTCGGGCGGTGCATATTCACGCGCGTGACTTTAGCGGGAAGCGGGATAGAAATCTCGCACCCATCGACGGTGGCGGTGAAAGGGACGATCGCTGCATACCAGCGCAGCGAGAAAAAAAAACTTATCTTTTCGCACACATGCCCACCACCGGAACTGGGTGGTGGTGATGGTCTGGCACGGCGAATGGCGGCGGGTGGTTTTTATTTTGGACTGCACGCACTTTATCAACGCACGCAAGCAAGTGAATGCGGAGTAATACACACACGTTACCACACATCGGAGGCGCGCTGGCAGTTCCCGCGCGAAAAAACGCGATTTCACGCACGGTCGGGAAATGGGAACTAGAAACGCATCCACACTCCAAGCGAAACGGATGTTCGGATCTTCGCCCGCAAATGACGGTGCGTTTTTATTCCCCCCGTCAGAAACCGACTTGTTCTTTTTTTTTTTTTGCTTTGCGTTGCGATGTTTCATATCATCCGAAACGTCGGAAACGTCATCCGCACGGGTGGGCGTTGGTAGCGTCGTTTGTTGCTCCCAAGTGGAAGTAGCACCAAGAGGGGAAGGGGGGGGGGGGGGGTTGGCACACAAAATAAAGTCACTAGAGCATCAGGACAGCTGGAAGGCCCGAGGGTGAAGTATGGGACAGGGAAAAGAATCTCTTGCAAATTGACGAATCGCGCGCGCACACACCGCACACCAGCAACCACACAAACCACATCCAAGCGTGTGGCAGAGAGCCGTTTGTCGTTGTAGCGCACACGGGAATAAAACCCACCACCAACGGGCCCGCAACCCGAACGACCCGAGTGAGGCGGGCGGGAGGGTGCGGCAGGGGCAATATGCCAGAGGGAAGCGAAGGAAAAAGCGGTAAAGAAGAAGAGACAGCGTCCACCACACACAACCTTTTCTGACTGGCTCACTACGAATACTACCGAAGCGGATTCGCTTTCCTCGATCCGGGACGTGCAGACTCGCGCACTCTGTCCCGCTCCGACACCGTTGCTCTCGCTCGGTGTGATGGGATTGGTGAGAGATTCGTCGTTCGCGCGCGCTCTCTCACTCTCTCTATATACCTGCGCCGCGGTGTGCGTAGTGGTGTGATGCACCATCGCGGGCTTGGGCGGTTTGCGTGTGTGTGCGTTCGTGTCAGCCGGAGTGTTGGTGAAAGGGGCGCTTGATGTGCGTAGACATTGTAGTGTTTGTCTGGCACCTCCCGTTCACGATACGTGGAACTAAAAGGTCGTAACCACGCAGAGGAAGCGGGGGCGACCGTATAGTTTACATATTTATTTTATCAAAAGGTATTTAAAAAAAATCTTTCGACACAAACTTAATTAACTTCTTCTGGATATTTAATAAACTAGATCTAGAAAAACAGTCCAAAGAAATGAAACAGAACGTTTAAGGATCAATTTACGGTACAAGTACAACATAAAATAAGTACACAGAACTGTTTCTTCTCCACCTTACAACAATCGATTTGAATTTGATAAAATCAACAGTTAGCTGTTCTCCCTCATAGATGGCGTTGTGATCGGCAAGGTGATTTTGGGAATTTTCCCTTTTTTCGGAAAGGGTTCGGAACTGGGTTCTTTTGCTGCAGGAACGCAACCGAAACCGAAATGCGGTTGATTTCTGAAACCAAACCGTTGTCAATACCGTGGATTCAGACGAACCAGACGGCAAAATTCATAATTGAAAATTTTACGACAAAAAAAAAATGGGTTTGTCCATCCAGGCGATCGATAGGGAGATGACCCTAACGACCATTAAGTAACCTTTAGAAAAAAATGATTTACCCTTTTCACTTGATTTTAATACGAAGATGTGTTGTATCAAAGCGTAAACGCATTAGTCACAAATGCATTTAATTTAAATTATCATATCTGCAAAAACTCACAACAAGCAGCATTTGCTTGCGTGACTAGCAAATTGTTTCTGGTGTCGACATATGTTTTTGTACCTTTTTTGCCGTGTGCAATACCGTTCGCTAATCAAACTAATTGGATTCTCATGTTCGTTATTAATCTTAATCGGACCGTTCATTTGGACATGAGCGTTTTTCGTTAGAACGAATTTCGAGGAAGGAAGAGCATTTGCTAAAAAATATGTCACATTCGCATCGGTGGTTTATTTTTTAAACCGAGCGCCTACGTATGTGGAGAGAACATTAATTTTCCGATCGACACTTCATCGTGATAAAGCCATCCGGCGGAGAAGACCCGCAACCAAAATTTGCCTGCCTTAAAATGTGACGGTAAGTGCGTCGCCGTACCCTGACCAGCGACGAACGCCCCTGCGATTCAGGTAAATTGGAAAGGTAGGGTCAGATTTTTTTTTCAAGTGGGCAAATTAACAATCGCGACGTAAAAAAAGTAAGAAAATAAAGAAAAAATCCAGCAGACGGCCACATGGCTGCGCTTTCGTGGGGTAAAGTGATTTTTACGATCGTTACATATTAATTAAAGCACCTTCGGTAAAATGTCTTCTTTCCCGAAACCCCCATGAGTGAGAAATGCAAGCGGATTGTTGCTGCTGTTTTTTTTTTTTTTCATTTCGTAAACCGGTCGATGGCCGCAGCCACTAAATCATGCATTTTTAATCAAGTTCGCGTTTTCACGCATTTCTTTATTTTTCGCATGCCCCTCACCCGAGGCCCTTAGGAGTTCGTCGTCGTTTTGTTGCACTTGGTTGGATGCCACGTCCTAAGGGTGTTGCGGTTTCATTGCATTTCCACCGCCAAGATCAACGCCCAGGGATCCTGGGCACTCCGGGAGATCCAGGGCCTTAGGTGATGGCCAGAACCGTTGGGTGCCGTCAGGATACGTTGCGTTCACCTACGGAACCGTCCGTCCGTAATGGGGGCATTTTTCTTTTCTTTTTTCTTTGCTCTCGGACCAAATAATTGGAAATCTCTTAGAATGTAGAACGCAACACACTCGAATGCCACACGGAGATACATAATTTAAAAATCTGCCAAAAAGATCCCACACGAGAGCAGTGGATTCCAAAAATAAACTGAAGGAAGAAAAAAAAACCCAATGAAAAACTGGATTGTCTGAGTCGCGAGATCGTAAGGTCCGAGCTTGGTGCCGGGGCCGATTCTCGTTGGCCGAAAAAGGAAACAACTAAACCTGTCTTAATGTTATTAACTGGCGGATCGGAACAATCGGCCCTTCGCACTGGGATCGTCCGCGTGACGTTGTCCTGCGTTGGCTGTGGGCCCCAATCAAGAGGAGTCTTGGAAGGTTCCATGAGTGGTAATTAAAGTGGGATTCGAAGGTTGTTTTTTGCTTAAAGCGTGAGAGGTTTATTTTCGCTAACGCATAAATCAGGACCTTACGGTAGCAATCTCGTTGTCCTCTTCTGGGCAAGTTGTTTTGCGAGCAAATGCTACAACCCATACCTTGATTTCACCTTCCCCGGTGGTTTCATTAAATAAACAGATTCATTTGGAGACCTTCTTCCAGCTCTCTTCCGTCAGTTGCTTCAGAAGCCCATCGTCTTTCCCGGGAAGTCGAGCCGTCCCGGACTTTTGGGTGGCTTAATTGTTGACCGTTTCATTAGAGCCAATTACCGGGGCATGGTCACCGACCAGTAGCTGGTGGTCGATAGTCAAAGATCGCCTTCAACGCTCTTCGTCTGATGCAACACGTTGTGCCAACGCAACCTCCCTGGTGCAGGTGAATATTATAATTGCCGTTGTTTACCAGGACAATTGACAAATCGTTTCTCACTGTTTGTTTCTTTAATTTTGCAAAACATCACTCACGAACGGTAGGAAACTGCGAGGGTAAAAAGAAACTCGTCCGCGACCTCCCGTGGGTTGGAAGTTGGTTCCATCCCTTTAGAGAACATCGATTGATCGCCTACGGGTGCAGGGAAGAAAGATGCGCGAAAGAAAGATTGCACGACGAAGAAAAAAAAAAATACAAACTTTCCAACGTTTGCTTCATCTGCTGGGGTTGAGGCTTTATGACAATTCGAATGTGCATTAATTGCCATACATTGCCTCATGTATTTTTGGATGATTCTTAAGGTTCTTCGAAATATTCACACATTGGGAAAAATGGTTTGATGCACTCCACATCGAGTTGTAAAATAATTCAAAACGACAACCGATTGGTATTGGGTTAAGGTCAACGGTATGGTTTAATTTAATTGTCAGTCCAAGGAATGAAAATAACACATTCACATCGTTCCATGCGATGCAGTCCCGATAGTTACGCTAATCAATTGACCCCTAGGGGTCCTGAAACTATCAAACTCGTGTGCCGGTTCCAGGAAGTGCCCTCTGCAATCTGGTTTCGTCGTCGGAATGGAAATCCCGAAAATATGCTTCTCTGAATGTACGGTTTTCTTTTTTTTTTTTATCGCCATCCTTTATCAGCATCAGCCCACAGGCAGGAAGGCAGACAGGTAGGCTTGGGGCAAAAATTCTTCTTTTGGCGGCAAGTATAACAAAAAAAAAACCCTTCGAAAGGGTCCTTTTTAATGTCAATTTGTCATAAGCATGCTAATCGGCTGCTAATTTATGTCCATTCGAACACAATGGCGAGACCGCTGCCCTTACTCGCGGATGCGCTTCTCCACCAAATTTTAACGGTTCGTCGCTTGCCGCCCCAAAAAAAGGAAAAGGTGGACCAGCGACGGGGTAGCGGCAGGGCGCATGCATTACAAGATTTTTCAACGCGATACATACGATGGGCGGCTGTGCAAAATTAAGTGCTTTTTGATTTCCATATATGCCTTGTTGGCCGACAAACGATTTCCCTGTCTTCGCCAAGAGCCAAACTGAAGACCGTACGAAAGGGTGATGCATGAAGAAGGAACCGCCATGAAACTGATTACCTTCTAGATGTGTGCGCCAATAAATAAACCAATATTACGTTTAGAAGAAACCCAACCCCTTTGCAAAGTTGCTGAATATTGTTGGAAGAAGCTACAGAAATTGATTATTTGGTTGTTTTGAAGTTATCTTTCTTCAACGTTGAAATATTCCACATCCTCCCCGATTCACATGACCTAATCTGCTCGCATATCTTCTGTAGAGGCCAATAAATTACGCCCGAGTTCAGCCGGAGGGCGTTTGTGAGAAACTGTGCAAATTGATTTTGAGAATGTTAATTTGAGACCAGCGAGTTTTACATTCTTTCAGCATTGGACGGATCGGGAACAAATGAACAATTTGTAAAATTCCAAAAATTCGGTTGAACGAAAAACTATTTGAAAAAAAAAAAAAGGCAAACAGGGCAGAACCTACTAAACGCACCCGAGCAAAACATTTTGTTTTGCTATTTTGACATCTCTACAGTAAGCACGGCCGTCTATACTCGGATAGGTTCACTTCAAATGACGCTACGGTGTATCCCTAGCCCGTGGAGCAACCATACGGGGCAACTGATGGAGCGAACAAAAAGAACTAGGAAAAGATATACGACAACGCGCTCTTGCCGTACGGAACGCGAACCTGAACGGATGATACCGCAATCCATCGCAGTCACAAATCACAATACCGTATTGAAGAACGGAGTAAATTGCGGAGCAAAAAGAATAACCTGCTCCTGAGGAAAAAAAAATCGTTTACCGATAAGACATTGTTTTCCCTGAGTGCAGCATCCTTAGCACAGTTGGTGACGTGCCTCATTCGTTCGTAATGGACACACGAACGCTCCTGGACGGCTATTTGCGTGAGTACAATCGGAAACGACCCTACTACGCGGTGTCCAGCGGATAGAAACACCGTCGCGTTGTAAGATGTAACTAACCGCTGTAACCGTGTGTGTCGTCACTGCGTTTCCCGTTCTCAAAAAGGCAAAGCCGTCAACCCGAATAACCACGACCTGGACGTGTCGGCTATCGATCTGTTTTGTATGGCGCTGAAGAAGGACCCCTCGAAGATGTCCATCGCCCGCGAGCTGCTCGTGAGCCATATTCAATCCACCAACACCAAGGAATCTCTGCTAGCGCTGGAGGTAGGTGTTGTGCTTCTTAACGCGGTGCAATATGTTAAATGAATTGCTCCTTGTTCTGTTGTTGTTGTTATCGTCTTGCCCTTTTCCATTCCACCAGGCCCTGGAAGAATGTATGGAAACGCTTGGTCGAGAGTTCCGGTCAGAGATCAATAAGTTCCGGTTTCTTAACGAGCTGATTAAGATGGTTTCGAAAAAATACAACGGCGATCAGACACCGCGCGAAGTTTCGGAACGGGTGAGTTGACCATCTTTGCCTTGCGTGTTTCCTTCGCGAGGGGATGATAGGCCGCGAGCAAAACATTAAGCTTTCATTTCTCTCCCCAAACAGATCTTGAACATCCTCTTCACGTGGACCAACAAGTACGATCCGATAGATTGTGATAAAATACAGGAAGCGTACAACCTCCTGGCGACGCAAGGCATCCAGCACCGATCGCAGCAGAATGTGATCATACGCAGCTCGGGCTCGCACCGTACCTTCGACGAGCGTGGGCCGGTGCTGGACAAGGAGCAGCAGAAGCTGCGCGAGTTGATCAGCAGCGGCAAGCCGGAAAACTTCGAGAAGGCTAACCTGCTGATACAGAACATCTACCGGGACGAGGAACGGCGTACGCAGATGAAGAGCCGCCGGTTGGGCGAGCTGCAGAAGGTGGCGGAAAACACGAAGCTGCTGGACGAAATGTTGGACCAGTACCGGGCCGGCGAAACGTCCGACGACGGGCTGGCGGTGCTGAGCGAGATTTACGAATCGTGCGAAAGTGCCCATCCAACGATCGTCCGGCTGGCTGAGGAAACGCAGCACAGCGAGGAAATGCTCGGTAAGTTGCCAGAAAGGGCATAGATCAGGGCATAGTGCGGTAACATCTTTGTGGAGCTGCGTGCTCCTCCTTCCCATTGTCAAGTGGCAAAACAGCTTCAAGTTACAAGCACGATTTGTAACCCATCCGTCGTTGCACTGCACGGTGCGCTATACACTCGTTTTTTTTGTGTTTCTCTCTCTACACTTTCTAATAAGGTGTTCTCTGTTTTCTCTATTTTTAATATCAACCCATCCTCACCAAACCCTCGCAACTAACAATATCTTTCCCTGAAATCATCATCATCATCATGATCCCACGATCCATTTTTCCATATCCTTTCACTTCATCCACACACACAGTTCAGTCTCTTGAGAACGGATGCAAAAATGTAGGAAAATTCTGGAGTTTAGCTAGTGAATTTGGTTAGTAGTCCCAAAACGGTATCTCTCTTTTTCTCTTTCTCTTTATCGTTCAGTCAGTTGTTGCTGATTAGCTAGTTTTCTTTGATAATTAGAACATTAGATTCAACTTTTTATTTGCTGTCAATTATTTAAAAAAAAAAATCTTATTTAACGGCTGACCATTGATTGTCGAGCAAACAGCTTAATATTTCGATTTTTTTAGACGTTTTCTTGTATCTAATAATGAAGACATTAGCGTACCGTGAGTACTAACAAACAGTTCGATCTTGTTGCTTGTTTTTGCAGAGAAAATCTTCGAAGTAAACGATGCACTGACGCAGGTGCTGGATAAATATCGGGAGAAAGTCCTTAACCAACATCCGCCAGCCAGGAGCGCCTCTGTACCGGAAGCAAGCGGTGAACCTGCGGCATCCACCACGATGCCCCACATGAGGTACATTCCGAACATTGTCGGTCCGGATCCGCTGGACACGCTGTTCGACGTATCGAGCGATGCACCGGCGGAAGGTGCCGAGGGTGGCGCTCGGGGGCCCGCAACGGAGCGTTCGAACTATGACGATCTCAGCGACATATTCTCAACCAGTAATGGAATTGCGGCTGGAGGTTCCGCCAGCCAAACCATACTACTGCCGCAGACGTTGTCCAGTGCGGCAACAGGCAACGGTACTGCGAATGGGAGTCAAAATAGCGCAGCTAAGGATAACTTGCAGGACATCCATTCCATACTGAGGAGCATTAGCAGCTCAACGACAGTTTCGAAGCTGCCACCGGTTGGAGGTCTCACTTCGGTCAAAGCTGACCTTGCGGATAGTGCGAAAAAAAATTCCCCCGCAGCGACGAGGAACGGTTCCACCAATGGAGGAATTGGCGGCACGTCCGCAATGTCTATTCCCGAACTGGATTCCATCATTAGTGGCATGAAGGCAACGCTCCTCTCGGGGCCAACGGTAGCGGCGGAAGAGACGTCATCGACTGTCGACCGAACCGAACCATCCGGCACCGGTTCGGAGGAGGACGATCCGATCCTAGCGGCGCCTCCGGCAAAGCTGGCGCAACCTGTGGAACAAAAAGGGCAGCTAAAAAAAGAGGAAGTCGCGACGCCAGCGGAATTGAGTGCTGATCGCAGTGGCGTGAAACAGGAGTTTAAAGCCCTCGCCGACATTGTGATCGACCTGGATAGCATTCAGCCGAGCCGAGAGCCGTCCCGAACGGTGCTGGACGACAAGGACGGCCTGCAGATCACGCTCAACTTCGCAGCCGACCATCCGCGGCCGGACGTGACGGTAATCGTCATTTCGACCATCAACCAGGGCCGCACCGAGATTCCAAGCTTTCAGTTCGACGCGAGCGTGCGGAAACCGTGCAAGCTGCGCCTGCTGCCGCCCTCGGCCAATAGTCTTCCGGGCACGAAACCATTCCGACCCCCGGCCGACGGTATCACGCAGGTGCTGCTGCTCGCTAACCCCTCCGGCGAATCGGTCGATCTGACGTGCATCCTGACGTACCTGGTGGGTGACGATCCGGACCCGATCAAGGAATCGATCGTCATGCAGGCGGTACCATCGGTGCGTGAATAAAAAAAACCGATAGCCCGATTTTCGAGCGAAGAACCTGTGATTGCAAGAAACGTTCAGCAAAAGCGCTTCGTCAGAAGCAGTTGCAAAGCTGGCCAGTCGAAACAGGAGTTTTACTTAAAGACAACACCACGAAGGCAGCAATTCAGCCATTCCTCTCAATCGAGGTGGCTTATAAACCTCTATGGCAGCTTAGTCCTCATTTAAATCGTGGTCGATATAAAAAGTGAGGGAAGATGCAAATAATAATAACAACAATAAAAAAGATAGCATATACGCCGAAACGATGTGTAAAATTATCATTTTGTGTTTCGTTCAGTTTTGAAAAAAATCTGGTTTGCGCGATTTTATTACCTGTTGTTTCAAGAAAGGCCAATCAAGTTAGTTAACGCGTTCGTTTCGTCGAAGGACGACGATGGTGAGACAACGGAAAACGATCGCTTCGGCTTTGCAAACGTTTTAACGAGCTGTGTCATAAAATGGCATTTAACAGGATGGCTTATGAATCGGTTTCTGCGATGGAACAGCGATTTTTTGTTTAAAGATTAATGTTAAAAAGGGCTTTTCCGAACTCAATTCAAAATAATGTTGCACCACGGTTCTAGGAAATATGCAACGTGTCTCTAGAGTGTAAAAAAAAACACGATGCGACGTTGCATGGTTGATAACAACATTGATGGGAATGGTCAAGCAACGTTGTGTTTTTTTTGTGATGTGTTATCCTCTTGAGCTGGCGCTTATGTATTGTTTAAGCATCTAGCCTGGCTAGATGAAGGTTAAGCAGCACTATTCGTGTCACTACAATGCTTCCCCTTTGGCCGCTTTGAGCATATTATGTCAATTAGTCAGCAACGGGCACGACACGTGGTGTCAAATTTGAAAAAAAAAATACAAACAGGCGCGAAAACAACCTCTTTTCACTGTTTGTAGAGGACCACGTTCCGCGCGTAGGTCGTTCGGTCCTGGACGCAAATGAGCATGATTTCGAATGACAACCCGTCCGGTGACGGGTTTGCTTGAACCATTTGCATCAAGAGACTGCAACGAACGTACAGCTGACAAACTGATAAACGCGAACTGAGTGGTTGAAGAAGCGAGAAAAAAAAGAACGAAAAAACGCACGTGCATATCAATTAGCTACCGCGTTTGTAAGCGCGTGGTGCTGTCTGGGTCTGTCACCTACAACCGATCGGTCGACTGCCGACTTGTCACCGTTTTTGAGCTAAACAGAAGACAATCATCTTAAATTACTCTGACGACTTCACAGCCCCGTGGACAGCGAAGGGGCTCGCCACAACTGTTTGCTGTGTGTGCATGTTGTCCACTTCACTTTCCTTTTCCATGGCTAATTGAGATTTCAACAGCCCAGCCCCGCCCTGCCAGAAGACGATCGTCCCTCGATCGTGCTTCGGCGGTTTGTTTGCATATGTAGGTGTTTTTGTTTTATGCTCCTTCCTCCTTTCCTCGTGGTTTTATTCGAATCTTTCTTATAAACAATCTTGTTGCACTTCTGTTTGCGCGTTTGCGTTTGTGCCTGTTACGATCAAGTATCGGGACAACGAAAAATAAAGGGCTACGAATGTCCAGCCTAAGCCCTTTGAATGGATGGTGAGTACATGAGATGTGAGTTAATTACATGGCATCATCTCTGGGTCATATGGCAACTGGGTTGACTGACGACGCAAAAAAGTGTTTTTATTTCCTAAGAATCGTTCAATCAACTTTGATTGTTCTCATCGGTTTGTTATCGTTAAATGCATCAATATCGCCGAAAATGAACTTGGATGTCGTTGGTTTTGACCTATGTGTGCGGTTATATATGAGCTTAGGATTGAAACAAATTTGTGTTTTACAAATTTGTGTAGTTAGTTTCACAAGTTTAAACTCCGTAAATAATTTGCATATCATTTTCACGACGGAATCGATTGCATTGAAGCAGGTAAGGTGACAGTGTAGTAAAGTCATTTGGTTACAAGTTGGTTAATAGCACAATCTTCCCAGGGGAAGAAACCAACAATCATGTCTTAGAGATATTGAGGATTTAGGGAAAGTATCAGACAGTTTCGTACCTCTTGGCATGTTTATTGTGCCCGCTACAATACCCCTGCTTTTGCACAACGCTCCCAATGAACTCAACGGATCGCGAAGGACGGTTTCTTTTCTTTGCTTGCATTTTAATCCGGCCGTTCTTTGCTCCTTCGGCTGTCCAACTTGGTACATATTTATACACCCTAATCCTCGTTCCAGTTTTCCAAAACAGCAATAAAATAGTAAAATCATCTACAGTGTTAGCTGTTGGCGGGCGCAGCGGCAATAATTTAATTTTCCCTTTTTTCCACACATCACTATCAGAACACTCTTGGGGACTTGCTGTGTTTTTCCCTCTCTACCACAGAAAATGGGCTCGCGTACGGCGAATGGTGGTTTCAAATGTTGCACACAACATCAAGCGCGACGACAAGGCTTTATCACTCAATCTTCTCAATCGTGATGGAGATGGTTCCCATAAATATGCTCAACATCTCGCTGACAGCGCAGCGGACACAAGTCGATGCTCGCCAAACTAATCCCGACGTGATCACCGCGCTCCCTAGGTCCGCCGCCTTTCTCCAGATTCCGGATCACCTGCTTCCCGCTGTCCTAGCCGTTCGCAACGAGTCGCACATGTTCTTCTACGTGTGTTCCGAGAGGCACAACATTCTTTTAACAACCAATTAACTATTTTACGGTCGCGCATAACTTGAACGGTCGATAACTTCCTCCGAGCCTGGGCTTCGGTTCGATCGAGGCACGTCGCTTTTGCGCTCATATGCGAGCGATGCTGCTGCGGCGATCGTCGGTGCAGGTTTATGAAGCAATCAAATCATAATCGAAACGCTAGGCCGCGTAAAGTGCATGCTGCCCATCTTTCTTCATTACGACGATCATCGGGGTTACCTTCGTGTGATCTGGGCTTTTGTTATTGGGGCCGAACTTCCTTTTGGAATGGAAGTGTATGGATGTACTTAATAATCTTTTACCGGATATCTGTTGTCCAGCACTTGGTATTAAATTTTAACTGCTCTACTTTTGAACAAAACATTCTTGATAAATGTTGTGGAAAATTGAATCGAACGAAATTACTTCTATCATGGCAAGAAGCCACTGTGAATTTTAGTTGTTAAAGAGGATTACAATTGTTACTTCTAAGCTGTTACCATGAGAAAATGAAATCGATTACGATACGATTCACAGTGTAAAAAATCGAACATAAAAAATAATTAGCATATGTTGGAACCAATGAAATTTACATTAAATCTCAGTGCAACACATGTAGCATAGCTTTATGTTGTGCCACATAAAAAGGAATCTGATGTAGGCCAGTGTTTCTTAGGGAATCATTTTTCCATGGGTGTATATTACATATTCAACATATTGGAATAATTTTTCATGATATTTTAATGAAGTTCATCCCTCCTTGCCGCCCTCTCCGTTTATTCGTATCCATGTAATCTGTCCCTCCCTCTTCCCAGTATAAGACATTCTTTAACTCTGGAGATAAACAATTTAAAATAAAATTAAAAAAATGGATGCCTGTTTTTCTAAAAATAAAATTTCTTCTCCTGTAATGTACAAAGATCTGACTGTGCAGAATAGGTAGCAATTGAAAAGTTCAGAAGCCCTGCAATAGGCAGTGTGCCGAGCCCAATGCATTGTTGCATCGAGCGAATCCCGTGGCGGTTACCTCGGCCGGTTCTGGAGACACACGGCCCATGCGCCGTTGCGACGTTAGCGGAGGGCTCAAAGCACGAAGCACAGCTCAACGGTTCAGATTGTCTTCAACCGTCGATGTGTACGGATCGTTGCGTGCGTGCTTCACATCGTTTGCGCTATACGAATTTTCGAGGGAAATCGAGTTGAGAAATAGCATTTTTTAAAGTTTATTCCTTCGTTGCGATTCCGAGTGCAATTAATCCTCTCCGGTTCGTTCGACAGCGATCGTTGCGGGAAGCGATCACGCGACATAATTTTCCCGCCGGGGAAAATTAAGAGGATTAACAACGAAATTCCAAAAATCGGTAATTTATTTTCTGCTGATAATGCCAGATGTCACTGTGCGAAATTGAAGACGAAAACTCCGAATAAAAGGGCGCTCGGGCTTCCTGCCGGGTTCCCACAGTGCGAAGCAAATAACGCAATCAAGCGATTGATTTAATTGAAAAGATAATAAATTCAATCTTGGCTGGCGTGTGGAAGCAGCAGCCAGAGGTGTCGCGCGCAGGTTTGCCTGCAATTTCTGTACCCAATCCGGTGTGAGCGGTCGTCCGTATCGCTGCAGCCCAGCCCATTCAGTTTGCAGTACTGCAGTCCATCGATAATTTAGTGTGCAATCGAAGAAAAAAGAATCTTAACGAGGTGCAAAAGTGAACTTCAGAAGAGGTGTTTGATTTGCAGAACTGCAAGAGAAAAAATTAACGGAAGCACGACTTCATACGATCTAAGGCCCGTATCTAATCCAATTCGCTTTGACCGTATGCAAATTGCATGTGAAACGAATGTGTAAAGATTGTGATGAGACAGCAAATCTCTTTCTGGCGAAACATCTTCAAACGACAATTTTTCTGTTAATAAAAAAGCAATAACCTGTCATCTTAATCGCTACTAAAATTGTTTCGATCGGATTGTGGCTTTGAACCTGAATTGTGAACAGAATTCTGAAAAAAAATGTTACTTGCTCTGGTCATCTTACAAAAACTCCATTTGCAAGAGGCTTCAAAATAACAAGTATTAAAGTGTGTTTTCCTTGCAATGTGTATTCAACAGTACCAGTGACAAAATAATCAACTTATAATGAACTCTTGATTGATTATCACCATTTAGTCACGTGTTTGTATTGCATACTTGTTGAGCGATAAATTTTGTTTATCAGCAAACCCGATAAAATTCCTTGCTAAAGAAATTGGATGCTTCTTGTGCGTGTATGTCTTTATCTGACGGCGTGTGGTTTAAAGTTATAATTTACAACAGTGCGCTATTGCGTGTCGAGTGTGAACCAACTTGTGTTAAGTTTAATTTGTGCGCGATCGTGTGACTCAACGGCGGATCAAGTTTCAGAGTGCAGTGCGAGAGGTTAGTGAGCTACTTTGCTATCTTTTGTTACACATACCGAGCGATGGAATTTTCGAGATGATTGCGATTTCTAAATGTTTTCCATTGCATGTAGGATTCATGTTTAGAGAAAATATAGAACATTGTTTATGCTTAATAATTAGGTTAATACAGCATAAAGTTGAGTAAATTGATAAAAAATATTATGAGAAAAGCAATATTAGGTTAAATTTGATATGTTATTTAAATAATATTTCACTCATTCTTATTTAATGGATACTTGGCTAACCATTAATATTGCGAAAAATTAAGCTATTAAAGCTATAAAATGCTTTTGCGACTCCTAGATGGTCACAAATCATAATTACAGCAATTTGCAAAGACGCACACACTTTTAGTACACCAGTGTCGGCATAAGCTTTCATTAGCATCAGGAACATAATGAACAACTCTTTGTCTATTCGGCTTGATGAAAAAATGTTTTAATGATTGCAATGGTACCACACTCTATTAAACGCTATGGCTTGCCATCGACGTCCCGGTGAGTTAAAGGAAAATATTCCGCCTTGTTTACCGTCCACACACTCAAGGCAAATCATATTTCCCTGCGACATTATCTTACTGCGAGACTCATTTGTTGATTTTCCGTTCATTTGAGCCCACGCGTCTCATAGCTGAGGAAGAGGCAGATGCCGACAACGGCGCATGCTGTGCGACCTTTTTCGTTTTAATGCTCGAAGATCTGAGGGAAAACAGGATGAAAATTGCCGCCGTAGTCCATTTGAACAGGCGCTTGAAGCAATCATTTTGATAGAGGCAGGCGGTGGACAGAACGTGGGTTAAGGATTTGCATTAATTGTACCCATCAATCGATCCCACCCAGCCGTCGGTTTCAGTGATCGTGAAAGTATGAAAGCGTTCGTTTAGCTGACCATCGCCGGTGGGCACGGACGAAACCACGGGCAGCGGGCAGTTAAATACGCAACACCTACGCCACCGGTTCATGCCATCAAAGCTCAGTCAAGAAACCTTCAAAAGCGTCTTGCTCAATGCGCTAAATTAATAGAGTCATAATTGGCACAGACGATTAATGGCGCCCGACAAATTGTGCATAGCTGTCGAGTAATTTGAGCAGCTGTCCCCTTACCCTTCCCCTTTCTTACGAGATTATCGGGTCAAAGCTATACCAGCCTTCTTTTTTTCGCCATCCGTGAATGGAACGAGCGTGTATCACGGTAGATGTGCGTCAGGAGTGAATGATGTTATTGGCCAGTGTACATTCTACACATACATATACGGCCATTTTATTTGATAGACACACCCCCCTACATAGTCTTGTGGGCAATGCAGCGCTATGATTATGCCAATCATACCATCAAGCGAAAAGTCATCCCCCTTGGCGGAGGAGTCTGCGGCGCCGGCTCTATCTTTGATCGTGTGGCTTTAGCCACGATACTATCAGTGGAAATGAGTCAAATGAAACTACTTCCATTTGCGTAAAGGATTCATATAAACGTTAAACATTGATCACGTTGTGTGCAGGTGATCACTACTTTCAATTGCAATACTACTTAACATCCGCACAAGTTCTCAATCTTTTCTGTACCTTAAATTTGAAACCAATGTTACGGTCAGCAATTGCTTTTGATTTATTCGAAACAGCGGTTTTTTTTTTCATTTTCTTCGATGGCATCTGTTGACGAAAAATATTGTATGTAAATGACGCATGTCTGGCACTTCATGAATCACCTGCTTAATTCATTCAATGGCAAACGGCTGATTCAATTTGAAAGATGAATCGAAATGGATTGATGACTCTATTTCTGCGCCATTTATACAGCGGATTAAACATTTTTTGCAATTATTGATTGCGGCCCACGCACCACACGTTGCAGGTCGCGTAATCATAAACCACAATGCAAGAAACAAGTGACGACAACCTCATTAGTCCCGCACCGGAGTAACAGATTAGCACCGACAACCGGTTAGACGTTGCGAATGATTTATAATTGTAAACAATAATCATCTGCGACAAGGTGCCGGTTGCGCGGGTTGCGGCAGGTACTGCTACACCGCTATATACCCCGGCAAGGTCGCACGAGACCACGCGGGATCAGAAACACGTCAGAACCACGCCACCTTCGTTAGATTGCCGGTGTTGTTTGTGTTTCTAGATAAAAATACGCTCAGTCGAGTATGGCCAAGCGCCGCATACAATAATGTCTTGCCATCCTGGTCGTATGAAGCCACGGTGGATACTGGGAAAAGATTCGTCATAGCGCTGACAAAACACAGAACAGCCGACTGGTCAAACAACACTATCATGAATCATTCATCCGCCCATCGTACGAGGGGTGTTCAAAAAAAAAAAAAAAAACCCCAACCGCAAGATCGAATAACTGATCTTCGTTATTCGAAGAACGATCAGATGATTCCTACCTCGTTGCATCGCCTTTGCCGGTAAATCGGACATTATTGATTCGTAATTTCCCGTTACGCCAACTACACGCTCGTCGGAGAATCATGCGCCTCCATGATGGTGGTGTTAGTGGGGACGAGTAAGCGATCTCAAGCGATCGTTTTTAACGATCAATTCAAATAACAAGGATAGCAAAATTGAAGAGCACACAGATACCATCACCAGATTTGAACCGCTAACGACAGCGTATGATCGCGAACGTTTGTTTTGGTTGCCCATGGCAACGCTGTCGTGAGATCACGATCCGGGTTTAGTCGCTGATCGGCTTTCGTCCAGAAAGGTATGAATGGAGAGAAAAATGGATACAGTGCTACAAGAAAAAAAAAACTCGTTTCCACGCAACACCTCAAACAAGCTGACGAAGCACCACGTCATTGACAGGTTGGAGTGAGCTGGCTATAAAGATAGCAGTGTGTCAGCGCCATGGTAGGTCAAGTACACGCGAATGGCTTTTTGTCAGAGCAGGTAAAGGTATACACCGTGACGTCATACATCGTACGATTGGCACCCTGGTCCACCACACGCCTCCGTCACCATCACCACGCGATCGAGTTTCAACGTCCGGGGCCACCGTCAGTTGCTCATACTCAGCCATCGGCGACGTGTCAGCTCCAAGCTTTGGACGTGGAGGTCTCCCCACCGGCGGTCGGTGTAAACACAACTTTTTGTAATCTCGATACGTTACAGGTGTGTGCTGCAGGTAGCCTCCGGCTTGCGCTGATAAGCACTACATCGCCGAGGGTTGCACCATGCCTTGCGGCTCGTTAATTGGGGAGAGTTTCTCAATGGGACCGGCTTCTTTTCGCTACTCTATCCGAATGAAGGGGAAATTTCGGAGGAATTTCGTACCCTATAATCAACACGATCGTATGATGCAGAGGACTGATAGGACCCTTTCAACAAGCGTTTCGAAGTTTTTAGTTGATAAGATAATAAGTTCACTCGATGTGAAACGGATACTGGGACTATATGTACCTGTTACACATGCTTCTACTAGGCATCTATAGGAATATCGTACGCATACTTCTTAGCGCTAGGATGTACCACGTAATGCGCAAGCGTAGCTCGTTCTTATCATTTCCATATGATTACTGGTACGCCGTGGAGCTTCGGACTTTGGGGCTACCTGGTCACACCCATAGAAGAAATAACGCAACTTTAGGGTTACGGAACATCAGCCAATTCACCTTTCGGCGCCTCTGCCACAACATGGAAGAGCTACCTTTGTATCGGACATCGTATGATTTTTCTTCTACATGCGCACTACGAACAAGCCCTGCCTCTCTCTGACTTAAGTCAGAGCTCTCTGCGTGGCAATGTGGCTTAAGTCAGGACAGGGTGGTTATGATGGCGTTGAATATAGCGAATCCTAAAAGAGACAACAAAAAAATTAACATGATTGTGCATTTTATGTTAATTACGTCGTACTACTAATACGAGCCTGACAGGATAGTTTGCTTAGTAATCAATTTTTTAAGACATCATTTTCTTCTCCAACAATTATTTCAAGGATTTGCGAGAACTGACGTCGGTGGCCCGATCGATGTTAATTAAATGTACGTCAACACCATCGAGTCGGCAGATCATCAGATCAGAACAATAATTTTTTTGTCAAATTATTACTAGTAGAGATTCAAAACTTTTGGTTTGAAAAATTTAAATTAAGATAATTTGAACTACGACACTGCATGATTCTTTATCAACAGGATCACTGATACAATTTCTTGAAGCAAGACCAGTCAACACAATGCAAAAAAGATTCCTAACATTTCAAATTTCAAAGAAGTTTAGCAGTCTTCGAATCTCTCGTAGTGTTCAAAGTAACGAGAACCTCCGTAGGCTTCATTTGCCACTTTACAGCACCCTGTTCAGCAACGTCATCAGTTTCACTCTTTTCTCTCACTGGTTTTCGCAGTTGCTGCCGTACCTGGCTCCTAGCTTGGTTACATTTGGCGAACGTCCGATACCCTCTCTCAATTTCTGACTGAGCTGTGTTGGTGCGATGCCGTTGGCAAAAAGGCATAAAACGGTTACCTTCGTTTCGGTTGCGCCTTATTCGTGTGTCTCATCTCGTCGTTCGCATAAGCGGCTCGTCTGCGCGCGCCACCGTCAATAGGAGAAGCCGGTCAGCTACCGATTTTCTCGAGCATAACCAGCTACAAGGCAACTGTGTGTGATCGTCTCTACCGGTGGTCTGATATCTGTTTGATCGTAAGCATTCGAAGGCTATCGGAATCGGCTGTTCGCTATTTGACCACCTTTTGCCAGGCGCGGCGGCAACCGTTAATCTACCACTGGTTTTCGAAAGCATTTCTTCTGGAAGGATAGCTCCTTCGGCAACCAAGCGTAACGTAAGTTAGGCTGAACGCCTGTGTTATAGTGCAGATCAAACGAAGGGAAATGTTTACGAAACGTCTAGAACTGTAGACGATGGTGTGTTGAATACATGAAAACGGGGAAAATTTGCACCGTCCGAGTTCCGGCGAGGAACACGAGTTCTGCTCAACGGTTTCGATGGGGCTAATTTTACGCCTAATTAACGCCGTGGTATACCCGGGCTGGCGCAGGAGAAAACATACAGCATAGATCCGTTGTGTGGTGATGGTAGAGTTGCTCGAAAATGTTTTTATTTTTGAATGTTGTAAACGAAAGCAGTTTTGTGTTTGATCGAAAGTTTATTCTAAAATGATATAAAAGAAAATATCGAATTAAAATCAGTTACGCAAATAAGAGTGAAACATAAAAAGTCAATACTAAACCATGTGTTTGTGTTTCTTCTGCAGATATCCCGATCCCTGTCAGTGTCCAGCAGTGTCCTTGTGCGACGCAAGTCGGTATTTGTGCCTGGAGCAAAGAAAGAAAAAAGCTTTCGTTCGAAATGCTAGTGGCGCAGGGTCAACAGTACAAGCAGCAGCAACAGCAGCAACAGCAGCAGCAGTCCAGTAACATGTCAAAAGTGAAAGTTCACAACAGGGTGTGTCGGCAAGAATGGACCCTAAGGTCTAGCATCATGACCGTGCTGTCACTGGCAGTGATTATGACCGTCCAGGGGCAGCATCTACCGGAGAGTAACGGCGCGAACAACGGCATTGAGTGGAAAACGCATCCGTCTTCCGGTGGTCCTCATCATCCACAGCACCATGCAAAGCACCCGCAAAGACACCACCAGCACCGGGAAGCTATAGACGCTGGGAACGACGACGATGGTGGTGGAGGTGCTTTCCAAAAGGGGAAACGGATGGAAAATTTTCTCCTCATCGACTATCTGAACGATGGCGAACGGGAGCGGCGCATCAGTTGGAACGGTATCATCGGCAAGGAGACGAGTCTCGCCGACACTAGGTAAGTTTCGATATCGATTGCCGAAATTTATCCTCATAGACATGGTGTTCCACTGAAGGCCATCCTGCCACTGTACTTGTGGTGCATCAGGAGTTCCCCAGGAGGACTTTTGATGCATCCGCAGTCACCGCCGATAATCATGCGCCCCAAATCGATTCGGACGAGGAATTTGAAAGAGTCTTTTAAGACCAGTTTTCATACCTTGCGTACACGGGAAATTTGCGCTAGAAGTTCCATAAAACTTGGACTAGCTCACCGTTCGCCAAGCCGGACATTCTCAAGTGGTATGCTTAGTGGACGATTACCGTCTGGCTTCGTGACACGAGAGGGTGGTGCGTAATATGGAGTGCTTAATTGTTGTCATCACTGGTCAAAACCCCATTTACCCCATTTCAAATTTTCCATATCAGTGGGAGAGTGGAATGCCTACCTGCACTCTTAGGACTTCCGTTAACGCTTCAGTTATGGCATTTTTCGGCCTTATCTTGATGTCAGCCTCTTTCGCCTCATCGTAATTGTTGACCATATTTTCCGGTCGTTATCTCACTTGAGGGAAGGAATGTCCCCTGGGGTTCTCTGTCAAGTTGGATGATGGTGGAAGGAGCAGTTCGTAGGAGGGAGGGAGGAAGGAAGGGGGGGGGGGGAAGCGAAATTCCATAGCTGGAGCCTTTTTAGGAAATTAGCAAATCTTGTCTAATTGACCGACTGGTCTAGCACATGATGAGGTGCCCGTCGTGCAGCAATGATGGTGTTAGGGTGCAAATTTGTTTCCTGGATGAGTGCATAAGTGTTCGGTTGCGTCGTAGGGCAGTATTTCCGCCTTCGTGTGGAAGACGCAGTCCGTCTTTCTCGTTCGAATAAGAGGCATGAAATGGATTTCCAAATTTCTTTCAATTGCAGTAAAGAAAGCTTTTTGCATGGATAAAGACTAACTAGTTGCAAAAAAAAAAGAAGAAACTAGGACGGATATGGAGAGCGATTCCACAGGACGGACTCGATCGAGGAGGAATCGGGCAAACGGCATACATTTGAAAGGGTAATCATGACGTCGCTATTTGAACGCGCAAAGCTCACCTTTACCGACTCCCTTGTTAACGGGCGAACATTTACGGGCCAGGGGAAGCAGTGGCGGGCTGGAAATTGGATGCGTTCAGGAATTTGAGCTCTGGTGGCGTGATGTTGCCGCATGGCGGTATCATTTTGGGTTTCTACTTTTTCGCAGAAACAAGTTTAACCCGATCAGTTTCACCTGATGTGAGGAGTTTGGTTAGCATAACTTCGCGGACGAGCTCTGATTGGTTCTAGCGTGTGTCGCGTGTGTTCTTAGCAGGTATCATCCGAGCGTAATCGTACGTGGTTTACCTTGGCCTCCGCTGAACGACTCATTTATTGGAATGAAGATTGCATATTTTTTACTTTTGTCAAATGGCATGAAGTGAAGCTTCAGCAGACACAGGGTTTATATAAGCTTAAAAGAAATTATGCATAACTTGAAGAAACATCTGAGAAGAAATCGCCCAAATTTTCACGAGGTGCCCGATTTTTCTTAGACAAGCGAAATCGAAAGACATTGGGACGTTTCTATATACAGATCAATCAATGTATTTATTTCAAAATCTGCATTGATTGTCACATTGTAACAAATCGGAATACATCGTATGACAAACCTATACAAGCCCGGATTAAGCGCGTGGCCTGTAAAGCACCGATTTAGATCTGGCCCCAATTAAGTAACCAACATTCTCGCACGGGTACCCCCTTCAGATGCAACAGAAGCCGCTGCACAGGTAGATTTTTGAATCACTGCAACCAAAACAGCATCCATCAAGGATCGAGAACGGTTGATCTTTCAACGTCCGATCATACTCGGAAGCGCCATCTACACCACCGACTTATCAGGTACGGTGAAAAAGTCGTCTCACTCAAATAACGGGATTGAAAGATTCGCCTGAAAATGTACGAATTCAGATGGGAACCGAATCCACATCCGAAATCGAGCTCCGGTGTGCGAATGCGAATCTTTCATTTATTTTTAAACCCAACCAACGGTGACGATAGAAATAGATCATACGATCTTTCCCACGAACGGACTGTCGCAGTAGACAGTAGTAGGGACACAGTTAGTTCCGCTCGAAGCACGCGGTACTAGGTTAGCCTTTCAGGCGACAGGCGAAGATTGCATAATGGCTACGGTGGATATCGGAGACACGCATGAAGAGGGTGGAATTGGTTGCGATGTGGCAGAATTATTACCAAACGTTCGCCGTGAAGCAAAATTTTGCAAGTTTGTCGCTGTGCCACAGTTGCGTTCTTCGCAGACCCCGAGGAAGTTTTTATGCGTGCGTGCGCGGATTTTGTAAGATTTGGTTTTGTACAAACAATACGACGTTTGTTTACAAGCGAGCGCAGGCAAAGTACCACTACGAAGTCAATCTTTGATCGTAGCGCTTCCCGCGTAAAAGAATGGCGCCCAAAAACGTTTCGATCTAAAATAAAAAGAGTCCCGGCTGATTGTTAAAAATAGCACCGGGTGGCGTTTGGCGTCACGACTAAATGTCAATGTTGAAGAAGCGCGGTCGTTTCAGAAGTGGCGTGATGCGCTGCGTTTTTGCACATCTTGTCTAAAAAAGAAATGTGCAGTAAAAGACAAAACCGTCTAAACGATGATTGACAAGTTTTCTTCCAAGAATCCGGTGCAAATAATTCGCGTTGACAGACGGAAGCGATTTGTTGGGACTTTCTGTCGTCCGAATTTTAAGCGCCCAAATTGAAGAAACCGAAGATAAAACATTAACTCAAGTTCTGATATTGGTCCGGCAATTTAGCTACCACTCTGGACCAAAACCAAAATTTGCTCCCACCAATTATTCACTCTCATCCAATCGATTTGCAAACCTTCACGAATTGGAAACATGCTGTGTCGAAGACAAGTCACTTCAGTTGACCCGGTTTTATTGGCGGCAATCGAACTCTATTCGCCATTCCCGCGTTTGCGGGATACGATCTCAGTTTCGATCGCAACAAGAACGAGAAAAACGGCTTATGCGTGAGCCGATCTTGGAGAAGCTTGTCAGACCAACACTAATACCACGGAGATGAAATGAATTCCCACATCAGACCTTGAAACGAGAACCTGATGTCGGCTGGGTTGGCTGCGCTTATCGACACTAAATGAAGCCACAATCCAGGGGCGAGCGTGGCCAAGAGGTTCCCAGGGAGTTTTTTTTAAATTATATCCATCGGCGTGGTGTACCACACTAATTGACCCGCTTGATTGGCCCCGGCAATCACGGTGACCCGTTGGGAAGCGCCCCTGTTTGTCTGCAATGGCTCAATTAGTCCGGAAAAAAACCCGAAACGGGTCGACTACCTCCTGCAGAAGGCAACTCATCAAGTTTCTCCAAGACTTCAAACAAAAAATTAAACGTAAAATGACACATCCATCACCTGTATTCGTTGAAGCTGAGCGAAAGAGAATCATCGTTGCGCCAACAGTCGTGGCGGGAGCAGGTTCATACTTGACCAGGCCCAATGTCAACCTTATGTCAAGTATTTCGCTGTGGAGGAACAGGGAAATCCGGATGGCAGCCTACCGAATGCGCCGAGCCAATGCCGAGGGGTTGGGTTTGTTTGCAGCGCGGAAGTTCCAACGGCTTCCGAGGAAGTTCAAGAGTTAAGCAAATCTTTACTGTTTGGCGCGTTCACACTACCGTGCTCGAAAAGGAGAGAAGGACCGCCAAAACAACCGTCTAACATACGGAGACATGCTCATTGTTGTCATCTGTCCACCGTTTCCTCCGGCGGACCACTCTGTTGCATCCTCTATTTTTTCAATGTTTGGAATACTGGTTCACAGAGGGAATGTGATGGCTCACTAGCGCGAGTAGCAATCAACATCACATGCTGATGATGATGATGATGGTGTTGATGGCGGCTATTGTACTGGATGCTATGCTTTCGGTACCTTTACCAAGGGACAAATTATTCTCTAGCCACCCCCGTAGACCATCATGCGTTGGGCGTTTTCTGGGAGGGGTAGTCGGCGGGGCATAGAGGACAGGGATAATGAAAACATTAAAAGCAATTTGGTCCAACGGGTGCAATGGATGCTGTCTTGATCCTGCTACTGGCAGCACCCTCCTCATCCGCGGAGTTTCGTAGAGTTCTCCGAGATTCTGCTCCCGCTGGAAAATGAAACAATGTTCACACACTTTTCTGCAGCCCTCTTTCGAACGACTTTTAGCGAAATGAGCAGCACGCACGGGGGTGTCGGCTTTCGCTGAAGGTGCACTTTGTTTGCGAACATCATGGTACATCGGCAAATATATGAGGAATCTCCGCACACGGTGGTCGGAGCGCAACAAGGCAGCGCGTATGTTTATGCAGGCCAACCAAATCGGAGGGTCCACTCGAGTTCCACCCTCGCGTTTTTCCCCTAACACAAGACGGAAGGAAGGAGCATCCTTTTGCTCGCAATTTGATACGTAGTGCTGCTCCTCACTGGCTTCTGTTGCTAGTTAAGTTGTTTTGGATAGAGCGAACTGTACAATGCGACGCGGGGTGTCGCTTACGGAAATCTCTGAGAACGGCCCGACTGAATGAAGGGGACCTGGAATGAGACATAGATTAGTCGGATTTACACTTATTTTAATTCGCAACGATAATTGTCGCTTGGGAATTCTTACCACCGGGCCGGGCAAGCTGCTACTTTGCTTTCGACGACGAGTCCTGTGGCTCATGGTGATTTTAGCGTCATGCGGGTTCATTGCTAATTTCTTCTGGGGGATGATTAAAATTGCCTTAACAACTCCAGGATAAGCAAGTGACGGGTGCAACAGGGTAGCTTTCAAGCGGTTTCAATTTCAAAGGCTATGCACTGCACCATCGCATTGAAATGGGCAGTTGAATAGATAAACTGATTTAAGTCACCAGTTTTGGCGCGCGGTTCTTCGATAGTGTAAAGGAAACGCTTCAGACGTCTGCTTCCTGCAGCGCCTACCCTTATCCCATGGCTATCCGCCCTTTGAAAGGCATTTCCCTTACGAATCATTGCTAGGCGGAAAAGGAAACATCGAGAAGAAACTGACACCTGGGGAGGGCGCATGTCGGACCACGCGGTTCCGTAACGTCACGAAACATCGTACGACGTTTTTTTTTTTTTTGTGCGAAGTTGGCAGAGCAAACTTAAAGATGAGAAAATGCTAACAAAATTCCTCGAATCATGAAGATCCACCTTAGGATCGGCAGAGCGATGGAATGTAAATAGAAGCCGTGAAGAGAAGCGACCGGCTTGAATGAAAGCGCGGCCGGTTTCGGGGCCGGGCCGGACGGGGGCATTAACCATTTTCGAATACCTAATTATAGACCCCGCACGGTGAGAGGTCGGGTTTTTGGCAAGCCCAGAGGAACAAAAAAAAACATCACCGCCTGGCGTAGACTGACCCGCAAGCGTCTTTTTTTTGCGAACTGCTGAGGAGTACGAGGAAAAAAACCGGGTCTGCATGGCGCTATAGTAGTAAATCAACTAGAGGAAAGTCCATCGTCTTACCGTCCCGATGGTTACGCATCGGGCAGTGCAAACGTCTTTTCTCGGGTGTTTCGAGAAAATATCGCCTGATCGCATCTTGGACACATCGGGGGGAAAGGGCGGACATTCCCACGCCAATTTGACAGCAAGAGTTCATGACTCGGACTCGGAGTCGGTAGAGTGTGGTGAAGCCGAAAGGGGCACCAAACAAAAACGAAGAAAAATTCACTAGAGAAGAGTCCTCCCCCCCCCCCCCCCCCCTTTCCCAATTGCGACCGGGAGCCCCTTGTGCCGGAGTGCTCCAAACGTCAGTTGTCACCGGCGCAACACACGATCTTCACAAACATGTGTCGTTGCAGATGTTGCAGCCTGCGGAGTGGTAGTCAAATAAAACCGGAATCGACGAAATATGCAACCGAACGGGCCGCACGAACCCTGGCGAGACGAAGGAATCCCCGTGTGGAGAATTTATTTATGCTCACCGATGGTGAGCTGGTGGCGGTGGTTGTGCTCTGTCGTTTCAACATTTTTTTCCACGGAGAACACGTGACTTAACGGAACGAAGCCAAGAAGATCAGTTGTTTTGACAAGCGCTTAAACGGCTTGACAAAGTCACGTGCGCGTGGGCAGCCTAATTTATAGCAGTCGATTATTTTTCGTCGACCGTGGAAAACAAACGGAAGTTATGGGGGAAGGTGTTGTGATTTTGAATTGGAGCAAGATTTTTTTTGGAACTTTGGATAGTTTTTCAACAGAATTCACAATTCTGCTGTGGTCAAATAGTTTATGGACGATAATTTCTCGCGGGTCGTCTCAAACATTCCTTTCAAATGGGGTTACAAGTCGGTTATTAGTTAACTGCACGTGTAGAAATCGTTTGACCTAATAGAAGTCAATCAAGCAGAGATGACACGACTCAGTGGTTTCTAACACATTTTGTTTCCAATAATTTTCACCGCGATCTTTCGCAATGATCAGCAAAACAAACGAACTGTCATCGACGAGGAAACTATGTGGAGAACACGGTCTTACAGAATCTTTTCTCGAGGGTCGTCAAAGTGCCCATCTCGAGATGTCGTAACATCAGCATATTCAAACACGTGTTTTCATGATACTGTTAGAACAAGCCTCTTGAATCAATACAGCTTGCTCACTTACACCTTACTCGTTGGCTCAAAGGCTATAACACTTTAGAAAAGCTTGGGACAAATGGAGCATAAAATAGAGTAACACAGAAAAAGATCACCACAAAAAATCTCTTCATCGGCGATGGACACTTCCTCCAGTGCTATGGGCTTGCGTCATCCGCCTTAAGTCGGGAGTCATTAAGGCGTCCCCTGCTCCGAACAAACAATTATCTGCCGGGATTATCCAATAAATTTGATCAGTAAATTTTTATGAACTCTCCTTCCCGCACTCTCGGTGGAGGAACGCGGTGCGCGGTGCCGCTGAAACGATATTCATTCGTTTTTCCACGCCAACGATTACTTAATTTACGTTGGATGCGTCCCATCATGATGCCGTACCGTTTTTCCTTAGTATTTCCCTCCGTAGAGTGCGTGCCAGCCGAGCGGCAGGTTGGACGACATTGGCGATCTTCTCGATGGTGTCTTATTTTTTCCACCGGGCCCGACTGGACCATTCTCCTTTTGTCTCTGGTCTACTTCGGTTGCTAGTCAAGAGGGGCAGATCGCTATCGGATTTTCGGGGCGGTAGAGCATTTCATTCCGAAGACGTTGTGCACCGCCGCTGCTTCTGTTGTTTTTAAATTCCGCTCGTGTGAAATAACGATTTGAAAATCGAACCGGCGGGACCTTTGTGGGGATGTTTTGTTCCTCAAACATTCTGAGAAAAAATAGGAACGCCGAAGAAGACAGTGTACAATCTGTAGTCAATGAGGCATGAGATAGGGAAACCATTTGTGCCCACGGTAGTTGGCTGAAACTGTATCCCGCTTCATGCCATCGACAACAACGGCGCGAATCGTTAAGGATGACTGAAGACCCGGGGCAGCAGACGACAAACAAAGCTACGCGCTGTATCTCGGACGGGACGAGATCTTTGAGATCTTTACCGACAAACGGGGACCTGATCTCAGACGCAGGCGGAGGTATCATTTCACTTTTAATTAATCGTCACGCGTCGGACGACAGTTGCCTTCCGCTGCATCTTGGTCGAGTATTCTGTCTTAAATTGTTTATGGATTTGTGAGGATTTTCGTACACGTTTTGCTTCCAAAGGAGGACTAACATTTGTCAGAGCTACAAGAATCGTCCAAGTCGCTGACAAAGCTAACATTTAAAATACTTATGTTTCGATGATGGGATATCACACCACGGCGACTAGCACACAGATTGTCTAGAAAGCAATCGCCTGCAAGAAAAGACCAACTTTCCCCCTTCGTGCGACTACGTACGCGTTAGGATTTGCCGCGCTCTGAAGTCCACGGGCAGTGCAGTGGAAAAATAAATAGAACTCCAAGAATAGAGCTCAGATTCACTTTCCTCAGCAAGATGCAGCTCACTGGCGTTAAGGCGCTCTCTTTAAGGGTGGCACAGCTAGGACTGTTTATTTGGGTTTCCTTCGGCAGTTTTTCTCGACCGATTATTATTGATTATTATTGGCGGAAGCAAAGGCAATGATGTTCTCGGGCATGCCGATGCTCTCCATTCACTTCGCTTCCTTTGAAGTATCCACTGTTCGATGCAGGAGGAACGGGATTCGATTGAACTACTTCAAATGATCTTCGGATCTATCTCGATCGTAAATGCTAATAAACGAAGCGCGTGGAAATGCCACGCTCTTGCTGACTGGGATGCACCGGCCACGCACCGGGAGTTCTTGGGAATTAATTATTGTTTACGACATAGACACTTAAAACTAATATTATCGGATGATCCAATAACTCTAGACATGTTTTTTCTTCTGTAAATTCGTTCTAACAAATGAACGGCTTTGCATACGAGGGGTGGGTGTTGCAGTCGGAATCAACAAGAACCCAAGAATACGAAAGTTCTTCTGATGGCGTATGTTGTGAAGGGTGCAATAAAACCGTATCTTTATCCAAGTGGAAAGAAGAAGCATTGCCTTTAATAATAATCATAAAATATAGAAAAAGCTCCATAAATATTATCTATCTCAATAAACCATCATTTTAGGGATTCTGTTTGCAAGATTACGATAAAACCTCCGACCATATGCTGTTAACGACAGTGAATACGGTGAAATTTGAAACTGACAGAATTCTTCCGCCGGCAATTTGGCAAAACCGCAATCGTCGGTAGGATGAATCAAGAATTTGTACAGCCGCTCAAAAGAACTCAAAGGAACAAGAAAAAAATCCTATTATTTTATTCTCAGAAACTAGATGATAGCGATGACCAACTGTGGGTTTTCTTCTGTTGTTGCAAGGGTTTTTTTAGCAGTACAATTTTCACGATTTTGAGGGGCAAACTCTTTAACGACAGCATACATTAACTATATTCTGCTCTGCTGACAGCAGTGTTTAAAACTATATTATGCTGAGCATGCAGAATTTTGTTGAATGAATGAAAAAAAAAAAAGAAATTGTCGACCTTTCTACCACATTCCATCTCCAATAACGTTATACGGACGTGCCCGCTTGTGTAGACATATGATCGGAACGTGGAGGGTTTTGTTTTTCGTTCGCTCGTCTAATTTTTTGTCATAGTTTGCAATATTTTTTGCTTAAACCGTGCACGATTAAATCTTAGTTTTTTCGTACACTCTAGTTGCTTCGACGTTCGCGTTTACGACATTTTTAGGAGCTCGTACGTATCACGCTGGAACGAAGCGCGCGTGGTTCAGCGAGTTCAAGGTAATTTAATGCGATTGCACGACCGAAATCGACCGAGGGGTCGTAGCCTTTTTCGGAGACCCGGTTTCGAGTTCATCATTCGAAATGGACGGGAACTACGCGGCAACCGCAAGACGTCGGACCGACCAATTCCGCACACTTGGTGGTGAGCAAATTTTGGACCGATTCAATCCGTCCCTTGGCCTCTGTGTTTCCGGTGGTGGGAGCAGATCTAAGCATCTAAAATGTAAAAAGGGACAACCTAATCGGCTTTATTCTGAGTTCCCCGACGCTTGCTCGGACGGGAACGGACCATCCGGTGTCACCGAAGTACCGGAATAATACACACACGCTTCTTCTAAGTGCGGTTTTTTTGGAATTCGAATAAACATTTCGTCACTTTAGTATCTTCGTACCGAATAACGTGCAGGATTTCTCCGAGGATGGGATTTTGGGTGGAATATATTTGAAAAATTCTGTCCTTTAATTTGCGTTCTCCGTACGCTATTCTGAAGGTGTCAAGTAAGAGCTTTTCCCTACGTTTTACATGGAGGGATGCAAGGAAGGCGAAAACCGCTTCCGGAAACTCACATTAGGGTGGTCATAAGCAAACACTACAAGGACAAGGAGTGTGAAATATAAATCGATATGTTTTAATTTTATCACAACTTCCAAAAGCATGCGAAATTAAAAACACCTTTACACGTGCTCAAAAATACGTCTGCATCAGCATAAAGACTGCAACAAGGGAAGAGGTCTCCACGTAAAAGAATCGAATCAGCGAAAAAAATGTGCCACGGGTGACTGTTATGAAGCAATTGAATTTTCCTCGTCTCGTTGCACATCAAAAGGAAGCAATGGAAAGGATAGAAAAAAGAAATACTGCCGAACGAAATACTCCCAACCTCAACGATTGCGCCATTGCGAAGAAATCAAAGGAGCCTTGCTGGACCAAGAGACGCCAACACACGGATGGATAGGCATGGACTTTCGTATGTTTCCGACACGCAGTGAAACAGAGTTGTAAAATTGTGCACGATTGGGTCAAGTCGATTTACGAGATTTTGTAACCGACCTCTAGCGGCGGCCTCGCTCTGCTGTGCCTCCGCAGCTTGCTGATGGCCATCAATATGGCAAGATGATTGTAAATTGTTATACTGTCCCCGTTAGTTGTACGCCCTTTTCCTCCAGACTCGTCGCTGAAAAGAAGACAATCATGGAATCTACCTTGACGATCCAGGAGGTTGTGTAGTGCGGTGACCATAAAACGCTCACATCCCATAGGCTTCTCATCAGTGGAACGCCCAGCAACACACGGAAAACCCCTTTCAGAGAGGGCTGTAAATATTTCCTAGCTCTAACGCTCACGCTAGTCGCTGATCTTTCACGAAGGAATTCGTGGGTTTTAATTGGGTTCCGATCCCGATGGGCGCTTTGCGGCAGAAGACAAAAAAAAAACGCCGGGTGACATAAACGATGCCCTAATGAGGTTGGCACTCGAGCGGTGTTTGTGTGTGTGTTTGAGGCAGGGATTGTGTGGTTCGATGAAACAGAATTTATGGTTGAAGTTTGAGAATGAATTGGAAAGCATCCTTCTTCCCCCGTCCGACCTTCAAATCCCAACAGCGAGCATGCGTAATCAAAGTCCATTCGAAATTCGTTGGTGTTGTCGGGCGAATGAATGATCTGTTCTTTTCTAGAATAAAAAAGTGAAGAAATCCAACCAAACGATCAGGTCACTTCACACGAGAAAGTAGGTCGAAGAGCAGACTGCAAAAGCAAAGGCGGCATTTTATGGTCCTTATCAAAAGACATGCTTTGACAGCCGTTAAAATGAGACCATTCACGAAGGCACGATGAACATTGCACCGAATGTGAGAGATTGGCATGTTTCCAGTTTAGTTCAGTTTTTGCCAGTTCGTTGAAAAAGTAAACGAGATTATACTGAGGTTATCATACGTTCCGAACCCACGGCTTATGCAACTTCTGGGACCCCTTGCGCAATTAAAATTAACTGATAGCAGCGAGTTTGACTTTGGATTAACAAAAATCCTTTTTGTTTTTGCTTCCTTCCAGTTCCAACAAAACGCTGGCCCTCTGGCAAATGGCCACACCGAAGTACCTGATGCAAATAATCTACAACAGCGACGGCGAGATGATGGACTGCGAGTACGTTCGGCAGCGTCCTATGGTGCAACAGTTTCACACACGCTTCTACGACGAGTTCGCACAGGCGCGGGCACGCAACTTCACGTCCCCCTTCAACGTGCCCAATGGAGCCGGGTACCACTCGCTCGTGTCCGACCACGACTTCCGCGAGTACATCGATCACGACGTGGTAACGCCCGAAATGGACGAGCTGCAGTACAACGCCTACGAGTTCCCGGCCGGCGTGCCGGCTTCCAGTTCCGGTATCGATGCATTCGGCATGCGCAATCTCACCTACATTCCACTGCGCGACCGGGCGGACATCCCGCAGGAGTTGGTGGGCCAGCTGAATTTTCACGAGCTCAAGCAGCGGTGCAACGTGCGACACATGCAGCTGAAGGAGATCGCGACCGGATTGCGCAGTTCCGATCCCGAGAACCAGCGGATAGCGAACGAGAAGCTTCAGAGGTAATTATCCACGGTGGTGATTACGCTTAGCCACTCTCCCAAGAGACCACCTTATTATCCTTACCACCCACCTACCTCTCTCATGGTGTCATTGAACTAACAAAAGCATAGCTCCACATCTTTCCTGCACCTCCGAAAAACCCTAGTCCCCACTGTTTCCCGGGACAGTTCTCTGTATCACCAAACGAGACGGGATTGCACATCGTTTCCATTTCCTCTGCTAAGCATGCACATCCGGTTTGCCGTGCATCGTGAATCATCACCAGCACCACCACCACCACCACTACCGTCGCCGATCAAAACAATCCTTGAGGGGAAGAGAAAAAAAGACGCGAAAAAACACGTTAAACCAACAATATTCCAAATTTGCCTTGCTTACCTTCAAAATGTTTCGATCACACCATTTTCGGCAACTTTGGCCAATGCCAGTGGCAAAGATTTGCACACAAAACACACACTCGCTTGCGCCTGCAAAACAACAAACTGTTTCTCCACGGGTTCGTTTCTACACTACGCACGCAAATCACCCGTTCGGTGCACAAACTCTAACCCCGCGTAAACCCTAACTACTAACAGGAAGTTCCGAAGGCGAAACGAAAACTGGATTGCTGCTGGAGTGAGATAGACGGAAGTTGCAAACGGTAGAGGTCGCGGACCCGCATCGTTTATCTCGCTCCAGCCGCTCTCGGACAGGTGACAGAAAAAGGTCCAATTAGAAGTAGAAAGGTTGCTCCAACGGTGTAGGGGAACAAACAAAAAAAGGATAGGTTGGATTCAGCAACAAGGGAATGTAGCGAAAAAGTGACAGTCTAGCGAAGCAACTGTAACATTTCTCCGTCTGACGTTCGCGGCAAGATGCGCGACGGATTCCACGAACGGAATTCTATCGCGCGATGCTCCCCCACTACACGATGTTGGTCAGAGCCGACAGCAACTGAATGGCCGAGCCCCCGCAAATCGTATCCCCATCGAACGATGTATCCACACGGATGTTGCGCTCCCCAGCCACGCTACGTCTTGGTCCGTAGCAAAGTGACGTTGGCGAACGGGAAGATGACGTCGTGATTCGACATTGCGTGCGTGCCATACTTCCCATAAATCACACCGAAACACGCTCCGAGAAACCGGTCTAGGGGTGCGGTTTGTTTTTAGCTTTCCTCATCGCTCCTTTGCGAGAAATTCCATAACCCGCTCCCCCCGAAACGTTTCCGCGATTCAGATGACGAAAGGTGATGAAAGTCATCAGGTGTATTGGGGGGTTTTTTTTGTGTGGGCAAACTCGCCCTACCCCCCGGCATTCGATTAATCATTCGATCGTGAAAACATGTCGACGCTATGATGGACGCTTCCTTATCGCCAACGGAATCGGTTGTTTTTCCTTCCGGACGAACATTAGTGGCAATCGTTTGTTACTGTTTTGTTTTCTTCAATGGAATGTTACGTTGGTGGTTGGATCGAAAGATATTTTCTGGTGAATGCATCTTGGGAAAGGTATTAAAATTAAAATGGAAAGGGTAACTTTAAATTTAGGAAAAGCAAATACATAATAATACAAGCCATAGCTGTTCAGTGAATTTACTAAATAGCAAGCAAACCGTTTCATCAAAATTCCAGTAATTGTTTAAGGAGTCACTTTCCACGATTAGAATTCTAACGTTTTCCATGCACATAACCTACCAGCACTAACTAGTACTAACTTAAATATCTGATCATCAGAAACAAGAAATGTTTGAAGTTGTTCCTGTTGCCCCCTAACCGTTCTTTTGTCAATTTTTTGTAAATTATAAGATAACATTAGTTGCCCCTCACGAACGACTGGTCAATTTGATTAACTGTTGAATTTTTATTTTCGTTTCTTTCCATATTTTTCGTATATGATTTGCTTCTTCTTGAATTCGCGTTAACCGCGTGCGCGACTTACGCAACACGCCCCGATTCGACTAAACTAAACCACTATCCGTTAACCGATCCGAACATATGCGCACCGGTAGGCACAAACGTGCGATCTCAGACTGGTTCCTGTCGCCGAACACGAAATGGTGCGGCAAGGGACATTCGGCCGCCCTGTACCACCAGCTGGGGGGCGCATCCCGGGCGGACATGTGCTGCCGGAAGCACGACCACTGCAAGCTGATGATACCGGCCATGGGCACCCAATTTGAACTGTTCAATTTCCGTCCCTTCACGATCAGCCACTGTAGCTGCGATACGAGGTTAGTCTTGCGCGTTTTGGGGCCTTCCTTCGGCGTCACTGGTTTGCGCCTTCAAATCGAGCTTTCTCAGAAGGCACGAAAGTGTTCGAACAAGGGGAAGAGATCTTTCCAATTGATTGAATGAGAGAGAAAGAGAGAAAACGAGGGACACAAATCGCCAAGGGTATAATTTTATAGCAGGAGAAGAAAACGCGGAAAGCCGTCCACAGGTGTTTCATCGGCTCCGTGTGCTTGAGGAGCTCCTCCCGGTACCTGGTATGATCGTCAAGATTTTCTCCATGTGGCTTATCGTGCGAGTGCAATTTCTGTAAAAGCAACACTGTACCAGGTAAGCCCAATCTCGGTGAGATTTTCCCCTCGGTGATGGTAGTGGTGGTGATAATGATGTAAAAAAAAGAAGAAGCAATACGTTGCCGTCAGCAACCTGATGTTCCCGATATGGATGCTATGTCGTACAACGTATCCTTTGGTAGAGGAATAGCCCATCCGTTCCTGGCAGTGAAACGGTACGGGCGTCCCTAAACTGTTCTCCTGACTCGATGATCCTTCTCGGTATTATCCTATCCCTTCTTTAAACCCACCCTGTTCCCATTCCCTGGCGCTATGAATATGAAGATAAATGACACATTTCCTTTATCCAGTGTCTTAATCTTCTTTTTTCCTTCCAATCAACACCTGATAAACATTCAACCGACGACCGAAAACTATCACACACTGTAATCAATAATTAAATTATTCTTCCCTTTTAAACGGAATAAAAAAAAAAACCCAAACATCAAACAGGCAACGACGCGATCTGTCCGACATGCTGCGCGTTCCGGGCACCAAGTGGTGCGGCAAGGGTTGGAGCGCTCGGAACTACGTCGAGATGGGCGGCTACTCGAAGGCGGACCGGTGCTGCCGTCAGCACGATCTCTCCTGCCCGTTCTGGATACTCGGCTTTGAGACCAAGTACAGCATGTTCAACTGGCGCGTCAACACCCTGATGCACTGCAGCTGCGACGAGAGGTAACTGGGCATTGCTGTGGGCATTGCCAGGGCGGGTGACGTATATTTATGTTGGCTGAGTGGAGCCACCCCCAAGGAACGCGACAACGATCATTTATACTTTTTTCCCCTCTTCTGCCCGCTATGTGTTATTAAGTGTAATTACTTCGCAGCCTTACGATCCTTTAGCTTGCTCTGCTGGTCGATGAGCATTTTGTTTTATGGAGTTAACACAGCAGTTAGCAGCCATAAAACACGATATATATTGTGCAGGATAGATGCACATTTGTTAACGTCAATCATCGTCTTTTAGTGTATATGAATTTTAAAATCGTACTAAGTGAAAGCTGGTGTGGTCGCGATCTTTCCATCTGCACCATGTAACCACGAATCGTTTCACTTTGGGATCGCAAATCCTCCAAATTCGGCGTAAAAAAAAACACAACCACCACTTTCAACTGCAAGGCTCATGTGTATAAGTTGAACACGATTCCTGATAAACGATTAGCTCGACGGAGCTCCCGCCGGTGCATTGTGGTACACGCGTTCCGTGATGATTGATGACCTTTCTCCTGCAACGGTCGATAATTTGTTACCGGCTCGACCTCGGTAGCCGCCCACCAGCCGCACCTCGGCCCAAGGCACAGCTTTTAAGCAACCGAAAGGAGCTCGATCGATCGTATGATCAAAATTGATTATAATGGACGATGCTGTCGATCATTTTTTTACAAAACGCCGCTTGTCCGTCCTTGGGTTGGCTTTTGGGGTACGGGAAGGAAGAAAATGAAGGTATGGGTTGCTGTAGTTTAATTGAAACATCACTAAGAGCAGCGATCTCCCGTGACCTCCGTATCGCGAGTATCATGTTCGATCGGTCGAGTATCGGTTTCGATTTCGTCCGGTTGCGGTTTAGCATTCCTTGAATAATTTGAATCTGGAACAGTTAAAAGCAAAGAACACACCATGGAACCGATGGAGTAGCGTGAGCTAAAAAAAAACATTTGTAAGCGACTGGTGAGAACGTTTCCTTTCCCAACCAAATAACTTCCCATTGTTGGAAAGCTGGCAGTATCAGAGCGCTGATCTATGCAACTCGCATAGATCTATTAAATTGGTTAGCTGTTAACATGGAGGAGCAGATCAATCAATTTGGTGGTGCGGAAAGTGGCCAGATCAAATGGAACGATTGATTTTTGATATCTTGGATCTTAGACGGGCATCATTTCTAATTGTCACGCTCTAATGGATAGGTTACAGTTTCGCCATTCTGGGCGATTAGATAAAATCTTCTTCAGCGGTGCATAATTTCATGCTTTGTTTCTTAATGTGCATGTCCATTTCAAGCATATGTAATATGGTGATATGGATTAGGTATCAGATTTCAAAGATATTACTGAAAAGTTCTTTCGACGCTTCAACCAAAGAATTGTATTGAACAAAGTGACGAGACTAAACAAGAAGAAAGAGTAATAGCACATTCCGAGCAACTTTACGTTAACTTAATCATGTGTAGATGAAACGGTAAAACCTAGCGCAATGCGTCATGTAGAGCTCCCTTTGACGCATTTTGCTTATGCGAATCATTACTAAATTTCACATTCAGTGATCGAACGTGTACGGCAAAGGAAGACATAAACAAAAAAAAAACTTCTAAAGCAATCAACTTGACCCAAAAGAGATGCAGCAAAAAAATATTCTCATCCCGACACTCATTAACGTCGACTTTTCATCAATTAATGCGGTTTGCGTACGTGGAGACGATTGACGTTTGGTCTAATTACTTCGTAAGATGGCAAGCCCCTGCCTATCGGTAGCTATCGGCATTTCAGCTTGTCGAGGAAAAGGAAGAAAACTTCTCCTTAAAAGGAGCTCATTCGAGATAGTTATTGCGGTTCTAGAACTAGGTATTGCAGCAGGAAAGGAAACAGGGATGACTACACAGTTTCGAAAAGAAAGCAAGAAATCATAAGAGCGTTTCTCAAGTTGAAGTAGAAACCTATGGGGTAGTTAAATCCTGCCGCACTTCAAGCGGCAAAAGAACAAAAGAAAATCCTATCCTTAGACCAACGGAAAGGGAGTGTCCAACCGAAGCCCCAAATGGCAAGTAGGGCAGATACACCACCGTACGGTAGGTACACTAAGAAGGATTGACACAGTTTCACGGGATGCTGTTTATTTTAACCGTGTTGGGACGAGGTAGCAGAACGTGTTTGATGTTTATCTCCACTGAGATGTTGGAGTGGTGGTACCCGAATACATCCCTGGCGGTCAAAATGGTTTCCGATACTGTGGCAACAATCGATTGACCGTGCCAAGTCTTGCTACACTTCAAATAAATCACTGTACACAGTTTTTTTTATAAACTTCCCTTTCTTCCTTCGAATGCTTCGCTTTGAGAACTCGGCGTTTTCTGGGGCCTATTTATTTAGGCTTCCTGACCTTCAAGAGAACTCGAGTCGGAAGAAAGGGATCACGCGTTTTCTGACCGCTTAATGATGCGTACCCTTCGTTCACACCCAATCGAACGCTCAGCGAAGGTAGTTGAAGGGAAAAACGGAGTTAACAAAAAAAAAAAAAACAACATGCGTGATCTCGGTAACGCACCGTTGCTTAATCTACAGAACGAACCCTACGCCGTCCTTTCCCGGGATCCCGCACTTGGTCACCACGGGCTTAAAAGCGCCATTTGCTACGGGGTGGGAAATTCTTACGACGATAGGGGCCGTTCACGAACACACACCCGGTGTACGGTGGCCCTCGAGGGCTCCGATTGGTTTCGTTTGTGTACGCAGGAAACCCGTGTTCACGCTCCAGGACCTGTGGTTCGATAATTGATTGACTAAATAGACCGCGGGTCTTGCCTGGTAGGTGGTGGCAACTGAAGCCCTTCCATCTCTAGTGAGTGCGCTACCCAGCGGGAATCAAATGACTCGGATACGGCAGTCTGCCATGCCACAGAGCATGGCTGCCTGTCAGCAGCCGAGTTTTGACTGGCGTCAGTTAAATGATTGGATGGACGATTGCTGGTCTCCTTCTTATGAACAGTTTATTAAAATATCATCCTGTACTTAAACTGGATAACAACACATTGAAAAGCACATCAGCATCAGAAAATTGAGTCATCAAGTTGAAGCTTTATGATTAACTGATTTCAACCACAGTTGGAGATACAACCAGGAACATTCTGTTCATTCAAAGAAACAAAAGACTTCAATGGTGCGCATCAAGAAAGGAAAAATCTCAACCTTAATACTTTCACCAGGTAAAGTGTATGCTTGAAGATATTGTGATAATCAATTCCTTCGGTATTTTTACCACGTCCCCCTGCCAACAAAACTAGGTTACTATTTCAAGCAATTTTTCATAAAACATTCCCTTACGTTGGGAAGCTGAAAGTCAACGAAATTCTAAATGAAAAGGGGGAAAGAAACCAGAAATCATAACCCGATTGGAGACCGGAGTGAAAAGAACGAACACAGATTATTAATACCACTGCTATTAATTTTTGGGCGATATGATATGTTCGGCGGGGATCCTTGTAGAAATTAGGAAATGCACGTGGAGAAAATGTTGTTTTTATCGTCTGCTCATTATTTCATTTCTTCAAGATGCTTTCTTCTTTCGATGGAAAATATGATACGCACAAGAAGAAGAGAAATAGTATGTCCATCTGAGACTCCAACGAAACAATTACTTTGCTAGGAAAAGTATCTTCTATGGGAAGTTGTAGAGAAAAAAACCGACATATAACATCTGGATAGAAGAGACAGAATCAAAGAGACGGTGGCTTTCAATGGCCAAGAATCCGGAACCGATTTGTTCTAGCCCATAGCGAGGCCGTGCACAAACGGGTCAGAACAGAGAAATGCTCACCATCATCGAGCGGTGAAGATTTTTATCAGAAAGACGGACAAATTGATCAAGAATGGGAATTAATTATCAAGATGGTATCGTCGTGAGTGGTCGTAGGGAAGAAAGATATCAAGTATTTCTACGGAGTTCAGAGCGACACCCCTTCGCTTCAGCGTAATACATCCGTCATACCTCCTAGGAACATTTTAACCCTGCCGGACGCGATTAGCCTTTGTTGACACCTTAAGAAAACAAGAAATAGTTGTCTCGGGTGAGCAGTGCGCAAAACGACGCCACCAGAATAAGCGGAGACGACACTTTTTGGAGCGGCGGCGGGGCAAACGGCGTCCAGAAACGGGCGCACGTCTTATGCGTCGTCGTCATGATTGTCTGCAATTTATGGTTTCGCATAAATACGGCATCACCTTCAAAAGGAGCCTGGCATCCCGCAGCCCAGCGCGAGATACGGAAGCAGAGAGCGCTCAGAATCCCGGCCCATTCTTCGACACCGGGTGCGCAAAAAAAAAAAAAAACCTAGGCCTAGAACGTGCACCTCTTCCAGGCGGATCGCCTTCAACAGGGGCGTGCAAGAAAGTGATGCCCACTTGAGAAGTGCCTCTCGACGGCCGACTTCCGGCACCAGAGACCATTTCTCCAACGGTTTTTGCATTTCTTTCCCTTACCACTTGAGCGGGGGAAAGTGTGCCGTCCTGACGCGATTGGTCATGGATTGGTGTTGCTACAGTTTCCGGCCATTTAACAGATTGGCACAATCCGGGCAGGCCGTTTGAAGTTTGCTTTTCCTCCCGTACGGCAGCCGCCGCAACCGGCAACCGAAGCGAATCGCTTCCGAAGGGCTGAAAAGTGGACATCTGTCATTGATTTCCGAACCACCGGCCATACTCCCATGTGAGGTCGTCCTCAGGCAGCAGTTCCAATCGCCCCGAATCGGTTCAGTTAGGGTAGCCGTTTGCCAGCTGGCCTGTACGGGAACCCGATTTCATGATCATAGATAAATTTGTCATAATCTATTAGCCACCGCAGGGCCATAGGTATCGGGAAGCACTGGTGTATTTGATTGATTGTACGTATTCGGTTCTTTCACTGCATACAGGGTCGACCCTTGTTTGTGGGAAACTCAATACGACACAAGCACACCAATTGTACATCATAAAATGTACAACACTATCACTATCCGCGAAATGGATACGGACAATAATCCGGTTTGTTAAAGGTGTTTTAGTCTAATAATTAAATTTTATTAATTCATAAAGATGATTGGAAATTGGAAATGTAAAAACCATCTACGCTACAGAAATGAGGGAATTCAATAGAAGCATGATGCCTTACCAAAATGTGCTGCGGTGCAACAGCTCCGACAATGCTTCCATTCAAGTGGCAATAAATGTTTACCGATGGTAGATAACTTTACCCCAAACGTTCGACAGCGGTGCCTCATCAATCGTGGCTTCTTGCGAAATGAAGAGTGCACTGATAAAAAAAAAACGTAACAGAAGCATAGTGAACCATTTCGATCGTTGCATCGTTTGCGGGGAGATAGGAAATGAGTTTCAGTTGCTTCAACCATCATCATCGATTCCGCTGCTACTGAGGAGGAGCAAATCGTGAAGAATTTAACCAACCAACTCTTGCGGTGGAGCTATTTCATTGCCGCTTACTTTAAACATTCAATCACCAGCACGCTTATCCACTCGATTTCAAGTGCTGCTGCTAATCATCCGCGCCACTTGGTGGCCCTCGCGTATCCCTCTCCTTTGCTGTACATCGCGCAGCCTGGAGACGGCCTGTGATCTTAATTAAAATCATCAACTTTTGCGCCACTTGTCGGCTGGGCTGCCTGAGCGCCATTTATCCCGGCTTCCCGACAACTGCATCACTCTAACCGTGGCGCTTTAAAGTAGCCGGCAAACGGGTCGCGGGGGAACAGCACAAGAAAACAACAAAAGTAGCAAGCATCTGCCCTGTTTGCTTTTGTTTGGGATTTGCACTTTTTTCCTCTCCTCCTTGGCCTTCAAGAAAACATTTCCTACATCAGAGAAAAAGGTTCGAGACTACCCAAGGTGTGAGTAGAGGAGCAATTGTGTTGAAAAAAAAAAGAAAAAGATGCCACTCAAAAGGATCCCAAAGGAAGGGAACCTCTGTGCAAAGCGTGGTGCCGAATGGATTGACTTTTAAATCCTTGTACAGTTGCGCACCGCACCATCTTGCCGAGTTATGACGCTCTCCTAGAGGCGGCCACCTGATAGAAATGTGACAAAGGTGTGGCACGGAAAATGGTACAAGTTCTAACAAGTAGAGAAAAACGAAAACCTTCAGCTAAATGGCTCCGCTGCGGAAACTGGGAGAATCGTCGCGGAAGGGCGAACAACGGCGACATTTTTGTAAGATTTGTCTCCGTGTGCGCTTCTTTAATGTTTTGTCAGAAGTCGTCCGCCGTCGAACAGCTTCACGGGGGACAATAAAACTGTCACCGGCAGAGGAGGATGCTTTTGGTCCTTTTCGAGAATAGAAGCGAAGGGTGTATGACTAACCTTTCGTACGTGGTGCTTGCGATTTTATGGAATCGTTCCCGGGGGCATATAAATCGTCGTAGGTCAGTAGAATCACACCTGCAGGTTTTTGTTTCTTCTCCTCCTGAGTCGATGAACATCATCCGGTGCGGCAATGAAGCATCTCCTGGGTCCGGGTACAGTTACCTAGAAGTACAGCAAAAGAAAACGAGTTAAATACTGCGTCTAGAGTTTCCGAGCGTGAGATTCGTTCTCAAGTAAAGCGAAAACAAACGACACTCCTGGGAGAAGGGAATCAATTGACACATTCGCACATTCGCCTAATGGGGTGAGGAAGTGGATATTAATTGGTTTAATCTTAATGACGGTCACAGAACACGTGCAAGGATACGGGACGTTCACTGGTAGTTGGGACATTGGCGATTCCGCGAATAGTTTAACTGCATACACATAACTATTTACTGGCGGCAATGAGCTGGTGCCGCATCTGTTCACCCGGTGCTTCTTTTGAAGAGTTTGGGGCATAACTTCTACCTCTGGGTGTCGCCGGCACCCCTCCTCGATTGGACCACATCATTGAGCCTAGCGGTGAACTGGCAAAGTGTGCTAATGGCAGTTTTATGCGTTCGCCAGGCCTGGCCGGGAATAGTTGAGTCATAAAAGCAATCAGCCATTCCGGAAGCATTGCGCAATGCGTTTTCCCGAACGTTTGGAGTCCTTGAACGATTCCGTGCGATTGTGATTTAGTTGAGAACTTTGATCGCCCATCCCCTCACGCGGCAAAGTTTTTCGTGGCAAAATTTTCTCGATGCGCACTTCACGAAAAAAAAAAATGGATCTTTTGGATTTAATCTCTTTTCCATGGACCACCGGTGGTCCCTACGCGGTTTCCCTGTTCTCAACCTTTTAACCGTGCTTCTAGATTGTGTTTGCGACGCAAAAAACTTGCAATGCACGTTCGAAACAGACAGCTCGAAATGGGAAACATAAAATCACTTTGTGAAATCGGCCAATCGACACCTTTTATTGGTTTCGAGTGCAACATCTCACAGATAATAATCTTCAATAATCCGTTTAAGGAATTAGACGATACTGGATTTTCTTTTTATCGCACGCCAGTTGTCACTCTCTGTTCGCAGATAAATGAAACAATGTGTCAAAAATTCTATTGGTTTGACAACGGGAGGGTCGAAACAAAATATCTAACAAGATTACGATCTTTCAAGCAACTGCTACCGTTTCCCTCAAGTATTTCGGGGAAACGGAGAGATTTTGTAGTATTGAATACCATCCACTATCTTTGAGGTGATCTAGCAAAGAGAAAAAGCAAGGCTGGATATTGAAGATGAAGAATAGTAGTGTATCATTACAAACCATAAATTGATCATTGATGAACAGGCATTATATTGCGATAATGGGTTTTTTTAATTCTATAGCAAAGCTAGTAAACATTTAAAGTATTTTTGTTTGCACATTTTTAATTTGATTTCTATTTTTATTTCAGCTACAACCTACAGTGCGAAAATGGGATTTAGATTTTATGCGATTTGATGTTTCTCTCTTTCTCTCACAAATCTTGCCGTTGTTTGAATTTACATTCTCTTGCTCTCTTGTTTGATTGCTATATAATTTAGAACAAATTTTAATAAAATTGCATAATCATCAACGTAATAACCATATGCCTTTCTTCCAACTTGCAGGTTCCGAACCTGCCTCAAGATGGCCGACTCGAGTGACGCGAATCTGGTCGGGAAACTGTTCTTTAACATTGTGCAGATGAAATGCTTCGTGCTGAAGCCAGAAACGGTCTGCGTGAAGCAGTCCTGGTGGGGCAAGTGCGAGAAGAAAGTTCGTCGGAAGCGGGCACACCTGCGTGACAATCGAAAATTCTAAGCAGCGCCCCTGGAACCCCTCTAGGATCCCCTGCGTAAAAACATGTTGTTGTACAACATGTTTCGTTGTTATTCTTTTTTTTAAACCATTTTACAACTGGCCCTGTTATTAAATGTGTACGATACATATTTATTGCTGCCGTTCCTTGTGGCCGCGTTCCTGTGGGATAATTGCTGCTCCGACTGCGAGGAGTTGTACTATTTAGTTTTCTAGCAGAAGAAAGATTAAAAAAAAAACAAAAACGTTTCCCGACCTTCAGCTGTTTGGACTCAGCGGGTGGGTGTAGTGAAGAATGGATTCCTATTAGATTCGTAAGCCAGCAACTTACAAGTGTGATCAAATCAAACTCGGGATAGCGAGTAGCAGTTAATCGTATTAACTGGTCAATGTGTAATTGTAAAAGAAAAGAAAAATAGTATTCAGTAGCCTATCGTACAGCCGCAATGATCTGATATAGGGTTAATACACAATGATGCACACTGCTGCGCAGAGGCGCAAAGGGTAGTATTATTAAAAGTAAAGAGTATCGCAAGAAGACAAGCTTCTCAGTGCGGGACAATTATGATCATGATATAGGACGAATTCCATGACGTAAATACATTTAATCATACTAACACTATAATCCGGAGGCGATACGTTACAGAGTTTTGTCCTACACGACAGCTAGGAAGGCGATAAAATATCTCCACATGAAAGTAAATAAGTATGTAATACAAACTAATGTAGCGGATAACATGTATACTACCGATGAGCAGTGTTTTTTTTAAATAGAAGGACTTGCAATATGTTAATTAGAATAATTTATTTTAATTATAAGATCGAGGTTCCGACAACTGTTGGATACTTGGAGACTCATTGACCACAAGGGTACCGCAAAGGTAAAAGCTGTAGAAACTATTACAATTTGTACATACAAATACTGAGACGATAAGTGTAGAAAACTTGTTTCTAGTTAGGTGACAGATCGTGTAAACGTGTAAATAAATGCTTTAACTGTAACATGTAAAAAACCCTAAAATCAAAACTTAGCATTACTGGTGATTTGTGACTCGTGTGAATCGAATCGTTGAGTGGGAGGGTGTTTGAAGGTGAGAAGTATGATTGTAAAAACCCCAACACATATGTTTCTCGTAACATTAAACTGTATAGGTCATAACGAAAGGAGTATGTAAAGGTTAAGCACGTACGTAGACAAATATTATAACAAACAAAATTACAGAAAAAAAAACTTGAAACATAAAATTACCGACATGATATGAACATATGAAAACCCAACTATTACCGTCACGATCAAAAACTTCGATTAACCCTGTTCCAGTGCAATCCTTTGAATTGAAATAAAAAAAGTTTATAAACATCAATAAGTCTCGCGTATATATAAGACAGCTTGTTTATTTATGGATCCGATTGAAGCAATGTCGTGCTAAATTTGCATCCTAGTAAAAAACATTACATAAAAATTCAAAGTCATTATAGCATCAACCGATCATTTCATTTGGACCCTGCCCGGCCAGAAAGGAATCGCAAAGCTAACTTTAACTTTAGGAAGGTGAAATTAAATAAAACACTTTCCTTGACGTGAAAGACTTCGTTGATTTAGATTTTAGAAAAAGTTCGAATGCTTTGTAAAACTGCATGTACTCGATTATTCTCAAGGTATGTATTAATAATCTACTGTATAGCCCCTTAAACGGATTCAAACAAGTTCAAGTTCCTGACACAATCCGAAAAATAACTGATTCAAACTGATTCAAACTAAATTCCTGAAATCCGAAAGATCAATTCAATTTTCCACGAAAAAAAAGCACACATACAAACTTCGGTTCTAAACTTATTCAAATTAGATTCCTTACACAATCCGAAAGATCACTTAAATTTTCAGAGCCGTTCAAACATCAAACTTTTCAACAAATTTTGAATGTGTGCGACCACGCATCACTGAAGAACGGCTGGACCGTTTTGCGTCGTTTTTGTTTCATTGTGTTCGTCTTGACATAAGACAGATTAATGAGGTTAAAAGGTTTAAAAAGCTGGCGATATCCCATAATATTCAAAATTTTCGCAACACTACACTACGTCTATTATGGTTGTTGGGAAGGCAGTTATCAAATCTCTATCAAGTAAAGCGACACTGCCTTTCTGCCAACCACTCTGCTTTTAATTTTTTTGTGGAAACCCAGAAAAATGGAAAACAGTCCGGCTTTTTAAATCTTGAACTCGGAGAAAGTCAACGTAATTACAGGGAACTTACGTCGAAAAATAGAGGTCAGGGGTGTAAAAAGATAATAAAATTTACACGTAAAAACTTTCCAAAACATGCGAACGTTGCTCATGGAGAAGAAGAGCATTTTCACGCAACGGTCTAGAGAAGAACTCCCAGAAAGTTAACGTTAGTTCAGGGAACATACTTTGACAAATAGAGGGATGAAAAAATATACCATAAAAATATTTATCGAAAAATCTACACATTTCCCGAGCAAGCTTGTTTAAAAAATTGCGGAAAGAAAACAACATCAAATTTGATTTACGTGTAACTGTCGGTGTACACGATGCGAACTCGCTGCGAACTCTTCGTGCGAACTATATGGAGATGACAAGTTCGCTAGTTCGATGCGTGTAAATTAGTTCGCTCGTTCCCTGCTTCTTATTCTTTCTAACTTTATCTGTCATAGCATGTCAAATGCGCGCCAAAAACCGTTAACTGTACGGTAAACATTATTGTTTGTACTTACATTTTAACAAATATTAAGCACAAAATGATAACTTTACTTTTCATACACCAAACCACACCATACAATCAAAACGATTGATGTTTGTTTACAAAATGTGGTTCAAAATGAGCTGTCAAAAGTTCGAAGCGAGTTCGCAGCTCAAGTTCCATCGCTTGCGGGAATGGAGTTCGCACGAGAGTTCGCAGCGAGTTCGCAACGTGTACACCGACAGTAACCCGGGCTCAAGCCGGACATTTTCATTTGTGGTCCGTGCACGTGTAGCATACAAGCTGGTAGCAATGAAAGCTGTTATGCTTTTTATGCAACATACTGACACGTGGAACCATTGTGTTAGTCGTACGAGACTGCAGATGGCGCTACCATACAGGATGCTAAAAATAGAAACAAGGCAAACACGCTACCTGTGAGTGTGTGTATGTGCAGTCGCTTTCTGAGAAACTGTTCGCGATTGAATACAGCCCTTATCGACTGGGAGCGTGGCGTCTCCTGTAACACGGCTACCCGTGGGTCAGGTTACGGACTGATTTGAGGGCGGGAGCACTGAGCACTGGACTAGGCCATGTTGACGGGACGTCCGCACTAAGCTGGCCGTCAATATGGGTGTCATGGAGGAGTCCGAGACATTCAGGTTGGCTAAGGAGAGACAAACCGAGCGAGGGGTGAAAACCAGCAGCTAAGAGTCTCCGCGGCAAGCAGTAGTGGGATCGCGTCCCGGAGTGGACTGCCAGCGCCAGCCCGTCCAATACAGTCACACCGTAATCTTTTTGCAAAAATCTTTTTTCTTTTACCGGAAAAAAATTTTTTACAACAGAGAAAAGAAACACTTCTAACGGAAAGTGCGGGGCGTAAAAATGTATGAACATAAAAATTCTCATTATTTTCCACCATTAAAAACATAACGGATTGATGGCATATTCTGTTTGTAACACAGTCCTTGTGCCGGGCTGAGCTGCTCTATTCTGCCCATTACCCTGCACGCACATATATTAGAATGTTGTATATAGGTATTGTTATTAGTTGTTGGTTTGATTTGTTTAAGTTATGTTACGTCAGCACTGTATGCTGTTAACCTACTCTCTTTTCCTTTCTTACTCTTCCTCTATGGTTTCTCTTTTACAGCGTTTTACAGGTCAACTTCGAAATCCAGCACCATTCTTCGTATGTCAAACCATGATTTTCATCAATGATACAAAGGAAGTTGAAATGGCAACAGCATATTTCAACTGAGCGGCATATTTCAACTTCGACGTCGTAATTCGACAACATCAGAATGAATGTAGTCAAACGTGCAACCTTTTTCAACACGATGTCATTTCTCGCACTGTCGGTAACTTTTTTCACAGGGGTAAAAATATACTACAGTTTTTTTGTACCATCCCGGGGCGTAAACCTTTCAAAATTCCAAAACAAGGCGCTCATTTTTGCATGTTCGATTTTTTGTACGTTGTAATCTATTCTGATTGAGAGTGAAATAACGAATCTAAAAGGAGACCATATGTAAAAATATCTCCTGTTGTGTAAAATATTTTTACCCCTGTGAAAAAAGCTACCGACAGTGCGAGAAATGACATCGTGTTGAAAAAGGTTGCACGTTTGACTACATTCATTCTGATGTTGTCGAATTACGACGTCAAAGTTGAATTATGCCGCTCAGTTGAAATATGCTGTTGCCATTTCAACTTCCTTTGTATCATTGATGAAAATCATGGTTTGACATACGAAGAATGGTGCTGGATTTCGAAGTTGACCTGTAAAACGCTGTATCCCGCTGACTCCACTGTTCCAACATCAGACTACTGTTTTCAACTACCCTGTGGGCTTCACCTTCCTTTATCCTTACGTCCGTCATCACGCCATATGTTGGAATGGACTTGTATAATAAACCTGCCAAAGTGGTTCTTTTTCTAAACCGGGTGATTTACGTCCTCTGATCCAAAGCCTCGTTGCAAGCTTACATTTTACAAACCGGAATAATTTACTGCTCACTTCGGCGAATGTGGGATGTGGTTGAGGAGTTTATCATAAAATGGAAATGTGTTTAAACGATGCTGCTAGCGATAGACAAAACACAAAGCATTCGATGGCGGATAAGAATAGTATACCTAAGCCGGCTCTACATTAAAGCTTTGCCTCTAGCAAGAACACTTTGACTTATAATGCATTTAACTTGTATTCTTAAGGACTTTTCCTCTCAATGCCTCAGACGGAATGGTGTCGGTCAGCTTCTTTCTCATTTGGGGACATTGGTACACTGACATTAGTGGATTTTATATTATTTCCATTTCCCTTTTTAGGCGACCCCCTGTTTTTCCTCGATCCTTTCCTAATCGGTATATGATTGCACATTTATCATAAAGGCATATTCAATAATCACCACCTATAGCACGTCGTGCACGATTTGTTGTTGTTGTTAAGGGTTGCGGGTTAGTCGAGCGAATGGTTGATAAATAAAGCATACCTGCTGCTGCTGCTGCTACGGCGGCGGTGCGGTCCCGCTTAGACACGCTGTATCTCGAACAGTTTCACCTCCGTGTCGTACCACACGGCCGGATCGACGTTGCGCAGGTAGATGACGCCCCACATGTACGTGCGGAACCAGGCCGTGGTGCCCCCGTTCGCCTGGTACTTCCGGATGAGGATCGGATGCGGCACCGGCAGCAGGCCGACGAGCGTACCGTGCTGTAGAAATTTCAGTATCTCCGACTCGTCGGTAAGGCCTTTGTCGATGCAGATCTTCTCCACCTGCGGCACGAGCACCTGCAGCAGGCGCATGATGGTTTGCAGCGGAAGCTTCGAGCGCCACGACTGAACCCACTCCGGGGCCGGCTGCCACTGCTTCGCTTGCGGACCGTGCGCCGGGGCCGGCGTAACGCGTATGCTGCCCCGTTGGGCCACGGAACGGCGCAGTGGCGAGGGGGTCTTGCTGGGAGAGCCCTCGGAGTGCCGTTCCTTAGGGGAGCCGTCGGCTTCCTCTTCATCGTTGCCGGCCGCCGATGGGATGCTAACGACTGCGATCGATTTCGCCTCACCATCGACCGGCGAGGGGCTGCTGAGATCGCTCGGATGGGCCGATTCGCGCTCGGTAATCTGGGCCAGGTTGGGCGTGTCGAGCAGCGTCACCTTAAGCGTGCCGGGTTCGGCTTCCTGGGCCGGACGTGAACCCTCCATCGATTCCTCTACGATGTCGCTACGTGCATCCTCATCGCCTACTAAAGCGACGGGGCCTTCAACTCCGGCTCCATTGACATCCCTTAGCGACAGCTTTCCGGTGCGGATGGCAACGTCATCCTCGCTCTCGCCCTCGTCACCTCCAGCACCGACCGGTCCTGGTGCAGTGAGTGCGGCCTTGCGCTGCTGGTAGTCTGCGGCATCGTCGGAGCCAGCCACGACACGACCACCCGACCCATGACTAGAGTTGTTCTGTCGGCTCCCGCCACCACCGCCGCCGCCGCCGCCACCACCACCACCACCTCCTTTGCGGTTGCTGAGACACCGTGCAATGCCGGCGGCGTCGGTCGGCAGGTTGGCGAGTGCGTGGAACACCTGACGCTTGCGGATGATCGTGTACACCAGGTTCGAGTTGCCGTCGAACTGATACTGGATGATGTTGTTGAAGATTTCCAGCAGGAAAAACACCAGATGATGGTTCGAGGGCGCCGAGTAGAGGAACCAGGGCGTGCTGAACGCTTCAAGCAGGTGCAGCAGCTTAATGCTGGCCACCATCGAGAGCGTCTTCAGGTAGGGTGACACGTTGACGAGAATGGTGAGCAGACAGTCGAACAGGGGCTGCAGCCGCTGGTGGCCGGTGGCGATGATTTTGTGAAACACCGTTATCAGCAGATCGGCGTGCGTGCCGGTGAAAACCGGGATGTCCATCGGCACGGTGGCCGTGTACGGTTTGTTCAGACGGACACCGAAGTTCCGCTCGCCGGACAGCAGCAGCAAGATGAACACACCGATGTGCATCAAACCAACGCGAGCTGAAACGACAAGCAATTGCCACAGTTAGACACGGTTAACATGGTAGCTACGGGGAAGTGAACACTCGCGGCCTGGCTTACATTGATCGGCACGAGAATCGTTGAGATGGTACAGTATCGGTACGAGTATGTCCAGCACATCGCTGCTTTTCAGTACAAAGTATAGGAATTTCTGCAAGGATAAAAGGAAAACACATTAGTTCAGTTAGTTTCGCTTCGATGCGATGAATACGCTGGCGCAGTGTACCTTGTTGTAGTCGCAGATCTTCCAGAAGAACACCAGCAGCTCCTGGTGACAGTGCAAACGCTTCGTCGAGTTCGGCAGATAGCTTTGCACGAGCGGATTGTTCAGCAGCCGCGTGACGCCCTTCAGGATGAACTGAAAGTCATCGTCCCGGTGGATGCGCGACAGATAGTTGATGAAGAGATTGTCCGCGATGGTGCTATCGTCGTGGATGTACGCCGACGACTGCGCCGGACCGTTGCTCGTGATGTCGTGGTCGAGCGTCACGATCAGAATCTGCAGGCAGACTTCGACCAGCGGCTCGAGCATATCGGTGAACAGCAGATGGTTGTACGGTACACCGATGCCGACCGGATCGTACGCGCACACCGTGTTCAGCAGCGAGGTGAAGAGGGGCAGCGCGTGCCGATTCTCCGCGCTGGTGAAGTGAACGATCCACCGGTTCGGCTCGTCGCTGGCCGTCGGTGGCCGGTACATGGTTTCGCTGAAGCAGGTCAGCAGCAGCTTCAGCAGTTCCGTGCGGCGCGAGTCCATGTTGCCATTGCGCGGTGGCGACTGGGCAAAGCCGACTCCCGCCTCCCAGATGTACTCGCAGCTGTCGATCGAGTTCAGCTCTTCCGCCTTTTCCGGGCCCGACTTGCGGTACCCGACGACGGTGAAGTCCGGACAGAACAGCAGGTCGCAGATGGCGTTCAGTAGGCTCTGCGCAAGCGGAATCGAGCCGGTTTCCTCTTTCTCGCCGGCGGACGAAGGGAGCGAGGACCAGAAGAAATCCTTCCACTGGACGTCCTCGAAAACGTACGGCAAAATGCGCGTCAGAAGGCGTACGCAGTTCAGTACGGTCTGCTGTTCGCCCTGCGTCCGGCAGCTGTTGTCCACCGCCCGCACCATCCGCTCCGTCGCCTTGTAGCAGAGTGTGGCCAAGTTTGTCGGCATTACATCGCGCACCTTTCGTATTTCGTTGGCCGGCACCAGCGCAAACACGTCCTGCACCGGCGTGTTGTGTTCGCACCAGAATTGCTCCCAAAACGCATCATCACTCGCATCGATCGGCTGTGGTGCGTCGTGAATGACGATTGCAATGATGATGGTGGGTGGGCGGGTGGTGGTATTTGATGACGCATTACAAACCGCCAACGCGTGTTGTCGGGTGGGGGAGAGGGTGATGGGAGTAGAGAAACATATGTTAGGAATGGCCATAAAAAAACAAAAACCAACCGCTCGTTGGACGCGCTCCGACATTCGACAAGAAAACTATGAATGCCATTTCTGCGTACAAGGTTTGCACTTTTTGCCCACGGCTTGCTTTTCTTTCCACAAAACACTCACCTGACTTTTGCTCGTCAGCTGAACGATTGCTTTGCGAAAGTTCAACTTCGTGTCCGTATTGCCCATGGTGGCCGTGGGCAACGCTGTTTAACGGTATTGAGCTAGGAAAATTAACCTGTTTTCCTCATGAGCGAAGCGATTGGTTGACACCACCGTTGCCAGAACTTGTGTAAAACTGGCTAAATTTTCACACCTAGAAAACCTAACAGCGTCACAAAGCACCAATGAAAACGATTCCAATCGACGTTGAACTGTCGAAGAGAAAAACTTTCTTTCCGAATGACAGCACTATAGTGTTGGGAGCTCATGGAAAAAGCGAAATTTTTTATCGTTTTGTGGTCAAATGGAATGGTGTTGTTCCAATTCCTCTGGCCGGATCGGCAGTTGTTGTCCCACCTGGACTTGTCAACCATTTGGCCGTTCAAGATGTGCAGATAAATCAGGTTGTTTTTGGCTTTTTTTGTATCAAATATTAAATAAATAAAATAATACAATTATAAAATAGAATAATATAGCAATAGCACCAAAATGCAGCAATTTTATTAAATAAACTTAATAAACTAATGATCTTCGTTTAAGGTGTTGTTGCTGTTTTTTTTTCAAACGGTACACATTAATACAACCATCGTAAGAAATACGGCTATATTTAATTAATAAATGAAACAGAGCTAAATTATTAACTAAATCCTAGCTATAGTAGCTACAATTAGGCGCATCCCAGCCGTCTACAGATACACGTTGGTCGATTCGTGGTGAAATCGATGCTAATGTAGCGGATACAAAGAGGCAATTTTTGTATTAATGAAGGAATTGTTGTACATGTATACAGAATCTAGTTCACTATACTTGTGTATAAAATTTGAATAAAATTTAGTTCAATTTTTTATTCAAACGTTTCCCGCTCCCCATTTGTAAATCCTATCGATGCCATTCATTGTAAATGCCACAATTAACGCCTAAGCACGCGGTTATCGCTACGGGTCCCAGCTTAAGACGTTGCCCCACAATGTAAGCGCAGCCAACGGAAACGTGATGGAAACGTGTCCACCGGCGAAATTATGCCGGGACACTTGAGCACCGTACATTGGTTGCATGCCATCTCACGACAAGATTACTCCCGCGGGACCATTAATGCCATATGGACAAACTATATTGTCGTTGTTGAACTATTGATAATACGCGCGACCACGCCAAGGCAATGCGTAGTTTCTGAACGCGATGGCGTCGTTAGCCAGCCCAATTATCCGGGCCACCCAGCGTGGAAATCCCCAATCCAAACTCAAAAATTTCCGGGAAGATCGACTCGTGATAACAGTTGAAAAGGTCGATAATGTGAAGCTGTTAGTAGCACGGGAAGCACACATGACCGCATGGCGTGATGTTTTGGTACAGTGGGGCGGATGTTTGGCATATTTTTGAAAACTTTAGTTTTAATCTAGCATTTGTACATGCCCAAGACCGGCACATGCCTGTCTTCGACTCCTCGAAATGCATCGTAGACAAATCTGCACTCCTACTCCCTTATCGGTGCAACGGTGCGATAAAGCCTAGGGGAGCCTATGTCTTGGAGGTACATTTCTTGAATGAAATTTTCATTCATCAACGAAATTGTAATCTTCTCGGTGATGTTGCTTTCTTTACCGTCGTATAGTGAGGCGATCATGCTTTACCATTTGAGCACACACTCGGCCGTTTCGGATCGGGCGCCCGTGTAGCGTGTGTTGTTTGTTTGGTGCTCGATTTGAAGTATCAACGACCCCGCCGTGTTGGAAGCAATTTCGGAGGCACAACAAGCCGACAACGATTAGAACGGACCGATGAAGATGGCATCTCTCGCGTCCCTGCGGCTACCGCCGTTTCGGAGGAGTAATTTTTACAAATGCGTAACCAAGCGAAACGATCACAGCGGAATTTCATCAGCACCGGAGCGCCCTTTCGCGTCCGTATGCCTGTCGATCAGAAGCGAATGAACTTCGATCGCCATGTTTAGCCTATGTGTGGCGGCGACCCTGCACCAGCTCGGACCTGAAATACGTCAATGAAGTTATATGTATAGTAGTCGGCGCGCTCGCTGATAGTGAGCATGAGAAGCAGAAAGCGGAATGTTTCACAACATCGCGGCATTACGGTGGCGCGATAGGGGCCGATCATTGCTATGACATGGCCGTCTAAGCCTATCCGTCCGTCAAGCGGGTCTAGGTCCAGCATAGTTCCGCGTGGATCATGTGGATTCGCTATGCGGGCAGGACATAAAGGAAAGTCAAAGCATGCCATGCCGCTCAGCGCGAAAGCATCACCGGCGGACGATATTTTCACGTTCACACAGCAAGCTGTCGTATTGCTCCGCGGTGAAGCATCCACCACAGTGGACCGGCGCTCCTCCACAAAGCTCCCATCGAAGTAGACGCGATCTTCGACTTGTAGCGAGGGCCGAGCATTAACCGTACGCCATATTGATTTCAATCGCCTCCCCAACCCCCCCCCCCCCCCATTCTTATGTTCATTAGGTGTGTACACTATTCGGGTCAACAATATAGGTCCCGCGGGCGTTTGGTGGACGCAGACGCCGTCAGCATCTCTGGCGCATTTGTCGAAGAAGATTACGCTACGCTTGCCGGTTCTTGGCGGTGAAATCGGGATACAGGGTGGCGCGTCGTGTCAAGGCTACGCAACCCTGTGATTCATTCGTTCTAATCTGCGTAGTATCTGCATGCCCTCCATGACATTACGGAAAATGTGGGGCTAGCACTTGTTAGTTTACTGGAATTTTCCATACACCCTGCCGGAAGCGTCGTAAGACGAACACGTTCCTAGCGATTAGAAGGCGATAGACTCCTAGAGAAGTAGAAAAAAGAAAATAAAACACAAACACACACCGTACAATAATAGTAAACAAGGAAGCATAATAAACGTGAAGCTGTTTTTTTTTTTCTTTTCATGACTCAAAACGTGGTTGTTTACTTCGGACAGTATTGAGAACCATTCGGGTTTTCTTGCAAGGATGTTTCGGATAGGCAAAGCATCGACGCAAACTCATGTTCTTCCTGCTTTAGGCTGTGTATTTATTTCTCTTTCGAAAATGTCTGCTGTCTGGCGTAGTAGCCGTAATGGCGTCCTATTGTAATGCAGGTGTTGGAAGAAGTTTAAATTGAATACTGACTGTTGGCTGTCGATAAGCTGAAGGTTACCTTTGATACATCGTGATAGCGAGTGTGGCTAACTGCTGGCGAAAAGCCGAGGGGGGGGGGGGGGGGGGTGTCGGTTGGGTTTTGTGGGAAGCCTAGTACTAAGTGGCTTTGAATCGTAACTGTCTATGCCTATGCAGCGTAAAGGTTTTGTGGGGAACTATGCTGAGCCACCACTAGACTCCATTGTCCATAGCCACCTAGCTGGTTTGGAGCCTATCGATTGTTGATTACCTTTTTTACTAGTTTGCACTGTTTGCACTGTCATGCACTGTCTTAAGTACGCGCGAAATTCCAGAGCTCTCCATCCTGTGGAATCCTTCCTCTGCGGAAGCGATCGTGCCCCATTTCCCGGGGGTGGGCCGGGGCTGCGACTGCTGCATGGGATTCCAACAGGCGGAAGTGCCCTTGACACATTCAAACCATCTTGCTGTTACAGCTAATACTATCGAACTAGGCGAGCAAAAGAAACGTGTGTGTGCGGATTGTTTTACGTGTTTGTGTCAGAGCGTTTTCGCTCTGCGTTCTGTCCACCGATCGGTGTGAATAGGAGGATAACGACTAAGTCCTAGCTCTATGCTGTAACTGTCCTATCATCTCTACTGCTACTACTAACCCTTGCGGTTTTGGATAGGTGGGCGGCAAGGGTGGATTTTTTTGTTTAGTTTAAATCAAGTCTTTTTCAAAGGGGAGGAGGGTTGCTTTTAACGTCCTTCTACTTTGGACCATTGTTTCGATCAGGTATTATGTGTGCGTCAGGGGGGTGCAAGATTAAAAAAACAAAAGAAAACAACGAACCATCCTCAAGATGCTGCTGTTTACCAGCGACCAGTTCCTATGTACCGTAAATAAAGCACGTTTTTTTTGAAGATTAAACGATTAAAGAAAACTAACGTCAATATGACGTCGCCCGTCGGAGAGGCTATAGCTGGTGATAATTTAAATTCCTCGTTTCAATGTTTCGCTTGCCATGGTTCCATCCCACCAGTATACTTATTATAAGCAATATATGATTAACATAAAATAAAGGACAGAAAATAAAATAAAATCAAAAGAACCGCATCGGAAACATAAAATGCTCATCGACTTATACAGTAAGAACAGTGAGGTGCAAAATAGTACAATTAAAAAAAATGTTCATCCATCATATCAGATACTCAACAATGAAACGAGATTTTTTGTTTTGTTTTTCTTTTTAGAAACAAGCAACAAGTTTGCGAATATAAATAAATTTTAAATATTGCTGCTCTTCCCCGCCACCCTATAATCCGTGTACCCGACCCTGTCGGAATATCCACCCTGGGCGGGGACTGGGATGTGCGTGGGGGGCGGGATTTGCGGTAGGTTTCGCTAGGCCGACCTCTTTTACCGTGCTAGGCGCGCTTATGAGTAGCTTCAATTGAGGGGGGGAAGGGTTTCTCAGCAGTTTATAATATTAAAATATTTATAGTTTAGTCAATTAGCGATTGAGTAATTACATTGTACACTCTCGGCTAGGGAAGGCACCCGGGCACAAAGGGAGGTCCCGGGCAGGGGAGCGACGGTGGCGTCAATACAGGGTACCGGTTGGTGGCGTACCTGGTCAGAACGACATGTACGTTCCCTTTTTATTGTGGTCCCGGCAGCGGTACACGTACGCACTGATCGAGACGTCGTCGTCCGTTTTCAAGCATTCCAGGCTCTTTTCGCACTCGCAACTGTTTGGGAAGAAAATTCGGAGGAGAAGAAAATGGGGGAGAAAAAAGATAGCCATTAGTTAAGAATATTCGGAAAAAAAACACAGACATGTTCAGAGCAGAGTTTGGATGAACTTTCCAACAGGGCGAAAAGGCGCGAAAGCTGGACCAAGTATAATTACTGCCTGGAACTTACGTATTTTTCATGAACTTCTCGATCTGCCGAGAGAAAGGAACGTAGATCGCCCATCCGCACGGGGTGTTCGTCTCGCACTTCTTTTCGTTCTGCGTTTGGTTCGCAATCGAGCGTTCGTTGCGTGAGAGCAGCTGCAAAGGAAAATTGGGGGAATAAAAAAAGAAAAGGTTAGAAGCCTGGCAACTTCTTATGAAAATTTAAGCTAGGATTTCGTTTGAAAATAGTCGCCTGCGTATTTTAACGATTTTCCGTAACGACCATTCATTTCAGATTGCTTCAATACTGCCCATTTCATCACAGCTCCGGCTTGAATGAGATGGTGGTCTAAGATTGTGAGGCCCTTCCGAGCACAATCAATCGTGCCCAGTTGCATCAGTCTCGTGCAAGGGATGCGCCTCTTCGCAAGGATGCAAGTGCCCTTCTCCTAGGGCCGCCTTATCACAAATCAATACGGGGCTAATCACCACGGCGAGGTGCAGCCATCACACCAACAGTAAACATGTGGCCAAGGGTCATCGGATGCTGCTCAAACGTGCCGCAATCGACCTGATCGCCTGATGATGACGCACGGGACCGCCGTGCGGGACGATCCGCGTGATATTGCGCCGGACGTCATTTCGGAGTGAACCGGAACGTGTAGCAGCGTATGCTCAAGGATTGCACTTTGAGAGTCCGGTACAGAACGGGGAAAAAAACGGAAAATCCTATGAACTTTGCTGTTCCTGCGACTCGGCAACCTCATCAAAGCAGCCTCGCAATCTTCGTTCCGTTTCTATCGTAGACGCAAGGTGTGTGTATACCTTTCGCATACCCTAGCACGCCAAACTAGGAAGTTGCTTATGCGACACATTTCCATGGTTGCTGCTCAACTCCCTGCCTGCTACGATGTGGCGACATATGGTGTAAGCATCAAATATCCATGCTTGAACACACCGCACAGGTAATGAGATGCACGGGAAAACCGACAACTGGGGTGGTGGCGGGGAAAAAGGAAGCTTCCGCCGAGTTTAGTTCCCGGTGTTGCTGGTAAACGTGATTTTTTGGACAATTACAAAAAAAAACACATATCCCATGGCAAACGCCACCGTCTGGCTGCATAACGTTTGAACAGGCGCAACCTGAAACCGCATGTACTTTGGAGCCAGACCAGACCACCTTGCCAGGGGGGGGGGGGGGGGGGGGGGGGATGGGCTGAGGGTGAGGTTTGGTGTATTGAACGAGCGGCAATATTTGCATACGTACGCGTCGCGACCCGTTGTCGCGTTGTTAACAAGTTCTTCAGTTTATGAATGAGTGAGTAAATGTAAGCTGATAGGCGAACGGGCCCAGTAAGTCCACGTTGCATGGCGCCATCTTTTCACTTCTCGGGAGGAATACAAAAAAAAACCTATTGCAAAGCGAAATGGTGATTTTAGGTAATCCCAAAGGAACATAATAATTCGGCCTGAAACATTTTCTTTAAAAATGAAGTCGAACATCAGATGAATGAGTTTCCCGGAATGATGACTAAATTGTGAGGTGAAATGTAAACTTCCAAGGAATTCGAAAATTCCGTATTCCATTTCCTTCATCAAGGGTACCTTTCTCAGAGAACGTTAAACGAGGCTCAAGCTCCTTTCAATTTGAATTTTAATCGAAAAAGTGTAATACATTTCCATTGAAATTTTCTTTTCAACAGCTTTTGCTTCTCGGAATTGTGTACGTTGCTCAACTTCTAAGGATTTCATGACTGCTCAGGAGTTTTCCAAAACCAACGTTGCGTCCAACGTCCGGTGCCGGAGCGGTACATTGAGCTACTTCATTTGTTAGGGGAAAAGAGAAATTTACTTCTTTAAGGTGGCGCGATTTGTTTGCAGCGCATATGCTATGCTAGAGGACATTAATTAGTGCCTTGACGAAAGGGGCGGACACTTCAATGGCTTGTTGGCGGTGTGAAAGGTGGCGCGAATGGGTGGCGACCATCAGCATTTCTCAGGCAACGCTAAGTACTGTTTTTAAAACCTCTTGCGAAGCCATCTGGTCTCGTGATGCGTCTCGTTACCTGCTAATGAAAGCATAACGCTTCGGTGTCGGTCTTTCGCTGCCACCTGCCTAGGTTTCCCTTCGAGTCGGGCATCGCTCAACACGGGCGACATTAAGGGAGGTCATTGCTTGGTGTCAATATGGTGAGCAAATTGCATCAGATTCGAGAATGTAATTGGAAAAAAATACCTATCTGCATTTTTAACCTATAAATGAATGTAGAAAAAGCTTCCAAATTGCGGCGATACTATTGGGAAAGCGGTTTTTTCAGTTTTATTGGATATAAGAAACAAGAAGTTATACTGTATTTTTCATAATGTTCCCGGAGTGTACACATTTTTATCTCATTGGCAAAACTGCATTGAAGTGAGACAAGTACCTTCTTGCCTCCCGTTACAGAGGGCTTGGCAAGAGGGTTTAAGGCCCAATTTTGGCCCCCGTTCCAATTTAGCAATTGAGCAAACCCTATTACATAAACCACTCTGGATGCCGAAAACTCGGCCTACAGTAATGTGACCCGCTTGGCCCTGCATTCAGTCGCCCCTTTTGGCGGCCTGTCTTTCTCTCTCTCTCGCTCCCGCCTCGTTTGATGGCGGGTCGCTTTTCTTTATTCTCTTCAAACATTTTTCAGACCGCCGCCAGCGTCGCGTCATGTGTCTGATCTGCCAATGGAGATGGTTGGCCAGGGTTGGCGGGGTTTGTTTTGGCTTGGCCGGACGAATTGGATCATCTTGAAGGTCAGACAAATCGGACAGCGCATATTTTGGGGCGAGCGATTATCGGTTATTGCGTTGGAGCCAAAGTCAAGAACATGACCAGGGATACATCATCGCAACGACACAGGGTGACCTGGCTAGGTATATACAGGTTTCGTTACGTTACGGACCAAAAAACCAAAAATAACTTTTCATCCCGATCGATCGCTTTCTCGCATGCTCTAAACGCTTAGGGAACCATTTATTGCACCACTTGTTTTTAATCAATCGTATTGACTGTAATTTCTGGATGTACAAGAGAGCTTTGGTTTTTGTTCTTCAAATTGTCACTACTTACATGAAGCGAAAGCGCTGCTTGCCGGGAAACGTGGACCGCACTGAGCACGCAGAGCGTCACCAGCAGGATCGCACTGAACGATTTCAACTGCACGGCCATTTTATTTCGCAATTTTACTTAACTGTTATGATTGTTTTTACTCTTACGTGTCACTCGGCACGTGTTTGTCCTTTGATAACGGTTCTCTTTTTTTTCTTAAATTGTTCTTCAACGTAATTTTTTTTTCGGCACAAAACCACTCGAAATGATCACTGATCCACTTGTCCTGAACTAATTTTTCTGAACTTTTTTTTTTTCGTCGCACAACAATTGCACCAAACCCTCCGGTCCGATCCGGATTTTCGTGGACACAATCGAGTGAAACTGGGAAGCAACAAACAACGAACAAAACAAAAACTTCCGGTGGGAAAATCTCGGTCTCGTCGTCGTCGTCGGATGATGCTGACTGATCTCTGCCGCTCGCCGGGAGTGAATGCGTTCGCGGCGGTCGGATCGGCACAATTTATGCTGCTGAGCGAACCCGGCCGGCGTTGCCGAAGCGCGCGCGCTGCGTTCGCTCACGTTCCGGCGGCACGCGAACCAAACCGGGAGAGAGAAGGAGAGACACAAAGAGCGGAAAACAGAGATCCCTTGAGGGACCGGGAGAGATAGTGGGGAAAGGAAAAAGGGCTCACCCCGGTTCACCCTGTGATCTCGCGCGTTCACAATGGCGGATGTAATACGGTTCCCCCTCGTCTCGGCTTCGTCTGCCATTCCGTTCACATCTTTTCCTTCCATTTTTCTAGGGGAAGGACACCGGTTCCCCACTCGCTCTCCTCATCGTTTGCGTTCACTAGGTGAGTGAATTTTCATGCTGCAATTTTCCTCGAAGCGTGCGATCTTGGCTGGGCGCACCTTTAACCCTTGGCTGTTCGGACTTACGTTAGTGTTTTTTTTTTCACCCCCAGGTAATTAGCTTGCCATATCCCCTTCCTCGGGTCTTCATTAACCGGGAACTCATTTTCATCCCCCTTATCGCGTTGTGTGTAAGCGGCAAAAAATACCAACTCGGAGAAGAGGACGGCTGAGGAGAGAAAGAAGCGCGGTAGGGAAGGGGCAATGATGCTCCGGAAAGAGTGAACCTCACCCGAGAAAAGGAAAAGGGCTAGGGAAGGGCAAGGGAAGCCGACGAATAGGTTTTACTACCCTGGACCTACGCTCGGCTGGAAATGCGACCAGGGGAAGGACAGGGTGCAGGGTAGGTGAGCCCGGAGGTCGGGTCATTTTTCGTTCCATGTGCACGGGATTTTTTAGAACCGGGAAACCGAACCAATATCACGTGCTCAACTGCACGTGTAACATTGTTGCTCAAAGAGGACGCGGCTTCCACGAGAAGGATGAGGATTTGCTGGGGCCAAAAAAAAATTCCGTTACAAATTGCAGCTTCAACCTTTTTTCAAATTAAAATTGTGGAAAATCACATTAGAGTGATTGATCAGTTGAGTGATCACATTAGAGTGGAACTATTAGCGATCCTAAACTAAGGGTGTTAAATGGTTACAACGTCCTTACGGCTATCTTCCGATTTCGTTTAACAAATTCTTACTCCTTATATGAAAAACTGATACGGGATATGTCTTACATCTGACTTCCTTTTGTTTATGCTATCCCTTCCCACTTGCGTCATCCTAGACTTAAGCCAATATTATTTGTAGATAGTTTAAGCGATCGTTAAGATAAAAACCTGTTAGACCTTATATAAAAAACCGATCCGAGAACCTGTAAGATTTTGGCAATTTTCTGAGCACTACACCATATAATACCTTTTGTATCTACACTGAATACGCTACAGCTTCAAGTCATGGAAACGATCCCCGACGATCTCGAAACGGTAGTGTATTTACCTATAATTCTTTGTCCATTACTGTGTGAAGCAACCCAATAGGGTCAATCAATCTGCATCCAGATTTTGTTCGCTTTTCCAGACTTACAGTGTACACCATTCTGTACTGTTACCAAAAAGTCTAGTCTAGTTATAGCTTTATGATGCAGCTGCCAGCGATCCTTCACATAGGCTTTACCCACTGTGTAAACTGTGAGAAGCGACCCAATAGGGTTTCCCAACCTTGTTTCAGCTTGTTGTCATCTTCCCTGGCGATCCCTAACTTAGGGTGTACCTTTTATTTCTTCAACAACTGTGAGAAGCAACTCCATAGGGTTTTTCAATCTGGGTAGACAATATTTTCACCGGTTACGGCACAGTCAGTGTTGCAAACGCAACGGAAGCAAAAAAGTAAAGAATTTATTAGGTAGCCCTCGCGATGGAGAGACCAAAAAATTAGTCTTTATTTGTCCTATATTTGCTTCCTTCTTGCCGAAGGCGCGTTATTTCTCCAAATACTGTGGGAAATACATTTTCCAAGCAGCATATGCTCTGGTCTATACTGTTGCCCTACTGTAGGTTGGTACCTTCGGTTGCCCTTCCGGGAACCGTTCTCTTATGGAGCTTGCTCCGGTTTAGTCCCGAGCAGCCTTTTTGGCGCGAAAATGTCTAATCTAGATACCTCTATTGGCCGGTTACAGCTGTCGCACCCCTATTGATTTCAGTATTTGATCAAAATACTTTAATTGAGATTCGTTTAGTTATTACGAATACATTATTTTATGTCAGACATATTCATATTTTAACCAATGTCCACTATTGGATGCACGGCATCCAGCAAGATCACACGGGTCTTTAGATTTGGCGATCGTGTCGTCGATGTTCAGTTTGTACATTGCCTTGTTTTGCGCCTTAACACATCATGACGCCACCCTGTCGTGTAATCGTTGCCCCGCTGGCATAACCTCATGTCAAAAAAAAAAAAAACAAAAACAAAAACAGGAACGTGGACCGGCATTTTTCAACGGCAAATTAATTTATATCTTTGTTTACGTCCTCGCGCGGAATCAACGAACTCACGTGTGCGTGCCGTCGATTGGCACGAAGACTTTTAATAACCGTCGGCAAAGGTTCCCCCCTTCCCTCACACGCGCCATCGGAGCGTCTATATTTTGTTTTTCGCAGCATATTTTATGCTCGAACCACACGGTCGCTAAATTACGTCTCTCGATGCTGATGTTTTTCAGCGTCCATCGCTGCGCGATCGCTGTGCTACGGGCGGTGACTCACTGTGACCTCCGGCGTTTATATGGTTGAACACTTTTGACGCATTTCTTGATTGCCTGTACCGAAGTCTTTCAGGCTCGGTCCTTCTGGTTTCGGAAATTCCGACCGTACGTTTGCTAAACATCGGTATAGCATCAACCAAGTGCGTGTGAAAGTTGCGTAGCTCCGTAATTGATACGCAATGGCGTACGCAAGAGAAGGACATCGAGATTCAGTAGATGCTGATAATACGCAATACCACCAATTATTAGGGCGAAATTCGATGGAATTTCGATTGTATTGGTAGTGGGCAGGTTCGATCCATAGACAATCTTCAAAAAAACAATACGTATACGTAACGTAAAATACGTATACGTAACGTATAAAATAAATCATAAATAATCAAAAAACCATTCAACTGCACGACTTTGGCATTCGGAAGAACGTTTGAATGACGTATTGCTATATGACAACTTGGAATCTATGGGAACTCTGAGAAACTCTGATCGGTAGAGTTCGGCGCATAGTCCGCATCCCTGGACTCTGGACTCTGGACCACCATCGATCGGGATGCTTGTTGTGATAATTTCCTTACACCGAACTGCGTCACGTAAATGCTCCACGAATCGGCACCGGAGGTTTGGACCCGTGAATTTCCCGCGGCAATCGAATCAATTGCCGATTTTACTGTTGCCTTTTGTCTTACCCACATTCCGCTGGATCGGTTCAGGCCCAGGCCGGGTGGTTAATTGAATTATATCATCCCCTACGCGGTGTACATTGATTGGAATAGTATTATACTCTCAATTAAGCCGCATCGGATGCGACAGGAGAAATAGCCGGAGGCAGCTTCTAGGTTTGGCGGTCTTTACATACGTTTTCGCGGTACATGATTTGGAGATGACAGTCTCGTGTGTAATTCTTCATTGCTTATGCTTCCAAGCAATCGATTCCGTATAACAAAAGTACATCTGATTCATAATTTGAGGAAAAAAAAATCAAAAATACGGCAACATTTGCCGGGAGATAACGATTGCAAGTCTCCGGGGGTTATAAAGACAAAGAAGTAACGAAATTAAATTAAAACAGATGAAGATTGAGCGATGCAATTAATTAGGTCCGGTTCCGTTTGGCTCGGAACCGGTGCGATCCGACGCGGAAGGCAAAACCCACTCGTTCCGGCCCGGGCCAGAAACATTTGACGCCCGTAATGAGGCTCCGAGGGCTGGCCGTTGGCAGTTTTCCGTTCTCGGCCATCTTGGTTGATTGGCAGCCATGCTTCTTTCTTTTTTGCAACATCCCACATCCGCGCCATCCGCATCGCTGCAACGCTGGGTTATGGATTTTACATCATAATTATGCTCATTTGAAGCAAATGTTTTACGATCACACGGTCATCGTCGTCGTCGTCGTCGTCGTCGTCGTCGGCGTCTGTGTCCTCCTCTGGATGCCATCCGGTTGGTTTCGGAACTCTTGCCCTCGCTTTCAATGCTTTTCCACGGCCGCACGGTGGAACCCGTGTTCCCGGTTGTCGGTCGGGACGCGGGCTACGTTTCTCCGGGCGGTGGTACGGTTTTTACTACCGCGGTAAGAAATAATGATAAAATTTGCAAAGTTTACGATGATGATGATGATGATGAACCAGACATGAGCGACGGAGATGCATTTCGCTCGTCCAGCAGGGATGAGTTGTGCTTGGTGTGGTCCAGCTTCATTTTATTTCTTTTATTGAAGCACGGTGCAGATTAGCAGGTAAAAGTTGTGGTGCATCGTACCTCGGAAGAAGAGGCGGAACTGCACATGAATCAGCGTTATGGGAACATGCTTAATGTACACCGTCTGGGTACATTATCCGAGATGGTGGAAAGTTGTATGAAAACTATTGCTAAGACCTTGAGTGAGGTTCTGCTAGAAAGTTTACGCTAATGTAGCAATATACTAGATTATTTTGAAATTTAAACAAGCGACTACATTCTGGATGGAAAGGTTGCTGAATTGTTAAAATACCTTTGTTCTCCCCGCAATTATTTAGTCATTTAAAATCATGCATATCTAGAGCGACCGGAATCGCTTAATTAAGCTTCGAGAAGCGAGGAAACCCCACTCTAAGCGACAAGCAATTGAAAATAAACCGTCTTTTTTTAAACATTCACTTTCAGCATTTTCTGGTTCGCGCGCCAAATCTGAACGCGCCGGCTTGAACGCACGTGCATTCGAGATGATGCAACATCGAAGTTCCGGTTGTCATACCACGCGACTACCTGGTGCTGCTTGGCTTGCCCTTTTTTTCCCTATGTTACGGCTTTCGTCACATTGGTGTGGTAGAAAAGAAACAACAACAACAACAAAACCTCCCCAAGACAAGGTCCCAACGTTTTCGATACGCTTGGAACTGTACCAATTCTAGGGAAGGCAAAAAAAAACAACAAAAACGACCAAGAAACACCTCAGTAAACATTAAATTAAATAAAACAAAAAAAAAGAAGAAAGAAGTAAAGCAACTCACCAAACGGAAGGGTCTCTCGGGCGAAGGGTAGGGAGACTATGGGAAAGGTCTATGAATGCAGAGTGCACAAACATTTTGTCAGGCGTACCGGGGCGTTCATTCACAAAACCGTACATCGGACAACGAAAAGTCCTGGCAGGTAAGGAGCAAAAAAAAAAAACTGAACCAAAACTCATACGAAGTAGGTGCCAAAACGGTTTCGGTGAATGCAACTCGGGTACAGCAAATGGAAAGGGCGTTGAGGTTAGGTATGGGGAGAAGGAACCTGGCGGGAACCGTCGAGTTGGCTGATGCAACCTGGCACAGGATTGAAGTCATAGCCGCCGCAATGAGCCATCCGAGAGCGGGGAGGGGAAAAACCACGTGAGCTGAGAACCATAACGCGATGATAGCGTCAAGTCATGGGAAAATTTCGGGTGAGACAGAGAGCAGACTGCGCGATCGTGATCGCGTGATCGTGCTCCGACGGCACACGGGGAAAACCCACACACGCGTGGGGAGTTTGTGGGGAAGGTGGGGAGTGGCTTTTTCGTGGAAAATTTTGTCACACCGTCTGCGGGATGTCTGATCGCCTGTGTGTTACAACAACGGGCAGGGGTGCGGGTTTCGGAAGCCTGGTCGTCGCATTACATCTCTAGCCGCACGAAGTCGATAAAAATAGTCTCGGAGTGAGGCAGAAGAAAAGGCGGTAGACCAGCACGGTACCTACATCATAGTACCTTCACGTTGCCGAAGCACCGACCAAGTGGCACATTGAGCGTCGATTTTCGGGGCAGTTTGCCAGACCACCCGCCCAAATTCTTGGCATGCTCAGACGCATTGAACCGAATGCACAAACTCATAGCACGCAACATCAGCAAAGCGCACGCTTTTCTTAGTACTCAGGCTTAGCAATATGCAGTGGAATGTTGGTTTGCCGGAGGGTAGAATCGGGGCACCGCCACTTCCTGGAACAAGCCGGGTGATCTCGGAGAGCCGGCGCATTATCAGGATGTACCGAATGTGTTCCTGGAAGTTCCCGAAAATTGACCCGATCTACCTGCCTCGATGGTTCGATGGAATCTGCTAGGATATGTGTACTTTCCATTGATCAGCGTTTTTGTTTTGTTTTGTTTGTTGTAGGCAATGGAAAAGTACTGGAAAAAGTACAGTTTCGCAGACCACGTGGGTGATCCTGGCTTGTTAGTGCAGTAGAAAGGGCAGGGAGTGACGGAAGGGGATGGAAGACCGGGCAAACCCTACAGGCCGACCCCTATTATCGTTAAAGAACGGTCTAGTACCTCTCTCTCTTCTTCTCTTCTCGCCGTCCCGATCCGCGGTGCTTCTGGCTTTCGTTCCACAGCTTTGTCCATTCGTTCCCGTGGTATACGGGGCGATCAGGCCATACAGCGTCCTGCCCGGCGATTGGCCAAGATCCTAAGAAGCCCTGCGGCTTCTCGACGTCGGCTTCCCGCTCCGGCTGCGCTTAGCAAACAAAAGCTCCGTGCGTAGGGTGTGAAAGGTAGACAACGGAGATTTTACGACCCACGGGTCAATGGGGAGGGTTCCGACATGTCGGCACTTCAGTCGCTTAAAGGATCAACAGCCAAAGGGAGTTAAGGTGTTTTATGGGCTCTTCCAATATTTTCCATTATTCCGTTCATCGCTTCTCACCCAAGGCCAGCACCGGGTGTGCCGGTGAGTTTGTTGGCCCCTGGGGTTTGGAACCACGGGCCGGCAACAATGTTTGTGCAAGACTCTGATGCGCTTCGGAAGGTGGTACAGTTGCGAACGGATGGCGGCGCCTACCAAGAAACCGCGTGGACCGCGAGCGGTGGACTAGGGTTTTTGTTTTAGTTTTAAGTTCACCTCAAAAAGAAGTAGGGAGAAGATCACTTCGGGCAAATTGATTCAGACTGTAAGCTTCCGTTAAATGTGTGAACGGTTAGTGACAAACTTCTTCCGGACACGGATGAAGTCATTCCAGTCAACAGGAACAGTTTTTGGTGAGGAAATGCAAAAGCAACAACCTCATTCAACGTGGCGGAAGAAATGGTCGACTCTAACCAGAGCTATTCTGTAACCTCCCGGATATTTGATGACTAACTCGTCCAAAGCGTCCAACGAAAACAAAAAACGAAGTCATATGACCTGTTGGTGCCGTTCCGAGGAGCACTGCAGCAGAAATACCGGTTCCGTTGGACGGCGATTTGATGTTTTTGTACACAACTTTGCAAGAAACAAGCCTCCCGCGTTCCATTGCACGATCGCGTGAGACTCTTGGGGGCACGATCGCGGAGTGCAACCAATCGCAACGCAGCAATTACATTGGACAATCACAGTTTTTTTTTCTTCCTCCTCTACTTGCCCTGCCAGTTTGTGCGCGTTGCACCGCACGAACTAGTTACGACGCCAAACGGCGGCAATAACAGGCCCCGGCCCGGTGGGATTGTTTAATTCAGGCCGGAGCTGTTGAGGAGCTGTCGATTACGATGTAAATTGTAAATTTAATGCGTCATTTGTATTGTGCCGAGGGATGTTAAGTTCAAATCGGGTCTTTTCGCATCCATGCGTGCTCCCTCGAGCCTCGAGATGACTGATATGCAGGGTTCTCTGGGGCAAGATGGTGGGCCATAGAGTTATAGGCCACAGGCGCACAGATCATCTTCATCCAGTCAGCGTCAGAAGAACGTTATCGGTAAGAACGCAAAATAAAAATCACCAACAGGCGATCGCCATCGATGGCCTCTTACCATCGATAAGGAAGGTGTGTCGCCGTTAATAGGAGCAAGCTTGTTGACACAACCTTGCGTCATCTAAAGGGGCCGGGGGGGGGGGGGGGGGGGGGGGGAGGCGTTGTTGTGGTGATGCTAAGGAGGTCGCGAATTGTTTTGTTGAGGAGTCGCGGAGGTTTCTGGAACCTGCAGCCATAACAGGAGGACTTGTCAAGTACTGTTCCTAGTAGTTTTTGTTCCTTCCTAAGACTGGCGTTTTGCTTAAAGCCTTTTGTCTTGTACGCTGAATTCCTACTAGTTCCGATGGGATGGCGCAATCGGCCCATGGGCTCGGTAGCTTGTCGCTCATTGGACGAAAATCGATCGTACGATATGTCAACGAAGGGCTCCCGCACAAGGAAAAAGGGGAAGGAGGGTATGGAAAGCGGACGAGCCGGATGCGTTGCGGCAGGGCAGCCAATTAAGAAAGATCAAGTAATGCTCGCGATCTCCCATGAACTTGATCGCGTTGACCCGCATGCGCCGAACAGCATAAAGGTACCCTTTACCAACTTCTTGGCCCGGAAAAATAGCTGACCACCGGGGCCTTAAACCCCATGTCCACGCCACCCCTTGCCAACGCTAGGGCTCACAACTGCAACCAATTGAATCGATTGGACCGGAGGGAATAGGAAAAAGAAACAATAAAGCACAGCGGATGAACGGGTGTACGTGCCCGGTTCTAGTTGCCCGATGGCCGCCATTGCGGACGACTGCCAAGCCACCGGCCGGTCACGGGAGACATACTGTCGACGATGTTGGCCCCGTCGCCCCTTTGCCAGCCGCAGGGGGACCGCCTGCAACCGTGCGATGGGTCACTGCCAATTGAAGTCGCTTGCCAACCGTGATCGATTGATCATCCGATTGCATCGTCCATCGCGGAATGCTCGAACGGCTTGTGGGTGGGTGGCACACGTACGCGATGAGAAACGTCAGTAGGACGGTAGGACGAGATGATCGTGGTAGACATTCGGACGCTCTTGGCTGGGAACCGCATCGATGGTCGATTCTCTCGGTAGAGGGAGCTTCATTGGAGGGGTGCGCAGTGGTAGTTTACAACAATTATCGTCAACAGTTTAGATGAATGTGAGACCAACTAAATGTTGGTAAAGAAAAGGACATGATTGCCTCCAACTGCTTCTTCTCTACGGTCCTCATCGTGCTCTATATGTTCTCGTTTCTTATCAACTTCTATTTCTTCCATTTCATCATATATTCCTTCTCCTTCGGCTAATTTTACTACTTCCTACTATTATCTTCATCTTTGATATTCTTCACTTAGCTATTCTACATTTTGCACATAATTATTCAAAATTTCACAGATTCCCATGATCTTTTGGCCGCGTCCATAACCTTTTTTAAGTTTGTGTTTGTTTTTAATTTTCTGTGCGGTTTTCACGAAGCTGTTAATTGAGGACGTTTTCGTTGAAGTGCTGAATGCTATTTGATGGTGTCCATTCTTAAGAAAACGTTACAACAGTGCTCGATCGATTAAATGTATGCAGAATTTCAGTTGAGCTGGTTTAGAAAAATTTTTAGGCTGGGAACTCCGCTCCGGGATTGTTTTGCCCAAGATATTTCTTCGGAATTACTCATAAACACTTTTGTCAAGATAAACTACTCTTGTTGTGTGTCTCATGTAACATGTTGTGTTTCCTTGTTTAGAATGAGATTGACATGGTTTTAAATTTACAAAACGGGGCTAACGTAGTTCAGTAATAGTTCTAGTAATTATGTTTCCCCAACTGTCGTTAAAGTGAACCATAAAACAAAGCCTCTAGAAGGAATGCTCCACTGGCCTATAATTGTCTACACATAAAAAACACACACACACGATGCTTACAAGTTCAATTGATTCATATTGCTCCAGTGCTCCGCAGGACATCCACTCGCACCCCTCCCCGACGAGCACTGGTTTTTACGCCTCGCGTCAGTAGACCACGTTGATCGAATGGCGGTGATCTTCGGTCGGATGTTTGAAGTTTCTCATTCGCTAGATTGATGGCGGTCAATTAGCGGCGTTTGGGCTGGCTGGTCAGTGTAGGAAACACGGTCACAACCGTGCGTCACCTCCGTGTCGCATGTGGTTCCACAGCGCATCGCTTCCAGGAATCGGCCACCAGCAACCCGGGGACGTTTTGGTTGGGAAGGAATTTGAAAAGAATTTCAGCGCAATCAGCGCAGCCACCGGAAGGGATAGGGGGGGGGGGGGGATTGGGTGTAGTGGTCAGAAGGATTGCTTGGGAGGCAAGAAGGGTGTGTTGGGAAATCGAGCGAAGAATGTTGATTCGCAACCGACGATCGAACGATGTTTCGATGAGCTGGTGATGTGAAGGAGAAATTCATAAGCGAGAGGACGGGGCGTCATTTTATCTCGGATGCAACGCAATGTGCATACATTGGTTGATTAGAGGAGGAGCATAAAAAAATCATAAAAAAAATTATTTGCAACAAACGAAACGAAGGTTGGTAAAGGAGTCCTTTTTGATGATTGATTATTACGGCTTTATTTGTTTTTTTTTTTTCATTCATTCATTGCAAATGTCCTGTTTGCTTCCTTGGTTGGTTTACATGGTTACACTTGTTTGCACAGGTTTTATTCCATTTTATGTTGCTTACTATTGTGTATGTTTTTTTTTTCCCCGTTTGTTTCATTTTTTGGTTTCGTTCCTGTCTTTTATTTGTTATGTTTTTGTCGTCCTATTTTTTTCCCGTGCTGTGCCTGTACTATCTGCTTATTGTATGCTTATCCATAGGATTCATCCGTGCTATTGGCTTACATTTACACTTCTCTCCCGATAACCTCTTGCCATCGGGCCCATTTGTGTTTCACTGGCACTGGTTTCAGGCTGTGCATGTGTGGCAAATCGATGTGACGTTCTTATGCACTCCACTGTGTTTCAGCCGTGTTCGAGCAAACCTGTTTCCTGCTATATTATTCCCTCTATTCCGTGTGAAATCAATTTGATGAGCAAAATATATAATTCATCGCCTCGCAAATCGCACGATGCTTGGGGGCTCGTCTTTTGCCCCTCCACAGAACGCATGACGATCCGGATTTCACTGCGCTTTCGTACAAGTATCCATTCTAGAGTATGGGAGGGGGTTTTCTTAGGGTGTTGTTTCGCATGCGGTATGCTGCTCAGTTTTTTTTTAATTTACGATGAACGTGTTTTAGATATGTCGGTACCGTCGTAAGTACAGCCTATATGGTTGAAGATGCTAAAAAATATATCTTGTATTATATGAGCATTTTGTTTGTCTCGATGGAAAGAAACGTTTTTTAACCGGCACGCTTTCGCATCAGCGTGCGTGCAACAAGTGATCGGTGATTTTATCGCCTATCCCTAGGGTGAATTTCGACATTTTCCCAACCGTTCTGGTTGAATCTACAGTTTTGAGTTATTTCGAAAATGGATGATACTTTCGCTAGTTTCGTGTTCGATTTTTGCACTGCTTCCCCGTGTCCCAAAGATCTCGTTTCTTCAGCCTTCGATTCGAAATATCGAATCAGCAACGATTTACACGGTTAATTTCTTTTTTTTTTATAGTGTTGAACGAAAAATTCGTAACTTAACTATCGCACCACAACCTGTTAAATGACAGTTGGTATTTTATATCTTGTGTAAGGGTTTATTTATGCGTTTTTTTGTTCTTTTCTTTTATCAGTTTAGCGTGTGTTAAGTGTGTTTGTGAAATAAAATGCGTTCGATAAAGTAAGACCACGCGTCCCTGCCTTCTGCTCTAGCTTCAGTTTCTTTTTTTTGTCAGAATTATCAGTTCCAAGATTCAGTTCCAAATAGAGAAAGCACAACGGGGTTGGTGTGTACTTTCCTATAGCCAGTCTCACATCTCAGCCATAATTTGTCGTTCTTTATTTTCCCAGCGGATCCAACGCCATTTCATTCAACCGCTTTTCATGATTGACCAAAAAAAAAAAAAAAAACACAACTACCCAGCCTGTGCTCGATGTTTTGCTTGCGTTTACCTCACGTTCCTCCTCTTTTTTTTTATTTTAATATTCCTAATATACTATTTCTCTTAATTTTGCATCTCGAACATGAACTTTTTCGTTTTGTTAATTTTTTGTCTTTTATTTAAAGCTCCAAAACAGTTTTTTTTTCTAGGCTAATTCTCGTACGATTTATCCGCTTCGCGATCACGTCGAACGTAAGTTTTTGTATTTCACTACGTATATTTTGTTTATGTTCCGCTACATTGCATTTATCAATGGCTTCGTTCGACGAGTTTGTTATAAATTTCGGATAGTTTTTTCGTTTTGTTTTGGGGGTTGTTCCGCTGCGGGTTTGAATGTAGCCTTTGCATCGGTGTAACGTCTGCGTGATTGATTGTGTCAGTAAGATCCTGCAATTGTGTCGGCATGTTTTCTATTTCTTTGTTTTCTTTTTACAATATAGCCAAAGGCGAGGCACATGTTTTTTTCTGTTTTCGTCATCGCTTTCCTACCCTGTCCCTATGATGACGTCACTGTTACGACACTTTTCCGGAGTGCTGTTTTCCCTTTAGTTTGGTTTTGTTTGTTTCGCTCCAGTCATAATGGTTTCTAGCACATATTTTGTGTATTTATTTTGTTACCTATAATTTGATATCGATTCTTTTCCGTTTTGTGGTTCGTATCCAAAATATATGTTTTTCATACTGTGCAGTTTACACGGTTCGTTTTTTTGTTTGTTTGTGATGAGACATTTTCCCGTCGTTCTGTCCGTGCGAGTAGTGAATAGGTTTTTTTTAAACATTTTCCGTTCGTTTCATACGTTCGACGAACATAGTTGAATAAGAGTGCACACTATTTGGGTAATCGTCTAATCCCTTCACAAAACATCGAGCTTCAGGCCAGTGCAGTCCAAAAAGATGGGATAAAAATGGAGTCGAGAATATGTGTTTACATCGGTCCGCAGGATTCATGATTACACGCGGAGTTCACGGAGTTCGTGGAAATATTTTAACAATTTTCCGCTGGGGTAGCCGTTCAACGGAAAGGGGTTCAAACTTCATCCGAAGCATCGTTTTTCGTCTGCCTACCGGGGTTAAAAATAATGCTGGGACGTTCGTCCAAAGATAACTAGCGCCATCGGGCGTATGCCTAAACGTGTTGCCTGAATTGTTCGACCAAATATGTTACTACGTTTTTCGTTTAAAGTACTTTTTTCACCATTTTACGCTAGTTGGAATATAAATAACAATTTTATCTCACACACATCGGTTTCGCCAATTAAGTTTTTTGTTAACAAAAATATATAATAAATATCTTTCTTTCGGTTTTTTTTTGTTTCACTAATATTCGTCCGTTCATATCCTATGCTAAATAATGCAATTCTTTTTTCTTTTTTTCTTCGAACCACTCCCTTTCGCAGTCAGTGTTGGGAGGTCATACCGAACCGGGTGCAGGATTCAAATCAGTCAATGGTGTTGCCACACTACCGTGTGTGTTCGACTTTTTTTTTTCATTTAATATATATTTTTTTCGTTTACCATCGCCCTCCAGCCCGACGCTGGGCGGTGCGCGGGGCACGGGCATGCGGATAGGATTTGAATAAAAATTTGGAGATTAAAATCGATCTTCTAGAGATAGCATTAACGTCGCCGAAAAACTGTCAAGTAATTTCGTATTTGTTTTAGTTTGTTTATATCTAAAAATGCCAACGAGAGAATATCAGTGGAGAATACATTGATCTCAAACGCAACACCGAGAAGCTCTAAATTCCGAACCGTATATCGAAATACACTCGAAGAACTCTTTCTAACAGCAGCCCATCGATTATCGTTTGCATGCAATGTGCTTTTAAATAATAATAATTTAATTCCATTTGATGTGTTTTATTGTTGATAAGCTCTATGATAGATAGGATGTTAAAGCTGTAAAATAAAATAGAAGAACACAAGTAAATGCATACAAATGAGAAATAATATATGTAACACAAATAAACAAAAAAAAACAAATGGTTTCGCAAACATGAACGTTTAATGGTGTTCTAGGAGAAGAATGGATGGAAAGAAGCATAAAACTGTCTTAAATTTGCTTCGAACGAAACTAGCTTACAGATAAGATAATATTAACAAACGCAAAAAACTATTTTAAAACATCACAACGGATCAAGTGGATAAACATTTGGTACTAACGCGAAATTTGTTGTTGAATAAAAATATGATAAAACATTTTAAAACATTATAGCAAGTGTGAAAGAAAACCATGATGCAATATAATATCGTGACGCGCAGGCCTTACTTTCAACACACAAGCGCCACGGTTGGTTGAAATCAGTATCCTTTAGTAATATTGGCCTTGGATATTATTTTTGATTCCGTGGTAGCATTTTATGCAAGCTTCATTTTTGGCGCCTTTAAAATCATGCAACGCTGTTCACGGATCGTTTCGTCCCACGTCTACATTATCCACTGTTCGTTCTTCGTTTGCTCAGAGCGCAGTTGATGGTGTTTAACTTTTTTGTTTTGTTTTCTGTTTCAGTTCTCTTTCTTCTGTTTCAGTTCTTCTTTATCCTTAAGACGATTTTTGTTTGTACATTGTTGTTTTTGGGAGAAGTAGATTTTCTACTTTCGTCACATTCCTACCCAGACTGTTCTGTTTCCCGTTTTTGCCTTGGTTTTGATCTCTTGTCTCAGTGCTTGAGGGACCCGCGGCTTATCTCTGAATATACTCTTGCAGAAGGGGGAGAGATATTCATGTGTCCTTTTCATACAGGATAACGGAAAATTTATTTTAAAAATGTAATAAAACTTAATGTTATACTTAAACAGCAGAATATTTGAAAAAATAAAACATTAAGGCAGGTGAAAACTAGCCGCATGCATGGATTTCATGTATTTCTTTTCTGATCGGAATTAGGAAACAATTTAAGGGCAAAATCAGGGGGAAGCATTGTTCAAAGTTTTACCAATTTCAATGACTTTGTTTTTTGATAATAGTTGATTATTTCAACTGTTGTTTGCTGTATGTGTTGTTTGCAGTTGAGGCTATTGGTTTTTCTGTTTACTCTTTGTTTTTGCTTTCCTTTTTAAAGACAATTATTACGGTGTACAAAATATACGAGAAGTTTATATTTTGATTCCATTGTAAGCCATTCTATTACAAACATTTGCGTTCTTTGCACTTCTCGTTTGTTTTTACAAAAACCTATTTGTTTGTTTTCTTGTTGCTGGGGTTTGCATGTAGTTGATTCCGTTTTATTTTACGTAACGGTTTGCCTGTGCCCAGTTTCTATTTACTAGGTTACTTTCAGTGATCGGTTCGATATTAAAAATATAATAAAAATGCTAAGTTCATGGCACAGCATTGCGGGATGCTTGCCCGTTTCAAGTGGACCCCACATTCAAAGTTATATGGGGGAAATACAAAACATTAAAACAATGGGGCTTCTACAAAGATTCCACAGAGATTTGAATGCCGCTGGAATTCTCGTACAAATAGAACTAATAGAACAATAATTGTACTGCAAGTGTGTAGATGAAAAGTAAAACGGGACCTTCTTCTATAACAAATTATCGTATTTCTTTTACCATACTTATGCAATGAGATAGCCTCTGTGTTGATGCTTTCGTTTGTTTTTAAATCATTACGTTATAATGGCCGCCCGTAAACCGCAGACTACTGTTTGATACTTTGTGTTTTAAACTTTTGCTTATGCTGCTGTTTAAGTAGGATTTGGTTATTTTATTGAGTTTTGCAGAACACAGGGCCCCGTGTGTGTGTGTAAGTGTGCGTTACAGGTCCGTATGTTGGTATTTTCGATAGAAAAAAAGTGCCTTCCAAAAAATGCTTCTTGAGTTCGTTTACACGGTTGCTTATTGACATGAGAATTTTGCTTCTCTAGGTGACTACTGCTCGCTGCTGCAACGTTTGAAAGCTGCATACGGCCGCTTATATTTCCTTTTCCAGTCCAGTGTCACTTTCGTTCCCCTTCGTCCATCCATATCCGGTATGCATAAATTATTGTTTTCATGTAGTAAAATGTACTGTTTCAATAAGTTGCAGAAATGGATGAGTTTTCTTTCCTCCCATCTTACTGTTGCTCTGTATGAATTGTCCTTGCTTTGATTTGAAAATACAAATGTCTTCCCAGCGTACTCTACTTCTTCCTTCCTACCGGTATGGTATATCGCTTTTCCCAAGCAGTAAAGAAATACATTTGATGTTTGCGTTCAAAAATGTCCATACAAAATGTTTGTATATTATTCACATGCATATCTTCCCTTCCTCGTTCTTCATTTCTTTTTCTGGTTCTCTCTTTTCTTGCGTATAACTATATCTTTCTTTCTTGTTTTTTTTTTTTTTTAATACGGCTACAATTGGCTGAAGATCATAGATACCTCGTGAATGCAAAATAAAAAACAAAATGCCATATGATCAACAATGAAACTAGTTCTAAAACGTGGGTTTATACCGACATTAAAAAGAATCATTTTCCCTTATATAAATGGGTATTTAAAAAGAAAAGAAACATGGTTTAAAGAAACTTTTCGATAATGTGTTGGAAGTATCGCGGAGATAAATAATAAAATGGCAACAAAAATCTGTTAAAAAAAAAAATTGAAACAAAACATCAGCTGTCACATTTAGATGTAGATGCTACGAGCTTTGCCCGATAAGTTTGCCTGTTTCTTTCTGCTTTTACTCCGTAGCGGATGTGCCGGCAGCTTCGGCTGGTGCTGGCCCAACCGCACCTTCACCATCGTCTCCGGCAGCACCCCCGCCGTCGTCCTCCGGGGTGGTCTTGAGCGTCGGCAGCGGTTGCAGCGGCTGGAATGCGGAGCCTAGCGATGGCTTTAGCTGGAATGCGGTAGTGCACGGTTTGAAGCATGCCGTATTTGTACTGGTATCGGCTTCAGTGAGTTTGAGGTTCACCTGCAACGAAAAGAAACAGAACCATCCATCCATGAGACCAGACCAGAACGGACGGGAGCTGTCGACCCTTGTCGAGCTCACCTTTTCACAACCATCCGGAGGTTCTCGGGCAAGGAATTTGTTGATCCTAGGCGACGCGCTCGTCGTCACGGCGCCCTCGTCCGGCGACGTACTCTGGCTGCCGTCGTCCGAGGAGAGCGTGTCTCCAAGCGGCGTCTGTGTGTTGACCGAACGCGTGTCACCCGGTCCGCTCACGAGCGAGACGGTGCCGGACGCGTGGAAAAGATCTGCCAACGGTGCCCGGTGCCCTTCCGGTGTTCCGCGTGAGTACTGCGAGGCAAAGAATAAGGTGACACAAACCTGACGTACGCGCATAGAACGCAGTCTACACAACCGGGATACGTACCATCTCCAGCTCGGATCGGCAGCTGTGCTGTTGGCTCGGGTAGAGAACCAGCTTCTCGATCTCTTGATTCAAGCCCTCGACGGAGTTGCGCATTGGCCGTATGTGTACGGGTGGACAGGTACGTGGTGGTATCGACACTGGGCTTGCTTTTGCTGCGAAATAGAACCCAATAGAAGATTAAAATGTAGTTTAAGCGGACAACTACAACTTTTTTACCATGATTAGGGCTAAGCGTCTGGGAGCTAACGGAATGTTCGCCGCGGTGCGTACGCTGCAGTCTTTGTCTTATCACTTTTTCCATCTTCATATCAGTCGGCGTCGTCGCGTCGGTCCGTGTGATCACCGGCGACGACGAGGTGGACGAGCAGGCGGGAATCGCATCGTGCGGCGTTTGGGCGGTGAACAGCGACGTCGTGCCGCCACGGCTGCGCTCGAGAAACGACTCCTCGGTTTGGGTCGCCTTGTCCAGCTGCAGCAGCGTCGACGTGACCAGACTCCAGGCCGGCGTTGGCCGCAGGTAGAGGGCATCGAGCGATGCCGTACGTCTGATGCAGCCCTCATTGAGGTTGGGAAATTTTCCTAAAAAGAAAGAAAACCAAAACGCGCCTTTAGATCGGATCGGAAATCTTCGACACAAGCTTTTAATTTACGATATTTTAAGAAACAAACGATGCCTTATGCGTTTTCGTGAAGGGAATACATGAGCGGAACAAAAGCCATTCTCATGTTCGTTAACTGCATTCGCGCTACTTGCACATAAACGGTGGATTAGGTACATCAACAAGAGAGTATTATGATTCAAATATTTTCTACTACATGCTATACCATCAATTTACTGATTTTTTTTCCTTCCTCAGAAGCGAACCCCGTCATAAGCAATAATCCATCATTGTGTGCAGCGATGCTAAAAATACGCTTGAGCAATGTTGTTCGTCCTTCAAACTAATCTATCGTGCTATCAAACACACACACAAAACCACTCTCCTTCCTTCTCTCCCATGGACCGTGTGGAAGGTGGACCGGGGAGATTATTTACTTTCCCACTTTAACGGCACGCTAGCTTCCCTTCGAACCCCCGACGTGGCGCAACTTGTAAAGTTTTCCACGGGTGTTCGCGGCGTGTTCATAATAGCCCTCCCCCCCATTCGCTTCATTTCAAGGATAAACTGTGCTAATGGTATGCATGCGTAAACCCACGGTGCATGGCCGTTGGTAAGTGTGTGTGTGTATTTGGTTTGGCGTCATGTTGAAAGGATATTACTACGCGCAAGTGTCGAACGATGTGTCTGGATGCCCCGCACGGGGGAAACCAGGAAACGGAATCCAATCGATTACCGGTCTTCTGTCCCCGGGTTTTCCGTAAGCGAAAAAGTAATGGCACGTACCGGCGGCCTCGTCTTGGTGGTAGTTTGTCAGAGTTTGCGTTTGATACTGGACGGAGGGGGTTGTTGTGGATGGGTGCTGGTTCTTGCGTACCAGAGGAGAATGGATGTTTCTCGCTGCATCCATTCACTACCGGCCACCGGCGAAAAAGTATGCACCGTGGTAGCGCGATTCTCTCCGCAAAGGGCTCCCTTGGAAAGGGCTGGTGGAGATATTCATGGGCCATCCAGTCCAATATAAATATCACACCCCTTATGGCGAGGGATGATCTCGCTAGGTTTCACAATCCCTTTCAAATCACCCGCTGTTGGGGGAGGAGGATCCCGGGGTACACGGAATCATTGTGCTGTTTTACTTATCCGACAGATATTGCTGGGTAGAATGGGAGTGGGTTGTACATGGAAATACACCCATACACGCGGGATTGTGACGATAGTTGTGTGCCCTCCGCAAACAAACAAAACCGGGGTCGCAAAAGGATGCGCAACGCCGCGTGTGAGTGTGGGAAGGCGGGCGAGACAGGACTACCGGTGAAAAGAGCACGCAAGCTTCCAACCGGATGAATTTTTCCGAGGGCTGCGGGGAGAGCAAGAAAGCACCGGAGCACAAACGACCCGGAGAGCCACGGTGGCCATCGTGGAACGTATACGCGTGCCTGCCGTTTTTGAAGATCAAGGACACTATTTTGTGTGAGGGTTGAATGAGTGTGCTTTGGAAAGTGGCTAGTCGTTGCTTCACCGGCAACCTGTCTCCCTCTGCCGATAAGCACCGTCACCGTCTGCGACCTTCGTCTATCTCTCTCACGCTTTTATAGGTTTGGCCAACCATTTTCAGGAAGCTTCCGAACGAACGACAATTCGTACATTTACCCGCGATTCGGATTTTAATATGTGCCATCAATGTTTGCGTTGTAAATTTCCGCCGAACGTCATTGACTACTTCGACCATAAGCTGCAGTTTAGTATTCTGTAACAGTATTCCCTGGAAAAAAGGAAAGAAGATAAGCAACCATGGACTTCTTCAAGATTCAAGATCAAGATTGCTGTGTTAACGATTTTATTAAAAAAAAAGGCCACCCTTCCCCAATAGAGATTGGCCCCCAATGGCAATTTCCAACACCGAAAAACCCCCGGGGAGGCCAGTCCTGGTGCTGGTGTGTTCGGTGGAAGGTTAGAGGTTGACAGTGTAGCAGGCTCCTCTTGAACGCGTTTGCGAAAATATACAATTTCCTGTCACAACCACATCGAAGGGCAAGGAGGCCGGCCAATACCACGACCGCGTCGGCACACGTCGGTCGTTTGTGAGCGTTTCGCTGGGAGAATGCCTGAGATACTACATTCGCGCGCTGCCATGGGGTGGAGAAGTACGCTATACGTTCATTGATAAATAATACTGTGTGCTGTCCGGAGCCGGAGCGAGTCCTTGGGGCACTATGGATGAACGCAGGCAGTTGGGATGCGTGTGCAAGAAAAGGATCACCGCGGTCCGGAAGAGCACTACGTGCATCACAGCCGTCTTTGTCGTCGTCGTTGTCGTTCGAGCATCCTTGTTCGAATCGAAGCAGGCGTGTGGGGTGCGGGATAAATTGAATGAAAAGGAAGGCGAATAGGGGGACAGGTGTGTACGCAACGATGGAACCGTATTCCGGAGAGGTTTGCGATGCGAACTGGTATATGTATCCTTGTTTGTAAACTACAACAAGGATTGATTCTTTGCCAAAGTTCTATCAATTCGAAAAGTTGTGTTGCCCAAAACATGCCTAAAGGAAACCTTCGCCGTACATCATGCCATTCTCGCGATTCCTCGTTATTCCGCTTCCCGGGGGAGTTCTGGGAAAGGAATAATTATGCCTGGAATTTGTTGCCATTCTGGTCTTTATTTTAAGGAGGAAATGGTTGCCTAGCGCATCGTTATGGTACCCAGTCGATATTTCCCGAAAACGAACGAAATGTTTACCTTTGTTCAAGGACACAGGCTATTTCGGGGTTATACCTAGGGCTCACTGGATCAACGAAAAGTAACTACGTACCCGTAACACAACACATTCTGCACTACAGGGAACCGCAGATAGGAATTACCAGAATTATGAAGGACGAAACTAAGAGGGGCATTGAAGTGAAGAGGAAGTTTAAAACAATCTTGAATGGTAGAGTACTGACACCCGGGATTATCCTAGATTCGACAAATGTCTACTTCGATTGATACCTGGTACTCATTTAAAAGCTATCTCCGGTACAACGATTGGAAGCAAATGCATTTCCAATTTTCCCAGGGTATTCTGCGAAAGGACACGACTGTTTTTATGTTTTAAAAAAGCAATAGGAAAATAAAAAAAAAATAGACTACATGTTGAGTGACCGAGAAGGGATGCTCGTAGTTAGTTTGGTAAAGATATGGATGTTTTCTTGCTGAGGTCGATTGCCATTACCTTTGCACGTTAGGGCACCGGGGCTCCGGTTACCGCAGATGGCATGCTCCGGCGAGATGTGCCGCACGGGCGGTGACAGCGTCGCCGAAAGTGATTTCCCTGCCGTGGGGAATGAGTTTCCGCCGGTGTGACCGCTATTAATACCGCTCGGGCTGCCGGTTTGCTGACCGGTACTTGTTCCGCTTCCACCGGAGCAGTGGATCGACCCGGTGCCACGCAGCAGCAGGGAGCTGACAGGGACGAACGCCTTCATTGGCTCGTTGTGTTTCCGGACGCGACTTGACATTGTTGGCCGGCAACTAAATCGATACGATACGATTGCGTACGGTGTTAAATTCCGGGATGGTTGGTTTTGCTTCACTCGCTGCGGCGCACGGAATCGATGACCGGCAGGGGCGTTTGCTTTCGTAGACGGCGTTGCGGGCTCTGCATCCCAGGCCAGGTATCACGTGCGGCACGAGGGGGGCAAGAACGGTAGTATAGCAGGCTGAAATGGCCCCACTTCGAAACGTTCTCCTGGCGACGGGATTTGTCTGGATGATGGATGTGCAAAAGGGGGTGAATTCGGACACCCTCACTTTGCTGGTTGCGTACAATGTTATTCCTTCCAAAGACGTCAAGGGGAGAGGGGGGGGGGGGGGGGGGGTGTCTTACTGAAAATACAACCCGAACTGATACGCTGTGAAGGGGCACAGGACACACGGGGAGTTTCGCTCCGGGTCCGGGAAGATCGGGACAACCGGTTGGCCGGATGATGCGGGGAGCAATCGTATCAAACGTGAACCCGTTCAATCGCCTGCAAGCTGGAAATTCAGGCTATGGAAAACCACCAATTTTGGAACCGTGCACTATTGCTGTCAATGCAACTGGAGCCGCAGTGATCACTTGGCCTGTCAATACGTATCACCCCAGGTGACTACGAAAGACTGATAGCACTGCCGATTGTCGTGAATGAGCTAGATACCGACACCTGCCGTCCTGGGGTCACACCAATATTGGCCAGTGCAAAACCGCCTAAATTTTTGCGACGGTAAAATCCATACCATGCACCTTTACACAAACGACACCACGACTTCAAACACGACGTATTATACACGAGAGTATTATGATTCAAATATTTTCTACTACATGCTATACCATCAATTTACTGATTTTTTTTCCTTCCTCAGAAGCGAACCCCGTCATAAGCAATAATCCATCATTGTGTGCAGCGATGCTAAAAATACGCTTGAGCAATGTTGTTCGTCCTTCAAACTAATCTATCGTGCTATCAAACACACACACAAAACCACTCTCCTTCCTTCTCTCCCATGGACCGTGTGGAAGGTGGACCGGGGAGATTATTTACTTTCCCACTTTAACGGCACGCTAGCTTCCCTTCGAACCCCCGACGTGGCGCAACTTGTAAAGTTTTCCACGGGTGTTCGCGGCGTGTTCATAATAGCCCTCCCCCCCATTCGCTTCATTTCAAGGATAAACTGTGCTAATGGTATGCATGCGTAAACCCACGGTGCATGGCCGTTGGTAAGTGTGTGTGTGTATTTGGTTTGGCGTCATGTTGAAAGGATATTACTACGCGCAAGTGTCGAACGATGTGTCTGGATGCCCCGCACGGGGGAAACCAGGAAACGGAATCCAATCGATTACCGGTCTTCTGTCCCCGGGTTTTCCGTAAGCGAAAAAGTAATGGCACGTACCGGCGGCCTCGTCTTGGTGGTAGTTTGTCAGAGTTTGCGTTTGATACTGGACGGAGGGGGTTGTTGTGGATGGGTGCTGGTTCTTGCGTACCAGAGGAGAATGGATGTTTCTCGCTGCATCCATTCACTACCGGCCACCGGCGAAAAAGTATGCACCGTGGTAGCGCGATTCTCTCCGCAAAGGGCTCCCTTGGAAAGGGCTGGTGGAGATATTCATGGGCCATCCAGTCCAATATAAATATCACACCCCTTATGGCGAGGGATGATCTCGCTAGGTTTCACAATCCCTTTCAAATCACCCGCTGTTGGGGGAGGAGGATCCCGGGGTACACGGAATCATTGTGCTGTTTTACTTATCCGACAGATATTGCTGGGTAGAATGGGAGTGGGTTGTACATGGAAATACACCCATACACGCGGGATTGTGACGATAGTTGTGTGCCCTCCGCAAACAAACAAAACCGGGGTCGCAAAAGGATGCGCAACGCCGCGTGTGAGTGTGGGAAGGCGGGCGAGACAGGACTACCGGTGAAAAGAGCACGCAAGCTTCCAACCGGATGAATTTTTCCGAGGGCTGCGGGGAGAGCAAGAAAGCACCGGAGCACAAACGACCCGGAGAGCCACGGTGGCCATCGTGGAACGTATACGCGTGCCTGCCGTTTTTGAAGATCAAGGACACTATTTTGTGTGAGGGTTGAATGAGTGTGCTTTGGAAAGTGGCTAGTCGTTGCTTCACCGGCAACCTGTCTCCCTCTGCCGATAAGCACCGTCACCGTCTGCGACCTTCGTCTATCTCTCTCACGCTTTTATAGGTTTGGCCAACCATTTTCAGGAAGCTTCCGAACGAACGACAATTCGTACATTTACCCGCGATTCGGATTTTAATATGTGCCATCAATGTTTGCGTTGTAAATTTCCGCCGAACGTCATTGACTACTTCGACCATAAGCTGCAGTTTAGTATTCTGTAACAGTATTCCCTGGAAAAAAGGAAAGAAGATAAGCAACCATGGACTTCTTCAAGATTCAAGATCAAGATTGCTGTGTTAACGATTTTATTAAAAAAAAAGGCCACCCTTCCCCAATAGAGATTGGCCCCCAATGGCAATTTCCAACACCGAAAAACCCCCGGGGAGGCCAGTCCTGGTGCTGGTGTGTTCGGTGGAAGGTTAGAGGTTGACAGTGTAGCAGGCTCCTCTTGAACGCGTTTGCGAAAATATACAATTTCCTGTCACAACCACATCGAAGGGCAAGGAGGCCGGCCAATACCACGACCGCGTCGGCACACGTCGGTCGTTTGTGAGCGTTTCGCTGGGAGAATGCCTGAGATACTACATTCGCGCGCTGCCATGGGGTGGAGAAGTACGCTATACGTTCATTGATAAATAATACTGTGTGCTGTCCGGAGCCGGAGCGAGTCCTTGGGGCACTATGGATGAACGCAGGCAGTTGGGATGCGTGTGCAAGAAAAGGATCACCGCGGTCCGGAAGAGCACTACGTGCATCACAGCCGTCTTTGTCGTCGTCGTTGTCGTTCGAGCATCCTTGTTCGAATCGAAGCAGGCGTGTGGGGTGCGGGATAAATTGAATGAAAAGGAAGGCGAATAGGGGGACAGGTGTGTACGCAACGATGGAACCGTATTCCGGAGAGGTTTGCGATGCGAACTGGTATATGTATCCTTGTTTGTAAACTACAACAAGGATTGATTCTTTGCCAAAGTTCTATCAATTCGAAAAGTTGTGTTGCCCAAAACATGCCTAAAGGAAACCTTCGCCGTACATCATGCCATTCTCGCGATTCCTCGTTATTCCGCTTCCCGGGGGAGTTCTGGGAAAGGAATAATTATGCCTGGAATTTGTTGCCATTCTGGTCTTTATTTTAAGGAGGAAATGGTTGCCTAGCGCATCGTTATGGTACCCAGTCGATATTTCCCGAAAACGAACGAAATGTTTACCTTTGTTCAAGGACACAGGCTATTTCGGGGTTATACCTAGGGCTCACTGGATCAACGAAAAGTAACTACGTACCCGTAACACAACACATTCTGCACTACAGGGAACCGCAGATAGGAATTACCAGAATTATGAAGGACGAAACTAAGAGGGGCATTGAAGTGAAGAGGAAGTTTAAAACAATCTTGAATGGTAGAGTACTGACACCCGGGATTATCCTAGATTCGACAAATGTCTACTTCGATTGATACCTGGTACTCATTTAAAAGCTATCTCCGGTACAACGATTGGAAGCAAATGCATTTCCAATTTTCCCAGGGTATTCTGCGAAAGGACACGACTGTTTTTATGTTTTAAAAAAGCAATAGGAAAATAAAAAAAAAATAGACTACATGTTGAGTGACCGAGAAGGGATGCTCGTAGTTAGTTTGGTAAAGATATGGATGTTTTCTTGCTGAGGTCGATTGCCATTACCTTTGCACGTTAGGGCACCGGGGCTCCGGTTACCGCAGATGGCATGCTCCGGCGAGATGTGCCGCACGGGCGGTGACAGCGTCGCCGAAAGTGATTTCCCTGCCGTGGGGAATGAGTTTCCGCCGGTGTGACCGCTATTAATACCGCTCGGGCTGCCGGTTTGCTGACCGGTACTTGTTCCGCTTCCACCGGAGCAGTGGATCGACCCGGTGCCACGCAGCAGCAGGGAGCTGACAGGGACGAACGCCTTCATTGGCTCGTTGTGTTTCCGGACGCGACTTGACATTGTTGGCCGGCAACTAAATCGATACGATACGATTGCGTACGGTGTTAAATTCCGGGATGGTTGGTTTTGCTTCACTCGCTGCGGCGCACGGAATCGATGACCGGCAGGGGCGTTTGCTTTCGTAGACGGCGTTGCGGGCTCTGCATCCCAGGCCAGGTATCACGTGCGGCACGAGGGGGGCAAGAACGGTAGTATAGCAGGCTGAAATGGCCCCACTTCGAAACGTTCTCCTGGCGACGGGATTTGTCTGGATGATGGATGTGCAAAAGGGGGTGAATTCGGACACCCTCACTTTGCTGGTTGCGTACAATGTTATTCCTTCCAAAGACGTCAAGGGGAGAGGGGGGGGGGGGGGGGGTGTCTTACTGAAAATACAACCCGAACTGATACGCTGTGAAGGGGCACAGGACACACGGGGAGTTTCGCTCCGGGTCCGGGAAGATCGGGACAACCGGTTGGCCGGATGATGCGGGGAGCAATCGTATCAAACGTGAACCCGTTCAATCGCCTGCAAGCTGGAAATTCAGGCTATGGAAAACCACCAATTTTGGAACCGTGCACTATTGCTGTCAATGCAACTGGAGCCGCAGTGATCACTTGGCCTGTCAATACGTATCACCCCAGGTGACTACGAAAGACTGATAGCACTGCCGATTGTCGTGAATGAGCTAGATACCGACACCTGCCGTCCTGGGGTCACACCAATATTGGCCAGTGCAAAACCGCCTAAATTTTTGCGACGGTAAAATCCATACCATGCACCTTTACACAAACGACACCACGACTTCAAACACGACACGACGGCGAATGCATCCTCTTTGTTTGCGGTGTCGCGAGTTTCCGCCGAGATCGCTAGAAACGAAGGAATAAATTTGCTTAAATGTCCAACAACCTTGGCCTGCACCCAGTATAGTTCCGTACCGTTCCAGATTGTTGGAACGACGACAAGGCGGTGTAAGAAAGGTTGTATAATCGAGAACAAATATTTATAGCATGTTCGGGTTTAACGAAAGAAATTGAAAAAATGACCGATTAACCAGATTTTTTCTTAATTTTTCGCCAAGTTTGTTTGTTATTTTGACACGAATTCTCAAAAATCTGATTCGTTTCATTCATAAGCTTCATACTGGAACACTACCTGGAAAGTTTGCCTCCTTGTACGCATCTGTTTCGGCAAAAATGACAACAAAGAGAGTTTAAGCTTGGCAACTTTGTTTCGGATTGAGTTGTTAATAAGCTAGAATCGAAATAACACAAATTTTTAACCAATTTTTGACTGATTACAAATTGCATTAAATTATTTGGTTTTATTCAATCCATAAATGTAAAGTTTTGACAAAGTGTAATCGAAATTTAAATAAAAATCAGGGTTACCCGTTGAAACCGGTTTGACATAAACACGACCGAGCGTCGGCTTGATCGATCATTGTCAAAAACAGAAAGTCAAAACAATTGCTTTGTGCTACAAGAGTGTTCGGTATCAGCTACGTTCCTTTTTGTAATATCCTTTGGTTTTGTGAAATCAATATTATCATCTTTGCTTTCGGTTGAAACACTCTCTCGATGGAAACACGTGAGAACGAGCCATTGGCTCCAACGAAGCCGCCAGAAATCGATCCGGAACTGAATGCCACGGCTGCCACGGCGGTCGAACAATGGCGAAACTATCAGCAAGCGTACGCCGCGTACCAGCAGCAGTACGCCGCGTACCAGCAATACATCCAGCAGAGGCAGTACGCTCAAACGGTCGAGCAGCAGCAGATGGCATACTCGCAGTATCTGGAACGTCACAGCCAGTACCAGCACCAGTTGCAGCAGTACGAGCAACACCATCATCAGCAGCAGCCCACCGAAGCCATGCCTTCCTGGTCGGCTGAACCGTACGCGATGTCGAACCCGATGATGGTCCAGCAGCCCGGGATGCCGGTGGGGCATCAACCACCCGGTCTGATGAATGGATACAACGCGGTGCTTCCGGGACAGGAATCGATGGGCGAGTATTCTTCGCCAAATTCTGGTTACGCGAAGGCCAGAAAGCGCCCGCGTGAACCAAGAGCCAAGATTCGTACCAACGAAAAGAAGTCGGAATTGCATACGAAAACGGTTCTCTATGGTAATGATTTGCAAAAGACCGCTGAGCTTTCGTGACACGATGGTGGGTTTGATGATTTTACCCCTCTTCCAGTGAATCCGGACGACGAGACGATGCTGCCGGCAGACTTGAAGAATCTCTTCAAGGAGTTCCAGTGTGATCTGTGCCGCACGCGGATGAATTCTCACATTTCCGCCAACATCCACTACCAGTCGAAGTCGCACGAGAAGAAGATCACCCAGTGGCTGAAGGAGTACTGCGCGGACACGGGCACACCCATGCCGGTTCGCGTTCGCCGTCAGCCGGAACTGGCCACCGAGGCGGCAGCCGCCGTCGGCCAGTCGGTGTTTCACTGTGAGGTGTGCGATCTGCCGCTCACCTCGATCCAGCACGCGAATCAGCACTACACCGGCAAGCGGCACTGGATGGTGGTGAACGGAAGGAAGGTGCCGTCGGGCAATGGGTTCTACAATGCCGAGGGCAAATGGATACGCTCGTGAGTATTGGGTGGACTGTTGGTGAGAATGGACACAAACATTTTATTGTACCCCGGGGAAAGAAAACCATCAAACAAAGGGAGGGCATTTCCATTTCCATCTAAAACCGCTGCCAATCGGTAGGGATCATCGCTGGCCGAGCAATCATTGGGTTAGTCTGTCTGACGCTGCCGTACTACTGCAAGTTCCTCCACTAACCCTATGCGAAACTCGATTCACGGCGTGTCTTTGCGGAACCGAGACACACAACCTGAGAATATCCCTACGGTTCAGCACAAAAAAAAAAAAAACAGAATTCGTATGGAAATTGTATTCCCTTTTCTATTCCCCCCCTCAGCACCGGCCTGGAATTCGCTTTGATCATCTTAAGCTCTGTCTCTTTTTCCCTTCTCAATCGTACTGTCTACGTGCTGTTGATCTTCGTAAATGTTGTCCAATACTCTTTAAATTCTCTTGCGGAGAGGGACTCTTGCATGTTCGTGATTGTTATGTGCAACGAACAGGTGCCTATGGTACGTCTGTCCTTAACCGCAAACTTTTGCCACAGGTTTGTAGTAAACGCACGCACTGGTACGAGGTACGAGAGGTGAAGCGAAAGGAAGCGGCATTGTGGCTTTCGTTTTCCCGTTGAACTGTCTGGTCGCCAGCGGAATCTTATTCGATGCAGATTTATCGTCATCCGTCGTGTTTCGTTTTGCCTTGCGAGAAAGATTGATGCTCCCTTCCGACGAAGTAATGTGCAGTATTTCTCAGTTAGATTTATCTTTGGTATTGTTACCCTCAACTTCATAAGCCTATTTTAGTTTGGCCCCAATTGAACGACGACAATCATTGAGCATTTTGATTTTAAAACCCTATCTTCTATTATAAAAAAAAAACTTCAAATTGAATTTTGTTTGAACATGTTAAGCCATTTTTAAGATTGGGAAGCTTTTTTAAAGCTCAAAATTAATTGAATAATTTATAACGTTAAAATCGATTGCTCCAAAGTTTAACAATAAAAAAAAAAACCACTCAGTGCCGATCCATTGGCGACGGTCATGTTTCGGTTTAGTTCGTCTTGCGGACGGTTCTTTCCCATCGCCAAACATTCCGTGTTCGGGTCACGATAAAACGATCAAATAAGAGCGTTGTAAAGCAGCAAGCAAGATTAAACGAAAGCCCAAAGCGAAGTAGCGCGTTGGTCAAATGAGTTGACTCACAAGGAAGAGAAACGCATACGCAACTGAAGAAAACATTGTAAAATGCAAGGGGGGTAGAATCTCGATGGGTAACGAGATATCAATCACCCCGTGGAAAGGTATGCGTTTGTACGAGTGGTCCAATTAATTCCAGCCGACTGTCTCGAGTCCCAGCGGGAGTCCAGGAAGAATGAGAAGTAACACGTCTCCGTTTTATTCCGCCGCAATATTCTTTCCAGTGTCACACCATTAGATACTCCATTTGTTCTGCGCCTAGCGGGTTCATCATTGCGGTGGCTTCTTTCTTTCGGTAATGTTGCAACGAATGGTGTATGTTGGACAGAGAGAGAGCCCCTTTTTCTTCTATCCGATCGCGCAAGGCTTGGAACGAAGTTTGTATGTCAAGAAAAAGTTGTCTCATCACAGGTATTTGGTTGATGCAGAAAAAAAAAATCAGAACCTTTCCATCGGGACCAAGCTACCCAGTGCACCGTTTTGGTGGCCATTGAATGCTTCACTTCGACGGCGATAATTATTTTTTTCTTCGTAATTTCTTTTTTCTGTAGTGGTAACATAGTAACGGAACAGACGGACGCAGCGCCGAACGGCGTAAACCAACGGTCCCAGGCCCGTCCGGTGGCGCAGAATGCAGCAAAGCGTCCCCGGTTGGAACCTCCGCCCGTCCCACCGAAAGAGTTGATCACCGGAGTCAATTGGCTAGCGGAGGCTCCATCTACGTCGGCAAATGGCAGCGCCATGCAACCGATTACGGTGCCCGAGGTCGTCTCGGTGGCGAAACCGGTGGTTTCGGTTGTGCCCCGCAACGAACCACCAAAGCCGCTTCTAACGATCAACGTGGAGAGCGACGAAGATGAAACCAAACCGGTCGTTGCACCGGTTGCAGCAATTGCTGCCCCGACTACGGTTGTTGCTGCTCCCGCCACCAATTTCACGGTCCAGCCGGTGGCCGCTGGCGTGGCTCAGGATGGCCCGAAACCTTCCACGGCCACCACGCTGGAGCAGGAGATTCGGAAGAAGGACGGGCTCGACTGTGTGGACGAAACGGGCACGTTCTGCCTGATCTGTGAAACGTCCGTCACCTCGCGCTCGGAAATGCTGATGCACATGAAGGGCGCGAAGCACATCAAGAAGGCCCGTACGAAGGGAATGGCCGTGCGCACGACCCCGTTCAATCCGAGTGACACGATACTGAAGAGCCTGTCGAAGCCGGTCCGCAAGACGGACTGGTCGCTGTACCGCATGCCGTCCGGGAAGTTTTACTGCAAGACGTGCAATCTGATCGTGGCGGACGAGAAGCTGTTCGGGCAGCACTGGTACGGCAAGAAGCACAAGCTAAAGATGCGCCAGGAGCAGATGGGCGACCAGCAGCAGAAGGCCCCGGCGGCGGCAGGTACGGCTAGCGCCGCACTCGTGGTGAACCCGTTTGCCTCGGACGACATCGAGCTGGGGCCGGCTGCGTACGGTAGCATCGAGGCGACCGCCCCCGGTGCCGATCCTCACAAGGTGAACATGGGCAAACCGCCCCAGAAGCGATACAACCGGCCATTTTTCTTCGGCAAGCGAACACGGATGGTGAAGCCACGTAAATCATTTCCCGTTACGAATTAATGTTTTGGAAAATCTCAAAATACCAGACTGCTGCGGAGTGTGAAGAAGCACCGCCCGATTCGATTATAAACACGGTGGGAATTATGGCCTCGGGCTCAAATTACAGTGAAAGCTCCTTTGAAATGTTTTTCAAGTTACTTATAAAATATCTCTACCCGTAAAATGACATTAATGGAATGTTAAATATGAATTGAAAGAAAGTGAAATTAACTTTTTCCATTTTTCCATTAGAAAAGTTGATTAGGAAAGAGGATTTTAACAATTGTAACGTTTTGAACTTAAAAAACATTTTATTTAATATACTTCATTTGGAAACTGTATTGTACAACATTATACTTTGTCATCTTAAACTTAATTTTGCTGACCCGTCGCTTGCAGTTTTTTTCTCGTTTTCTGTCGCTGTGCAGGATGGCCCTTTTGTTCGAGATACATCTATTGCTGCATGCTTTTAGATCGGAGGAAAATCGTGAAACTAATCGTGAAATGAAATGTGTAATTTATATGCCTATACCAATGCACTCTGTTTTATTGTTCGACTGCAGAAACACTTCGCTTTTCGGTTCTGCAGATTGCAGTTATTGCGGATCGTTAAATGGGTCAGATGGTGAAGGAAGCTGCAAACTTGAAGCAAGCCGCGGACCCATTTAGAGGATGCATGGCAGTAACGCTGAACGGTAATTTTACGATTATATCTTACGGAGTACTTCTTTTGGAGGTTGGAGTGAAAAAAAAAACTATCTATTCGCAAACATCAACATTTCTGGCACGTTTGCATTTGAGTAAATGGAGAATGGAGAGGTGCTTTAAAAAAATATCGCTCTGAATGTGCTTTGCTCTCCGACCAAAAACCTTAACGACCAGGGAGCGGATTGTCGGTTTGGACAGGCCCGGAAGGAACTCTTTGGAATAGCATCCGGTCATTCGGGAAGTTCGGTCAGTTAAATCGTCACCATCACAGACAGTCATTTCTTGTCTGTTTCTAGCGTAAAACAAACAAAGGGTTTTTGCTATAAAACAGTCATCAGCAATCGGCGGGAAAACGAAATGTTACAAAAACCCGTCATAAAGCAGGAACAACGACAATTTAATGTTGGCCGGTACTAAAACTAATACATCCCGCTGATGAAGAAACGGTCCTTGGATTCACCCGCTTGCCATTTGGAGCCATCGGTAGACGGGCGTAGCTATCCTTCGAAGGCAAAAGGGAATCGAGTGTCCGAATTCAAAGGCAGAAGCATCCCGCTGTAATGTCTGCACCACTCCTGGCATATAGATAAAGTGGCTAATCGTTAAACATGCATTAAAGGATAATGGACTATCTTTTTGCCAGCATGCTGGTTCACTGGGTGGACTATTCTTGGGCACGTTTCTTATACTGCAGCTTTGAAATGGATTAGCGTTCCACTTCGATGCTCCATCCTCCTCTTTGGTACGTACGCTCTCCATTGCTTGTCACAGGATAGGCTGCACCTGGAATGGTATTTGGGGTGATGAAATTATCGTCGGTATGCTACAACAGAGGCCAAGATCAATGTGTATTATTGCATTTTTGGTAGCTAGGTGTTAATTGCATTTCAACGATTGCTTTTGAAAACAATTGGCTCAACGATCGGAGCAGTTTTATTAGAGCAAATGTATTCAGCATATTGATGCGAGTCCTATTGCTTGAAGTTTGAAATAGGAGGCTTATCATTGAAGATTCTAAATAAGAGATTTGATTCAAGAACAAACATGAATTATTGGAGCTATTAGTGAAACGATGAACACCGTTGATGGATGCCGATCAACATTCCCCAACATTTGCCAATTAAAACATTCCATACCTTGCGATTTGTACCTAGATTTAGACATCCCAACAATGATCACGTAGGATCGATCCTCAATGGGAGATTAACTGGCTGAATTAAGATCGGGAAAAAAATGACACATGCGACGGCTGAGTCACAATTTGTGACTCATTGGTAAGGTAAATTAGTGACAGGCGAGCTCCGGTGATTTCTTCACCGTGCGCAAACCCGCAGCCCCATGGTTTCCATGGCCGAAGGGAGCATGCACGAACTTCGATCAGTTGATGAGTCGTACCTTCGTGAAATTTGTTTCGTAAGTAAGGTACGTAGCGTAATACGTGAAGGTGTGAAAATCACCAGGTAAAACTTCTTCCAAAATCTAGTGCTGCCTCCAACTTTGATTTGTCTCTGTAGCATACATGATCAGCATGGTTTCGCTTGAAAATGTGCATAGCTAGATAAGCGATCGTTAATTGTGTGTCTCCTAGTTCCAGTCATGCGCCTTCTCTGTAATTGAAGAAAAAAAAACATGTTCCACGTGCGACGATGACTGGTATTTTGCTGTTCAATATTTGCATTACTTCCAGTTTCTAGCCTAAGGCACCGATTTGTTTAGGGGGTGTGTCCGATTAACGCTGCACAGTGGCTGCGCATGGCAGTAGCCCGCAATGCATTTCAATAACATTGACATTGTCCCACCACCCGTTCGTGGTGCCCAACCTGACGATCGCACCGCAGCAATCGGTATGATTCATGCTTTGACGAGTCGTTTGGTGGAGGGACGATGCGTCGCACGTACAGCTTTCGATGCATCGCGAACGGTGTTTCCTGTCCGCGTCGCCATTGTGAAGGAGATTCCGTGAGTCAAAATTGAATTTAATCCCATAATCGTGTGGACATTTCGTTTAAGGTGGGTTTTTTTGTTGGTGGGGACATTTTTTCAACCTGGCCAGTGACGTAGAGTGCGTGAGTCGCTGATAGTAATCATCGGTACTACTACGGGGTTTAAAATTTCAGCCGCGAATCGTCGTGAAGGCTGTTCATCGGCGTAGGGTCACCGCGAAACGATAAACGGAACAGCCTTCGCGTGGCTGTATGTATCAGACCGGACAGGGAAGAGAAACTGACCTACGTAACAATGCTCTGGGGTGGGTCATTGAACATGAGTTTGTTGAAATCAGAGGCTCGGCAAAAAGGACATTCGGAATCAAAAAGGAATACTTAACCAACTTCGAATCATCGCTTAAAAATCACACGATCGATGAATTCTCCTCCACCCGTCTGTGAATCGCGGGAACAGGCTGAATGAATCAATCTACAATCTGCTAATAGTCAAACCGAACCTGAATCAGCCCGGATATTGTATTTTGACCGTATGAAGCATACACGTCCGGGCGAACTCTAATGAGCTTATTTACCCTTCTTCGGTTTTGATGCATGAACAAATCGTTGATCAGGAATTATTGCAAATTGAAATCATTGATTACATATTTGACTTTTTTTTCGATTAAACTTTCACGCCAAGAATACAACGCCGTCGCGCTTCAACTGGATTAAGCATTTGGGAGTGAATTTACAAACTAGAAGATAAATTTAGCAATTAGTGTACTCTTAGCATAGCAGAAAATTTGAACGCGGTACAGTGATTCCGTGATATTTATAACGCTCGTCTTATAGTTATTATAGTTTTGTAGTAATTCCAGTAGCTGGTCCTGAGCTAAGCGACCTTGACGGATTTTAATGGGAGCACCTTTTTTTCTTTTTGCTCTTAATGTAGTCCATACCTTAAACCAATCGCAGGAAAGGTCTGTCTAAATTGTAAAATGGAAAATAGCGATGGGATAAGAAAAAACCTATTTGTTTCGATCCCTCGATCACGATATTTTGTAAAAGGGCCTGGCCATGACCAGGGCTTCTATACACAGCTCTTTTCTCTTATTCCATTTCTCCAAGGTATTGCGAGCCTATTATTTTTTCTGTCCGATACTGCAATTAAATGAATCACCGTCCGTATCCTTAATACACTTCATCTCTTTATCCACAAGATATTTCATCCGATCGCTTACGTAAGATTTTCATTACTTTAAGGTAAAGAAAAAACCTGGCAGGTCTTACCTTTCTGAACTTAATCTGTTGGGAAAGGATACTCATTTGCTGAGGCAATTGTGTCATTAGCCGAAGGCATGAGACCTTTTCGCGTAGGTTACGGTATAAGAAATAAGCTATATCGAAGAAATTATGTTAAGTAGCAGACTAAGCTTCAAGCAGAATAAGATAAACTCAAACACAACACTTACTTTTTACTTCAATTTAAATTTCGTAAAAAATACTTACTGTTTTCTTCGTTCTGCATAGTTCATTTTCAAATGTACGGATATAGAATTTGGTAGGCTGGACATTTATTTTGAATATTTCGATTGCCTCTATGCATCTACTTTCAATTTCGTATCATGAGGCATTTAATTTTTCTTTTATAGTGTCTTCAAAACCTCCTAAACCAAAATCGCATTAACCTTATTCCAGTGTAGGCTATTTTGATTCATTTATGTACGTGAAGTTTCATCGTTAAGGCGTTTGGTGTGTTTAGGGGGGTGTGTCTGAATCCCTTGGTTCGTTGACCGAGCGTGGTTGGATCACATTTTTATCAACATTGACACACTACCACCCTTATTTGGTATCGTTTTGCTATTGCCTGCATGATTCATACGTTGTCGTCTACCCCATGGAGGAGTTCCGAGACGCACGGTACTCGTTGCTGATGCTGTCTCGTAAGGCTCCGCGTCGCGGAGGTCATTGTGGACCGAGATTCCGTGAGTCAAAACGGAATTGGAAGCCACGTTAGTGGTGGGTTTTTTTGGTGGGGTCGTTTTTCCAACCTGTCCAGTGACGTCGAGCGCGTGGCACCTGTCGACGATCAGCCAAGATCAGCTGTGGATTTCTACTGCAACCCCAGTGGATTGTGGTGCGGGCAGCGAATCGGCTTGGCATGGTCGCAAAACGATAAACAAAAACAGGTTCTGAGCGACTGCATTCGTGCCTGTTTTGATACAGTGATGTCGTCGAGCTTCTTCGGGAGTTCTTAACTCGTCTCGAAACTCGATCGTTTACATCCCAATGAGATTTTTACCTAATTTAATCACATTTTAGACCATTCACAGGGTATTTATGATGAACTGTTTCTGTACACGGGTGAGATTGAGAAAAAATGATATGATTTATATAATTTGATACTCACACTGATTTGAAATATGTTTAAAAATTGCTATATCGTAGCGCTTTGAAAAGTAACGGTCAAAATAGCCGCTTTTGGGCGAATTCTCAGCATTGGCTGTACCGAAAAGTTTAAAGAAGGACTTAAAAGTGTAGTTTCAGATTCTAAGGAAAATCCTCATTTTGTTTTTGAAAATATTGCTTCGTTCATAGATTCAAGATATTCAAAAGACTTGAAAAAAAAAATTAAGTTGAGTGTTCACGTGCGGACACAACTCTCGTAAAAATCTCACCTCTTCGGTTCCTTGCGATTTTGGTGCCATAAACAAAGGAAGCTGATATCCGGATAATCAAGTGCGTTCAGCCGCGGGTTATCAGCACGCAACCGGTTCCGATGTGGGTCACATCAACCGTGAAGGCTCGAACATATTCCTGCGTTCGTTAGAGTGAGTCACGCGTTACAGCGCGCAGCATTGCGGACTAGCATGGGGTTTTGAGTCATGTCAGTGCCGTCTCCTTTCGGTCACCCGTTTGCTAATGCGTGAATTATCTTACCGGGCCGATGCGCCATCGGGCCGTCGTTCTTTCTCTTGCATTCGCGTACCGCTGTCGCGGGGACCGGAGAGGCTGCTGACAGCTGCTATATACAGTATAGGCGCGCGCCATCAGAGCGCACAGTACGCGATCGACTCTAGGACCCTGCAGGTCTTCAACTCACATTCCGTTCGTTCTCGGTGTGGCAGAAACAAGTTCGAGTGCAGCATGAAATCGAAAACAAGAGATGAGAAGCGTGAAGCAGACAGCCGCAGCTGCTTTTGTCAGTGCATGCAACCGATTCTGTGTAGGTTAGTAGTCAATGTTGCTGAAAAAAAAGATCTTGTGACCAAGCTATAGTAATGTGCAGACCTGTGTTAGTGTTTGATAGTGGCCAAAGTTTAACGCAAACCGTTTGTTTCCATTGATATTTCCAGCTGCTACAGCTGCATGGCATGGCTCCTGGCCAAAGTGTTCCTCACGGTGGTCACGTGTTTTCTGGTGTACTTCGGATTTCTCACCATACTGCAGCGCAGGGAACCGCGGGAAGCCTTCAGCATGGCGTTCAAAGATTTCATCAACCTTATCTACCCCAGTGATGCGTCCAGAAGGCCTTAGCACGCGCGGAGATTTCCTAATCCTAAACGGAATCTCAGTTTAGGATTGGAGAGAAGCATCCGCATCGCGCCACTGATCAGCTGCAATGTCAACGGTTTAAGATAGATTTAAGACTGCCCCAAAGTTTTTGTTTAAGGAAATCTCATAAGTTATTGCACAACTAGTGTACCACAGCCGGAATTCGTCCCGTGTGATCCCGGTGGGCGAATTGTTGCATAAGATAAAAAAAAAACTGTGATGAAACGATCAACAAATGGTGCTTTCGAATATTTATCACGTTTATTGTGGTACAACTCAACGCATTATGTTCAATAACGTGGTGGTACTTAGACAAAACAACCGAAATGCAAAAAAAAAAGGTGGATAAAACAAAGACCAACGAATGATGATGAACCAACGAACCTCAGATGGATGTAACGAAAGTAATGTCCATCCGCAACCAAAGTTATTAAGAAATAAGCTGTGCAATGTGTCCGTAGATTAAAAAGTTGTTTGAAAAAGAAAATTAAAGTGTTGTTTGAAGATTAATATTGTACAAAAAATGGAATAGTTGAGAACCGTAGCCGGAAGCAATAAAAATCATCACAAATGCATGTGTGTGCATGTTTATAAAACTAAATGATTAGTAATTTAAGTTTCCGAAAATCAAACGATCAAACAGGTAATAAATTAAGCAAACATCGTGAACTATCGACGAACGACTTTCTTTCACCTTCATAAGCAACTGATACACGCCAGTTTTGTGATCAGGCGGTTATTTTGTTTGTCGTGCACATGGCGTTGTTGAAACTGTTAGTGTCTTCTTTCCCAGGTTTTAATCAAAACTGGCCTAATCGTGGGTTATACCAACCGTTGAAGGCTCGAGTATGTGATCATTAGAGTTAGTCATGAATTTCACTGCGTAGCATTATTAGTACGAACTAGTCATGAGGTGACCTCTCATCCGATAACTTTCCATTCCATGCTTGTGTTCGTTTCGTCTAATTCATTAAATTTGTTTCTTACTTTCATTTCGTTACAACCGCTAGTGTGATTTTTTTTATTTCTGAAGACGAAATTAAAAAAGCTTTTAAAAAAAAAAGGTGTATTTTGAACAATTTTGCTAAATGTAAGAATTATAAAATATTTATGTTCTGTAACATAATTGAGCATAAATTTTTGCAGCATTTAATTATTTTCAATTCCTTCGTTTGTTCATTGTTTTAACGAGTGGAACGCCTGTTCATGCACTTGCAATGTATAGGGAAGGGGTTTGAAAATAATGTCGGTACCAGAGTAATTTGGAAAAGGATTATTTCATCACATCGCTGGCATCCCGAGCAACATTCCTACAGACAACTGGCCCGGGCGGAAGGTGATATTTGAAAATCCGGTACGTGAACGTGAAAAATCGCAGAACGATTGGTTGGCTTCAAACAGGTTGGCAAATGGGTAGAGTTTAACATTCCTGCACAACTCGTCGACGCGCACCGGGACGCCATTTGATGGGTCGAATTGTAATTTCACCGAAGCTTTTTTCCAAGCAATTAGCGACAGATAGAGCAGAGCAGAGCAGAGGACACCTAGCGATTTAACGGCCGCGCCTGAGCCGTCGCCCGGATGTCGCTGGAGTTACACGTTGGCCGTAGTCCATATCCTGGTAAGTGAGCAAACGACATGGAGCCTATATGTGTGTGTGTGGGCCGGTTGGAGTTCTCGGTGACATGTTCAAGTATTCCAGGGCAAGCCGGGACATTCTATCCTCTTTTAATTCATGCCGTCAAGCGTTTAATCGCTCGGCTTAGGAGATGCCAGGCGTGGGCGGACGAGACCCGCATTTCGTGATTATCATTCCAGTGTCGGCTTTCGGCCCCGGTGCGAAGTTTTTACCTCAGTCGGTGTGCGATTAATTTAAACACATTCCGGCACGCTCGTGGACGGCATTGGGCCAAGCTGCCGTTATCTAATTTCATCTGCCGCCCATTGCTTTGTCCTGAGGAGCTGGAGTCTACCAGGCAAGATTACGGGGAAGTTCGTTTTTCTCTGACTCCCAGTCTGCCATTAGCAAATTACATGTCTTCTTCCTGTTGCCGGAAGTTACCTCATATCCTTCTGGGCAGGTACCGAGGACCTGGTCAATTTCATTTTTTCTCTCTCTCTGCAGCTTCTCTACCGTTGGAGCCACAATATATTCGTGTTCGTATTCATTTGTGATTCCATTTAACCACCACCACCCGCGTTGAGCGATCTTGTTCAGCGAGATCGGATGACCGAGAGAAAAAAAGGACATTTTCGTTCGTGAGTAACGAGATCGGAAAAGGAAAAGCGCATTCGTTTGGCTCGTAAAGCGATCGGAGAAGTGTAGGATGCTGGTGCAAAGCTAAAGTGTGAAAGAGAAATTGAGAAAATTACACCTAGGGGTTCTCCGTTTGGCTACATGAAGGATGTGGGTTGGTATGTTGGAGGTTTTAATTTCATTAAAAAAAATACCACCTCCCATTCAAACTGGATGGTTCTATTATATTCCTCTACGAGAAAAAATCAGTCTTTCACCAGAACAAGAATGAAGTACAGTATTTTTTTCCATCGTCGTGCTTCAGTTGCTTAATTTGTATAGAGTCATGCGCCCATTAAAACGCGTTTTGTACGAAAAAAACGAATCGAAATTCTGCTAGTCCTTTGCATCGATTCCTGAGGGAGGTTTATAGCATAATTATCAGCACAAACATAACAAAATAATGAAAACACAAATGTAGCAAAATCCAACAATCATATCACAGTCGTTGGACAATGTTTAGCACAAAATGTCTTCCAATGTAGTAGCGGAATTGCACATTTTTCCTGTTAAGGTAAAACATTTATTTAGCGTCGTCTTGACACCTCACCTCACCTATTCATTCTCTTCACGTACTACATCGTCGATGCGCTTCGACGTCTTGTGGTATGTGATGAATTTTCCCATTCGCCAATGCTCATTACCCCGAATCGCTCGTTCCCCACACGGTGCAATTTTATTTTATTTTTTTCCCAACCACATGCTCCGCTCCACACATGCACATGCTTGCGCGGCCCTTTCCGAAACTGGTATTTTCTACTCTTTCCTCAAATTCGGTGCTCCATTTCCGCCTTGGTCGTGTAACAAGCGCCTTGCCACATTCCCACATCCAACGTTGTCATTAACGTTTGTAAATTAAATTTTCCTTCAACTTTACCGTGTCATTTTTTTGTTTCATTCTCCCACGTCGTGAGGGCTTGCCTATGTTTTCGATTTACCTTCAGCTGGTTTTGAGTAGAACGATAAATGAGACTCTTCCCAGGGAAAGGTTGAACCTGACGGTAATTACAGTTTTGTGCAAGGTTTGAGGAACATTCTTTTCAGTTTTTATGTTTTTTTTAAACAAGTAACAAAAAACAAGTAAAACAAATCTTTCTTTAAGTAAACGAAGCAGTGTCTGCTTTTTTTAACTTAAAGACGAAATTTCTTGTTTTCTTGCGTACATGTAAGGTATTTCTTGAAGGAATTAAATAAATGGATTTCTTAAAACACACTGAATACCCTAGTTGAGTTAATCATACAATGGTTGGGAATTCCTTATATAGCAACAACACCTCACCAGATGAGTCATAGAAAGGAGTTTACTCTAAGCCCTTGGAAGTAAGACGTTAGATAAATTTAACATGGACGCGATTTTTTTTCCTAGAAAGACGTGAATGGTTCTGAGGTTTTTTTTTCTCGAAAAAATTTACAAAGTTATGATAGAACAAATTTGCATCAAATGTAAAAAACTACATTAACATCTACTAAAAAAAAAACCTTTGTTCCCTCGCTTAGTAATTCGCTCTGACAGGTATCTTATTCTGACCTTCATCAGAAAAAAAACAACACCCTGTTGGAGGGCTTGCGCAGGCAAACAAGACCGGTTTTTGAAGAAGACAAATTAATGTTTTAATCACGCTCCTCGCAGACGTTCATTAATGGCGATCACTGTCAGTTATTTGTCCTATCGACTGTCGCGCCCCTCCATGCGTCCGACCTGCTTGTGAGTAAATATTTGAAAACGTGTCAAGACAATGTTTCTTTATCCGCGCGGTCGTCGCTCACGGGGGCGTTCATCATCATCATCATCATCCTTGTCTTTCTCGTTTGCCGAATTGCCGCTGATTAGTAGATCACCTTTTGAGCCGAACCGAAAAGGAATCGACACAGGCAAAATGTCGGTGGAGAAAAAGAGACTTGCTTAATTTATTCGCACCCACACTTTTGGCCTGACGTTGAGGAGGCAATGGGTTTTCCAGGCCGTGCCTATTTATTTAGTCCTTGCTTGGGCTGGTTTTTTTTTGTTGCTGTTGCTCTCCCCTTTGTAATTCCTAAGAACATTTTTTTGCCGGTTGATCCTGACACCTGGTTCGGGTTCGTGACGGCTCATAAATAAACATAGAAATCATTCAACGCCAGGCGAACCTGACTGCATTACCGGCCTCGGTGTATATTATTTCGAAGGACTGCCATTTCGCCTAGGGATACTTCCTACTGTCGCACATTTTTCCCGCATCCCCTCCCCCCGGTGAGGATGGTTTGAAAATGAAATTTTTCTTTTCCGATCTGCCAGCCGTCGCTGTTTGCAGATATTGGTCGTCGACGGCGTCGTGCGTTCGCGTCGCTGTGTGTCAATAAATATTTCCATTCGAGCCGGCTTCGCCCTAGCGAAGATGGAGCATGTTTGTTTCTCTTTTTTTGTTTCTGCCGATACCGAAGTCCCGGTGTTTACCCTGCTGATTAACTTTTCGGAGTCGTGCTTTGCCTAGTCACGGTGCGTAAGGTTAGAAATCATTGTCGTTGCTAATCAACCGTGCCACAATGCGTACACAGATGTAGCGGAAACAGTTTACCCAAGGGTAAGGGCTTTGGCAAATAATTTCCAATGGTTGGTTCATGATCGTTTTCTTTTTGTTTGCTCTTAAATTTTGGTAAGTTCTTCAAAAGGAAGCAGTTAAATAGCAACTCATGGGTGAAGTACTAAACGGTGTCCCACGTGAGCTACTTAAAAATAATTCCATATGAAGAAAAATAGCTTGAACATTTCATCATCTAATATTAGAAGAGTTCGGAAAAATGTGCACCCGCCCGGAAATTGCATCGATGGTCAGATGAGAAGATGACTAATAGGTCCGCGGAATGGACGACTCCTGAGCTAAGCAACAGATGCAAAACACTCCAAACCTACAGTGCGCCGTAACCAAAATTAACTTTCACATCACGCCTCGTGGCAAACAGCGCGACACGCAACCATTAATGTCTATGATTCAACCAACTCGCGCGCCTCCTCTAGGGCTCGCACGGTCAGTTGGCGATAACCGGCCCGGGATGGGTGTGAGAAATTATTCCGGGAATGCGTTGCTGCTGCGGCAGGTTGAGAAGATGTGTCTTTACGGTCCAAGTCTGGGTGTCTAGACGATTGAAAACAAAAAGAAGCTGTGTTATTCAAAGATAACTGGTGACTTTAAGAGATGATGAGTAGAAGGTGGATTTCAATGCTATTCCTTTACGCGAAGCTCCCAGCGGTCCGACTGTTATTGGTTTCAATTTTCAGCAAACCGATAAAAACCCCGTATGATCCGGAGGATTCGAAATAATCCGTCAATGGAGCGCCAGGGGCAAGGATAGTAATCGTCCTGCACCGGTGACGCAGGTCCAGTTCGTGCAGAGATTCCCAGGGAAGTTACACCAAGGCCACGCCGAACGAAGGCATCTCCGGTGTTGTATCGCTTCTCATATGAACCCCCGGGGGATGCATAAAACATTGCAACCAGAGCGCGCTTACGAGCAGACAGGGATGGCACATGCGGCGATAGGGATGATTAAATGTGGTCACTGTAGATTATGCCCCATTCCATTTCGATGCAAAGGTTATAAAGGGTGTTCCGGAGCAGTTTTCGGATTTTGCTACTGGCCGGCAACGCACCCGGTCGCAACTCCGCTTCCATTCGAGCGAACGAGCGTCGAGTTAGGTCTCGGTAATCTTTCCAGCCAGACGACGGATTTGATTTTGGAATCCCCTTTCGACCATTTGGGAAACCATTGCTCTACTCAGCCTATTGTCCAGCATTGTTCGCATCCCCGATTAGGTTAGGGGATGGGCTTTGACCATTCCCTATGCCGCCTCCCGGTTGCCCAGGTTTTTTAATTGTCGTCATCTGTGAAGCTTGCCATCCGAAGGGTCTTCAGATCTTCCAGTTTTACCTTGCCTACTTTGCATCTTAAGTACGTTTGATTGCGTTGACAAGCACGGAGAAGGGGAAGGTTCGTATAGGCCCGGCTCGAGCGTGCAAATGAAATGCACAAAATTAGCAAGCACAAGTAATTGAATGAGTGTGTGCAGTGTGGTGGCCCTTTCTGCCAAACGGTGCGCTGCGCTGTCGGAGTGCAGTCTTCACCTTTCTCGATAGAACGAACGCATTCCCCTGCAACGTTCACGATCGATCGGTACTTGGTGGGGGGGAAAGGTGTGCAAAGTGCAAACTGGTCATAAAGACGATCGGGAAGCAATTGGCTTGTGCTCGTCGGTGACGATAAATTGCACCCCGGTGCATCAGTCGGTTGTTAGTGTCCCCGAGTGCCAGTCAGTGTGGTGTCTGAGGCGAGTGACTGTGACTGAATCTTCCAAGTGTGAACGATTTTCGGGGGCGGTGGGTTTGAGCCTAAACTGATTGCGAGCTTGTGATGCCTGTCGTTTGTGAAATCGGGAAGCTGGGAATTAATCCCTTGAAGGGCTGTTGAAAATCTTGACAACCAAACCCCGTACATCCGTGGGAGAGTTCCAACTGTGCCGTAATAGGTCAAAGGTGCCTTGCCATCTTCCTCAACTTCTCTACTCGCTGGAGGTAAAATGGCAAACGAAGGGTACCGAGGTACCTCCGTGCGTCGCAATTGGATCGTTTCGCTGCTGGTGTTCGTGACGATGACGGTTACACTGCTGGTGACACTTGCCGTGACACTGCTCTGCTCTAACGTTGGCGCATCGGAGAGTGCAACTGCGTCCGCGGACGCTGGTACGGAGGATGCGGCCGGGTGCACCGTCACCTTCGATCGGGGGCTTGCCATTGGCGTGCGGCGTCAAACGTTCTCCGACAAGCCATACTGCGCCTACGAGGGCATATCGTACGCCGAGCCGCCCCTCGGGGAGCTTCGGTTTGAGGTAGGTTTTTGGCGCGTAAAACACGGCCGGTGGGCTTACGGTCATGTCGGTCGTGATTCTTTTGCAGGAGCCCCGGCCATACCGATTCGAGGGGAGCCGGGCGTTTCGGAACGTCTCGAAGGCGTGCCCGCAGGCTTGGCCCATGCACATTGGCAATTTGGAAACGAGTGAGGACTGCCTGTACCTGAATGTCTACACGGGGAGCCGAGGTAACACTGATCAAATCGGGAGCTCGCCTTTAAGACCGGTGCTACTATGGGTCCACGGTGGCTCGTTCGTGGTCGGATCATCCGAGACGGACATCTTCGGGCCGGAGTTTTTGCTGGATAAAGTAAGTTTCTGATTTTTTTTTATGGTTAGAGCATTAACAACACTAAAATGGAGCTAAATTCAAAATCAATTGCAAAAGTATAAATAGTAGAATTTTATCAAAGTTGCTAAATTTTTTTTAAATATATGTCCCAAGTAACTTAACACTAAACAGCTTTCGTACTCAAATAAATTTAATCTCTCTTGCATAGTACACACATAAATGATAGAAGCAACTCAGCTATTGAATTATCGTTAAAAAAAGTCTGTTTGCATAAGTTTGTATGCAATGTGCCGAGAGTTTTTTTGTAGCAGTTTATGTATGAGAAACTTTTAATATCGAACACGTTTTGATCCAGTACAAAATTGAATATTTAAAATGTGTTTAAAGTTCGAACCTAAAGCATGTAATACTGTAGAAGACTATCAATGGAAAACTATAAAATTAGACAGTAATTTCTTTTATCAAATAATTGTTTTAATTTGTTTTATTCAAATCACTCGTAACACAGAAATACAAAACTTTCTGTACTGAAGCCTTGACAGAACGCAAAAAAAGTGATGGAGTCCATGATTCTAAATAGGGCTTGATGTAGGCAGAAGAATGATTAATGTACACAAATTCTGGAAATTATCAACCACGCGATCACGTTTAATGCCTTTGGCATTGAACATGATTGCAACTCAGCCTCCAATAACTCTCCATAGCAATCACCGTCAGCATCATCATCATCATCATCATGGCAAAGGAATGAATAATGACTAATCGCTTATCGACTTCCTGCAGGGCATCATCGTTGTGACGTTCAACTATCGGCTGGCCGCGCTCGGGTTTGTCTCCCTTCCGGATCTCGGCATCAGCGCGAACCTGGGCCTGCTGGATCAGCTGGAAGCGCTGCGGTGGACGGCCCGCCACATCACCCACTTCGGAGGCGACCCGAACCGCGTCACCCTGTGCGGCTGGAGTGCCGGGGCCGCCTCCGTCACCTACCACCTGTACTCGCCGGCCGCCCGGGGCCTGTTCCACAATGCGATCATCATGAGCGGCAGCATGACGCAACCGTGGGCCTACGACTACGATCCGGACCGGTGTGGGCGCGAATATCTCCGCGAGTGCGATGCCACCAGCAAGGAGCAGCTCCAGTCGCGCCCGCTCGCGCAGGTGATGGCATCGGAAAGCCGGAGCATGTACGTACACTTCTTCGCCCTCTACTACCTGTGCTTCATGCCGAGCGACGACGGGCAGCAGCCGGAAGCGGACCTACGGTTCGTTGGGCGGGATCCGTTCGAGCGGGTGCGCACCGACCCGCCGGTCAGCGACGTTCCGCTGCTCGTCGGCTACACCACGCTCGAGCAGGGCAACGTGTACAACGCGCGTGACTTCACCATGACCTCCAACAACTTTCCGAACGCGAACGCCACCATCCACCGGCTGCTGGAGGCTTTTCTGGACGGGCGGGCGCAGGTGGCCGCGAGCAACGGATCCTCGGAGCGCCAGTTCTACCGGGAGCTCGCTGCGGTCGCCGACATTGTGTACGGGATACAGTACTTCGTCCGGCACGTCTCGGTGCACCTCCGGGCGCCTCTCTACCGGTATCTGTTTGCGTACGATGGTGCGTTTGGGTTCATGAAGAACTGCTTCTACCGGAACAGCCTAGTGCACCCGGTCATGGCAGGGCCGATGCATGGTGATGAGCTCGGCTATCTGTTCACACCGTACGTGTACCGGTTGGGGCTGGCGGAAGCTGCCGGTTGCCCGGCGGATGGGAATGCACGGGAACGTTATCGGACGGAACGTCGGGTGCAGCGTCACATGGTGCGGCTCTGGTCGAACTTTATCAAACACGGGTGAGTACGGAACTGCGGGGGCGGGGGGGGGGGACCTACGCGTGGTTCATCAATCATTTTGATCTTTTCGCGGTGTATCCCTATCCGGGTCGGAAAAGGGGGGAGAACCATGCTCGATGATAAAACATTGATGGCGTTAAACTCGGAAAGCATACAACGCAGCAAACTGCCAACAATTGTCGGACGGTTCACAAACATCCAATCTGGAGTTCAGAGATAGTTGTTGAATGTATCTATAAATTTCCACGGACGTTGGGACGATGATAGGCCAAAGCTGTGAACGATTCAAAGCTGCAGGTGAAAATTAAACCAAAAAACGGTCATTAAGTGCGCCCAGAGAGACAGGGTGAGCTAATCTACGCTGATGACCTCTCGTTGCTACCGTCGAGAGATTGATTACCTTCGTTGGTGTCGAGCTATATTTGCTTTAATGATTACTGTCATTTATTTGCATATTTCCAATGCAAATATTACTCTTATTGCTGCAATGGCTTCAGCGCTAAGCCCCACCCCATCACTGGTCGATCAATCGAGGGGATTGGAGATTTGAATATCTAGATAGATGATGGTTCTAGGAACCAACTCCCTGAAGACAAGCATAAGCTCAGACAAGCTGGGAGGAACAGAGAAGGAGAGACTTCAAGTAGATACAAACACCGAACTGTAATCAATCATTGAAGGCAGCGGAGTTAGTGGGAACTTCCGGTGATGCAGGCCTGGAAGACGCACCGGACCGTTTGTTTGAGTGGCGGATAGGACGATTTAATCAAATTTAGAAGGTATTACTCCCGCGTTGTGGATTTGTGGCTCGCGGTGTGCTGTGGCTGCCGAGAGGTGTATCATAATCAGGATTTGTGACAGTGTCGGGTTTCCAGCACGAGTGTCTTTGAAGAAGACACCATTGTTTGCGGCGGATAGATATCGCACTCTCTCCCAAAAACGGACATGATTAACTGAAAACCTCCACGAGATACTTTGGCAGCATTTGAAAAGGATTATCTTGACTTTTCATGGATATGAGATATTGTCTATCTGAATCAATGTTTTATAGCCAAATTCACTGACAAGTTTGAGATCTTCTAAAACCAACAAAATCTTAATGTTGATTTCTTTAAAAAAATTAAAAGACATTCTTATTTCTGGTAGTAACGACAAAGTTGGGCATGCCCATTAAAGGGCTGGGAATAATTTCCCCCCCTAACTGGATTCGAGCCCTAGCCGCTGGGGTTTGAGCCCCGACGTTCGTAGGTCCTGGACCATTTATCAATATATTTTTGCATATAAAGATAATATTGAAGATTGAGTAATAACAAGTTTATTTTTCCTGCTATAAAGTATTTCTCTTAATAAGCAAGCTATCGTGGATTGATTGTATGTTGCTCAAACCCTTCTGCAATTGAAATTATAAAACGAGAAAATCAAACTCTCTGATGCGGGAAGGTGGTTTTTTCTTCGGATTTCTTTCCTCTTGTCCCCATGGCGGGAAACATTTAATCCAATCACTCCCTCGTTTATTCGTCAAAATGTATCCTTCGGTCTAGATCCATCCCATTTCCCCCGCTCACTTAAATGTATCCAGTGGCGAGGAAAATGCTTTTCGCTCAGCCGTTCCCTTACTACGACATTTTCATCCACTTTTTCCCTCGACGTTTGTGTGTTCATCTTAGTTCCTCTTTGATTTGACCCTCCCATCTGATTTCTGATGCGTCAATTTAAATGACCTTTCGCCCGCGGTATGGCGCTGTTTAGATAACTCATTTCGTATTCACTCAATTCGCAAAATCAACGAATCGACAAAATCAAACAAAAACAGCACTAATGCGATTTGCGAATCAATTGCGTTGGTTGCTGCCGATGGAACAAGCAGCGTTTTGCCAACTAGGGGCTTCCGTTTGCCAACTAGGGTATCTCCTACCGGGTGCGCATTGACGGGACTAGCTGGTCTTTTCTTTTTCTATTTTCTTCAATAAAAAGGGTACGATTGTAGCTGTCGCTATTTGGCGGAAAGGGTAAACACATTGCATTAGGGTGCCTTTGGGCATTTCCTAAATTGATCCTCAACCCATGCTGCGCACTACTGTTTTTCATTTCATGTTTTAATTCTATTTTCATTCCCTTACCTATCCATTTATTTCTTTCTCTTGATCTGGTGAAATTTTTAACAAAATCCTGTCCTTCGTTTGAGCAACATTTTCAAGTTTAAGAATGACTAGCCTTTCTCGTGTTCTTTGTAACCACAATTTGTAAAAGCAGTCTGACAGTTTTCTGTTCGTTGGACCGAACAACAGGTAAACATTTCGGCTTAACTTAATCCCGATGGTCTAAAGGTAAAGAACCCTTCTCTTGCAATGGTTATCCCAAATCTTGTCAATAATATTAAAATATTCTTGTTGGCAAAATTAAAACATCTATTTCATTCTATATTCTGGAATATATATGTGTGTACTTCATAAGGAAGAGGAGAAAATAAGAAGCCCCATCATGAGTCATTGGGATTATTAGTAAACCGTATCAATTTTGGGCTGATGATAAAAATGACAAAACAGAAACAAAATATTTCATTGTCATCAAATTTCCTTTTTCGAAAAAAGAAAAAAAAAATAACATCGGGAATTGGCTTATGTAGAAATAAGTTTTTCGACCTTATGCCTATTCCTTTTTTTGTTAAAGGACGTCAACGGGGAAATTGTGCTGCAACGATTCGACAATTGATAAATTTCATGAATATTCAAATCGCTTTCGGAAGAAGCTCAACCCGTTCGTGTGGTGCCACGCCAAGGAACGGAGTGCATTCGAGCGCCATTTGCTGGCTTTTTCCAGAAGCAATTCTTGTCCTCCGACGACACGGAGTCGTGAGAAATGACTGGGGATGCAAAATTGAGTGAAAAAAAGGCAGAAGCGACTCTTAGCGTACATGTAAGACGTGCTAGAAGGAATGAATACGGGATGAAGCAGGATAATCAAAGCATTTTTATCGAGAAGGAGAGAAAGGAGTCTAATACGCCTCCACTTGATTACGAACCATTACACAAATTTGTCATTCTTTTCCGGGTGCTTTGGGGTTTTCGCTTTGTTTGCAGATTTTGCATGGAGTCGGATTTTTTGTTGTTCCGTATAGTTTCGGTTGATTTTTGATTTCAATCGCCGACGTGGTAACAGGAAAAAAACAGTTTCTTTCCTCGAGGGTATGGGATAGAATATATCCTTGTTAGACGCTGCTTATCGCGAGGTCGAGATTTTCAATCGTTCCTGTTTTTTTTTGGCCTGCAATTTCTTTCGCTTCGAGTGGTGCATTTTGTCAGAAAAGCAAAAACCCCCCTGGGTTGTGTAAACATTTCACAAAATTTTCGTTCTGTGTATTCGGCAGGAATCCCACGCCAGAAACGGGCCCGGTCGGGCGGAAAACCAACCAACATGCCGTTCGGTGGCATCCTTACAACGATCCGTCTCCGGAAAGGGCCCGGCAGTACCTTCGTATCGACCAGCGTCTCCAGCTGCTGCCGGAAACGGAAGCTGTGAACCCGTTCCATCAGCTGTGGGCACAGGTTGAAGGATGTCTGTACGAGTTCGAGTGCGATTTCTTGACTGCGAGCGAAACACCAAATCTTCAGCAAGCCCCGGTGTCCTTTGAAGACGATTGATAAGGGACGCCGGGCAGAGGCGGGTGGAGGCGTTTTATTTGTGTGAGGGTTCATACTTATCCACCATCTTCCAGCAGCCGGCGAGGATGGTGGGGAAAATGTTATCGAGAAAACTCGCGCATCACTGATCAATCGCAACGACACACGGAAAAGTTGCCACGGGATTAGGATAATTCTTGCTGTGAACGCTGCCCTTCACTTTGAAGTCAACCCCGTCGCCACCATCTCTCACCAGCAATCAGCACAATGGTTGATTGCTAAACGTTTGTTGGAAGGAAGTGATTGGAGTGCGAAGGATAAGAAAGGGAACGAATGCACCGAAGCGAAATGGTAGATCGACACGCTGCTAGGGTTGGGAGTTTGAATAATAGGTTGACTCTCCTGTACTGGTGTTATCGGGAAAAGTAAGCACGAATTGGCATGATATTTATTTTTGGCAAACAAGCTGTTGGAGGGATCTCTCCGCGGAACCGTCTACCACCGTTCCACCGGAAGAAAATGGAATTTTATTGATCTGCTCTTTTGGAGAAAATATTGTTGCTGGAGTGATTGCGATACTGAAAGAGGAATGAAGAAAAATGCGAACAAAGGAGTACAATTTATACGACCAGCAGTCAAACGATTACGTTGTGCGGCTGTCCTAAGATCGTTAGCGCAGTTGCACGATTCGTAATTTTACAATCATTTCGACCGTTTTCCCATTCGCACGTGCAGTATATAAAATCTATTGCTTTTGCATTCTTGAGCTGGTTGTTCAGTAGTTTTTTTTTTAATTTTACTGCACGTTGTTCTTTTGAGTTCGATCTGTTATGTGGCGTTTCATGATGTTTGCGCTCGGTTACTTTTACTTTTAAAATGAAAAATAATAAGCAATTGTTTGTTAAATAGGTTGAAGCTATTATCAAAAAAATTTTTAGATGGAAGTGATAATACCAGCTTGTTTGATACACACTCGTTTTTAAATGCATTTAAATTCGCTCAAGTCAATCTGTGTCGATTGAAAACTTACACGGTTTTATTCTCTTCAAGCAGATAAATCCATCAATAAAATATATTTCATCTCGTCTGTTTTTGTTAATCACATATTTCTAGTTGTTATGAAGAAGAAAGCTACAGGATTGCTAAAACACAGATCGAGGCATCTTTCTTGCATCTGTTCTAGTGAAGTTAAACTTGAATTCCTTGTAATAGTTCCATTTGATGTGCAGAAAGGAAATGTTTACGAACACTAAACTCTTGTACCAACGAGATCAAACGACAGACAAAACAATTAAAAAATACTTACATAAAAGCATAGCAGCAACTATAGGGTCTACCAGAATCAGCGTTATAAGGCGGAGTCTCACATTGTGTTTCCCCTACTTCGCCTCGAAATCTATCCTTATCAACCACAGTACTAAGTCTCTATCATTAATTGATTCTTTTAACCCCCGCGTCGCTTAATCATAATTATCAGTAAAGGTAACCTCATAAGAGGTCGATATATAAAAGGTAGATATTCACACTTTACGTACCCATTTTCCCATGTAAACGTCTCCTCTCCAAATGTGACTATTTATCTACCTTCTACCCGGCGTACATATGTCCATCGTTTGATTGAAAATATACTCATAAATTGTGCATCTTTGCCATGGGATGATGAAGAAAAAGGAGGTCTGTCAAGGACTGAAATGAATGGTAGGTAGGCTTGGCTTTCCCACTTTCTTTCTCCTCATTTTGTTTTCCATACATGTTCACCGTCAGTTCCTTCAGTTTGCCGTCGTTGTTAGAGAACCTGATAATAACCATCTTTTCGTGACTTAGAACTGATGCTTCTCGTTGCTCCTTTGACTCAGAGACATAATCTGCCTCCGCTCGAACTTCGCAAGCTGCGTGGGTTCGCATGTAGCGTAATGATTTATGTGTGTTATTAGTTTCATGACTCCTCAGGGACCATCCCATGCACCTGTTGGGGAGCATCTTTGACTCCGGTGGATGCTTGTGATCCGAAGATTGCACCTGCATGTCGCCGGTGTCCAACTCTCTGTGGTGCTGTTGAACGAATGAAAAACAGGCAAGATTCTCGTCTAACATTTTGGAATATATTGTTGAATGAAATAAATTATCTACCAAATCATGGTAGGAAAGGAATCTCTGGCTTGCATACAGACTGTGAAGAACGTTTACATAAAATTAAACTGTACAATTTTCAGTCACAGAAAGCGCAAAAATTGCCTCCGTCTACCGTTGGCTCCATTTCCTTTTAGTACCAGGTTTACCAGCAAAGCTTAACGAGTATGAATCCAATGTAATGTGTTTTTTTTCCCACGGATTCGGTACGTAATGTGTTTGCATGCACTTACGGTGGCGAACTATTTCACCTTGTCGAAAGTCTTGCTCGACGGTGTGCACGAATGAACGCCATTTGGAACGATGGTCATTTTCCGGGGGCCATATCGAAGATCAACTTTTGAGACTACGTGTGGGAAAGTTATCACCTTTAATTGCTATTTTAAGGTAGCTCCTAGGAGCTGTTCGGTGTTCGGGACGGCGCATAACATATTCAGTTTGTCTCCTTTTCATCCAATTTTCGAGAAAGTGTTTGCGTTGCAAACGAAATTAGTCTCGATAACAACCTAGCGACTTTTGGCTTCATTTTCCGGGTGTAATTCATTCCGGTGTACTTTTTCATAGCTGGTGATCGCTTTCATAGCTTTCTTTTTTTACGTTGTGAGTACAACCTTTTTTTTATTTTGTTATTTATCTATCCTTTTGTTGGTCGATGGAATTTAGAACCGTGATTATTGAGGCGACTCTCAACGCGTTGAATGTCGTGCAAGTTGCAGGTTGCAAGTGTTTTTCCTTCAAATGTTTTGCTATTTCGTTATTTCAAACGTTGTTTTCCTAGAAGCTTCAATTTCTAGCACCTCCAACGCTTATCAGAAACCATTCGTAGTGTCTACGCAAACCTTGGGAGAATTTCGTGATTAAATTTGCATTGAATTCGATCTAATTCAATAGAGGCGCACCAAAGCGTACCGAAAGAAGCGACACTCTGCTGTTGTGTGTTTGTGGGATTATCGTAGCGTTACGAAGTGTAAGTAGCTTTTTCTGGAGGCAAACGGAGCTTATACCGTGTAGCACGGAACGTTTCTCAGGTGAGGGAAGTAGAACGATGTGAGAATTGGAGAAAGACAGCGAGGTACGAAAGATGAAAATGGAGCCGGCTTCCCATCTTACCCCTGAGCCTTTATTGCCCGTTTGCCCCACGGCGTGATGGTCCGTCGGGGACGAAAACGGAATGGATAATGATGCTATTAAGCAAACAGTCAACTCGATCGGCTTTTTTCCCCAGGCTGATTGCGGATAGTATTCATGGTCCGGCTGTCTTTACCCGGCTTCAACCACCGTGTGCATCCTGCGCCAGCATCCTTGTCTATCATTTGCATAATGTATCCTTTTTCCCGAATCGATACCTCAACACTATACACTTTGTCAAGTGGAAAAGAAGTTAAGGAAAGGAAACTGTTCTCAAGGCAGGATGAAACAAGGATACCAACGAAGGAGGGTGGTGAGCTAGTGGTGAAGTATCTTCTTTTGCGTTCCTATGGTCTTAGTATCGGCTTGCATCCTCCGATCGCGAGAAGTTCCCGTTTTCTTTCATTATCCCGGCCACGTCCAGTCAAATTCCCTCCTGGCACCGGCAGTGCTGTCGAGGAACCACAACATTTTGGAAGCCTTCTATTGTATGGAGTGGTTTGATAAAAAAGAAATTGAATTTGGACCTGAAATGGATCCGTTCTTCGTTGGCTTAGTTTATTCCTGGAAGTGCAGAAGGCAAAGGCGAGATTATAGGCCAGGTGTGGCCAGGAACAGGGGACGATTGGTGTGTTTGCGAAGCGCCCGAGAAATAAGAATGATACGGTTTTTCTAGTGACGCTTGGGGATCCGCGTAAATATCCCTTTTAAAGTATTGAAAAGCATACAAGCAGCATGGTGTACTTTCAGAAAACAGTTGAGCTTCTGGAAAGAAAGGTTTTAGGTGGAAGTACAATTTTAATCATAACCATGTTTCGCTAAACGCATTGACCACAAACGGAACTTCAATCAACGCCAGAAGAAAAACTTTCTTGGGCACAAAATCAAAATTTTAGTAAAGACACAATTTGAAGGTAATTAAAAAGATTGAGAATAGTCAGTTTAAACTAAAGATGGAGAAAAAGCATCGTACCCACAAATTCAAAAAGCAAAAAAAACACACACACACACTCACACGAACTTTTCCAAAAAGCGAAACAAAGCATCCGGTAAATCTGGGAAAATTAAGTCTCCTTCTCGTTTTGTGTTTGCATATGTTTGAGTGCATTAAAGCTCACTCGAAAGTTGAAGGAATGCAAAACTTTGCACTGGTGGGGAAAAAAAAAAACAAGACAGTAGATGAAGCGACAATGAAGTTGCCAGATTGCTATAAATCTTGTTTTTCATTTTAAGCTGCTTCCGGCAAAACGAGTGTCAATGACGACTTGGGTGGATAGGAAGAGGAGAATGAGGAGAAGGCACAGCAGTGGAATGCGTTGTCGCTCTCGGAAATATGTAGGGGATGTTAAACGTGGTTTATTTTGACATTGTTGTCGACACCGTGTATAATTTTATTCGCACATTTCATGCATTTGTCTTTCTTGCATTTTAAGCTACTTATTCAGAAGCTTCTATGTATAAAATTTTCACTAAAACAGTGCATGTATGTAAGTGTATCGGCTTATGAATTATTAACTGAAAAAGGAGATACATTTTCAAATAAAAAATTTGGAACATTAAGTTTTCAAATCGAATATTTAAAAAAATGGTAACAATTAGGAAAATTAAGTTAGCAAAGAAAAATCTGTTCCTTATTGTATTTTGATTTTTTGAAGGCGGAATAATTTAACTTGTCGGACAAAACTTGTAATAAACTCAATTAAAAATGTTCAAATTTGTAGCACACATGCAAACGTGGGGAACAGAGCACAACTACAAAGCTGGTTAGTTTCGAAATGTGGCGCTGCTCTATGCCATGGCAACTGTGATTGTATAATGTGGTTAAAAGATTTCTGACGCTAGCATACGTTACGCAGTTCAACATTTTACGCTGCATGAAATGTAAATCATGCAATTATGAAATCCAGAAGCACATCGCAGTGCCGTACCGTACGGAAATACCGTACCCGGTAAAAAAAAAAAAAAAAATGGTGCCACCGAAAGATATGTTCGGAACGACGCACTCGATGCACTGGAAAAGGCGTACTGGGGAAAGATGCTGCTGCCTGCTGCCGTGGAGCGAGGTTTTAAATAAATAATTTAACGACGCGCTCCGGCGCGGTTCAGCCATCCATAACTTCCGCCATAGTTATGGGCTGGTAAATGGAAGACGCTTCCCGCAACCGAACGCAAGCGAGCGAAACGCTGGCAGAAGAAGGGGTTTCACCTCGGTAAGACTGCCTCGGGACGACGGATGCAGGATGAAAAATTATTATGCAAACCGAACCCGAACGGTTGCCCAATTTGCGCCCGGTTGAGCGAAAAGATGAATGTTTGAACTTGAAACGACTGAAAATGAACAATGATCCAACGGTTGACGTGCTAGAACCATTATGGAGAATCGTAGGGCGCGGGAGGCCGCCAATTTTCCAGCCGTATTCCTGTGTGAGAAGCACAGGTTTCAGCTGGGTTTGACTTTAAACACGGGCTAAAAATTGCATGGATGATATTTTTGAGTAAAATTAAAAGACAAAACTTAGTTAGCTGTAACAATCGCGGATGCTGATGAGATGTCACTCAGTTCTTGTTGATTGCACCAAGCCTTTAGTAAGGAAGAAACGAAACAGGTCCATTTGTTCACTCCGTGCTGGATCCTTCGGTCTTTGTGCCACAACTCGAGGAAAGCAGCATGTTTGTTGGATCAACTAACTGGTATTGTTTTTCCTTCTCGATGCCAATGTTAGGTGCATGTGCATCGTTTGCATGTGAGATGCAGTGGAACTGACGCAAGGACGGAAGGATGCACGAGGTGTTGATGAAGTATTGTTATTGTTTTATCCGATGTGCTTCTAATGGATCCAGACGAAAGCAACGCATTTGCATCGTTGACGAATCTCCCCTTGACGCTGATGAATCGTCGACTGGTGGGAAGAAGCAGCGAAAAGTTCATTCTATGTTGCTTGTAAGATAGTAGCGCACGGTACATAGTGGGGACATTGGAGCTTATAATGGAGCATTTTTGGTTTACTTTAAAGCTTAAAATTAGTGTTAATTTTAAATGGAGGTCTGACAGTATCTAAGAAAAGTAACTGCTTTGTTTACAAAATCCTTAATATTGTGCATGCTTGCTTTTTTGATGTAGCTTTGGTTTTGAAAAATTAATTACAAAATTAATCACGATACAGGCAAACGTCCCAGTTAGCTAACTTGAAACCAAATAGTCCCCGGAATCCGCAATAGTCCCTGGCATCCCTGGAAAAGTCATTAGCAATTTTTCATAATTATTTTATGCATCGTCCTCGCTAAGTTGTTATGAACTTTAGGGAGCATCGAAGACAAACTGTTACAATTCGCTACGATTCGTACAAAATAGTTTTTTGGGTTAGGATACTGTTTTTGACACTCTGGAACCGATTTTTTCCATTTTGCTTAGATTCTTGTGGCTCGCATTATGAGATGAACAAGATCATTTTCGCTTTTCTCTTGGTCGGAATTGTTTTTTCTCTCATTCGATGGACTGCTCAAAATAGGGAACGCACCGTGAGGGTCATGGTACAACCATGTTCGACAACTTAGAAACTCTCCAATGGAGGCGCCTAGTGGCTTGTGGTTACAAACCTCACTTGGCACCTATGACCTAGATTTAATAAGAATAACAGCCTTAGTTATTTTATTAGCTATAAAAAACGTTTAAAAATCTCTTCAAATTGGATAAACTCAACTCAATAATCTCAACGATAATGCTGGAAAATGAAGGATAAGAATTGAAAAATTGAAACGATTGCGACTATAGGAGGAAATTTATACAATTACTTACGCGTTCATATTATTGCTGATTTGTTTGCTACAAAGGATACTTACATCCAATCCTTCTGCGAGGATATGTAACATGATTCAATTACCTTTTTTTTCTCTCAGACGGTAGACTCTTTTCCCTAGCGCCTATGGTCCACGGCATAGTGCATCAGAAAAGTTAAGCTTCTAATTTTCATTTGATTATATCATTCGGCCTCACGTGAGCTGGACTTCCTTGTTAATGTTTTCTTTGACAGTAGGATGCCATCACTAATGGCAATATTTTTATATAATCGGTGTATTAATTATATTAGCCATTTACTTTAAACTATGAAATTGCACCAAGGTACGGTGAAGGATGGAAGTGGCCAAGTTTTGATTGATAACCTGCGTCTAATGAGTCGATATGACGGTTCAATTACGCCACGCTACGGTCAGCCACTAATTTTGTTTTCCTGTTCAACTTTTTCCGCTGCATCGGAGCATTGCAAGAACCGATAGACGTGGATGGATCGCAGATCCTGAGTTTGTGGGCATTCGGTATATTGAGGGAAAATAGCTTAACCATCCGGTGAACTTTTACGCTGTAATTGAAATGAACGCGCTGTGGCTTGTGAGGCAAACTTTTCCATTTACCCACAACAAATTCAAACTGTTGCCTGTTTATATTATCATTATTAGTTGAACTCTGCTGCCTTCTGAAGTGGCCATACATCGACCACCTACGCGCTTCCGTTTGTGCAGACACCGTCGAGGGAAACCCTAGTTTTCCCACCGTACCTTGAGTTTCATTCTCTACCTTGTTTCCCGCCAGGACTATCGCGCAAATGCAACGAGCAATCGTGAAGTATTACGAACCGGAGGCAGTGCCGATCATAGCTCGGGCGGTTGGCCGGAGTTTCTCCTTTTCACGGAAGGGCGCGGATTAGCTAGTCGTAATGGAAATGGACGAACGATGGAGAAAGTTTTTCCATCTGCCTCTGGCCAAGCCGGCTCGCTGGTTTTGCTTCCAATTTGGACCCCAAAAAATTACAAATTGCCTGCTAACATCGAAAACAAAAGAACCTGTCGGCCGCGGGAACCGAAACACGGTTTGAATGCGTTCGGCGGAGCGAATTGACTCGTTGTCACAGTGTGCCGGAAAATACATCCTGGAAACTGGTGTGGCAGCCACTCAACCGAAACAAAATGGGGGACGTGGGGGAACGTTAGTGTTGAATGTTGGTACACGGCAAGAAAGTTGGCAACCGCGTGGCGTGCGGCTCGGGTGTGCGGCAAAATGTGTTTAATTTAATTTATATTTTATCAGGGGATTATGGAAATTTCGAAAAATTGCAAATGCAAAACAAGGCAATTTGTATTTATGAGCGTGTGCACTTTCCCCTTTGCTGCGGAGGAGCGTCTAGTTTGGACCTTGGTCGGAGGATTTTTCGTAGGAAAGAATGTACACTACAGGGACGAGATGACCAGCCGGGTAGCCACAATCTATGGACCGTTTGAGCAAATGTTGCATCACAAATGGTGTGCAAGAGAAGGTGGTGAAGGTGGAGGAGGAGAAACGGGATGAGGTGTTTGCAACTAGTAGTTCGTTTTCGTTTACTCGCAAACGTAATGTCCGTCCGTCCTCTGGCAGAAACGACTTTCAAGGCGATGCTGTCGCAATAGCCTTATTTTCTTGTAACGTAAAACGCTGGGTTTCCTCAGAGGCAAAGGCTTTGTTTATTTATTTTTCCTTTTCCTTTTACACCTCACTGCGGATCAAATCTGCACTGGAAGTGATGACAAGCGATTGAAATTGAGAGAGTTCCAACACGGACGCCCATCCGCCATCTGCATGCAGCGTCCGTTTCTCCTCCCAGCCCGCATCAGCCGTGCCCCCCCACAGTATGGCAGCATGCCCTCGGAACACTGCGGGAAAACTAGTTTCAAATTCAATTTACTACTATTTCCTTCCCTCCCCTCCGCCCCATTCGCTTGACCCTTCCCTGTCGAGCTTTCCCCGTACGCTCGTCCGGTTTTCCATCCGTTTGGGTAATATTTGCGGAAGGCTTTTCCACGACGGGCTGTCGACGGCAAAATTTGGTCCGGGCGTTAGTCCAGGTCCCCGTTTTGGGGGCAACAAAACTTCCCGTCGTTTTTGGTAAAGTTTAAACCCAACAGCTCGCCAAGCCAGAAGCCCAACCCTTAAACACTTTCCGCTGTAGTTCTCGCTGCGCATTTACCCACGTTCGGGCGGGGCTTGGGAATTATTGAAATTTGCATTATTTTCCATTTTCCTGCACAGCAGTGGTTTTGCTCCGGTAAGTTTGGCCGTTTCGGCGGTGTAGGTAAGTTGTTTCCTGCGTGGCAGTCCATTTGCCGTTAGTTTCTTCCAGTCGATGGTGGTTTCTTGTTTCGGTTTGCAGTTTGAGGGCGTTGCGTTTTGTTGCGAAGAAAGCTTCGAAAGTCTCTACATTAGTTTTGCTCTTTGTTGCATTTTTGGATTAAAGTTTAAATAATTTGTAGTAGCAATCAGTAGCAGGGGAGAGTTTGCTCCCAAGAAAAATGTTGGTTTCATGTTTGATTGTTTTATGAATAGAACTTCGTGATCCACATGAGCTAACGCTTTGGTTTTACATGTTAAACAGACATGGTTGTTGAACATGGTTGTTAAACAGACAGGATTGTTTGAAAAGTTCTCAGAAATGCATTTTATGGTCTGCCATATGAGAGGCAAATTTTAATGAAGAAGATTGTCGTAGGTTTGCTAGATGCTCTTAACATTATCCTTGAGATTCCTTTTCATGTTTAAAAAAAGCAGTTGTAAGACTAACTTAGTTTATAAAATAAATATAATTGAATGTGTCTTGTGGAATACCCTGTTAACTATTAAAAAAACAGGCAATTTCATTCAAGAACTGACTAATACAACGCTATGTTACGCTTGACGTGGTATGTAGAAAACAGTGTTCGCAGTAACTTTCGCGTTGAGATCTTCTGAACTTAATAAATCTTATCTGGTTCGAAAATACTATCTTCGATTTTATACGAAAAACAAGCTGAATGCACGAAGGGATTAGATTCAACGCACGCAACCGGGAAATAGAGCGCTCGGTCCGAGCCGAGCACAAAAGCCGTGCGCTGTGTTGATACAGACCCAGGACGCTCAGATCGCGTGAAAGCTTTTGGCTGTAAACAACAGATTGGTGGACGACGTGGTCGTCCGGCTAAGCTGCACATAAATTGCACGCTTTTCCCTAGCGGGCGGGCTTTTCACCGCAGACTTCCTCGTTCGCGGGTGTGGTTAGCCCGATGGGAAAGCCTCAAGAGCAAACTGCGTTCCTCGGAATAAAGGGGTCACTTGCAGGATGCTTGTTTGGAAAGGAGGGGGGTTTCTGTGTAAGTTGTTTATGTTATACTTTCTTCACACGCTAGCTTAGTGTATTCGCGTGTAAGAAATCCTCCAGTTTTGCCGGCACTTTCTAGCACTTCCACAATGTGCCCACGGCGTGCGCTGTCCGTAGGGTTATGACAAACCATGGGTATGTCTCGTCGCTTTCCGCTCACGTATTCCACCGTGCAAGGGAGCCTGGCAATGCAAATCGATGAAGGCAGAGTGTTGCTTTGTAAGGAAATGGAGAAATGTTGTTTTTGAGACTTAGCTTACTAATGCAAGAGAAAACCGAATCCGAATTGAAATTAGAATGGACGAAAAAAAGGTTTCATAGTATTCGAGATCATTCAGCCAATTTTCGCACTTTTAATTTGAGGTTCATGTTGTTATTTTAACATGCCGTAACTAATTGAAAATAATTTAACAAAGTGAATGTTCTTCTCAATATTGTACTTATTGTGCTTAAGAATTTAGTCATCAATTGATAACAATTTCATTTGTATGTGTGTTTTGTTGAACTATTGGTTGTGTCTAGCATCGTCTGGAGCACAGTTTTAGAGGCCAATATCTACACCATAAAACCGGTGCGTTCGGTTGCAAATCCTCCCGTCATCACCAACCGGTGCGATGATCGTTTAGAAGAATTGCTTCCACCCGTTTGCCTGCGATGCATAGCACAGGTAAAACAAGGGACTCTCGGAAAAGCGTGATTTGACAGGGCCTGATACTCCAAGCACCCGAACTTACTCACCACGTCACCATTCCGGTGACCTGGAGCAGAAAAGTGATCAAACTCGTACGACGCATCTCCCACACTCGGTGGTACCATTCGCCGGAGATGTCAAGTGAGACTGTGTTGATAGAAGTGATGAAAAGTACGGCTTTGAAGGCAAACAGAATGTTTCGAACGGAGAGTGGTTACTGTTTGGTGAAGGCGTGCGACGAAACCGGGGAAGTTTACGGGTCGTATACGTCAAAGTTTGCTACCAAACTTCGATTACGCTTTTGAAAAGTTGCAGCAGAAGTCATTCCCTCACATTGTTGTGGTATTTTGGCTTATAAATAATTGTTCGCGTTGTTGTGCTACCTCACATTGATGCCCTTTGAAAAGGCTTCTCTTTTGTTCAATAATCACCGGAAACAATTCTTTGGAAAAATTTTGAAGAATTTAAAATGTGTATTTCGTTAGACATTTTAAATGTTGGACTAGTTTTTTGTAGCCAGGTATCCTGGCGCTCCCAGACCCCTGGTCTCACAGGTTTAAGTTTTATGAAATATAAATAAAAATACATCGAATGAATTGAATTCTTAGTTTTTTTCAACTTATACAGGCGTTTGCTTGAGATTTTTTGGGTTCTGATGATTGAGTTTGGGATTTTTGTTTTCCCTTCGTGGAGATTCGCTACAACCATCGTGTCATCACGCAGCATTTTTTACCACCTTAAAAAAAGATATAGGAAGCATAATATAATTCATAGAAGCATAAATGAGGAAATATAATTTGACTCAAATGATCGCCCATTTGAAGCATGGTCGTCAGTAAAACTAATCTGTGACAACTAATCCGTGGCCGTATGCTGGGCGCGTTCGATGGCAGCCTGACTTGTTGCTTGACTGAATCTGAAAGAACATAGACGAAGCATAGTTTTAATGCGTAGGATAGATCCTGCAGGATAGCTTGCAGCCTCAGGCAAAAGATACGCGCCGCTAGGTCAGGTCGGTCGGTGGCTTGCCCGTCCAAAGATGTTGCGTGATCTCGGGACATCGACGATTGCATCCTCCTGGTCCTGGTAATGGGTGCGCATGTATTGGTCGCTACCGACGATCAATGGCGGCAGGAACCATCGATCGACCCTGTGCCAACCGATAGGTGGCGTCCGTTCCCTTCCTCGGCTCCACCATGGCTGTGGCGACCTGATCACTCATCGTGATGATTCGCTGATTTGCCCCACGACGTCGCTTGGCAATACCTTTGGTCCAAGCGACCTCGCCGTATGGGTGCAACAACGGACACTCCTGACGACCATATGGTTCTACTTGACCGCCTGTTTCAGGAGGACGGTTCTTGCACCATCAGATCGGGACGTATCGTTATCTTTATCCTGGCGGATCGATTAGGGTGCCCGCCACTTCATCCGCTGTTGGCCCATTGTAGCGACGTCGGTCGAGCTCGGGTATGCGGCTTCGGATGAAGAAATGGCATGATGCCGTCTGCTCATTTCCCTCGGCTCCTCCAGGCGGCCCACGGTTATGCACCCCTCATACGGATGGTGTTCGGCCAGGGTGCGTGTGATTTTGGCAACGATGTCGCTGCCAAGCTCTACTTGCGGGAACATGTTGGTCCGTGCATTTACTCTGGCGTCGAAGATGGCCTGCTGCTCTTCCTGCGCATCGTAATAGTAGAGCTGGGCGTAAGCAGGTGTCCGATCGAGTGGGCACTCCATTGAACCAATCCGGTGGCAGAGAGTTCCCTGAATACGGAAGGGAACCGGCCCTCTCTCTCCTTTCAGCAAGGTCTCATCCTGCCGTACCCGATCACCTGCTTTCACAGAGGCCCAATTGGATGTAAATGCAAACGCACTGTTGTACCGCCGAATGTTGTCCATAAAACGCGGGCTTATCGAACAGTGCGGTCAACTCGGGCGGCGGTTCCTCGAAGGCGGGGAGCACGACTTGCAGTAGATCATGCCAGTTTCGGTAGGCCAAAACTAAGTCAATCGCATGGTCGGCCAGGCGGCAGTAGAAGGCGCCCTTCCGTTGGATGGCCACAATCGTCGTGTTACTGAGAGCAATTCGCAAGCGTCGCAGACTTCTGGCCCGTGTAGTCGCCACTAAAACACGACGTCCCATAATCTCCCTCTTAGCCGCAGAAGATTCAAACGATCGGCCCCTAACCCTGCCTTCTTATCAACCAACACTGGCAGCCTTGCTACAACGGATGTTGATGCTGGGCGCGGCAGTACGGGAGGTTCCCGCTCCATCGACGGCCCTGCTGCTGGCCCTTGCTCGGTCTCCTGCTCCGGCTCCGGCTGCCCTGTGGACTCGGTCGTGTAATGGCGTTGCCAAATTTGCCGTGTCCGGCCTCACACCACGCGCACCGCCCGTTGGCCCACTGTCTCCGCTGCCCTGAGATCGGCGTAGGACTGGCGTTGCGTTGCCGTTTCCGTTCCACTTGCTCGTCGTCGAACATTGTGGGCACTTTTTTTTAACTAAAAAAAACACAATAGCCCAAGGTCGGATGCGAGAGTAATTAGCAAAAATGCTAACCTTAACAGTAACGAACTTACTTTAATGAACTTCTAAAACTTGCACTGTCGATCTCAATTTGTACTATTGATCGCGATGACGATGAGTACAAAGGAAAAGAATTATTTAAACGGCATGCTTCGCTTACCTTAAATAACTTCTATAAGCACTGGTTCACTGATAATAATTTTTGGATTGAATCTCGATGAGAGAGCGCTTCAATACACTTTTCGTTTCTGGGTAGGCACGTGAACCAAAGCCTGTTTAGATATAACGTGACAACCCCAATGTGAAGCACACAGAATACAAACCATACGCACTGCATAAAGAATATCATCTACAGTTCAATATTGCCGAACCATCAACGGCGGTGCGGTAAGATCTGTTTCCCTAACAAATATCGTTCGCAAATCTGCTTTACATGCATACATTTTAAAGCGAAGTGAAAAGAAGAGCAGAGAGAAAGCAGCATACGATTTGGTCATCAAATACGTATCAACGTCAACCGTAACAGTTATTTTAAAATGGTTTAACGTGATAACGTGAACTTGGTATAAAGTGATCGATAAAAACGATCGATTGAGCCAGCGCGCATTTGTTTAACCTTCAGTTAAATAGGGTAAAGGGTGCGTGAAATTGCTTTCATTTCACGTGATTCATTTTGCTATCCTTTGTTTAAGTTCTAAATTCGAAAACTGCCGGTAAAGTGAGCCAGCGCGGTTGTTGGTATGTTCTTTTCTCGCCGGCAAGCCAGTTATCTCCATGCAGAGATGCTTTTAGTAAGTGAGGTAAAAGTGCGTCTTTTTTATTGTTAAGGTGTTTTCCTATATTTTTAGTCCTGAAAACTGACGAAAACCGACGACGATCGATTGAGCCAGTGCGCTTGGCTTGTTTTGTTTATTCGCGCCGCTGTCAAAAACGATTGAGGGCCCAATGTAAACATTAGTCTAAAGAACTAATGTAAACATTAGTCTACGCATTTGTTTTGATCTAAGCGCAATTAATATAGGGAGTAGATCATAGAAATTTCACATTGCTTTGTTGAAACATGATCATAATGTGGTGTGTTAGGGTTTGTTCTAAATTTAACTAAATGATACGTAAAACACTACCCTTTCATTTCCTAAGGATCAACCTTTGGTTTATTATAAGACCTCGTTCCGTAAATTTCAAGCTTAAGTCGTTTATCCTTGCTCTAAAGGTTCGAAAACAGACATTAGTTTTGCTATTATCATTCGTCATGGTTGTTGATTCGTTGTGCGCTATGACGTTGTTGCAAAGAAGCTTGAGTTTCATCGTCCTTTTGATGACTTTACCAAATTTATTAGTCATCCTGATACGCAAGCCGCTTCGAAGCGTAGAACTGTTTGGTTGACCGTCATCTAAAATTAGTGACCATTAAATTGCGAAGCGATTGTTAGACGTCCCGTGGATGTCAACGAACATAAGTGTTTATCACTGTGGAATAAATTGCCTTTAATTATTTCAAAAGCCTTTCGGTTAGGTTTTGTTGCTCGCCAAAGTTTGCAATTACTTATTTTGCATCATCTATTGCATTTGAACACATTTAAGGGTTTTGTTTCTCTATGAAATTGTAGTGCACCACATTGGGCCGCAAATCAAACCTTACCAGGCGTCTCCATTGAGTTTATCCGGATTTTTTAAGTGTTCAATGTGCAATTTTTTGAACAAGGAAATTGAAATGGTTTAGAGAGCAAGCTGGAACTGTGAGGTAATCACAGGAATAGATTAAGATAATAAAACAAAAAATTCAGTACCAATCAATAATGTGATAAACATTTTGAAATCATGTATTGCCTTTTGCATACCTTCAGGAGTTAAAATAGTTGAATGCATCACAATTATATTTTATCCTTTAACGAGCTTGATTAGATTATTATCATTGAATACCTAATGATAATGTCTACCTTGTGCAATGTATACATAATGTGTTTGAAAGTAAAAAAGTAAATCCACTCTATAGCCAATTTTGGCTAATCCTAAACTTGTTCCAGCGAAGAGTTATTACCGTGTTGTATCAAATCCTCGTAAGTACTATGTGCCGTGTTAAAAACCGTAGGGACATGCACAACGATCAAAGAATCAGTCGGCATGAGGGTTTGCAATCAACATTTCCCGTCATTCAACATTTCAATAGTATTCCCTAATCCAAAAACGCACACGGCGTCGGCGTGAAGTTGTTCTCACATCTTTGGGTAAACTTCTAACCGAAGGTACCTCCCCCATTGTACCAGGATGGGAGTGAAAGCGTTTTGCTAGAGGCAAATCTTCCATATTCACTAATTTCCGAATTGTGCACGTGGCGAAGCAGAACGACAACGAGAACGCATATGAGGGAAACTTTGACGAGGGAGCCTCCAAGTCTATGTGGTGGTACCTTGTAACGAATCCTTTTTTGATTGAGACAATAGTGAAAACTCGCGTCCGATTAGGATCGTTACGTTACGTTACTCTCCGTGAAGTCTGGAGCTCGCAATCAAAACGACGATCTTTTTGGTCAGACTTACCCGAATCTTGTGCCCGAAGGTGTGGTGTGCGGGGGATTGGCACTTTACTTTTCAAATTTAGCCCATCGTCTCGTGCAACGCCGGAGCAGAGGGTGCCTCGCCGTGTGATGAGTTTCATCTCAAAGCGGGGTTGAGAATGTGCGCAAATATTTGCATAAAGGAAATATTTTAACTCTACGTATTTGACTTTCGCCGTGTTCGTCTCCCGTTGCTCACATGCAGGAAGCGGAGTCCAGTGTGCTGGGCCATGCCTTCCCAGTAGTTTTCCAGCTTCGCTGGCAAAGATTCGCTATGGTGCTAGGTGAAGGTGCTGATTCACTTTGGCCAGCTGGCCTTACCCGGATGCCGGGCTAGTTAGCGATCCGAATCGGACCAACTTTCCAGACATATCAATCAATTTCCAATGGTTCGCATGCGAAAACTAGCCAGCAGGATCGCAACGGAACGGAATGGAAAGAAAAATATATTGTAGACCGTTACGCTCAGTCTTGAATGAAGGCAAACACATGCTTGATTGGAGTGTTGATTTGGTCGGCGTTTGCAAGATTGGACTTCAGATGCAGGACATTGAAAGTTGATTGTATCAGAGTAAAGTACAAAGCTTTCTGGAAGAGGAACATCGATTGGTCATGGAGAAAGCAACCATTTTACAACGAAACGAACAAAAAAGCAAAAGTACTTTGGAACAATATAACAACATGTAGAAATGAAAAAAATTGAAGACGAATAAGTAAAATTCAAAACTGCGTAAAATACTGGCAATCATCATTTTCTGGGGTTATACAAATCTCAACGAAAGCACAATTTAAATGATCCAATTGACAAACCAGTTCAAATCATCGTAAAACAGGTGTTTTGTGCGGTATGAGCACGAATAATGTTGCTGCCAATAAATCCAATGCAAATCCATTCCGACAGAGAAGCCAATCTTCGAACCCTTATTTGCCGCACAATAATTCATCGGCCGTTTCCGGTCAAATCTCCCGGCGACAGGTTAATTGTGATTGGATTTTTTTCTTCTTATGTTGCTCATCTGGGTTGTTGTTTGTTAAGGAGCGCAAAAATGATACCACGGATCCAATTTACGCAAATACTGATTCGCTATTGATCGATCGATTCCAGCGTTGCCCGACCAAACTGAACCTTGGTCTTTTTCTCCCTACGGTTCTGGTGACGTGCGGTGATTGGGCTCGATGCGCCAGGGACGAAATCCAATTTGGCGTGCCGGGACAAACACTGTTCATCAATCGGAAATATAAATAAATTAATTTTCCGCACAAACAACGCAGCATCGCAACATCGGCAGCTTCGGTTTCGGTAGCAGAGCGCATAATTAGCCACTTGCAGCCGTTGCAAACAAGAAGCTTCAGAAATGTCTCGCCCTCCAAGGACATCGGTTGGACACGGAATGGAGGTTGGTGGACACGAATAGGACACACCATAGCTCACGACCCTTTTAATGGGGTTGAAAAATGATTAATTAATTTCCCCACCCCAAGGTCGCACGCTGCGGGTGGTCGGTATAATTTGGTTTCCCATTTTCTCTTTTCCGCCTGCGAGGAACGGATTGGCAAGAGTTGATAGAGAGCATGGAACGAAGAGAAACTGACAAAAAAAAAAACGGGCAATTAACCATCTCACCTCAATTGAGCCGTGCAATGAAAGGTCTTCAGCGGGACGTGTTGAAGTCGCGCTTCCTAAGGAACACACATTTATAGTTGACCTTATACTACAAATTAAAAAAAGGAAGGTAAAGGTAAAATAATTTTGCAAGAGCAATTGTTGGTGCTTGGTTGTCTTTGCTTCCCGTCTCAATTTACGCAAGTCGTTTCTCGGACCATTGCCGTTAATTCGTTGGTTCTTGTATGAGGACATATCATCATGCTCAGGTGGAAAACAAACTGGACAATAGCCCTATGAGATTGCACCATACAAGGATAAAACCACAATATTTTCCGAAAAGGATAACTCAAAAAAGGAACGATCGAAAGAAGGAAGAAAGAACGAAGAAGAAAAAAGGCCCGTATTTTTCGGTATGGAAAAAAAGGAGTAATACAACAAATTTGATTATCATTTTAATGATGTTTTCCACAGTAGTCGTGCGATAGATATCATGACCATTGCCCAGAAATCACGGACGTATGTTTACTGCACATGCATGCATACGGGCGTTCGTACGGCAATGGCCACATATGTATATTAAATCCGCACAGCGAAGCACCTCGTTGTTGTTTGCTATCCGGCATGAATTGCGAACGTAATTCCACGCAAACTTCGTTGATTGCACTGCGAGGGATGCACATGGATGCGTTGCAGTAAGGTGAATTGATAATTAAGACACCTTTCATCTATCAAAAATGTACACGCGCACACAAAAAGGCGTGATCAAATGCAAACGATTCAGCCCAGTTTGTTCGCTCTTGTATTGATTACCAGTGATTTAAAATCTATTTTTACACTTTCAGCTGAATAATGGGATAGATTATCAAACAAAAGTGTATGTGCGCGATGATTATCGTGGTTCAACAGGAGACGAGTGATGCTGGTAGAAATCACCCCTTGAATATTTTAGTTTAAATTTGACCGATAATTTGTTTTAAGCAAACCATTCAAACACGTGGAATGTTTGTTGAATTTATGAAATAGCCTACAATTTAAATATATTAAATCAAAATCAATATAAACATGCTTTTTGAATGCCAATTGCAGTAACTACAGCTGGAGGAGCTCGAAACATAGTTCTGCATTGCTCATACATTGGAACGTAAAACGACGGATTCTTGATAATTTATTGAATTTTTATTTGCAGTAGTTTAAATGAAAAATAAAAGTTCAATAAATTTTCCAAATTAAGTGAACAATTAGGATTCGATTCTATCAAGTTCTTTGTCCAGGTATCTTGCCCATTGCGTTTGTTGTCTCTCTCACCCTCATTTTACTTTCATCGGAAGAAAGTGCTAAAAGGGTCCTGGCAGAGTCGTCTGGATTACATTTCTGGAACGTCTGGCCAGATGGTTCTTCCATTTGAAAGATCTCGCACAGTACGATCCCGTTCCTTTGCTTCTCCGTTAGCAAACACTTCTTAGAGAAACTCTCCGGATGCACCATATGCGAAGCGTAGAACCGACATCCAGTATAAGCCGCACTGTATCTAGCTAATTATAGTTTATTACATGAGATGGCCGATGAGTCCCGACAGTTCACACATCACTTGGGTAGCAAGCTAAGCTAACGGTGGTCGTATGGACCCCACCAGTGTGAAGCGGATGAACATCGGAAGCTAATATGGCCTTTTCCTGCTCGATTAACTTGTTTGCATTGAAAGTGTGGGAAACGAGCGAAGAATATTATCGTTCTTTTTCCTCGATGAAACAACCACATACACAGCTAACTTGCTAAGCTTTTAAAGTTGCTGATGGATAAACACTAGCCAGCAAGGCAATGATTTTCAAAGACAATTAAGGTTGAAGATGGGAGCGTTTCCTTGCTCCCAACATTCAAGAGTGTTGGTGGATGAGGTTTCATGAAAATTCATCACCTGTACCTTTTCTTGATGAGCAGCAAGCATATTCAATTTATAAAGCTTATGAAGGATTCTCACCTTATGACTATTTCATTACAAGCTGTCTTCAATCATTCACGTCGCAACGCTAGTACGGGTTTATATTGGCAAGTTCTTACCTCCTCTGTACGATGCCTCCTTACCTCCTCTGTACCAGGTGGATTCCTTGTAGCAACTGCGACGAATCGTCTATTGGGGGAGTACAAGAACAAACCTCGCCCTTCAATAAGGATTTGTGTTGGTTAAAAGTTTTGAGTTGACATTTGTCGGGGTTTTCGCTAAAAGAGTCTTCTTTGAAGCGTGCTGCTTCTTGATTCTTGCGTTCTACTTTTTTGATGATCTGATCTTCTTCGCATATGGTCATCTTATTTTTTCCTCGTCGCATTTCCTAGAGTGCTGAAGGATCATATTCTCGAGCGGTACATTGTTATGGTAGGAATCCTATTTGTTGTTTTTTCTAAACCTAATAGAAGACGCCGTTGATGAGTTTAAAATTGTCATTGATGATTTCTCCTTCGAAAATAAGTATTTGAAAAATTTGTGTTACTATTATTAGAATCATTATAATAACGCAAATTAAATCAACGGAAGATTAGCGGCATGGGCTTTTCCAAAACACTTAAAATTTAATCCAGTGAATATTTCCAAAACAAGCCATGATTTTGCCTGATGGCAAAAGAGGGTCGAAGAAAAATTTCCCTAATTTTATATACCTAGAAAAATATGCCTAGCATTTTTATTTCAAAAATCTGATCATAGCTGAACTTGTTTAGGCGAGTTCCTAATGAAGATGAGCAATAACAGGAAGTAAGAACTCCCATTTAAAACCAATTTACCTAACATTAAATGAAGCCAAATGAAGCAACCCCCTGGGGCAGAGGTTAGGGAAATAACATCAAAGGAAACTGAAGGAAAAACCTTAAAGGAATCTTCATTCAAGAGTGCTTTTTAGTGTTTTTTAAACGCACATTTGAAATTATAATATTTACAAAAAATGAAAAGCATTGTAACGAAAGTTTCATTTTGCCCAATATTTTCAAATTCGAAAGAATACTGAAAGTCGTAATGATTTTTGATTGGATTGGGATCATTAAATACAAATGACGAACAGCTCAGCTTGCCAGGGCAGGAGAAGGTAATGCTAAAAATGACAATAAACCACTCTTAGGAAAAAAAGAATTGTCCAATAAAAGCCGACAAAATGGTGCCTCTGGAAAGTGTCGCTTGTCCTGGGGGGTCAGAGCCCTCCGACCGGCAAATCTTGGGAAGGCTCGAGCCAACCTCGGCAAGACAGCCCGGCCGGAAGTTATTTCATGCGGCCAGTCGCCCGACAAAACGGCGCATAGTTTCGTATTTGCTTCGCATTCCGCATCCGTGCGTAGTCCGATTCGGGCCGGAAATAAACCGGAAAATGTCATCAACTCGTCCGACGGGCCCCACCGAGGAGTAAGGGCGTGATGGCAACTTTCACGTCTCCGGGTTGAACGCAGCGCTTCGTCGTGCAGTCGAGTGCCGTTCTTGTGCGGAGAGTGGAATTGACGGGACGGGAGCGAGAAAATTGGAAAACAATTTTAATAAAGTGCTCCGTAAATCATTCGAAGACCACCATGTTTCTCCTCATAAGGACCACTGTGCGCTCTGTAAAAAAAAAACGTAGTCGATAAAAAAGACTGAACAACGCAGACGTCTGTAGAAAAACTGAAAAAAGTTTCACAACAGCGAAAGAAAACTAGCATACTGTTTTCCGCGGCGATATTTGTGCTATGCTTTCGGCAGCAGGAATCGTAGGACGGCACAGAGGCCAAGGGAGCTGTTTTCGTGGAAAGTTCGCTGCTTGGAGTGTAAAGGGCAGGAACTGAACTCACCATTCAACTCAGAAATTTCTGTAATCTGAAATAACTTCCGTTTCCCCGGGGGGAGTTGAGCAAATGGCGCTGAGTAAGAGGGAAAATCGTTTGAAACTTTTCCCCCAATCGGATGGCACCATCGTGCCGCCATCAACCGGAAGTTGACCATTGTGGTGTTTTCACGAAACAGTTAGCTGCACAACAAAGTGCCACAGTTACAGCGATTCAACACAAAATCACATCTAATGTGATAAGAGAAAATAATTTTCAATTTTTTAATGTTGACTGAAATTTAAATAATAGTTTTTTCCGATGATCCTGAATGGATTAATTGTTAGTTTACGTTATTTGTTTACAACTTCTTGTCAACAAACGACCAACCCTGTTTAGTCGCGTCATGGGCGTAGCAAAAATCACCAGCAGAACTGAATAATGTGCTAGCCTTGGAGGCACGCAACGAAATGTCATCCCATGGTGTCGACAGTGGAACAAATCGGGATTGAATAATGGTAGCGCATTGAACGGAATGTGAACGTCGAATGAGGTGGAACTAACGCCACAGTAAACTATTTCGTCGACAGAAGGTTCTTAACTTCCGATTTACTGCCACCGCGCTTTCCCCTTCGTTTTTCAGCCTGGCCCAATTTTCGGGAACCGAAGATGGGCGCACTTGCGTCGATTCGACCATCTTTCGGGCTCTGCTGTTTCCAGTGGCCCAAACGGCATTCCATGGAACGTAACGTTGAATATATTGTTTCGAGACAGAAATCTCACCCCGTCGTGGACGCTCTTTCCAGTTTCTAATGCATTGCAGCCGCAAATATTTTCGGTTCTCCCTGTGATGGCTTCTTTTGAAAAGCCGATCATCTGAATAGTGGTTCCGAGTCATTACGGAAATGCTTCGAATAACTGTGAGCGTGAAAACTATACCGCATCCTTCCGTAAAGCTATTCGGGGACGCAAAGTACAAACGCTTGCCGGACCTTTTTCCGGGCCAATGGAAAACTCGTCATACCTAATTTCAGTGTATTTTCCAAAGTTTATGGTAGAAATTGGACAGAAGACGCTTTACGGTCGATTACCGTTTTACACTGGTAGCGTTAGAAGGAAGAAGTTAAGATGAAAGGGGATATCGGTAATGTAGCTTAGAGCCCAGCTACAGTTTAGTTTTGATTGTAGCTTTTGTTGGCAGTTTTACAGAATGAGGCATCGTACCATTCTCATGGATAGGGTTTCAGCAGATTCTTAGGATATATGTAATCTAATCAAACGATTACGGTGCACATGAAGGAGTCTTTAATGATCCTGATGTTTGAAAGGGTTGGAAAGAAGAGGTCGAAATTCAGACTTACCGTTCTTGATACAACCAAAAACACCAATTATTTTAGCTCAATGTTGTGTACACAGTTTGTGCCTTCTCCTAAACATAATTCTCTTGGTTTCAAATTAAATTGATTTAAGCTTCAAAACGCTGTCTGTAAATGCGCCCATCACTAAGCTTCCCATGAAGACGGCTTTTCTAAGCAGAGTTAGAAGAAAGATGACTAACTGATTTATTAACTACGTTTTGCTGTTACTTTTGTACTAATTGGTTGCTCTCGGTTATCGTGATTATCACAGCCTTCTATGCTCAACAGTATGCAATACGCAACATATTCTCTGTGCTTGGAAGATACTTCAGATTCAGATTGTTTTTGAGGATACCTGTCACTCAGTTCCGGGATGCGTTTGTCAACCCTCAATCACTCTAAATCTGAATTAAGTGAGCATGAAATAGGTTTTAGCAAATCCGAACATCCCTTACCCGACGATCCGTCATTCGTCAAATTTGGCAGCTGAACGCTCGGCCTGTCGTAGTCTCGCTTTTGTCCAATCAATTAGCACGGATTACACGTTCGATATAGTTAATTACATTTTAAACAACCTCACCGTTTTATGAAACCGATGTTCAAGCAATCGTTCGAGAAGCGCTCCGGTTATTTTACTCGACACGAATTCAACCATCCAATACCGTGAGGGTCAGTCTTTGGGTGACTGTGCGTGTTGGCAGTCTGCTGGTATGCGCTCAAATCGAATTCCCATTTTTGTCTATTAACGCCCCGGCTCGTTGCAGTTTAAATCTTCCTCAGTGTACGATGGTGTCGGTTTGAACCGGGCAGTTTTTTTCGAATCCGATTTGCTGGCAGCAAGGATGTGGTACACGCAACGCAATGAAGCCAGAAGCGACTGGCCCGTGTTCTCTCCGCCATCGGTGTTGATGAAGACGGTGACAAAAAGCTGGAACGTTGGCCGACCTCTGCCCGACACGGGTGCATCCTTATAGTTCTCTGGCACGAACGAGCAGTTTTCCCCGATTCACGTCACGTTCTGCTGTCGGAAATGATTAAAAAATGAAATTAAAATCTGTTTTGCCTCAGCCGCCACTTGGATACGGCTGATGATGGCAAAGATGAGCAGGGTGCGTATGGCACTGGAGAAGATGAGTCTCAAAATAAAGACAGCGTATGTATGTGACCTCACAGTGCCGCAGGCAATGCCCACGGGGACCAAACCCACAAATTCTATGCGAAAATATGTGCTCTTCTGCATTCAGCAGCTTCACACAATCTTGCTAAGCCTACTAAGGTTCGAGCACATTTGCGTGCGTGGAACATTTCTCTTTCCTCCAAGGAGCGAGGTCTGGGCGTTTCTGTCATTCGTCATCGCAGTTACGACAGGCAGTTCCTGGGTTGGGTACAAATTTGAATTCGAATTTATCATCCTCGTTCTGCCCTCTATCGCAATCATCACCATCTGTCTACCAATACCCGTGAGATGAGCCGGAGTATGAGGGTGATAGTTCCGACCTCGGGCGAGAGTCGAGGCACAGTGATGGCTCCTTAGAGAGGTTCTGTTGCGTTGGGAGGGACGAACTGGTAATGACATTTTGTTTTTGAAACGCATGAGCTGTGACTGTCTGAAACATAGATGGTGTATATTTAGGGCTCTTTTATGGCATTAAAAAGGCACATTATATCCACCTAAGGTGTATGGCAGCTTACCATAGAGCTCTTGTTGTCGACCCCTCGTTCGGATCACGAATGAATAAAGGTATCCAATTCGATTTCGTAGGTCAAAGCTCACTTGCAGTGAACGTAGTCTAAGTGTTCCTCCCTGTCAATGGCACTTTTTTTTCTATACGGCCGACGACAGCGTTGGGGCTTTTTTTTCCTGTGAAAAGGACACAAGCGACCGAACAAACTGGAAACTGGGGAAAAAAAACTTGTTACTCAACGTTCCTTGAGGAGTTCTGTTGGAGGGACCGGAAGAATCTTCGTCTAGACACCGGAACGATACAACGCTTGACATCTGTTCCTAGTGGGTGGTTTTTGTAGGTCGATGTTCGTCGACAACTTTTTTGCACGTTTTGCACTTTCTACAAACGGGTATTTTTTTTCCTTTATGAAAAACAATGAGTGATTCAGTGTGGATTTAAGAGGGATTTATATAAATGTTTTAATTTATGGGAGAGTAACATAATCAGTTATTCTAAATCGATTATTTTTTCACGATATTCAAGTGATTATTAATTGCTGAACAAATTTGGGCCTCGTCGAACTTGAAAATTCCGCAGCGGAATAAATTTACAGTTGAAATTAATGTTGTTTCGAAGATTTGAACAATTTTCTATAGCATTCTTTGCCGAACGTGATTAGAATGTATGGTTAAATTAGTTTAGTTAAAACATGTACAGTCCAATGTTTACCGAACTGAATAATTTGGTCGATCGATGATGCATTCAATGGGGATGCAGATTACTCTTTTTATGCAACGATATTTATTCATTGCTGTTTCCCAAAAGCAGTCGTTTCATCCGAAACCTCATTATTCACCAGCTCTAGCAGTTGTAGAATGGCGGTTTAGGATGATAATTAAAATGTGGTCCACGGGCCGTTCGGAGCAAACTGTACAAACTGTTTTACAACACTTGCTTTCGCTGCAATAAACGAACCACCCCAGTCGGATTCAACCCCCATTTTTAGGTTGTGTTTTTGCTATTTGGCCGGCATTTGATGCAACCAGCATTTCCGATGGTTTCAAACACAACGAAACCAATTTTAAACGCTTATTGTGCGGATTATTCATCGCTGTGTTTACGAACGAAAAATTCTTCTGCCTGCAGGCAGGAATGGGCGTTATTATTGACACATTCCCGCGCGGGAAAACCGCACACGGGAGAAACATTTTTTTTTTGAAAACAATGCAAATAAAGCGAACCGCAAGTTTTCGGACAAGCAGAATGCGTTCTCTGCGGCTGGTTTTGACGTTGGAATATTGCAAGCCTCATAAATTCCGACGTTTCTCAAATGTAGCTAATTTTCCAACGGAGCGAAGGAAGGAAGGGATGGAGGAGAACGTGCGCGAAAAACCCTTAAACATTCAACAAACTCCCAAAACACCAAAGCACAACTTTCGGATGGGTGATGGGGGAGGGAAAGGCCACCACAACCAACTTTTCGGCGTGCAATAAAATCACGACAATCAAATTTATTTTCCTATTACCAAGTTTGCAGTCCAGCGTTCCTCTCCCGGAAGCCGGTCTGGCAAAACATCCCGGCCCTGAAACGGTCGGGCTCGGTTCCAGGGCCGGTCATAACTCTTCGTTTCGACGGAAGCTATTGCAACGCCGGCGCTTGAGATAGCGAATCACTTCCGACACGGTCAGTTAGACGGCTTGACGGCTGAAGAATGACCAACCGGATCGGTTGTGCGAGGGTTATCGTGGCGTTGGTGTTGAGGTTTGACCTCCGGGGGCACACCTTTTTTCCAGTTGGATGTTTTTCCGTTTCCCTACGCTTATGTGAAGCTGCCAGCTAAAGTGGAACATCTTCCGAAGTCTTCTCGTCGAAAGATTGTTCCTGCTTCGAATGCCACTGGGACGTTACTCTCCTCGAAAAACATCGACCTGCTTATGGGCAGTACCTAGTGAACCGTTGCGATCCGGATGCTCTGTTGTGCAGTGGAGAAATTTATGCTCGCTTTCATGTTTCTACGGGCTTATGGCCTGGTTGGAACGGTGCGCGTTGGTGCATTTCACTATCGGGGGGTTTGTTGTTGGACACCGGCGGAAGTGAGGCAAGAATGGTCTCAGAACAAGAGACGACCACCGAAAGGCAGTATATTTTCCTTATTTTCCAATCGACATGCTTTAAATTGAGGACAGCGGGAAAAGATGAACGCCCTCGGAAGAGACCGGGATATCTTCGATTTCGGTTAGTGCCTTTTCGTCGCACTTTTTTATCCTCTAGTCGCTTTGGTCAAGCTTTTATCCACTCATTGATTTGTTATTCCTTGCAGCGCCTCGGGATGAAAGTGTTGTGATTTGTGGTGCTGGGATAATGGAAGGGGGAATGGAAGAACGAACGCAGGAAATCTATATCCGTTCCAAGCCGGCTTCAGAGCAAAGGCACCGTAATGGTGCAGCTTCCCGAACGATTTGTTGTTTCACCTTGTAGTATAACTTTAGGCGTTTTCGAACGTACCGTTTGGCTACTTTTATCAAGCTTTGGGATGCTACTTTTATTAAGCTATGTTTTGGCAGTGATTCATGTAAAAAAAAGCAAGAACGAATGGACCAACAGATCTCAAAAATGTTTTACATGAAGGACCTAAGGGGGAACTGGGAACGCCTGTCGAGTTTTATGGCTATCCTTTAAACGAGACAAACTATTATTCGTGCTACCTTTTCGAAGCTGCTTCTAACCCCTTCGAAACTCTCGTCACCCGAACCCTCAAACATAAATAATCAAGGTACCTTCCGTTATTTGGAAAATAGATAAATATTAGCTGAACTTCGTTCCGCTACATTTCGTCCTGAGATCATACGTTTTTTCGTGAAATAGTAAGGTGTTTTTCTGAGAGATGCAGTAACCTGTGTGAGAGGTAGATAAAGACTTGAAAAGTAGAGGCTGTAGCAATTTATTTGCTTTCTACTGCTCCACGCATGGAGATGGAAGTTTTCCATTAACTACAACAGTTTTAGAAACGTAATTTCTGAAACTAAGTTTTCCTTAAAATTAATTATGCATTCATATACGAGACTGAACTTCATATATTCAATTTATTGAAAAAAATCCGGTCAGAAATCAAGAATTCAAAAGCTTCACCGTCATCCGCAAAGCTTTCCTCACATCGTCGGTTGCTGGAATAGTGATGGAGCACTCGATCTGATCGAACATCTCCCGCAATAAATGCACATACAAATGCATTACTTTATTATTCAAATTATTTTCCAACATTCCTGACGCGATGTGTCACTCAATCTAGGCATTCCGTTAGAATTTCCTATTCCCCGCCAGTGGCCCGACTTGATCGCTTTTCCCCGTTTTATTCCACTCACGGTTCCGTCCAGTTTGGAAAAATAGAAATCCCGCACCAGTCATGGGAAAATTATGCATAGCTTTTCCACTTCTGCCGGAGTGATGAGCCTCGAACGACACTTCACCGGCAAGCGGCGCGCGGAGTTAATAGTTGTGGCTTATTCATTCCAAATTGCATTGAATGTAAAATGCACTTTCCCTCCTCGTGCCCTACCCGGCATATGCCAACCGTTGTTTCTCCCAGGCCATCAGCAGCACTGGGGCATGCATTTCCCAGCTTGATTTGCATGCGCCCGGTGCGATGGAACCACGAGTCCTTTTTTCCCACCGTATGTGGCACGCGGATGCATTTGACAATTCAATTCCAAGCGTACGAAGCCTCGGTAGACTCGGGAGGCGAATTTAAAATGATTGTCCAATGTGCTAGCCAAATGGCAGGGGCAGATGGCCATCTCGGCGAGATTTGGCGTTGGTGAACGGTGGATCCGCCGCGCCAGCGGGAATCGTTGTGGTGTCCGTGAGTGCGCCATTTTACAAGCCATGTTTCGCATGCACCGGGAAAATCTGCACGTACCGTATGCGGGTGTGCTTGCATAGTTGTATCGCTCTTTGTTCAAAATGTTGCATATTTCCTGGGAAGTGCCGTGGCAAGGGGGCAGATTGATCTGCAATCCAAACCCGACCAGCCTCTCAATATGAAGGACCAATTGGCTGGCTTTGGGGTGCCTCGTTAGAGACGTCTCATCCGTCTTTTTAATCAAGCTCATCAGCGCTGCACACTGTTTAACATTTTCAGTGGTTTTGGAAATCCGGGCCATGGTTGCGCTCCTGCACGCTGAGTTGGCTGTCCTTTTTCCGCTGGAAACAAAAGGTAATTAATCAATCACAAGCAGGTGAAGCACGTGGGCAGCCATCTCTCATGTAACTTCACGGGGCATATGTCGTAACAACATGTGCAGCATAAAGACGGCACGAGAGGAGCGAAACAAATGCATTGCATTCCGGAGCACCACCTTCGCGGTTCGAGGTAAGTGCAGGCGAGGCACAACAATTGTCTCCCCTTTCCATGTATGCCTCGAAGTCTCACGTGTATTCGCCGCTTCCGGGGATGGTATCTGCTTGGCCATAAATTTCATTCGGGGTGCACCCGATAGAAAATGCATCAAGTTGATTGACGTATGGCGCGGTAGACGCGCGAACCCGTCCCTATCCAGCACGATGGCCGGTTGCGACGGCGAAAGGATTTCTCTCATATCGGGCCTTGCTATGCCAGCTGGACAGAGGTCAATCAAACAACTCGCCGTGAGTGACCGCAGGGAAAAGCAGGGCGCAGTTTTGTTTAATGATTTTCCAATTTACCGACACTATTGCAATCCGCTCGGGTGGGTTGGAGGTAAAATTGTGGGGCCTCGGGAAGCACTGGAAGTAACTCATTTATAGGCGAAATTTATGGAACACTCCGTAATTTGATGAACCAATCTTAACTGACTTAAATTGCAATCGAGGGGTAGGACGAGAATTAAATTAAAGAGAGGCCTGTCGTTATGATTGGGTGTTGATGTGTTCATGTATCTAAATTTTCGTTTTGTCTGGATGTTTAGTTTAGTCGATACGGTCGATATGGCACCCTGAAACGTGGCTTTTACAAATTTGCTCTTATTTCTGTTATATATACGCTCGTATTTCTTATGTTTGACGGTCTGGGATAGCTGAGCGCGTAGATCTGCAGAAAAGAAGAAGAAGAACCTTGTTTGTGCTTATTTTCTTAGGCGGAGTTGAGATCAAAAGAAACGGCTGCAAAGAAAGATATCCCAAGCCTTGCGGACTATGTCATTTACCGTTTTACATGCGCCGCACAGCTGAAGGGCGCAAACGTGGAGAAATCAAAGAAATAATAATACTGTAAACCCTTCTTAAATGACTTCCAAGAATCTTTAACTGCAACAGAAAAATACTTTCATCCGTACGATGGCTGACAGTCCCTGCTTGCTACAGCTACAGTTGTGCGCCATGCTCGTTCCTTGAAGGGGAGGAACAAGAAAGAATAAACTCAGTATGCATATGGCCTCGTTCGTTGTTCCTCATTAAGTGCTCAGCACAATTCCTTTGGTCTTCTCATGGCAGTTTGATGCTTTTGTTCCAACGGCCTTTGATTCGATTTGTTCTACAAGTAAAGCATCTATCCTGTGCCAAATAGTTCATTGTTATTTTTTTTAAATTTGGTTTTTCATTTCTTGAGCATGAAAGCTGGTCTCAACTTTGAACGTGTGCAATTCCTGGAAATCTGCTCCCAATGCACATTATGACTTTTTATAATAATATTGCACTCTGCGTTGGGACTTGGAGCGTAAGTAGTAACCAGAAGTGCTCCGTTGCAATGCGGGTTGGACTTTCGGTTGCCATAACTGTTGCCATCGTAGTCAGTCTCGTTGCTGTAGTCCCTGGACCGGCACTTCAGTCGAGAGTTCTGTCAAGCGATTGTGAAGAGTATTTTCTGAGATGATCTTATCTTCTCGGTCCAGGCAAAAACAACACCGTAAACAGGTAAAAATATGTTTACAATCTTGAACTCAAAATGCACCTAGCTCCACTGACAACTTGAAGATGTTTGCATTTTGTTCTTGTGCCAGTCCTTACGAGTGGTTATGGAGAAGAAACTTGCGATTTGTTTACGTCGCAAATTTGTCTGGACAGCTGCATTGACGCCCAGCATCAACGATCCAATTGCCCAGCTTGTGTACAAATAATTGTTGAAACAACATCCTACGGTTATGAGTCAAAACGTTAACATTCCTTGTCCAAAGACTAACTCACCCTGGCTTGAGCTCTAGTTTCTAGGTAAATTGTGTTTTTCTACTTTCCACTGTACACGGCTGCTTTTTTATTTTAAAATTCAATATTTTCTCTCTTTCGACTGCGAATAGGTTTTCGAGTTTTACATTTCGAGTGTTCACAGTAGAGCGAATGTTTAGAGTCTCCGATGCGACAAAAGTAAAAGTAACAGAATTATCTCTGCGCCTCTTAGCATAAAGTAATGTAAGATTCTTGGTTTTCTACACCCCCCCCCCCCCCCCCCCCCCTCCAACGGATATCGTTATAGGCGGAAAAACGAGTGGGAAGTTCTTTGCTGTACTGTTGGCTTTACTTGCGAATAAACTGCTGACTTCAGCAGCAAGTATAAGAGCACTAAAATCGAATCAATTTGGCAAATTGAACTAAATGGAATTGTTTTACATAAAAGACAATTGTGTTAGCCCCGGATGCTTGGGGTGCTGATTTCTTGGGTAGAAAATTGAATGGAATAAAACCATTCTACATTCCGCCGTAGATGGTAAATATTGGGAAGAAACATGCATTACATATTTTTTGTAGTAAAATTTAGTGAACTATTTCTAGAACTATTTTCAAGATCGTTCATCCATATTTAATTAAATTACTTCAAATATTTTTAGTAACGCTTGTTGCCGCTCACGAACTTAATTGGAAATCATTTGAATCCTTTTTTTAAGTTTAAGATTAAACTTTATCGCCAAAAAAATATTCGATTACCATTTTCCGCTCAATAAAATGACTGTACAAATGTTGCCATTGCTCCATTGCTTCTCGGAACAATCACCAAAAACCCGCCAAGCACACGCAGAAGCTGCAAGTCAAGTGAGATTATCGATTCCTTTCACCAAAACTCCCATTCCTTCCACCGATCGCACGATTTGAAACGGGCTACCAGGAGAAAATGCGATTTTAATCATGAAATGATCGCACTTAATTTACTTTCAATCAACTCTTTCCTAGCGCAAGCTTTTCTCCGATTTCAACCACGATTGCACTTCATCAAAACACTACCACGTACAGTTTTCTTCGCCGTTTTCTTGCCGCATCTGGTTGGCTGTTGGCTCTATTATACGGTTTCGTGTTTGTTCGATACGTTCCCATTTTTCCCAAGCACCGAGCAGCAGTTCTTAGCTACTTCGCCCGATTTTTCACCACCAGACCATCGTCTGACGGTTCAATTTGCTGCGTTGTTTTCGCCTTTACCGTCGATTGACTTTTCCTTTTTCGCCGATAGCTGTTTTTCGTCGATCGTACGGTGCATTTTACTTGCTGTAAAATGTCCATCTGTTGGATTTCGTTGAAGTTTAATTAAGAGAACCGTAGAGTGAAACACAGTGGAACGATTCCATCTTAGACGAAGTTTTACAATCAACCAAGATCAGGATTAGTTTGACTGACGCGTTAGTTAGCCTGTGACGGGAACTTAAACAGATTTTTTCCCCATACCACTGTGACATTCAGTTTACATTTGTAAAAATTAAGGGGCTTATACCTAACCCAAGCGTGGAGTGTTTTGAATTTCAGGAACCATTTATTTTCGATTTGATTTTTATAAGTGGAAAAATGTTTGAGTAATAAAGTGACATTTTGTCTATAATTTATATTTGTCACTGCTTTGATTGGTCTCCGAAAAAAGCTGTCGTTCAACCACGAGCTGTTTCCTGTCATTCATTGCGAAAAGTAAAAAGTTTGTCGATGGAACAATAGCCAACAATCAAGCCGACGTCGACTGATGGAGTTCACAGGATTTGTTTGACTCCACCATCAAACAAAAAGAATAAAATAAAACACTATCGCTTGAGCCAAGTTCAGTCGATGCAGTGGAGGTTTTTACGTCACGGCTCAAAAACAGAATGAAAAACTTTTCTGTAAAGCAATAATCCAAAAATTTTACCCTACATTAACTGCCAGCTTTCCGTGCCGTGCCCCGTATTGTGCCTGACACATGGCGTATCGAAGATTTTCCGGCAGTTTTCCTTTTTTTTTGTCCCTAGCTTTGTGCACATTCGTTTCACAAACGCAGTGCTGCTTTTGGTTGCCGAGCAACGGAAGGCAGTTCCGTTGGTGCCAGCTGCCAGTGGCTCGCAGTGCTAGAGGGAAATTGGTTTTTTATGACTTATGTTTCGTTTTGCGATGGCTGATGGCGGGGTAGTTTTTCATCTAGTTGCTACTTTTCCCGCCTGCCTATAGCCAGGCCTACGTTTGTTTGCCAAGCACCGGGGCTGCCTTTTAGCCGGCTCCCATCAGTCAGCAGGACGGACTACTCAACAGCACCGAGGGGCGGTTTGGTCCATGTCCACGGAACGGAATATTAAATGGCTGGCAGGAGGGAAACGGGAAGCAAATGTCATATTTCACTAGGGGATTTGAAAGTTCGTAAGCTAAGATTTGTCTTTTCCTCTTCTGGCGCTGAAGAGCTTCCGGAAGGACGATGAAAGAAACAATCGGGTTGCATAAATCATTGGTCTTTCCTTCGCACCGAGGTTGAAAAAACTGAGCATATGAACCATTACCGCCTTTGTCGAGATTAGACTGGCAAGCAAGCTTCTTGAAAGATGGTCGACTTCCGGTGAAAATTGCGTCGTACAGGATTTGTTTGTCAATCTTACTGGTTTCAGTTTCGGAGCTTGCAACGCCGAACGACATTCGGTCGAGATCTTAACTCTTCATGCCATAAGCCAAACATGGATTGGCAATCACCCACCAAAAAGAGTGCAATCAAGACTTTTGACAACTCAAGACAACTGTTTCTCCACTCAGGCTTTGCCGCATTTAACTGGACATTTATTGATCATTAAGAAAAATTTACTTATATTTTTTCCAATTTACAAGGAGCATGTTTCGCTGCGGATGTATTTTCTACTTCCCGGATGTGTTAAAAAAGGCACACTTCCGCACATCCAAAAACGAGGCGGACCAAAACGACGGAAGCTGCAGAAGGCGGAAGGGATCACAACAACAAAAAATGAATTATACACCACAATGCGCGCAGAGCGCACGGACGTCTTCAACCAATTTCGTCTTCAACGGTTTCCTTCCCAAAAAAGATCCAAAGGCAAGATGGATGGAGTGATATGCAAATTGGGAATTTTCACGCCGCTCCTCCGGCAAGGCGAAGGTGATTATATTGTGCCTAGGCCTGCGTCGAACGCCATGAGCGGCAGCTCCGGTAAACCGAAGGCCGTCACACCGTATGCCACCAAAGAAGCTAAATCTGATAAAACTTTTCCATCGTTTGCTTCCATCCTGGTGCCAAGCTGTAGGTACATGCTCTCGCTTCTTTGCTTTTCGTTCTTTCTGCGGATTTCCTTCTCGGCTTTGCCGTTTTACTTCCGGTGCAACTTTTGAAAATGCGAAGCCTGTCATTCTGCGTTTTCATCCGCATATGTCTCGCTAGGATGGTAGATGTAAAAGTAATGATAGAACATGGTTGAATTTTGCAATGATTTGCATTCGTTGTCGCAATTCCCTAGGCACGAAAATCACACTGTCACAAATCACAAAGGAAACTTGTTCCAAAACCATCGGAAGCACAACTATATCAGTTGAAAGAGATAACATAGATTATTCATGATTTTTGTATAAAATAAAACTAAGATAGTTTCATTCATTACTACGTTTAGTATCTACATACATCAATACTAAGTTTCAATTTCAAAATTTAAATAAACATTTTGCCTTCAAATCATTCTTCATTTAAAGTGCCTCTGTACAGTTGCATTAGTTAAGGAAGATTAGCTTTTGGCAAATGTTGTGGATGTGGGTTCCTGTGCTCCAAAGTATCCAAAGTTATCTAAAAAAACAAAAACGAACCCTCCCATCAAATTATGCCCAGAATAATGTTTGCGAAATTTGCTTCTGCTGTTTATCTTCGTCGATAAACATCTAAACTGTACTTCCATTACGATTATGTTCGAACTATCCTAGAGCAAAAGAAACTGGTTGGCATGTTACCTTTTTATTCAAATAATAGGAATTTAATCGCTGATAATATCATACCGGGAAGTAGATGATAGGTCCCAACGATGCCATGAGCATTTAGTTCTGGCCACACGATGAGTTCTCTCCATACTACAGAAGCAAACCAGGAAAACCAAGGGACCGTCATTTCCCCGTTTGCATTTGTGATAAATGGAATCAAACTGCTCTTATCTTTCCATCCATTGCCGTAGTGCTAAGCTGTAACACCTCCCGAAGGTATTCAGATGTATTGCAGAAAGAGTCAATAACCGGTGGCAATTGGTATGATTTTATAGGGGCATACCTTTCCCTCATGATTCTTGGTCGGACGGTGAAGATACATTTGCATACATCAGGAAGCAGAAAGCTGTACCAGTTGGTCGTTTCCCTGGGGAAATTTAAATATGTGTTTTAGTTGAGAGTGCACTGAACCTGGAACACTTTTAATGTCTTTGAAGTTACTGTAACTAAAGAGGCCGTCGGTATTGTGATGTACAGTTCCAAGCCCATATCCACATTTATAAATTACAGGGAAAGACAATTGTGAATGCTTCAGGCAGACAACACTTTTATATCCTTAGAATTGAACCGGGGATATGCATGTTTAATTACTGAGGACAAAGAATATCAAGGATAGTGAACACATTTCCTCACACTGAAGAACAAACATAAAATGCTATTCAATGTTTTAGCTCACATAGTTCAAAACAATGTTGGCAATGGGATTTAATCCAATATTTTATTTAACCCAGTCTGTAACCAAACTTTCCTCTGTTTCACTTCTGATTGAGCAAGAAGGTGTTCGCTGGCTAACCCACATAATAATTCACATGTTCTCGTTTCAAAATTGTCGTTCGCAATGCGATGAATATTTATAGGTGCAATAAACCAAATTGAACATAAGTCGGTTGTCGGATCAGTCGCCAGGGACACGCCAAATGTATCTTCATACTTTGCGAATCTTTTACTCGTTTCCGCAGAAAGCGCCCCTAGTCACGCTTCCTGTTTGCATTTGAACTTTTCCTTAGAAGCGTCGATTGGAGCAATAGCGAACCCTTTGTTCCGTAGTCATAGAACTCTCTTACTTTTCACAACATCTGTGAGTCATTTCTTTTTATGAGGGAAAACCTCGCCAATCCGATGCAAAGACGAGTGCGAGATCGCGAGATTATTTTCGCACCATAATTTTCATTTCTCGCCGCAAGTCATCCGGAACAAGTTAAGATCGGCCTTTTGCCTTCTAAGCAGGAATTGATCACGGAGGGAAGTTAGCGATTGCATCGTCAACTGCACTCTGTAGGGAGATATGAATGTGCTGACGGATGCTCCTTCGGGGGCTAGAACTTAGTATTTACATGAAAATGTGCTCGATGCGGCAAATTCACTCCGGGCAAATATCATAGATCGTTGTTAGTCGAAAAGTTTTGCGGGAAATTTATGGACTCATTATTATGGAGCAGAGAGATGACTGTCCTTAACCCGGAGTGATCTCGATGGAAACGGTGTCGGAAGAGCGAAGGCGTTCATTTGCTCATCTTTGGTCGGATCTGGTGTACTTGAATGAGCGCTGGGAATAGTATTATTAATGATTTTTGCAATGAAGTCGCGGTTTGAAAGAAGTTGTTGTGATTGAGCGATGTTTTCCCTTGCATAAAGACATATGATAAACATAGTTTCATATTACAATGCACGATAAGTGAGGTGATTTTATAAATTTATTTCATGTGAAAGTAAAAACACTTTTCAACAGTGATCACTGTTAAACCGGAAGCTACATTCCTCTTGGTTCAGGCCATTTTCAACTTCACAAAGACGACGGTAGTAGAAATAGAAGAGTACGGGGACTCCATTCGTATCACTATGTATGTTTTACGATCACTTTCGGTGATAGAGTGCACACGTTTGGTTTTCCATCACCGATTGGTAGCAGCGTGTGGGGTGTCTTTTTTTTCCTTTTCAAAAAAAGAAAAAACACTCCCAGGAAAAGCACATGGGTGATGGCAGTGAGAGAACGGTACCGACAACAGCCAGATGGCGTGACGTGCTCATGTCTGCCGCTTGCATGATTTGAATTTGAAGCCATCATCCACTTTAGCGTTGGCAGTAAAACAGACCCCTTTCGGTGTCGTCTGTTGAACAACTTTTACAGCGACGCGTACAACTATTACACGCTCGGAGTTGCTCGTCACTGTTTCGATACATGATGAGAATTTTTATGGCGATCGAAAGTCGTTTTTTTTTTTGTTTGCATTTTGCATTTTGTTTTATTCCAACGTCAACGCCTATTTCGCTCTGGCGATGGATGTTTGCCATTTGCAACTACTCCCATTGCAGCACTGCTAGTAATGCTTCGTAAGCGAATCATCATCGTCGGGGGATTGGCAACGACACATGTTTTACCAGCAAGTTCTAAAACTTTATGTTTTTCTGCTTGCTCAAAGCCGGCGGGTTTTTGCACTTGCCAGAGGCAATTCGACAATCGGCTGAGTAGTTGAAGAAAGAAAAAAAAAGGCCCACTCTTCGCTTCTATAAACGCCGAGAAAGTCCGTTGTTAGTTGATGGTGCGTTGAAAAGATCCAATTTATGTGGCGTTTCACTTCCATTTCGAGTGATGAGTCCTTTTCACAGGGCTCCGAGAACTTGGGGCGTATTTTAGCCTTTTTGCACGAGGCACTCCACAAGATGAGTTGAAATTTTGTGAAAACGGAGATGAACTGAAGAGAATGAATAGAAAAAAAGAACCACACCCAGGACTAAGGAGGTTCAAATCCTTTCGAATGCTGTTATGTTTTAGGACGATCACCTTTTTGTATTCTGTTGTTAAGATAGAACAGTCGAACTGTACTTACAACGAGATTGAGTCATCAGTTTGAAGCGTATAAATGGAATGGAAACAGAAGAACCTCTTTCCCACCGTGGAATAGTTGTCCTGCGTAAGATGCTTTCGAGGTTGTTATTTTCATTTGCTACGGCTTAGATTGTGATAATTGGCTGAAACTGTGATAAATGAAAACTACATGGAGGGGGGTGTGGTCAGGGTGAGGTAGGTTTGAATTATGTTTTCAGTTTTAAAGTTATAAAGAAACAATGTGCTCTTGTAAACTTTTCGTACTTTTACTTTGAGTTCATTCACAGAAAAACCACAAAGCGAAGGAAAGCGTGTACGCTCTCAAAATTTGGGAAAGCTCCACTAGTAAAAAAAAAAATACGTCACAAACATTATCTTGACGGTATCCACCAGTAGTCAGGCTTTTGTTTTTTCTTCGACATTTCTTTTGTCTTCGCTTCCGACATGAGTCCAGGAACAATCTTTCCAGTTTCCCGTTGGAACTGGAAGAATCAAAGCTAAAGCCGAAAAAAACGGACGGACGTGACGAATTTTGCGTGCACTAGTTGCGGAACTAGTTTCCCAACTGACCGCTAGGGAAATTGTGTTGGCGTCAACTACACGCACGCCTTTCCTTTCCCATTGCCATGCTGAACTACCCCGAGTGCGTGACAAAAAAAAAAAACACAGCGGAAAAGAAGAAGACAAAATTGGTCACCCTTAAAATGGTCCCCATGGTGCAGCAGCTAGGCCAGGGGCTGGAGGTAGCCACAGAAAATGGCCGAACCGAGAAAACCACATCTAACAGCGATAAGGGAAACGTTTCGAAACTCTTTCCCAACAAGCCTTCGGGGCTTCCGGGACACTCTGTGTGTGTGTGTGAGTGTTTTCAACTTTCTCACTAGCCACCAATTGGCTTCCGAGGAAACTCTGTTCTGAAAACGTCAGATAGAAGGCGACAGATAGAAGAAATATTGGATCAAGATACGAATGCCGAGCGGCGTGAATGTTTGAGATACAAACAGAACAAAATTGCCGGGACAAGAAGTCCTGCTGGCAGCAAACTTTTTTTTTCCGTGTAAAGTACCAATGGAGGAGGGAGCGAAGAGCTAAGAGACAAAAAAGGAGTTGCTTTCCTTCCGTATGTTGTTTGTGCCTACCGGGCAGAAGCGTGCGATAGCAGCAGCAGCAGCAGCTTGCTGAAAAGTTAGTCCCTTCGATTTCGATCCACTAGGATCCCCCGAGCGATAGACGATTGGAACGTTCGATTTTTAACTTCCGTTACAAATTGAGAGCGTGCTCGTCCATCCCTACCGACGGCGAGTGAGGGGCAAAGCTTTCGAAGGTAACGGTGGATACCCTGAGATTCCTGAGAATTACGCCGATTATAAGTTCTTACCGAGGATTTTCGCTTTTGAGGAACGTCAGGAGCAAAGTGTGCATTTCCAATTGGCTGCAGGATGATGTTAGCAAAGTTTTTTTTCCTACGATCGCTGCATTTTTTCTTCCTTTAGGGCAATCCGTGGAAGACGCTTGACGCCTTTGACAAATGGAGTAAAAAGCAGACAGATCCTAACATCTACCAATCGGATTAAGAAAGTGTTGAGTGGAGTGTTAAGACATGACAAATCAGAGTTAGGCAGTTCTGTAGATCCAGGTACATGAGCTCTTCCTTGGTGGATGAGCTAAAACAATAAGGATGAAATAAGTTGTAAGTCATTTATTTAATCAACTATTTCTTAAGAATATATTAATTTTAAACTATTGGATTAGTTAAGTACCTGGTTAATATGCAAAGCTGGTTCTTTTTCTTCTTCTGCTTCTTGACCGATCGAAATTTTAGGGCTTATGAGAATTGGCCAATAATAAAAAGCTCTTGCATAAATAAAAGTATTTTTTTAAATAAAAGTATGTAAGTAAGGATTAAAGCATGCTCTATTGTGCATTCCATTTCTTTTTGTTTTTAAGCTCAATATGCCATTTATGAACACAAATACATTCCTTGTGCGACGTCGGAGCTTGGCGTACTTATGTGGAAAATGCCGGTTGAATACACACGACTGACTTGCGTGGTAAAAATAGTACGCATTACAACATGACGCGGCATCCGACGGGCATAAAATGTCCTTTCGTGTATTGTATGCATAAACATCAGCGAAGCGATTTTTTGTTTGTTTCGTGTGTTCGTGTGCGTCATATGAAAGCTGCTCGATATGGTAATGCAGAGTAATCGGGAGAGACAAAACAGAGGAAAAGGAAGAGGTGAAGTGAAGTACAGAACAAAATCGACATTTTTCGCTTGCCATCATTTGAAACTAAACGCACGACGGGACCATCTGCTACGCGTGCCGGAACGGAAATGTTCCCGTAGCACATTTCCGCCCGCTTCCGCTAGGCCGAATTCCTTGACGAGATTTTGTTTTGCCGACGAAGACTTTTTAGCTATTTTGTGCTCGGATTCGGTTTTTATTTTGCCATTCGGTATAAGCTGCATTTTAATGTTGTCCTTGTGCGCGGAATAGAAAGGTAATTGTTTCAGTAATGTTTGCCTTCTTCGAATCCGTTTGCGTATGGAAGTTTTTTGTCCATTCGTGTAGTTGGTGGGTAGGAGCTGTAAACTCTAACTTTCAAGTATAATTGTTGTTCGCATTTTGACGAGGCAGGGAGCCCCTTTTTTGAGCTTCTGGATTGTGTATTCCACTTCGCCTATTTCGCTTCGTTTCGCTTTCACCTTCCATTGCCGTTCTTATTTCCTCTATTAACTGACGCATTCAAATTCTCAAGAGCAATATTCCTTCGAGCCACCAAATGCTAATGACCATCGACACATATCGCACACTTTGGGGAGACAATGTTGGAGCGTGTGTGTTAAAATATGCACTCCACGAAGTCTGTCGACCATCGCAATATGTTTTGTTGCGCCAGGCGGTCTGCTAGGTTGTCTGGGCGAAGGGCGAAAATCGCGTTTCCCCCGTCGGTGGCGTGAGTTGATTATAAATTCAAATGAACAGGCAACCGGGTGCATCTTCCCTATTGACGGCGTTTTCTATCGTCCATTCGTTCTTCTCGCAGTATGACTCAGCACCCGTTCCGTTCGAAGGCTTCCGGTGGTGTTTCTTCTGTCTTCATCCGCTACGACTTCCGCTGACCAGAATATCGCCAACATGTTAATAAAACGGCGTTTTGATCCAGTGTCGCGAGTTGTGTCCAATCGTTTCTCCAGCGCAGCTGTCCAGCGCAAATACAGAAGCAACAGTTTTAACTTGCATGGTTGGGGAACCACTTCCGGTTGGAGCAGTGGTCGGTCGCCTTGTGCTTGATGCCAGCAAGAGCGACAATTTCACAGACACCGCCATTGGTGGCATTCCCGTGCTCCTTCCCATCGCGATTGTTACGATTGTAATGTTCTTCCACAATGTTTCACCATAGTTGCTATAGATTTATTGGTTTCGGTAGCTTGTGATAAAGCAGATGCAATTTCGGTATGGTATCGTTCAAATTAATCCCCTTCGCATTTAATTGATTTATGATATGTCGAATCCGCTCCACATCACCGATGGGGATGGGGAAATTCCAAACATACCATAAACACACATACCATCCCCAGTTGAACATTCACTAGACTTCACTTGAATTCACGGAAAGTGTCTTGCGAATGCAAAACGCGTATGGTTAATAGGATTGAATTTTTGTAATGAAAGTTCAATTAATTTCTCACAGCCTAAGATATGAAGTTTTTCTTAATTTCAAATATCTTTTCAATGTAATTTATAAAAGAATAATTTTGTGCTCGTCTTCCGTTCTACTCGCCAGACATTAGGCCAGTAATTTCATGAATATAGTTCATTACAACGTCTAATGGAAAAGCATGATTATTCTGGATACCCAAAAACTACGCTAGAAACGACGAAATTATTACTTCTTATCGTTGGGAACACAGCTGGCTGTTGATGGACCTATAATGGAAGCCATGGTACTGAAAATTATGGATCGGTATCCTTCAGAATCATCCCATTCTATTCTGTTGCAGAGACTTTTTTAGCAAACGAAATCCAGTCCCTGCTTTTCTCGGTGACTGCCATGTTGGAATCGCTTCCTCGGTTCCCTGCACTGCTTTTTTTTACGCGTGGGGAAGTTAAATTCTCCTAGAGTTCTACCATGCACAGGTGCCAGACTTGCTACTCGTTTCCCACCGCACCGGAACACTAGCACCTTGCAAGACTGCTGCTTTTACTGTGAGGAATATAAAAGAATCGCTTCGCTTCAACATCGGCGAGTGAACAGCGGTGCAGAGAAGCGTAGCTGCAAGTTGCACTTATCATAAATCCGCCAGCCAACATTGTGAATGGGAGAAGAAGGAAACAATGCATCGAAGGATCTTCTCGTGGGTGAGAATTCTACGAAAATCTCGCAGGAAATCAGGAAGGAAATAACAGTCCAGGTGGGAAAAACGACGCTGGTAGAATAACAAAAACTGCCACGAAGAGGACTTCTTAAAGAAAAAAAAAAAATGAAACCGGCAAAAAAGACTTTTGCTTCGCGATTCTACGGACTTGCAGCGGAAAGAAAATTCCCTCCACGCCACGAGCATTTTCCGAGTCCTCCTCGTGGGAATTGCTGTGGCACCGAGGTTTAGTTTTACCTGTCCTGGATGAGATTTTCCCCAGCGCACACACCCGGTCTCCCCGGGGTGCAGGAGTAAGTCTTAGGCCTGCTGTTAAATTTATGGGAAGATTATGGAAATTATTGTCGCGGCAGGTAAATTAAGTTTTTAATTCCATTAGGTGCATTCTACTGGTTTTTCTCACATCGACCGCGGCCTCCGGCGCAGAAGTGGAACGAAAGAGAACTTGGCACGTGAAAGGCACGTGCAAGAGCCCTTCACTTACGTTCGTTCCTTTTTAGTGGGCGTTTTAGGAGAAGTGCAAAAGGACACTCCCTTAGGACTATGCAACGTGAACAAGTGTACGTGCACCTGGGGTTTCATGTTGCAGCGTATGTCTTCGTGGCAAAAACTTTAGACAAACGCTCAAAAGAGGGCCTAGGGAGTTTACTGATTAGGAGCAAAGTGAACGAAGCCACCAAAAGTGGTCCGTTTGCCAGTTTCTTCCGCACGCTTCATCATTTACGGAGTCTTTTGCCTGCCCGAAAAAGTTCCGCTCCCATTTGCGATTCAATTCTACCGTTCAACCCCTTTAGGTGGACGGGCAGGAGGGATGGCATTCCGAGACATCGTGTTTACATATCACTGTCAATTACAGGCCTAATTCAATTATGCCAACAAGTGTTCGTCCCTGCATGACCACAGTTGTGTTCTCGAATGCCTGTAGGTATGCTAACCGGCTCCATTCTGCGGGAAGGATAACGGGGTGGTGGTGGTGGTCTGTAATGCCATGGACAACCGTGCAGGCGAAGCAGTTGCGAGAGGCACTTTGTACAACATGGCAGCTGAATTTGTTCATCGTTAAACGGTTTCCATATCTGCCGGCGTGAAGTGGAGGGTGTCGTCCTATGGTCAGAGGACGAGGCGCTGCATCAATCATTCAAAATTCGCCGGTATTTGTACTTGGCCGATGGAAGCATGTTGCGTCAAATGCTCACATTAATTCTACTTTGATTGATGGAAAGTCATCAATTCCGTGTTCGGCTACCGTTCGTGGGAAGCTTATTTGTTGTGCAGCCGAGCAGCAACACGCTTCAGCACTCCTATATGACAACATATGGTCCGGGTTGATTGTGCTTTGTGGAAATGGTTTGTTCGGAACCGTATTTAATAATACGCAATTCACCAGAAGGCCAGAAACTGGTAAAATGCCAAATCAAAAACACCGGGAAATGGATCGCTATCAGGGTAAGAACTCGTGAGGAAGGTAATGCTAATCGCATGAATAAGGATGATGATTACAACAGCGGTACATAATCGAGACGCTTATGGTGGTTTTACCGACCTACTCCTAAATGCAACCTTACAGTGACTGGTTCTCTTTCCCGGAAATAGTCCCTATAAATTATCATCATCTATGATGGAGTGGGAGCTCTGAGCGTGGAATGGGCAGCGTAATTCACCTGCCAATCAATCAACGCAACGCGAGTGGCCACCAAGAGAATGGTTTGCCTGAACATTTCCTCTTGGTTGATCGGCATCGGAAAATGGCTCCACTATACGCCGAGGTGCGTGTGAGTGGCATTTTATGGGGGTTATCCCATTCATTCAAATTTTCATTCGATTCCACCGAGAATTTCACCTGTGAACGAACGACCCTGCGCTTCTTTACTTCCCAAAAAATGAGGCTGAAAAAAAAAGCATGCATGGAGGGAAATAAATTGTGCCGCTTTCCACGCTGGCAAAGGGGGCAGGATAATTAAGGATTATAAATGAAGCGTTCATTTTTCACCAACATGCTCTTGAGCATCGCTGCTGGGAGAAAACCTCCCGCCGATGGGATTGCACAGCACGGTTTTACGGATACAATTCCTGCACGCGAATGATGATAAAATTCATCTCAACGATCTTGGAAAACGGTGATAATCATCTGCATAAAATCAAACACTCTCACGTACACGATGTGATTTACAGTTATTATAAATTTCTTTTTTCTTTTCATTTTGTTTGTAGTTAATTGCTAAAAAAGGAAATTTTTAAAGAAACGTGTTTGCGGTCAGTTTGAAACGCATATGTTTTTGTGAGTCATATTTAGGTAGGTGAAGGTCTTTTGAATTTCTTTAAAATTTGCAAACACATTTTTGCGCATAATGTGTTTCTGGTAAGAAGTATTGAAATGGAGAAAGGAAAGTGCTTTAGTAAAAACACTGTCCACGGAAACAGACGAGGGCATTTTTAGCTCCCGGGCATGAAAAAGAATGCTTACAAAAAAATAAGTTGAAACTATTTGCACCGTAGGGGGGATGCGCTTCAAAGGCCGTTGGTCGCGCTTCGAACAATGTTTAACTCCCTTTCCGTTTTGTGTTATTCCTTCTCGCGAAGGACATGTGCGGGGGTTTGTCTGTGTGTGTGTGTGTAACGCCGTTTGATCTGTGCGCACCCTCTTCAGGCGCTCGTACTTTTCCTCGTTACGCTTCGCTGCTCATGCAACAACTGCAAGCTTGCAGGAGCTCGTGAGATATCAACCGGAACTATGACCCTCGTGCCGAGACTATGCGGTGGTCGCGTGTGCTTGTTCAGAAACATCCTTTTGCATTCCCTTACACATCTTTTGTTGTTGTTCCAATAGTTGCAATATGTAAGAAATAGCTGGCACCGGCAAGGGACAGAAAACATAGATAACCAATCAACTGAACTGTAACGAACCGTGGCAATTTTTTTCTAGCTTTGCTTGTTTTCAGAGCTCCCTTAGGGGTTATAGTGAAGCATTAATTGCTTTGAACTTTTCCATTTCCATGTCGCACAGTTAAACTCGTTTTCCACAGCTGCTTCAGCCAACGAGTTCCGCTAACCTCAAACGATGCAATTACAATGGTCAATCTGCTGCTCAACGCTGCGCTTTTCTTGCAATCTCTCAAGTGGAGGAAGGGAAGCCTCAAAGTTATGGCTTATGAGACCTGATGTAAATAAAAGAAACAGCTGTTTCTAGAAATTTCGTTCTTATTTATTTTTAATATGCCATTCATGATTCAATTTCAATTTATATCAGACCTCTTTGCGTAATTTGTGTCGTTAAGTATTTCCAATATATTTTCTCTTGGAAGCTTATTTCATTACAATAATTGGAAACTAATAAAAATCTTATAATATATTTCACTGATTTGCTTTCAATTCGTGTTGATACCATGATGGGTTTGTTGCAAAATTTATTCGTATGCGTGAAACATCTGGCGTTTAAGGGGGCTATTTTATACAAACCCAACCCCAGGTGCAGCTTTCTTCCATTCCGCAAGTAAAGGCTGGCCAGATTTCGGAGCAATATTCATGAGTATGAATTTTCATGAGCTTCGACCTCCGAAAAACTTCAGCTTCAACAGCAAGGGATCTTTAACCATTTTTTTTTTTTTTTCTACTGCAAACCTTAATTCCAGGCCGTTCAGGTCGCCCTGCTGGAGGCCTTTGGTGCGAGTCTGCTTGAGAAGTGCTAGATCATTATTTATGCGCAAACTAAGATTCTGCCAGCTTACGCTGAATGGTTTTGTTTCGAATAACAGCTGGAGAAGATCGAGGAAGAAAATGGTTAATCCTGAATAGATGGATGGCATGAGAAGTCCGCTAGTAGTCTTCTTGACTCCGCTTTGATCCATTTTTTGCATGCTGGAAGGATTTGAAACCGATTGCCAAGAGTTGTACAATAACTCACGGATAGCTTGCCTGAGTCAAGTTGAGGAAAAGACACGGTGCTTGCATTAATTAGGCTGAATATTTGAAGATAATATTGGATGAAAGCAGTGTGTATTTATTTATTTATTTATTTGATGTAACTCTTAAATTTTGTACTCGCTCGATAGAAGTTAAAGATACATTTCCATTAGATTATTTGTGATTTTAGGCAACGTAAAGGTACTTTTTTGTAACTCGTACCCTCTTCTGCTTCTTTCCTGGCGTAACCAAGAAATTGTGTCATGCCTACCCATTTTTAGGAACGTGGATAGTCAATTCCTCGTACCGGGGAAGTTCTGGATTCGAGAACCCACGCCGTCGTGGCTCATGTTGCTGTCGAACTCTTCTCTATGTTGATATTTTTTTACGATTTTATTTTATTTAAATTTTCTATCAGTTAATAGTAAGTTTAGCTCGATTATGCAGAAGCTTCAATCCGTTCCAGAATGGACTACTATCTATTCCAGAATGGTCCAGAATGGAGAACGAGGAGAGAAGGTGAAATATTAGCCGCAAACCTTTCGCCTCACTATGGTGAGCTTATTCAATTCAGCATACAAACTCACCAGCAGCCATAGCGGCTCACTTTCACATTCTCATTTTACTACACTGCGTGAATGCTTTCTCACCTCAAACAATATTCGCCTGACCTAGTGAAGAACATTGCTGTTGCCCCACGCTGTTTTATGCTGATCTTAACTATGCGAGCATAGCTTCCTGGTTTCTCGGAAAGATGCTGGTGTACTATCGCGATTTCTCTCACGCTGGTTTCGTGAGAAACGCCGGTAGAAAATGGTGTGTTTGTTTGCGCAAGAAAAAACGGCCCTGCGAGAGTCCTGCTCGGCGGCTAATAAAACAGTGTTGCATGTAGCGGGCAGTGCAACAAACAAAATGATGAAAATGTCGCACTGCGCAGGAAGCATGCGACTTGCACAGCCCTACGCGACGTGGCTGCGTTCTAGCATACAAATTATTGAGCACGGGAATTGGTCGCGCCAAGGGTTTCGATCGGTGCTGTCAGTTGTTTTCGGAACTTCATCCGCGTCGGTTCGAGGGAGAGAATTTGACTTCACTCGCTCGGTCCATGTGGGCGAGTTTCTTTCGCGTTATTCCTTCAGTACCAACACGGGACGTTGCAGTGAATTTCAAGTGAGTTTAAGAAATGATAACTAAGTGTTTCGAGAAATGGAGTTAGCTAAATAATCATCATTTGAAGAAAAAATAAATCCCGAAGAAGTGTTTGGAAATTTCAGACGAATATTCTGTATCATTTCAAGTCGACTCTCTGGTAAAACCATTTCCATTTTGCCCCAGCATCAACGATGAAGTAGTGTGGAACGGTAAAGCTAGAACTGACGAAACACCCGGAAATAGCTCAGGACTGGTCGGCAAAAGGTTTCACTTCCATCGGTGAGAGAAACGGCGACTGCGGGAAAACTCGAGAACCGAGAGCACTGAGACGAACGGTGAGAGAAATCCGCGTGGCATCGGCTTTCGTCATATTTTCACTGTGTCCTCGTGCTGGCATCATTTTCAACGTGTCCGCAAGCAGCGGCCAAACGGATGCCGGGTGATGCCGTTAGTTGTTCTTGTTTTTGCACCAGTTGTTGGAAAGAACTTTGGATATGCAAGGCAATAGGTCAGAGCGTGTGGTGACCGACTTAAAGCGAATTTGTACGCGTGACGAAATTCTTGAACAAGATTGAGCGTTTATTGAGAAGCACGTGGGAATGCGAAAAAAATTTAAGTGAAAAGATAATGAAGGACGAAGACCATTCAAATAGAATGTATCATATTCGTACCAACTAGTGAAAGCAAAAACGAAAAAAAGCAATGGTGACAAATAAGGTGAAATAATCTATTACCCACAGGGCAGCGGAATGTTCTCACATCATCTCCAAGGGCTGCTGCTTCTTCGGCGGGTGGTCGCTAGTGTATAAATAGACCTTTTCGTGGTAACCGTACGCTCAACGGCTCCCTTGCGGTGTACGATCGGTGTCATCGATTCGCGTTGGGCCGATGCCGGTGAAACAAGTTGTGACGTTTGATCTCCCGCGTTCATTCCCACGACGCCAGCAACAGGGAAATTGCAAGAGGCACCGGGAAGGTAAACAACGTGACGACGAGATGAACGACTAGAACACCGACCAAAAAGATCCGCGCGGAACTTTCGCGCGTGTTTTTATCCGTTGGTTCTCCGTGAAAACCCTGCTCACGTCTCGACGATTACGTGTTTGCGTGCCGCGTGCGTGCAAAACACTGCGGTGTGTGCTCATGCTAACGTGAGTGGTGTAGGTGAGTTTTTTTTTCCGGTAGTTTTCGGAAACAAGTTGCTTTCCTAATCAAAGGAGCCCTATTGCATGTTTGGTTTATTTCAATTCACTTCTTTGTAGAAGTCAACGGCGTGTAGTGGAAAAATCAAGTATTTTAGGTGTGAGTGTTTGGTGTTAATCCCGTGTCATAGGTATTGATACTTTTCCGATCCCTTGTTTGCGTTGTGCGCGTAGGAAAAGCGAAGAAAAACCCCCATCGGGTTAAAGTCGCTGTGCCGGATTGCGAGTGATTTGGTTAGCCTCTACAAAGAAAAAAAAAAGTATACATCGCCCCCAACCGATCGATACCCTTTTCTGTCGTGAAAAATCGATCCCCCCGGTGTTTTACATCCCGGAAGCTGACTACCTTACGGACGACACGAGAAAGTCACCTGGAGCAAAGCAACGGAGAAAACGTAAAAACAAACACCGGAAGGCGTCGAGAGGCGGCGCGAACGTGAAATCATAAAAATGGATAAACGAACGAGCATGAAAATTGGATTATTCTGCGTGCTCCTTGGAGGTGAGAATTTTTACTTTAGTTTTTGCTGTCTTGTACACACACATTCACGCGTATTCTCGCAAGATACATCCTGTGCTTTGTGGGCGGAGAAACAGTAACAAAGTTAGTTCGAGGTATGAATGGTGTATGGAGGAAGTAAATTCCGGCCACGTATGCAGTTTGACACATGATTTTGGATGGGTTTTATGAACCCACGTTCGAGCGCTCGCATGAAGGCGAGGAAAATGGAGCTTGAGTGGAAATTATTACGAGGCAAAATTTCCATTGTATGACACAAGCTACAAGTATGCATCCAGCAGGCGGCAGATATGCGGGCGCTTTTATGGTGCGAATATTTGTCTTATATTCGTACACAATTTTCCCAGGCTTATCGCTTGCCCCAGACACTTGGGGACATATATTTCTCGGTTATCTCGGATGTGGTGCAAATGAAATAAATTGTTCCCTCCCTCAAGGTGTTCCCCTGGCTATCGCTCACTTCGACCTTGGGTCGCGGTGGAGCTTTATGTCACACACATACTTGCTGTTTCGGTTTCTTTTGGTCGAACTTGGTGTACACACACGACACACGGCTCGAAAGATATGAAACGAATGGTGATAAAAATACACGACGATCGGCCGGGCAAACGTGGCCACCGGAAACCGGAAACAAGAGACTCATCATCTGAGTGAATATGGTATCTCCGAAGGCGGGAGACACCTTTTTTTTTCTTCTTCGTCTTTTATCTTTCCCAGTGACTGGGTGGCGGTTAACATTATTATGCTTTTGCCACGCGATTGTGTTCGCATTACACTAATGTAATGGAAATTTACGGCGTTCGAGCATTACAAATTCATAGCATTCGGTTTTTGATGCTTCAGCGAAGGACACGCAGAACCCGGCGCAAGCGGGATGCTCTCGGAAAGTGATTCCACCGAGCGAGGACACCTCCGCGGTTCGTGGTGCGGCCAGAGGGCTCCTGTTTAAGCCCTTACGACCACTTTGAGGTCAGCTTGGACCGGCATGGTCTGGCTTCGCAGCTAACGCTCGACATGAAATTGTTGCTGGTCCTGTGAACGTAAATGAAGATTTATACGATGTGTTTTGTGTGCCTGGTGTTGCGTTTGGTTTTTATTGCTCTGGGTTAGGGTGTTGCTGGCGGTGGTGACAGTCCAGGGTTTTCGTGGTTGAGCCCCCAAACGGCTCTGAAGTGCCAGTGGGACCGTGGCATTGCAATAAATGGTTCCTTAAAAGCATCTCATCTCAGCAGTAAAGGTGTCCAGTTTTTTCTTGTCTTTCACGGGTTATTTGTTGTTTTTATGCTTTTCGATGTTGGTCTATTTTGCGGTCTAGACTTATAAATGATCCCTAAAAATTTGAAGCGATCCAAAAAACCATTCTTAACTAGTTTATAAGATGAACATTGGAATGCGGAGCGAAACACCTGTTGATTGTTTGATTTTTCGTATTCTTTCCTTGTTCTTTTGCATGTAATTTATTTTACTGCCTTTAAACAAAACAAACATCAAAAGTGTGTTATATCTAGCCTACCATTTCAGGTTCTTTTTCTATTAAAATCAAATGTTTGCAGATGTTGACCAAAGCTTCTACGGCACTGATTTCATTATTGAAACACTTACACTAAACAGCCCTTCTGGTTGCTTCAACTACGTTGGGTGATACCAAATCTAGCGACGAAGAATCGGAAAACTGGAGCTTTTGGCTGAGTTTTAACCTTATCCTTCCGTTCTCCTAGCCATTGCGATTTCCCTTCTCGCATAGACCAATTTATCGAAAAGGAGTGAATGCTGTACGTTATCTTAAAATATGGATCTACCTTCCTGCCGGCCTGCCTGTCTGCCAAAGTGGTTCCCGAAATACGTGGTTTGCACTTGAAACAAGGGGTGTTTCCGTCGTAACGTTTTGGAACCACCATGGAACCGGAGAGAATCATCTATACAGACTATTTCTAGTTTATTCAAGCTAAGTGGGCTTAAAAGCATAGGAAGCAATTGCACCAGTCCTTCTGCGTTGCTTTGAAGCAGTGTTATGTACTTTCCGGTCCTGGAGGATTGATCTATTTTTTTATTGAAACGATAAAGGGCTTTCGGAAAATGCATCTGTATCATGGTCACCCTGTGCAGACGTACGAAAAAACGACTGGCACTATAACTGCGGAACTCTATTTGGAACATCATGATTCAACGAAAAAAAAGCAGCAGTTCCACAGAACCAAGCAGCAGAGGTTAGTTACTTAATCGTGTCTGGATCGGTTTCAATTCGGTTCAAGCCGGGTTTGGTTTTTTTCGTTGAATAGTTTCTATCATTCTGAAAATTGGGTCTCCTATCGATCCGGAAGCAATTTGTGATATGCTCGTTCGTTGAAGAAAGCTCCTTCTGGAATGTGTTAGGCAAACGTTTGTCAATGAAATGCGTCCGAATAGAATGACCGTTCAAACATGGTTCCATCAAATGAGTATTGAGACTATGTCGTTTTTTTCTCTTGTGCTCCCCTTTCTTCCGTGAAGCATCAAGAGTTTTGGATCTGCACCCATTTGTGATACTTCATCAAACAACGGTTCCGACGAGATGAAACGAAAAACAAACCCCTGTTCTCTGGTATCTTCAGCAAGTGGTAGGAATTCCTATGCCATGACGTGTTTTTTAGGCAACCCATTAAAAAGTTCCACCCGAGAAGGGTCAAGTATTTCGGATCAGTAGATAGTTCTTAATCCTTTGATTCTGGAATCCCTTTCAGTATACTCCAGTGCGTTTCGGTTACGCTCTTACCAGCTGTTAAAATATTTTAGCCTATCAAAACACTGAATGCACTGATGGAGCAGGGTTGGAAAGGGTTTAGTTTTAATTAAATTTTCTCACTCCAAACCTTGCATCACAGAATAAGCGGGGGGGTTTTAAAAAAAAAAAGGTTATTTTTATAATGTGTAATGTTAAGATAGATTTGCACGGAGAAGCACACAACTTGGACAATTTCTAGCTAATGGAAATGTATAGCGTTGACATTTTAATGTCACACGCTACAGTTAACGTTCAACGTTTTTGTGTCATTTGGAAACATTTCGAAAGAAATCAGGCGAAGGTTTAGAAAATGTAAATGAATACAACTTAAAAGCTTTATGTAAAATTCAACCTTATTCTACGAAATTTTGTCAGTTTGCGATGAGTGCTTTTGAAGGACCAAGGGTACATTAAAATAGAAGGGGTTTTGAGTGAGCTTAATGTATATATTTGGAGTTACTGTGAGTAGGAATTTTACATAAAAAAATTCTTCGTACTCAAACAGCTGTCATCAAAACGATTAGCTTAGGAAAGAATGGCTCTACGATGGGAAAAGCCTTTTCCATTTCCACCTCTTTAGAATTAACAGTGAAATTGCACTCTCTTCACAAATTATCATACGTATAGCCTTTATCTCTGCGGCATTTTGACGTTTTTTTCTTTTCATTTACGCTTTTTATTTTAATTCCACCTTGCTCATCAGGAAACCTTACTGACAAGAAAAATAAAGAAAAGCCTGACCTACAAAAAAAAAAATAAATAAAAAGTTTCTATAATGTTTTTCTGCTAAAGAGGCATTCCTGACTCAGATGCAAAACTTTCGCTGGAAACAATTTTACATCAAGGGCAACACTTGACTAGGGGTAAGCTTTCCGTTGTGACAAGCGTGGTTTGAAGTGGACGCTCACTCTATTCCGGATTCAAATCACCTTCATTAATTCGCACTGACACCGTCACAATGATAAGCCGCTCCGAAGAAGTGATAGTTCGCCTGCTGAGGATCTCCAGTTGTTGTGTCATAACCACCAACTCCTGAGCTTAAGTAAATTTGACTAGAGAAGACCACACTTTAGTTCACTCTTTGCCACTTAATACATTCGGTTGCCGAATTAAATTGAGACTTTAAATATCACCTCACTGGCGACTAGTTAGTAGAAATTTCTTTTCGGAGATCAAGGACTTATACTAAGTCTTCCATCCAAATACTAGGAAGCTCTCGGCGTTGCCTCTTTGAGATTGTCTTGCACGAACATTTTCTAAAATCTCCGTAGAGCATGGCATACTGTAAAAGCTTTTGAAAAGGTAGCAGAAGTCGTAGCATAAAACCACTGACATGAAGACGATGACTTGTGCCAGTCGTAAAGTCACACGATGCTGGCCAGGTGAATGAGGTTGCTGTGGGAGAAAATTTAAGTGTTCTTAAAAATCGTTTTGCATGTCAAGCGGCACTAGGCCACCTAGAGTAGATTCATGTTGGTCACGTTCCGAGAATCAGGTAAACGAGTTCTTAGGTACGTTAATAGAACTTGCCTGACTAGCGGTCGCTGTGGAAGATAAAACGAAATTCCTCGAATAAAGAGCAGCTCGTCAAATAAAACGATAAAACAACCATAACCTGCTGGGCCGGTGAGATGTTAAATAACAGCCTTAAGATTGGGCAGTGTCAGAACTTCTAGACGTTTTACTCTTGAAGGTAAGACGAGACGCTAGGCCTTAAATAATGAGAGAAGAACGAAGAAGCTTGAACCGTTTCCTCTATGTTTGGTCACATTTTGGTGTCGAAAGCACGTTCTACAACAAATCTTGTCAAGATTCCGTTTGCAGCACATCTTTGGAAGCGAGATTGGAAAAAAGCTTCCTCCAGTGTCCCCGAGGAGGCAGGCTCGGTGGTTGCCAACGTTTTATTTGAATGTTCATTTTTCTCGTTATTTACTCATTCGTGACGGCACGACCGGGAGTTATGTTTTTCATCTTCTTCTTTTCGCCCAAGCTCATCCATTCTGGCTCGTGGTTCGAGCAGAACGAAGCTCGGGGACAAAACGGTGAAATTATGATGAAAATTGCAAAATTGATTTTGCTACTCCGCACACGTGCTGCCCCGGCAAAAGAGTAGGCTTTTCCGGGTCGCTGGGCACCTCAGGACCGTTGACTCATCGGTCCACCACCTAGGCGTTGTTTGCGGTTTGCCACAGCTCTTGCGCTTATTTTCCCTCCTGGATGCTGCCTTGCACCGCCTGCCCTGGCCGCTTCATCCATGGTGTTTTCCCGGCGGCTGAGCTGAGTTCGTGCCTTGGTGGAAAACTTTGGCAAATATTGGACTTGTTGGTGCTGCGCCTGAGGCTATACATTCGCTGCTTGCGCTCATAATATTATTTTTGAAGCATGCAAAAAAAAAAGCAGACTTCGTGACTAGAACGTAGCTTGGAAGAAATTGTTGCTTTCACTTCGAGATGCTCGCCTCGGGCGGAAAACTGACGTTAAGGGAAGACCACAGCGAGAAATTCGCTGAGCGGTTGCATGTGACTTAAAGCACAGAAAATCGTTGATTTGGGGTTTGGCTGAAAAAATCTGAACAATCCTTTGAAATATGCATAACCTCATAACCTTGCGAAATGATAAGGAATAAGTGAGATACTGAAACGCCTCGCTACAAATTGGTTGAAATTCTGCATTCTTGTGTGCATGAAAACTACAACTAACGAGTGGTGACGAAGCGATCATGACCGTTTTTGGAGTTAATGGTTTTAATTGTATGAATTTTGAATGTGCTTTTCACTCACAATTGTAATATGTTGTTATCCAACTCGCGGTGGACATCGTCCCACAAAGGTTCACCACGGTGCACGTTCAACTAGATGGGGTTTTCAGGCCGGGAACCAACGTGAAAAATTGACACCCACAAAACCTCCGATCGAGGTTTGTCACGTACCGGACGATGTAGAAGGTGGATAAATGAGACATTTGAGCAAAAAAAAAAAAAAAGCTTCCGCACTGCACCTTGTTAAGGGCAAGAATATGTGCGTCCATTTTTGCTGATGAAGCCCACGTTTCGCTTGTTTTCTGCTCAAATGGCTGGAAGAACGAAACCTCAAACCTTTGGCCATCGTTTGATCCACCGTAGCGGGCAACCGTCCCATGGCTCACCGAGCTGCTCAGGTCCAGTCGTCGTTGGAAGTTATAGTTTTATTTCATTTTTGCCCTCCAACATTGCAAACCCGCCCTGGCGTGTTCGTGTGATTGTGAGTTTCTGCGTCTATATGACACGTTGATCGATGGCCAAACTGAGGGACGATGGTGCTCTGTCACTCGTCCAGGAAAAAGTGCTATTTTCACCGTCCGCCTCCAGTCCAGACGGACCACTGGCCCTGTCGCAAGCAGCGCAGCGGGAAAGATGCCACAGCTAGCTGCATTGTCCCAGTCGTTTATTTTTACATTTCATCCACTGGCTGGGCTTTTCCGGTTTGTCTTCTCCGAGCCCACTATGCCACATTTCCCCCCCGGGAGCCTTTGCCGTTGGACGCACGATGATGACACATTCGTTGCGATGGCGAAAGCGCGAAAAAAAAGAGGAAACTGTATGATCCGATTATGGTTCACCCTTCTTCGATCCTTACTCGGTCCTCTTGCTTTCTCACTTTCGCCGCCTGCAACCGTAGCGGTTTGTTATAAAAATAAGTTTTCGTTTTTCCTGCCCACCGGAGTCCACCACCAGCCATTTTGTTATCGTCTCCCAATCCCTCGCCCACTCGTATACTCGTTCAAACTACAGTTTCCTACGAAATGAATGCCCTTTTTACGGCCGTGGTTGGTCGTGTACCCTTCGGCGGGTTTTTAGTATCTGGCACAATCATCAACCGCCGATCCATAGCAGATGGATGCCGGAAGGAAAACCGACAGAGTGTAGGGTGTGTTCTGGGAAGGGAGACGTGCTAGGTTCTTCCTCTACCTTTCGTCGTAGGCACATGGGCATGGGTCAAACCATGTCAGTTGGCCCACGTACATACTGTAGTGCTTGCGGCAGAGATACTAATAATAGTTTTCGCGGAAATCATAACCCTCATTCGTCCTTCTTTTATCAGCCCCCGAGTGCTAGTTTATGATTCATGCCACAAATAATCTTGTCTAGTTTGATGACATTTCTAGTATTTGTTCATGTTGAGCGGGATTGGAGCATTGCTTGCAGCACACGGACAGGCATTTGACATTTTTGATATAATAGAATCATAAAAATATCTAATTGAAGATTGCTTAACTTGTAGTAAGTTGAATGACCTTGCCAAAAAATACCCAAGCAAAATAATTAATTGTGTCCACACATGGATAGAAGGACTTTTTTTACAAGTATAATCTTATTCGTATATATGGCATCCTGAATAAATGTTTGTGTATTATGAGTTTTTCATAACCGAAAGCATCTGGGTCGTATCTCAAATGACTTATCAATTCGATGTTTGACACCCCTTTAACAGCTGTAGTCTTCATTTTGAAACATGTCTAAACCTTCCAAAGAAGGATACAAAAGCAAAAAAAAAAACATTCTACTATTGACTTGTGGTGCAAGATGAAACGCATATATTGATGCCTTAAACACTGGATCAATCCAATAATGTCGAATTATGAATTAAGAAGTGTGACTTTCCAGGTTTGGTAAACTGGTTCTTGTCGCAATTTGAGCTAATCATCTTTCGCGCTTGATTGATTAGGTGTCAAAAAAGACTTGCCTTCCAAAAAAAGGTCATCTTATTCTCTTCTCTCCGCTGATTCTGCTTGCCTTTGGCTCTTTGTTTAATTTTTTTCGTTTCTAGTTGGTCATCACAGTCCAGAACGGCGTAATAATTTTGCCATGCCATCGTTAAACAACCAATATCAAAATTTATGCTAATCTTAAATCCTTATGACGATAATATTGTGCGTGTATACTTGGGTATGATTTCAGAGAGGTATCGATTCATTGCCTGCAACAATGTCTCATAGATGGCTTGATGAGAGAATTTATGAACACTTTAATGAACGACACAAATTATTTCTCCCTATCTCCAATAATTGATGCGATTTTTCTTGTTATACTTATTACTCTCTATTTTGCAAATTCCTAAAAAACTTTATTTTTTAGGGGTTTAAATCGAGTTCTAAGTTGTTTGGTGTTGAATAATTAAAAGGAAAATATAAAAAAAAATCAGCTTTTAAGCTAGTAGAGTGCATGTAAGAAGGATTTGAAAAGATCTGAAATATATCAATCCATGTCATACAGTTCAAATTATAATGAAAGGTATTTACAAAAATGCACAGAAAAAGCTAGAAAGGATAAAAGCGAATGAAAGAGTGATAAAAAAACCACTTTTCGTATGCTAATAAATGGGTAGCACTCGAGTATCGTTAAGATTCACACTCCAAACCAGTAAACTACGATTTCAGTGGGTTGATCTTTGAGGATTGGGAGATATCAGAAGGAATCTAGCATGAGAAAATGTTTAACTTTAAATAATCACGAAAAGTACCTTTGAAATGCTTAAGGCGTATAAGCGGTTAGCTGACTCGCAACAAACGGCCGAGATAAGCACAAGTTTAACATTCATTAAGTGCGTTGTTTAAAATAGATCAAATTCTGCCACGTATGGAACGAAAATTCTACTGATGGTTTTTCATTTCCACATTAAAGCGATTTTTTTTAGATCCGTGATGGCATGTTGGTGGGACGAAATGAATGTTTGAATGTTACCTTATAACTTAACTGAACTTAACTCCCTTAAATCAATTGATTTTACGTTATTACAGCCTAAAGTATTAAATATACCTCCTCCTGGTTCACTTACAATTCATATTTCTGAATTCATTAATTTATTTCCACTTTTCATCAGCTGGAGGACATTGAGCATGTGTAGTAATCCTACGATGAAAGGTAAAGCCGCCAATGTTACATTCCGATAATCTACCCCTGCGTCACCATGCGCCTCCATTCAGAATCGATGCAAATGGGATGAGCAACCGGGCGCCTCCACATCTGTCAACTTATTTATAACTCCCACGGCGTACCGAATGCCCCGAAGCCATCAGGGCACCGCTCTGGTATTGGATGAGTCTTGCGTGTTTGGCACGTGACTAATGTAAAGGTCTGACTGTTTGCAACTCTCACCCCTTTTCGGGATCGTTCCTTTCCGGTGGCTTCGTCTACACGTCGTTCCACGCCTCTCACCGGCCAATTTGGGCGAGGATAGCTGAATGGAAGCGAAGGTTCATCAAATATTCCATTCGATGCCTTTCACCTCGGGAATCGCAAAAGCCGTGGCTTTATGTTGCTCGTTCGGAATCGATACACTTCAAACCGTGACGCGCTCTTGAAATGGAATGGAGTCCCCAGACGTTGGGTCTGGGGGATTTTCGCTCGTTAGGGGACAACCGTCCCGATGCTTGTACGTTATAACTTTTATAACGAATTCCAGGAGGTGAGTCGTGTTGGTGAGACTGAGATGGTCACATATCTTACCACCAGGAAGTTGGAAGCATTTCCCTGCGCAGGGCCTAATAATACTCCAAGACTAGAGCTTCCATAAAACACATCCTTACGGACATATTACAGGGCACTATGTAATCCCAATTCTTTCCAATTGACAAGAGCCCTTATCATGAGTTCTCAATTCCTTTGCCTGCCGTCGCCCGAGCCGTTCGGTCACCTTTTCTCACACCTGCGTACACAAACCACTCGATCAATATGGTATTTCCTTTGTACTCCGTATTGGTTCCTTGAGATACATACCTTCAAAGGTTCGCTACGAAAAGAAAAACAAACGCTGAAAACTGTTCCGTTCCATTGCTACGCCTGGTTTATCCGTTCGCACTCCGTTGGGAAAATATTCGCTTGAAACCAAATGGAACTTGTTAGCCAAACGAAATGCATTTGAAGCGGCGTACAGCCTGTTTTCCTGCGGAAAACCGGGCTTTGTGGAATATCGGGGTCATGATGAGTGCCGTTCACCCTTCATCAGCAAAAACACACAGGAAAATGTGCGATCTGATTCGAAGGGGCGAAAAGACGTCATTTCAGCAAAAGACGTCCACTGGCAAAAGTGTCGCATTCGCATTCGTCCAGCCAATCTCATAAACATTGCAAGCTAATGGTTACCAGGATAGGTGGAATGTGTTGCTTTCTTTATTGTACCTGGGTAGCTTCCGTTTGAGAGAAGAAAAGAGCGCAAACGAGGGAGAGGGATAATGATTATCAAATTAGTAGGTGACAGGTGGGACCATTTCTCTTGGGGCTGGACTATTGACGGTCGTAAAGTACGGTTAGATTATGGTGCCTAAGGCTGCCGCAAAGGATGGGTTTTTATGCGTACCTTGAGCTGGCACATATTGCAGTGTATTTTATGCCCAAATTTGTTCCTCTCCAATTACTGAAGCCTCCACAGCACAATAAATAACACGTAATATTGGATTTAATAAAAAATAATCATGTATGTTTCTCCTTTGATGCTGGAAAAATATCAAAGGCTGACATGAATTGCTGAACATTTAAATAACTACGTTGATGCCTGTGGTCTATCGATTGCTGGCTCAATCGATAAATAGAATATTCTCTTTTAACGTCGGCAATTTCTTTCTCTTTGATTCCTCGTTTTGACCAGCGTTTTGGCTTTGCCATTCCAGCGATTTGCATTCCGTTTTTGCTTCACTGACGAAGGGCGGTGCTTGAAACACAAAGAAAAAAAAAAAAAACCAACGAGTGGCGGATTCTGTGGTTGCCCTCCGGGGTGGACAGGCCTTTCCAACAATCTCGGTCATTCTACGTCACGTACAGCACGTAGCTTCACCGTTAGTCGCCGGCGCGATGTCTCGAACCGTGGCATAACTCGAGCCCGGGCCGCCAGATTCAAGCCTGACCAGAATCGAAGCAATTTTCCGCCCTGAATAATAAATTTGCCCCATTTCGCATACCGGGGGAAAAGGAAGGAAGAACTACTGTGGAGTGGAGTCAAGGTTATGAAGGCCGGGCCGGGCTATTAAATTGGTCGTAGACAACGACGCCGTCGACGGATTCACGGTGTAGAAAAGTGCACAAATTATTGTGCTCGACGCATCGCCATTCCACTGCGGTACTTTCGCCGGGGACAAACAATTTTCGTGAGGAGTTGCTTTTCCCGGATCATAAATCATCGGCCATTCGGCTGCCCAACTGGAACTGTTTTGCCAGAAGGTTGATATACCATCATCATCGCTCCGCAACACAAGAAAATAAAATCAGTTCCTAGGATAAGGAAAGCGGTGAAAGATCCCGAGCATCGAATAGGGATAATGCCACTCGGCTACTGCCGCAATCGGAATTTTTCGACACGTACTTACGCTAGCCGTCTCTACCATGTTTCTTGGCGTCTTCCATCTCCTGGTGCAAGTAAGTCCGGGTAAAACATTTTCGATTTTTATTTTCTACTCAATAAAGGGGAGTGCTAGAGCATTCTCCCTTTTTGCGGGCAACAAAATCCCACAACCGTTGTTACGGCGTCTTCAAATTCGTTTTGATAGCTCACTAAAACACTTCACAGAAGGCTCGGACCCGACCGCTGCCGGCGAGAGTGCTACTTTCCGCGAGTGAAGAAAAGGGTAACAAAATCCTTTGCCGGGTACCACTGCATTAAATGGTGCATTTCGATTTGATGGAAAAGGTTTCTTAAAAGCTCAAACGAGTCCGCGAAAGGGTGAGCGTTCGGAGCACGAGGAAACGGTACGATACTTCCGGAAAAAAGGGGAAAGTGTTGGGTGGCGATTTGGTGGCAAATGGCGGCTACCGAAATCGTTCCGGCCACCGAAACGTATTACTTACGCTGGAAGAGTTTGAGGTGGCGTCCGTAACCTCCGCAACGGTCTGTGGTTGTTTTTATTACGCCCGGCGCAATCCTTCCGGGAAAGTCGAACCTGCCCATCGCTCCGGTGCGCGTATTTTTTTTTCCACTCAACCTTCCCGGGGCTGGGTTTATTTATTAGTGTGCAGTAACGTGGAAATGGGTCAATTTGGCAACGCTTTGTGCAATGTCTAGGGCCGACATTTTCGTAAACCCAACGTGCGCTTGATCGGTGGTGAAAGTAGGTGATTGATGTAAAATATTTCGCGTGTAAAAACGATCATAAATAGGTTCCTGGAGGAAATTTTAGTGTCCCGCGAATTTTCTACTTTTACCTCGGCGTGCCATTCCTCCGATGGTATTATCGTACAGCGGTTGACTATCTTAAGGGTAAGCCATAATTTTTGCGGAAGAGAGGAGAACTTGATTTTACTAGCCTGGGAACTGCGCCGTAACACTAAATGAAATCAATTTCCGACGTCGTTGTTCCGTTACGTTTTGATGTTTTTATTTGATAAAACGATTCTGTGGGACAATGTTTCGACAAAATATTGTACAAGGTAAGTTTTGTATTTGTCATAAACAATCCTGATTGCTACACTCGATGTGTTCGGGATGTAACACGAGCCAACCTACCTTGTAAACCTACTTCTAGTAGGATATGGTGAATTAAAACAACTGATTCCAGCTCTTTAAAGTTGCTTCTTACTCTCTATGCGTGCCAGGGAAGAACATGCATTACATTTTAGATCGGCGATGTTCATCTTACCAGCTTCTTTACTTGAGACACACTGCTACCTTGTGGCCTACACTAGGCTGGGGTTCTAAACTTTCAAAGAAACAATCTTCCAACAACCACTTTCCCTTTTCCAGAAAGGATACGCTTTCACACGGAAGCTGGAAGTTTTTGAATCACCCCGAGGACGGAACGTTACGTTTGTTTGCTCGAAAAGTTGGCCAGACAAGACATTCTGTTTCATGCTAGTGTAATGTTTGTTTTAAGCCGGTTGACGGGGATTTAAAGTTGCCCGTTTGTAGTGAGCACATACACGAGCCGTTATGTTCTGAACAGCAGTTGCCTTAAGTGAAGCCCTTGCAAATCGCCATCACTCCACCGGGAAGGAGTTTTACTTTAGGTAAACGTATTAGTTTTTGTTTCTTTCTTTTAATTCTCCAGCAAGTAAGACAATTGCATTTCCGTGTTGCCCAGCCTCAATACACACAAATAATATTGCCATTGCTGACGCGACAAATGTAACTCAGTTTGAACAAAAAGTCATGGACAACCGAATTGGATCCAGGGTCACGGACAAATTTGTTAACAATTTACATATTTTGAATCGGAAGTTGCATATCGTGCAACCTCAATTATATTTTACATATTTTGCCTAATAACACAAAACTATTCACGACATATTTTAATAAACTCAAGCACTCATAATTACTTTAAAAAAAGTTTAAACACAGCAAATTATGCTCGATCTAACGTTTGTTACGACATTGTTTTTGTTTTTTATTGTCTCGAATGACAGCTCAGAGTGAGTTACACACAGGTCGGCATGAGCCATGGTTTCCAAATCGCGCCTGTCAAAGTTTCCCTTCCCTTGAAATACACACAGCGAGAATACAACTCTTTGTTTTTTTGTATAGAGTTACCCTGCTTTTGCTTATTAAAAACTCTCCATCTTTCCGAACCATAACTGAAAAAAATCAACAGATAAAGAAAAAAAAAACGCAGACGACAAAAGGAAACAATTCCCGCCTAAGGAAGTTAAATTGTTGTACTGCGAAAAGAGTTTTATGACGCTGGTTTGTTGTGTTCTGAAATATTTATGATTCTGTGTCCTTGCATCAACGGTACAACAACCAAAGTCCGGTCGGAAGAACGGTGAATTTCAACGGCTAGTCAAACAAATCACCCTGGACCGGCACTTCCGGTGGGCTTGGTGCTAGTTTTTGCCCATCACGTTCGGACGCGCGGGAATAACTGTAATCCGTATGGTTTGCTTTCATGTTGTGTGCTTCAGGTTTAAAGTAGCCCAGCTGGTTCTAACTGTTTTTAAACACCCATCCTGTACGTCAGATATATTTTCCTGTTTTGAACAGAAAGGTACCCTTGGAGCTACAAATCGAGCCATGAGTCAGCCGTCTCTACAGGAAACCATCGACTACGCCTTGCATCGGCGAGGGTGTGGAAGTTTAAATTTCACTCAGCATCCGGTCGCTCGATGAACTTTTAGCAGACTTTATTCGGTTGACTTAATTTTTCGAAGGAAAATTTCCCCTTCCTTTGCCAGCGAAATGGAAAGTGGAGAACAGTCATGCAAGCACTGCCTCGCTTTCCAATCCGTTTTGTATCGAACCACAGGGCGGGTGTCGCCATCTTCGGTATTTGTTCTTCATTGGACCTAGCAGGCCTAGCTCTGGTGGTGGCTGATGGAGCACCGAAGTTTCATTCCGTGCCAGCCAATTAATTTCTTGTCATTAGCGAAATCGAATTTGCAAACGGACGGTTAATTGAGGAGAATTAAATTATCTCCCCGCCTGGACCAGTTCTGCTTCCGTTGGGATTGTGCGCTAGAGTGTTGCGGGGTCTAGAGGAGAAGGAAATTGGTTCCCAGGAATGATCTGAACAGATGGTATTTGCCGTCTTCCCTGCAGGGGCTTGTGGCGAATTCTGTTTTTGTGGTGGCGTGCCCATGTTGGCTGTTTTGTCATCCTAGTCCTACTACTTCTACTTGGAACACTTTCTTGCGATGGGCCACGATGATGTTCACTTCGAGGAACAGGAAAGGGAATGACATTCAAGCTATTTGCTTGTCAAAGCCACAACGAGTCCCAGCATCAACGGTTTATAAAGGATCTGCTTGGGAAGTGATTTACTGTTAGGATAATCCACCGACGATGAAAAAAAACTCTTCTGGGATAGATCCAGGTTATTAGCTTACGACCCACAAAGATGTACAAACTCCACAATATTGTACTCAATAAAAAAAAACACGAAAACATGCTAAAAACATGCAGATAGATAGAAGAAATGAAATTTATGACGTGAATGGGGATTGTCAACCAAAAGATTACGTCTGTCTCTTGCTCCTTTTCCAAGAAGTGGTACAAAGAGGCATCTCCCACTCTAGGAGACTCTGACGATGCTTAAGCGGATTGTTCACTTACACGTGCAGTCGTTGCGTTCCTTCGTTGGTTTGGTGGATGCTTCTTTCGTTTCCCATGCAAATCGGACTCTTTTGCGTCGGAGTATCGTGCCACTGTTAGTGATAAACCGGGACTCCCTCTACTCGTCATCGGTCGTTCTTTCTTTCGTTTTGTTTCTCGTTTCCACATGTCTGGCCCTCGCTAGTAAGGACCGTAAGGATACCGTTAAATGGTTGTGGTTGCGTTGCTACTAGTTTCTTAACTTCGTTTCGGCTTGTACCGTACCGTACCTGGCTGTATGTACCGTAAGTTTGCCTACGCGGATTCTCCCTCATTTTAGGGTTCGTGCAATATTGATTTTTTTTTGCCTGTAAAGACTTCCCAACAAGGAGACCAGCTTTCTGTCGGTAACGCCGCTCGTGGGAACGAGCATCACTGTTGTCTTCGTGCAGATGGTGCGGTAGTTTTTTGCTATCATGGTGCCTTTCAGTCAAGAACACGGCTGGTAGAGCGAGGCTCGAAACGAGTCAGAAAAATAGCAACGGAGGCATTTTATCCTCGCACCAGGTGCTCGGTGGTTCTCGTGTAACGAAACGCTGCCGGTGCCGGATCGTTTCAGGACGCCCAAGGATGAAGCCTACCCAGAAGGCTAGGTCGTCGCCGTGAAGAAGCAACAGGAGAAGTAGGTGAAAAAGTATAGTAGGTTGACAATTTCTGTGTTCATGAAAAAAATATGAGCATCGCTTTCAGGTGCGACAATTCACACGTGTGAAAGTTTTCCACGGTGGTTTTCTCTTTCTTTTGCTGTCCCAACCGGTGGATTGCCCTCTAGCCAGTTTCCCAGGACTATTGTTGCGTCGCGTTGATGAAAAGATGTTTAAGACAAAGAAGGGAAACGAATGCAATGAAATGCCTATTCTGAGAAAACGAGATAGGAAACGGTTGCCTTACCTTTCCTAACAGTTCCTTTGGGGCAGTGAAATGGTACCATAAAGCAATTGGCGGAATCGTCGCTTCATTGAATCCGTTTTCTTTGCTCATGCCGCACCGCATTTCTTGCTGTTAACCTACTTGCTTCGTCTTAAAAAGGCACTTGTTCCATTTGGGCTGTCTCTTCGCACCTACTGGCACTTTCATTGAGCTAATATTCATCGCTTGATCGAAGTGTCGAATCTACTTTTACCTTATGCTTTACTTATGAAACAAATTCCCAGCTGCCGAATTGTGTCTTGCCTTGACCTTCTGGAGCCTTTTTTTTGCAGTGCTCATCAACAGTCTTACTTTTTACGGATTCGGATTGTTCACAGTCAATTTTATTCATGAAAAGATCCTACCCAAAGAAAAAGGTGGATCTTTTACAAAGGGCTTTTTGGTAAACCTCAGAGCCCCCCTCGAGACGTTGGTGTGCCTTTTCCACGGAATAATTTATGTCTTAGCTTAGAAAAAAAAAACCCTAGGTTAACAAAAACACAAAACAGTGCCCTGGTGAAATACGAATAAAGAACAGGAGCTTGGGAATTTGTTGTTCATCTCAAACTGTGCTGGCGTGAACAGAGCTTGTGGCTAATGATGATGCTGCTGGAGGAGCAGACTTGCTTACCGGGATAGAAATATAGGGAACCCCGCTTGCGTTTGGACAGCTAGGCAACCTCCAGCTGGACGTGACGAGGGCTGAATATAAATTGGCACCTGCACAAATTCCCTGTGTTCGATCGGTTCTGCTTCGAGGCCCAGTTTGGAAAAATAAGCCAGATGGAAAGTCTCTTGGGGATCGGGGTAAAACAGTTACAGCTTCTTCTTTGCAACGTTTCTTACAGATTGTTACAATCCATGACGTAAGGATGTTTATTTACAAATATGTACTTTGTTCTTGGTACAAAACGAGCAAGTCGAGGAGTGTAGTTTATGTTATGCTATAAAATAAGTGTCAATACTTGTTTTTAACAATAAGGTTTTACTTCTAGTAACAGCCATCCAGAAATCTTACATATTGTGTGAAATCGTTTTCCTATCCTAGGAAGGATATTTTACTCACAAGATAATGAAATATCACCATATCACACGTTTTTTCATTAAGTTATATTCCATACAGAAAATGGTTTTGTTTTCTTTTCCCTGCACACGATTATTTTGATTCGACATTACTTGGTAACCAATGCTGGATAAGGTTATTTGGCCACACAGAAGGGGGTGCCTTTGCAAGATACATCTTGTAACTTTGGAATCAACCGCAATGGACCAGCTGTACAAATAATGCTACGTTCAGCAGAAAGTAACGTTACTGAATGAAAAACAAACAAATGGCAAGACTGTGCAAAACATACGGAATCAACAGACAAATCCGTTGAGAAAAAAAGAAGAGTTGCGGTTGCTCAAAGTAAATACACAAACGAATACGAATACGCAAAATGTCTTTGCTTGTTATTCCGGATATAAAATACAATTGTGGAGGCAGCAAAGATTACTCAACCAAACCTGACTAGAAATGTTTTCAGCACCAATATATCAAACCGTCAGCTTACTTTTTGGGGAAGTTTTTTCATGATGTGGTATTGGGAATCTTTTGATATGTATATTGATGACTCCTCCGGTTGATGGGTATGACTTACCCATCTTAAGCATGGTTCGATAGGATCGTATTACAAAATAATGCTAGAACATACACAGCTGGTTACACCTCTATATTCTAAATGGGCTGCAGTCTCTGTTTAGCCGTTTTACGAGTCCAAAAATTGCCGTAAATCACGAAAAGCAAACCTTACCAAACGTTGTTCTTTCCTTTACAATAGCACCAAGACAAGCCAGATACGCGCCATGTATCATGCTGTTGGGGAAAGAATAAACCTTTGGGGAAAGCAAGCTAACAATAAAGTATTTCCGCACATTCATCCTGATATGGAGTTGCGGAAGGTTTGTTATGGGATTGAGGTTGGGGATTATCAGCCAGCTAATGTTTATCATCGATTTCAATATTCTCATATTTCCTGTTCGAAATCTAGCCTACCTTCTGCTGGTTGCAAAAGAAAAGAAAAAACCGTATCCGATTGCTTACTTTTCGAAGGATACGCATCGATGCTGAGCGCGTTTTCTTTTGTGTTGCTTTTTCCCGAAATCTCGAATCAGCGCTAAGAGGAAAAAACAACCAGTAAAAATGTTTCAGAGAACGCTGTTCACCAAATCGTTGATATTTTCTCTGGCATAGATTGGAGGCAGCTTATCTGTGAAAGGTCAAATCTCGTGATCCATGATGGTGCACGGTGATGAAATTCACGCTGCGAGATTAGGCTATGTCATTCCCTAATCCTTCCTGAATCCTTGAGCTAATTTTCCTGACTTATGGGTTTTACCTCAAACCTGTTTTTCGGTGATTTGGTAGGAATCGGAGTTTTTTTTTTTTCGGTGGGAAAGTGAGGAAAAGGGAAAGAAAGGTTCTACAAGAATTATTTACTCAAAAATGAACATTAAGATGTTGCAATGAAATATGATCTGAAAGTCGTGCATAAATTGGTGTTCCACTGAGCTGGGACTCAATCTTTTGAATGGTGCAGGAAAATAATGTTGAAAGAACAGATTATTGCACGGTTGTACCGCAATGGGAAACATTGTCATACCGTGCAGCACTACCGTATAATTGTACCTTATCGTAGCAACATTCTTTTCGGTAATGTTTAAGGGATTAAGAAGACACATGCTGCTCCAACTCTCGTCAGAAAAGTTACCTTGTGTAAATTCGAAGCAAAACGAAAGGGGGTTTTTCGCTGAGAACAGTTAACCCTCCACAACTTCCAGGGGTAGTTCAACTGCCGCCAGGGTTAGATAAGGACAATAAGGGGCTTATGTCTTGAGGCAATTCTGAGATGACTCTTGACGGCCGTGGTTAAAATTCCTTCATCAGTGCGAGCATGCGTTTGAACCCGACAACCGAAAGTTCTATAGAGAAAAACCTAAGGAACAAAAAAAAAAAAAAAAAGGATTGTCGCCTTCGAGATGCTCTTAGAGAAATGAAGGCAGCATCTTTGGGGAAATCACCCCTGCCTGGGTCTTTTGCAACGTTTTTCGTCATCATTTCTTTTGATCAAGCATGTGGCAAGTAATCAGTAGCATGTTGGGACCTATTTCCATATGATATGATCCTATTCCAACCCGGGGAGCTGTGCACAGATGCGTGAATGAGTTCTACGTGGAAGATAGATAGTGTAAGAGATTCCTTTCTGTGCTGTTGTGTTATTTTTGTTCCGTTAAGATTGTTTGTTTTTGCTCAATATTTGAACGCCAGATTGGCTTTGGGTGATGAACTTAACCCTCAATCGAAATGGAAGGCTTGTATCTTACTCCGAACAAAGATTGCAGAAATCCCATGGTTGTGAATGGTATGTTTGCTGCCAGCGATAGGATGCCTCTTAAAAGCATTGATTATAATTTGACGAAGGGTATCGAGGCCATCTCTGCAAAAGTATTGGAAAAAATGATGCTAGTAACAAAGTTGGACAAACAAATGGATTGTTGGGAAGGGCACAGGCGATTCAAAATGTCTGCTTTGTTTGAAAACTTCGAACACCTAAAGAAATTTGCATCTTTTGAAAGATATTTGTTCACGTAAATTGTCTTTGATTTCCCGCTCAAGAGCTGCTCGAAGCGTGCTGTAGAATAAAATAGTCCTGGTAAATTGTAAATAATGGCTGTCGCACAAATAAGCCGAGAGTGTCTTGGCAGGTTCGATGATGCACTTTCCAGTTGTCACAAATTCGTGCAAGATATTGTAGGCAAAAGGCTCGTTTGCACCTTTCACGTCCTGCCAGAAGGTTCCAGCACAGCATTATTGCCGTTGAGATGCACATCAATATGCATCTAGATTGCATCTTAACAAGAAATCGCTTCCTATTTCCACAATCACCGCTACACTCCCGGTCAAGCGAGAGAATTCGCATCGGGGACACTTCTTCGGTGGCCATCGATACTCGAAGGAGTTTTGCAAATGTCATTTCCATTTCAACATTGTGTGCTCTGATGCAAAAATTGCAGTCCTGTACCTGGTAGTTTTCGCAGCGCATCCATAATGTATTCCATGGATGGTCAATGCGAGGAGTCAGCAACTCGAAGCGTTCGGCAGCCATGCTTCACGTGGCATATATACAAGCTGTTACAATTCCAATTGAATCCTGCATTAAAGTTGGTTGCTTTGTTGCCAGGCATATTCAATTGGGGGGATGTTTTATTGGTGCACTCGATATCTGATTGAGAATGGCGAGCAAGTGGCGCTCGGACTCGATCTATGACGAACCGTAAGGACAATGTGGCTGCACTTGATTTGATATCCCATTGGAGTACAAGCGGGCGTTTGCTTTGAAATGAGAATGGTTACTGCAGCAAAAGGGCATTGAATTGATGCTTACCTTTCGGCCTGGGGGTTTGATGGAGTCAGACTAATGATGCTGTGGGGCTTTGCATCCAGCAACGCAACATCCTGATTGGAGTAGAGTAAGAGATGAAATGGATGATTTGAACATGCCGAAAGTGCTCTCGGCAATTGTTAGTTCCCAAATGAGGTGTGAGCATGGAGCAGGAGAGGAAAATCACTCGTACTTATTAGACAGATGATGAATTATTCCGAACACGGGTGCGCTTGGTTCCGGTTGTAATCGTAAGTTCTGTTCGCTTCTACCTCGTCTCCTATCAATCGATACTAATCCACCGCGTTAGCTGATTTGCTCACAGCTTGTTTTATGCTACTCATTTTTGCGTTTCCTTTTATAAATTGTGTTTTTTGAATTCGGATTCGCAAACGGATTCGCTATACAAAACGAACAGATTGCTTGATCATGCTGATGGGAGATATGCTACGGTCAATCAATCATACGAATACCAGAAGAGGTTTTTTTCTCAATCCATCGATAGCAAGTGGAAGACTTACCTAATCTGGTTCATCATCAAAGCTAATCATAGCGATTCGTTCCCCATACACACACACAAACACACACACACGAGCCCATGACGCACTAATTTGTGTACGCCTGGCTGACTCTGACTTCCTGGGGATCTGCAGCGGTAGCAACCTGAACGGAAACAACAATACACGATCCGGTCCACACCTTGCGTGAGAACATTCTCACGTGCCGTAAACGCCTCAAATTCGGGAAAATTCATTGTGTTTTGCGTGCAATGAATAATGAATCACTTCTGCTTTCCATTCGACGCGGATTAATCGGCGAGTGATGAATTTGTTTGGCTGAATGAAATCCTTGTCATACATAAACACTGTTGAAACGTGAATATTTCCAAATTCCTATGAATTTTTGGAACAAGAGTTGAATATATGTATTTTTCAATAGCTCTGCAGCGGTTACATTTTGTGCAAATAAATGGTGGAAAAGACAAATTTATAGATATATCATTGCACCACGATAGCAAATAATGCACATAAGTTAGACTCTTTGATTAATTTTCATTTGTTTTGAGTCCATGTTTCTGCACTGTAGTTTCACAGGAACCTTGGCAACGTTTGAGATTACGTCAATCTTTTTGCGCCCCTAAAAAAAGCCACAAAACGTCGAACATGTTGAGCTCGTTCGCTAAACCAGAATGTCGACGTGTGTGGATATGGAGATAATCGCGCTTAGAAGAAAATAAACGTTGGCCACGAAAGATGACCTCATCCGGCAAACATGTTCGCCGGCGTGTTAAATAATCGGACAAAAACGGTAACGGAGAATTTTGCGGGTAAAAACTGGGAGTAGACTGGCCGTTTTTTTCCACGGGATTAAACATCTGGCATTAATCGTATCCACTGACCTACGCACATTTCTTCTTATTGTTCCGTTGCTCTGTCCATGGACGCTCAGTTGGCTGTCAGTTCGACTTATCGAAAAACTGAACATTGAATAAAACGAAATACCGAAAAACATCGAAACTTCCTCAACGAGCAGAGAAAAATAAGAACTTATCTTGCGGTTGGGAACGGTTTGTTAGTTTTTGACCCACACCTTTGCCCTGGGACGTAATACGTTAATGGCGGTGATGTTCAGTTCGACGGTGGTAAGATTTATTTATTTATTTAACCTCTACTGGAAGAGAGGGGAAAAAGAAAGCTCTGCAACCAGATTCGTTGGTCGTGGTGTTAGAATTAAACATCAGAGTGTTCTTCCTTCCTTCTTATTCTCTCGGTGTCGGTTTGATTGGATGTACATCGGCATTCAATTTCCAACTCCCGACATGAAGCAAGCGATGGTACGGATCTCCATCGCTGGCAGTATTAAGCTCCACTGCGGAGTGATTGAAACATTAACGAACTGAACGGTGAACGATAAATTTACGACCTTTTCCAAGCAAACCGATCGCCGAAAACGGTTTCGCTGTTGATTGCAATTTGATGCTCGTTATTTATGCAGCTGCTAAGTGCGAATCGTTCCGTTTCTGAATCGAAATGGTTCTGACGCGACTAATGATTTGGGAAAGGCTCGTGGCTCGATCAAAGAGATTTCATTTTATTGAAACCATTTAAGGCCGGCTTCAGCGCCAGCGAGATGTTAAGGCAGATTTAAAAAATCAGTAACAAAAATTAGAACTGATTCATTGCTTCTCATCCCATTTCTAAGAAAAAATATTGAAACTTAATGAAATCATCGTAAGGGTTCTGGAATTATTGTGGATGAATTTTGGTCCTGTTCTGGATTTCTTTTAAAATAGATGTTCAGTGTCGGATATTAGTTCTTAATCCGTCAAGGTTTAGGTCCCTCAGATCCTATGTTATTGATGATTGATGCCAACTCTGTACGATTCCAGTGAACTAGGATAATACATATTTTATCATTATCCTTTTATGTTTCCTCTTAGGATGAAATGTTTAAGTGCTGAAATTTCATTAAATTTTGCAAAAAAGTTTGCCATATTTAACTCGCCTAACGCAAGCAAAGCACGTTTCGTCATGCTAGCAAATCACACTGTTATTTTTTTTTTAACTGGCGCGCATTTAGTATGAAAATCCTTACCTTCCGCGGGACCTACGCCTTGTTCAGTTGGAATTGACCGCGGACTTCTGCTCAGCTGCACACACCGACAAGCCACACTGCCGTCAAGTGGCTCGAATGAGGTCAAAAGCAGCCACGGTGGCCGGTTGCCAAAGCTCGTTGTCCATTTTCGCGAGGAGAGCTGTATTTTATTTCGCTTGCTGGAAGCTACCGGTGCGCCTGCCGGACCAACCGGGCGATCCATGTTTCGGGCAGGGAAAACATGGCCAACGAGAAATTTACGGCCTACGCATGGCATGTACACCGAAAAGTGCGTACCCCGCTGCTCCCGCGGCTGGTGTTGTTTATTTTCGTTCGCCCAGCTGCAACAACGTTCGTAAGGTTCGTGAAATTTCAGCTCCCGTTATTGGATGTACGCACAGAGTCGCGTATAGCGTGGACCAACAACACGGAACCATCCTCGTGGCGGCCGTCATCAGCTAATGACAATAATTATGCCGCCAGAGCCGTGAGAGAAAGGTCGCGTTCGTCGTACCGTCGTCATTGTCATAGACGTCTAGCCCCAAGCAAGTAACCGTGGCGTCTCCCGGGAAAAAGGTTCACAGATACGCATTTTGGTGCAAAGACAAAAAAAAAGTAAAACGGTGCACAAAGGGTTGACGTCCAGTCGGGTCCAGTTTGTGCAGGCGTACTTCACAGCTACCCGTTATCTCTCTCCGATAGCGGAAAAAGGATCCACGAATAACCATCGTACCAACAAACGAAACGGTCAGGCCGGTCCGATGGCGTTGGAGCAAAGCATAATTTTGAGTTTGAATTTAATAAATTGGAACGATCCCGGTGCGATTCTTGGGGACGCTTCCGAGAATGGTCTCGGCAGCTTCACAGAAGGCGCCTATCGTCGGTCCAATATTCCTGCTCGATATATTTTAATTATGTGCAGCCCGCAACGAGGTGAGAAAAAGCGTGCGCTATCGTCCACTTCACCGTTCGGCGCTCGTTATGGGTCATTTAGATTCGCTGCCCGGCCTGGGCTTTGGGACGAGACGTTGTTCATGACGGCACAGGCCGCGAGCCTCGCGGGGTACGAGCCTGTGGGACTTACGCCTACGCTCTGTGCCTCAAATGAAAATTCACGGCTGTCCCGTTGAATTAAGACAACAGCGAAAGTGGTCGAGCGCCAATTTCCACGTTCGTTTTTATGGGCGTAATTAACCATACCGTAGGGCTTTTTGGTTTTCGGAGGGAAAAAATCCCCTACAACACATGGTTTTCGGCTTTTTTAATGTTACTCTTTTCACGACTTTTTCACGCCAGCTATGTAAGCCCACTACCTTTTGTGCCTTTTATAAGCTCTTTTAATGGCGTTCATTTGAAGTTTGGTTCATTTACAAGTTTCTACCTAGATCAACATTGCCGTTTGCGCGTGTGCGAAATGCGTATCGATAAAGATTTGTAATTAATAAATTGTTGTTTTTTTGCTCTCTTTTCGTAGGTAAGTTCGCGATGCTCTGGGACTGGCTACACCATTGCGGAACATATGTCTTAACTTTAAGTTAAGAATTAAATTCTTTTCTGTGGCGAGGTGATGTACTTTTACGTCGTGATCATTTAGGTATTTTGTTGCAAGTTTCAGAACAACCAAACTCGTACGCCTATAGCATTAACGCAGTAACATTTATGGATAAATCGGTAATGATGAAGAGATATTTTACCAAGGTTTCAGTTTTCAGATTTCCAATGATGAGTCATTCCAGTTATCTAGTAATCCGTTCCATGGAGGATTTGAAACGATGATTTCCCTCCGCCGACGTTTCGATGATGCGAAACTTACCAGTATAAACCTCTTTCCGTGAGCTGATCGTTCGAAGGAAAACGCTTCCAGTCCGGCTCGTCCCAGACCTCAGACACGACCAAACGGAAGAATGAGTAATTTGTCCAATATGTTCCCAAACAAACTACCGCTTGTACTCGCGAAGTGATGGTCTTCCACGCATTTGGGAGCACGGACTCAAACACTTCCCTTTTGCGCGCCTAAAGATGGGTTCGACTTTATGCCGGTGCAGCTTAGGCAAAGGATACAATGGATACGTAAGGCTGTGATGACGCATCGTTTCGTATCAAAGGGCCTCCTTCCGTTTCCACCGTCGACAGAGGAAGTACTCGAGTGTTTGCCGAGTACAGTTTTCGGTAAGGTCTACATCCCGGAATGAGTTGACTCACAAACAAAGAAAAACTGCTGGCCGATGATACATGCATCGTTTGTTTGGGTGTTTGTGGTTCTATTTACAACCGCCCTTCAATCATTCGCTCTTTCCCCCCAGCACTCCAACGACAGGATGGTGCGATGAGGCGGAGAAATTACTCGCACTGGCCACGCGGCTGATTACTCATATCGTGGTAGGGAAGTAATTTTTCGCTCGTTTTCCGCCCTGGAAGCGGGAGCGCTTGTAGCTCAACATATGCGAGGGAGATAATCGTCTTATCATGGATCCATCTTTCATGTACTCTCTAATGTAGCCGTTACCCGGACTAGGGCTGAGCCGAGTGAGGATCTCGCTTTCGCCTTTTCCATAATATATTGGATTTTGTAGCAGGGATCACCTACCGGAAAAGGCGCCCGTTGAAGACGAATTGAGCCGTCGACTGGTGGGGCCTCGGTCGCTGTGCGTGTAATCCAATTTTGTGGGCCTTCCGCTTTTACGGGGACCTCGTACTTATGCTGAGGCATTACCGTAGTACGGCTCAACCAGCGCTGCCACACCATGCGCTATCATACTGGCCCAAGAAAGGATGCGGATGTCCGTCCGCGCTGCTACACGCACACAAGCCAGTCCCTACCGGCTTCCGAATAATCACAGACAAATCTGAAGGATTGGATTTTTTTTTTGGCCACGAAAGCTCCGTTCCGTCCCTATTCGTCAACGGTAATCCTTTGCCGTGCCGGGATGTACCGACGCCGTTTACGGTGCCGGGGCTGATGCTCGCTCTCATCAGTTTGCTAAAGCGACGATAAACAAGAGTATTACGCTTTATCAAATTAAGCCCCATCTGTAACAGCCTAGCACAAACTCTGCTCCGTCGGCAGCTGGCACCGGAGCGTTTCGGAGGCGTTATTCTTGGCTGTTACGATACGCAGTAAATCCTGTTGCTGACTGTTTGTGGGGAGATCGAAATGCAGCTTGCTCAACTGGCAAATATTGGCCACTCCAACGTGCAGCCGAGCAGATTGGTTTGATTCGTGCTGCGTGTGGAACACTTTCATTTGTTGTCGGGACAGAAAAAAAACAAAATTTGGGAGCTCTGCTGCTCAATTCACGTTTGCTATTCACCCCGAGAGTTTCCAAAGCATTTGTAACGGTAGACGCCCATGCGGATTTCATGCAGATTGTAAGTGACCCGATGGATAAAGAACACGGGAGACCGGTGGTATAGGAACGGTGGAAAAGCGTGTAGGGATTGCAATTTTCTCAGCATGACCATGCGCCCTATGGAATGATGATAGCTTCATCGAGGCGTATTGAAGCCACCATTGCATTTGCCTTCCTCTTAAGTGCTGTTCCTAAAATCGTAAAGGAAGAACTTTTGAACCTGTCATCCGCACAAATCCCGACTGTTTGGGCGGATGGTCTATCGAAGGGACGGGTGTTTGAAGTTAAAATGTGTTTCTTGCACTTGGTAAGACCGGTCTACTTCTAGATTGCCGGCCAGCGCTGAGTCACTCCGCTGAAACGATTGTCGGAAGGGATATACATTCTTCGGAGTACGCGCCCGGAATGGAAAACCAGTTTCTTCTTCACCGCGATAGTTTCCTTATCGCGGTAGGCAGATGGGGATGGTTTTCGTTCCTACAGTTGTGCCACGGTTTGATCTCTGGCCTATCATGTTCCCGGTCAACCATCCTACTGATGAAGTGGCAGAACACTGTAGGAAGAAAAACAAAACTCCGTTTAAGACCGGAAACTCGCCAACTGTGCGGACCACATGGCGTTTCAAATCGTTTACCCACTGGCTCGGACATGCGACCCAGCGAGAACATCGTGTTTTGGTGCGCGACCGTCGCCGAGTTGTTACGGGAACGGGAAGGTTAGCAGCGAAACTGGTCGTGTCATCCCAGTGTATAAAGCATCGTGGAGTGTCCCCTTTTTTTTGCATTTTTGGCAGCTGTGTAATACACGACAGCCGAGGCGGGGACTCCAACCAAAGGAACATAACGCAAACACGTGCTCTACATTCATATTTTACGAAGATTCCTGTGTGTGCATATTGTGAGTGGGATAATGCAAAGATACTAGAACCTACAGGGACCGAGCGAACTGCCTCGAGGCAGAAAAATACCTCTAGAAGAGCATGCCTTGAGTTTAGGGATGTGAAGTTATTATTTCCTGTCGGCTTACCGGTCTGTTTCTATATTTTATTGCCGACAATTCTGGTGGGACCATGATCTTATGCTCTTGGTTGACATGCAATTTGTAAAGAAACACATGTTATTTGAATGCTTTTATATTTTATTTTTATTTTCAATTTCTAAATGTTCATTCTTCGGGACACAACGAATCGGAACGTATTCCGGACATAAATCTGAAACATAAATAAGGGTGGCGAAACATTGAGCTACGATTTCAATTGAATCAACCATAATTTACATTAAAACTGCTGAAGAAACTAGCTACTTTGTATAGGAAGCGTTCATTTAAGTTTCTTACTCGTCATCGTTTTATTGTTGGTTGTTCTTCTGGAATTTATTTTTTCTTAACTTCTGTGGTAACCTCCGTATCACCAAGGAGTTTGTTTAAGACAAGTATTATTTATTGCCAAGGATATTCAACTTCAACTATTCATGAATTGTTCGATGGCTCAATAGAGCAAGTTTGTTTACCAGAGTAAAGTTTGAATGTAGTGTTTGTGTTTAAATCTTAACCATTACCAATACGCCTCTAACGTTTAAGATTGTCAGTGGCGAACTTCTACATTTTCAACAATGGCGTCTAAATTTTATTAACTCTTTTTTCTGTTTCCCATGAAGCTCCTATTGTGGTGCTCAGCTCAGAACCATTGGCGCATGAAGTGACCATTCATGTGGCGTCGTCTGCACAAACCACAGGATGGCAGCAGTAGCAACAAACTGAGCCAGCACCAGCGCTAGGTTGTTGACAAGAATAGAATTTGTGGCGAAAGAAGTGAGATGAGATGGAAAAAGGTGAAAGGGGAAGAAAACCAAACCCGATGGAATTGGGTTAAGGCGGAGCGTGTCGCCGATGGTGACGCAAACTTTATTTCTATGCAAATCTATGTCATCGCCATCGGGGTGATGTTGCACGTACGGACGTTTGGTAGTTGAGCAGTACGATGGCTGGTGGTGGACACTTATTTCCAACCCTCTCCTGGCGCCCGGCGAATGCCCGCCAGTGTCGTTTTGCAATTTGAAAGAAATTGAGAGCAGAACTGACGGCGAGTCAGGCGGCGGCTATTATGAATCTCATCATCACAGCATGATGATTCGGTATCCGAATGACCTCGGTCAGGCAATGGCTGGCAGTGTGCACGTATGGGATGGTTGCCACTTTTTTCTAGAGTCATCGCACCCGTTCTATGCATTCGTTCAACGTTGAATCGTGCGCCTTTGTTGACCAGCCGCTGGCGAGATTATGGTGCTCTGATTTTCAGATTATGTTAATACACCGCCTCTGCCTCCTGCCAGCAACTTTCCATGCCCCTGCTAGATACTCTAGATTATGCCGACTGCAGATGCCATCTTATTCATGGTCTCGAGGCTCTTTGGCGAACAAGTTTAAGTTGGGAGCCTCGAACGTTTGCCAGCCTTTCATTTGTGGATTTATCTTGGAAGCCCGCTCTTACCTGGCATAGTATTTACAATCCTCATATTAATCCGACAAACTTCACCTTTAGGGTGGTTCATTTAGGAAAATGATTCTCCACTGTCGGCGTGTGATAAAATCGCACCGTGAGCTCGGTTGTCCGACAAAGCTCATCGCGAGCATAATAAACACTAGAAACAAAGGCAAAATCCGCAACCCGTGACCCGTGAATCCTACTGCTGTTTGTCCTTCTCTCAAATCTGCCCATCGCTCCCGAGAAACGCGTACGGGTGTGGGTAATACAAAGGGCACCCTCTTATCGGTACACATGCATCGAAGATGAGTGGCGTCGAGCATGGCCATTAAATTAATTAAAATTGACATTTACACTAAATGTCCCCTGGCGGTAGGTTTTCCGAGTCCTTTCCGCTCGCCGTCACGGAATCATTTCCAGCCAGGGGGTTGTCGAAGGGCTACGAGGGAAATCGTTGTCGCGATGGTGCACAGGTTTTGACATGAGGCAGACAGTGTTTGACACGAACCTAGCGAATCTCATTAGGCGCACGGGTCACCGAGTGTCACCTCCATATCCCGATGTCCTTTGCCCGGGCGGCGTGAGCTACCGTTACTTTACCTTTCACGGTGTTTTCTCTCACCACCCATCCGGACACGGGACACCGGCATCGTGGGTCCTGTGTTGATGGGTTTGATTAATTACAATATGCTCCAGGTAAATGTAACGCCGACGATTGATGAAGGAAGGGCTCGTTTATCCACGCAACGCGTCCTGTGAGGTTCAACATGTGGAAAAATGCGGTAATTATATGAATCAGCTTGGAGCGAGGGAATCGTTGGGCGGGTGGCATAGAGAACGGTGAGCAAGTAAATAGGTATACAGCATTCGGTAACACCAACTTCGAGTACTGTGTTCCAGAAAGCCTCGCGTGCCGAACAAATCGGTCGCAGTCACACGAACCGACAATCAAACGCGAATCAAACGTGCCTATATACAATGGCGGGATCCCATCGGTTCGTTTATGGTCGGTAATACGGTAGGTGATGATATCGTCGCCGGAATCCTTTTGAAAGTGTTGTATATCATTACGGCCTTTGATGTCTCAAGAATTTCCAGCTGATGATAGGTTTTGATGAAAAATTGTTCTCAACACGCCGAGACGAACGTCTTCTTGACCTGAAAAGCCATGCAAAATAAAATCTTTACATTTGCCTGTAGTTGCACAAAAGGAGACGCACGTGTTTGCCGACATCGTTGGCCTGTTCCTTCACGGCTCCTTGTCAGTCATCGATTTCCTTTCATGGCGATCATAAACTGATTCCACACCTTCTCAATCGACAAATGTAGATGTTAACCTCGGTACCGAAATTAGATTTATAATAGCAAGCACCGTTCCGAGTTTAGAACCTTGACCGCAACAGAAGCAACAACAAGGAGGTCGATAATGTCAACAATGGCATTACGCAACGGACACAGCCAATTGGGCTGATTGAATTTAACTCGGTGTAGAGCGGCCAGTCAACCTTACTTTACGGACCATTCCGAAGCAATAATCTTCCTCCTGAGACGCTCTGGGGGGGGCGCCCGAAGACGCGCCAGTCCACGCCAGTTAAGCGGAGAGAGATTGGTAACTTCCATTTCATCCTCTTCACGGCTTTACTTTGCTATAATGTGATAAGTTGATTACTGGGGTGGTAGGCATCTCGATACATTCAAGTGAGATGGATCGTGTGGTGCCCGTGTAAAATGGATTACTAAACGCCTTCATGAAATGGAATGGACTTTTGCTGAAGAGAATACAGCGAAGGGGAGGTGGGAGTTTATGAAAGCGAAGCCATCGTTGAGTAAAACACTGTATGTCAAGCATCGCCCACTAAGTAAATTGACATGATCTGGTACAAGTTGTTTCCGCTACGACGTAGGCAAATCACGATGGTTCCGATTGACCGTAGCGGGATCGTGCCCAAACAGGCTCATCGAATAAGTTAGGAACCTTCCTTTTCGTCTACCATCGGCCAGGGACGACCTCCCTTATGCGTGAATCCTAGTTAATTCCCTGCGGAGAAATCAATTAGCAGGATTACGGGTGCAGCAGTATGGCATGTTGTGTCTGATTGCCATGGTACCCGACGCTTGTTGGCTCAAGTGAGCAAGCCGTTCCTGGATGGACTGCATTGGACGTCCAAGCAATCTATTGTTTGGAGATTCGGTATGATGGACTGTTGCAACCACGAATGCAACGAATTGTAAATTTTTGACAAAACATTACTCATCGAGATGGTTTTCGAGTAAAACATGCTAAACTTGTTTGCGGGAAAGGATCTTTAAAATCAATCTAAGTTCACACATAAAGTGAATTGCAATGCATTTAATATACAAAAGTTATTCGATTCTCCATTTAATATTCTTGCTTCCTAAAACGTGTCTGGTTCCTTTGAATTTTAATTCTAGTAAATTTTATTCTGCCAAGATGCTATATTCCTTATATCCTTAATTCTATCCTTTCCATATTAGTTCTTCCTTTCCTAGCGACACGTGCTCCTTTGCACAAGACAGTCTTTGTTCTGAAAGAAAAAAAAAATTCGTTGTGCCTGTTGTCCTGGCCTTGTCTCTGCCTTGTTCCTTGTCTCTGAAGGTCCTTTTCCATTACAGACATGTCTTTACTATTGCTGCTACTATCGTTGCGTCCCGTAATTTAAACCATTCACTGAACAAAAGAAACGGAAGAATGGACCATCACGTATGCTGGTTAAATCTGTAAAACCGGTAATTGAAATCGAAACATGACAACGTTCATTTGCTTGTCGTCCAATTTATAATTCCCTGTGTGTGTATGTGTGTAAGCGAAGGGGCCTCTCGTTTTCAGCTCCTCTTCCTTTGACAGCATTACTAGTGGCACCAGTGGTAATGCCATTGCTGGTGAGTATGGAGCTCCTGCTCCTGCTGGAACCAATTTGGCCAGGCTATCAGCAACGGTCAGCACGATAATGCAAGTGCCACCATTCCCGGGAAAAAAGAAGAGCAGGGAAGTAGGTGTCCAGTGAACGCTATAGACCTCAGATACTTAAATACTACATTGGCTTCAGACGAGTAATGGCATTGTTGGCAATTGGAGTCGGATTTGCCGTCTATCTGACTCGCACGTGCACTGCCGGGTGTTGTCGGGATGGAAACATTCTACAACTAAATCCCAGCTGACTGGGAAGAAGGAGGATTGCATAACGATCCCTTCAAAATGAAAGCACTATCGCCACATTGACTGCTGGTTGGCTCCAGTGCTTGTTAGCAGCCCTTTTGGTCATGTGTATTTATGTAACATGCATTTTGAACGCTTCACAAGCGTTACCTTTCCCGGTCGTCCACTTGCTGCTTAATATGTGTGGGTGGAAATATACGGTTAATCCGATTTCGACTGCGTGTCCGAATGACTTTTAAAGCCCACCAAGACCCCATTGTTGCCTCATATTCGTTCGCTCGCTATCCCGCTGTCTCACAGCATCATTTGAGAACTTTTCAGTAGCAGAAAAACCCCACTACAGGAGCTTGTGCGTTGCGGGGTTTTACGCAACAACCCTGTGGGTGGAGAAAATGCATTGGCTTGTCGTGCCCTTCTTTGCTGCACCCAACACGAAGCTCCTATAGGAAGACTGCAGCACTCAAAATGGCTGGGATGTTAGAGGTAAGCGCAACCGAACGTTGGAGCATGGTATATAGCTCGAAAATTGGCAAAATGTTGCAACGTATTTTATTTAATCTGGCGCTATCTCATGTGGAGACGAGGGGATCATGAGGGGATTTTTTTTTCAAAGATAATGAACGTGGAATTATTAAATTTGAAAAAAGGAGATATATTTTTATTGGCGGTTTTTTTTTCTTCTCTAATGTCTTTCTTAATGAAAATTTTCCAATTCGCTTCCAAACATTCGTGAAACATGGTATCGATGCAACTTTAGCGAGGTTTCATTGCATTAAAACTTCCACATCAACTTTCTATTGTAATCCTTGCCAATCTTTTTATTTTTTCCGCTTCCAAGACGTCTACACCGTTTTCCATTTCTCTTCCCGGAGTGATGTTGACACGACGTGACAGTTGCTAATAATCGAACTTCCCAGACAGCACAGCAATGTAAACAACGAAAGGCGAAAATTTGCATAGCTTTTTGCTTTCCACTCCTGTTTCGGTCTGCCCTGCATCTCGCTTCTGCACCAGACACACATCACAAGGGTGCGGTCCCTATAGCAGCACGTCCGATCCGGCCAGGATGGACGATAGTATATAGGTTGTCGGCAAGCGCCGTCTGTCTAGTCTGTTAAGCGCAGTTTCGTGCAGTCTGCCTTTCGGATCGATTTTGCAAATTTTTCCACTCGGAAAACTCCATTGTGACGTGATATTTCCATTACCGTCACAACGTTTTTCTGTGTATATTCCGTGTTTGAGCTATTCCACTTGTGTGCATCATTGATGGACAGATTTGGCTTGGTTGGGATATTGATTTTATATCAAATATGGCTGGGTAGTAGACAATGTGTAGGCAGATGTAATGGAGGCGACTTTTTAATAGACTTGACTGGATTAGAGTTTAAGGATATTCTGTATTCTAGTTTATTTATTGATTGATTGTTCTTAAGCTACGCAGCAAATGATTGAAATATAATCTGTTTCTTATTCGTATCTTTTTGTTTTGCCCGCCATCGAAAGTTTTCAAAAAATTGTCAACCTTTAAAAACATCAACGCATTTTGTTTTTTTTTTTTAAATATCATGTTGTGTATAGATTGTTGAGAAGCTTTTCATGCTACTGTCGATGAATACCTTGTGCCTTATGCAGGGGTTATGCAAATCATTTAAGCGAAATATTCTGATGTGACTTCCACTACACATTTGAGGACGGAAACTGTTTGTGCCATGCCACCGACATTCTCTGCACTTCCTTCCTTTTTTTAAGTACGCGTAAATACAGCAGAATGATAACAAGTTGTTTTTTTTATGATGCCGCACAATGTTCCTCGTTGTTTTTTGTCCATCTCTTTCGTTCTCGTTAAACAGCATTCTCGTTTTAGCTTGTTCAGTTTTATTTATGTTGATGAACGCTGAAAATCAAGGTGAAAAAGTACGAACGCTTTGCTGTAATGGCAACCGAAATGTATCCAACATCCTGCCACAAATTTAATGAGGAGTAAATAGAAAGTAAGACATTGCGGAGGGAGCAGTCAAACCGCTTCAGCTTCAAATTTGCAACCTCCAACAGCTCGGTAACGCTTCGGTGAGGTGGAAAATTGTTCAAACTCAATCGAGCGTCACCCGACCATTGTGGGGGTAACGAAGAGCAAAGGGGGATGGGTGATACAGTTTGGTCGCCTTTTGTCGGAGGCTGGGCTATTGTAAACCGGCCGTCATTTTGAGGAAGTTGGCCAAATGGCTTCAGCGAATTTTTGGGCCTACTTCTTCGAGATTCTGAAACCGCTTCAAAGCTATAAAGCGGCAGGATAGCGGTTCGATCTATGATGAATGTTGTCACCCTGACTTAATCATTTATTGAAGCTTATTAGGTGCCAATAGCTTCATTATTTTCCACAGCAAATGACTTACGCTTAATCAGCCACGAGGTGAGGCAATAAATGAGAGAATGAATGCCAATGATACCCGTCCGTTTATGAAGTGTGAAAACATGTGCATCATTTGAGAAATGTTTCGTTCTCGTGAATTTAACCACAGCAATCAACGCAATGCTGGATGTCTGGAATGCCTTGGGAAAATAGGACACATAACAAATACTCGTTGCGATGTTGCGTGGAAAAACCTATTTACAACGAACGTTACGGTCCGACCGACCGGTTTTTTTGGTTCAACCAAGAAAGCAATGCGCACCATTTGCTTGCTGAGGATTTGCTGAGGGAAATTTGAGCCCGGGGTCATGAGGTACCAGCAACCAAAAGGGTAACAATACAATTTCCAAATCGGCTTAAAATTGAACGCATTTTCATTCAACCGACACACATACTGTGGTCGGGCGGCAAACTGTGCCTCAGAATTGCTTACAGAGACTCGAAGTGGAGCAAAATGGATATTTGAAGCAATAAAAATAAAGTATCAGCAATTTAGGGGAAATTACTAAACAAACCATTATTGTTCCTATTGGCTCTTGCTCAGCGAACCACGTATTGAAAAAAAAAACGAATTGCTTAACAATGAAAGTGAGCAATGGATTAATTTTACTGGACGAATTCTGTTCACCTACAGCATGGATGGAAAATGGAAAATAGTACTATCTTTTAAATTCAAGTGTTTTCAACACGTCATACAAAGTTCGAGTAGAATAGCAGACTTGCAGCTTAGCCAAGCTTGTGTAGAAAACGCACCAAATTTTTATAACTAAATAAAGCAAAGGAAGCTTTAACATGTTTACTAGTCATGATGGAGGCTACATTGAAAGGATTTTCAGAATAGCTGTGAGCCGTTGGTAGCGAATTATGGGTGATTGTTTCAGACATTGCACAACACGAGTATATGCCACATGCTCTACCGCCCCAGCATAATTATTGGACTAAATTTAATTTGCACATTTCATGCATCGTGCTAATTCCTTCCGCAAAACTGGGATAAATACAGGGAATAACCCATACATTGGCTGTTTCGCACAGTTTTGTCTGTGTTATGATTTGAAAGAACAATGTTCGGTAGCTCAGTGTAGTAAATTATACTGAAAGTTTTATCCACATTTTGAACCCTGTGCAAACAAGTAGCAAAAACGTTAACTTCTGTTTCCGTTGTATACAAAAAGAAACTATTCCATGCCATGATAGCCAATTAAAACTCCTTGTAAGCTTGATGAGTTTGCGGTTTTTTTGTTCAAAGCAATTGTACTGTTTTACAAAAAATAGATCAATATGGACCAGTTGGAAAAACACTGTTGTGGAAGTTTTTTTTCCTGTGAAACTCTACTAAGTGCATTGTTAACTGCTGTGTTAACAGTAGTGTCTGTAGTGTTCAACAATTTTTTATTCCATTACCTCAGCAACAAAAAAGGAAATTTCCATTAATGCTTCTTTTGCACTAATGCTGCTCAACACCTCGAAGAACGATACGCTTGTTTGGTACATGGAGCGTTCAATAAGATGATATCGTAATAATCGTGTACTGTAGAACCACTAGACCCATTTTTGTCTCGCCGTGATGATTATAAACCTTATGACCCACATTAAGATTGCTTTTATACAACGTTCCAGTTATCAATCGAATGTTACGTTGCACCTTCTAAGGAAGACCCCCTTTACCATGGCGTGGTGATCGATTGTGCAGCTGACATGAATATCCAAAGTTACTACCTAGCAATGCACCGACCTCGAGGGAAACGCTTGTCCTAGTTTCGGGTGCTCCGTTGAGGATGCACAACGTATGACGAACCGCAAAAAGGTTGCATTTTTCATCAGAACCGTTCCCAAGAGCCGTGCGGTATTATTATCTGCATGCGATGTCGATCGGAGTCGTTCGCCGTGCTTGAACGCTTTCCGCGCGGTAGGTTATGGTTTAGCAGCATAATACAAAGCGCTCCATTCATTCAACGTCCCTTACGCCGTTACGTTTTATTGCACTGAATATTCATGACATTGTCACTAACGCTGGAGTTAAACGATCGTTTGGAGGGGGGGAGAACAAACAGTTGAGGGAAGTGGGTGGTTGAGGAGGCATTAATGCGAGCCCACTAAACGGGGGTGACCACGTACAGTATTTTACATTTAATCCGAACGCTTACCGGAATCGCACCTTCGACAGTTAACAGGCTCTCCCATTTGAGTGCTTTTTTCCTTTTCTGCTTCACTTCTTCTTCCTCCAGGTAGGTAAAATCTGCAACTTGCACGAGAGATTCACGTTGACGTCGGTTCGAGCCGTGAGGATGGTGGCTGAACGTACCTTTTACCGAGAGCCCGGATGAAAATTACCACCCTGAGGCTTTCGATGAATCTTTAGGCTGGGGAAAATTGACCTACAATGCCCAGGCCAGGGTGGAAAAGGTGAAGGAGTAGAATTTTCCTTTTGTCTTGTAGCAGCATTCTATCTCTTTCCTGCGTGTCTCTGCCGGGTATCTTTATATTCCTACTTTAAAATTCTAGTCCGTTATTCCTAGAGGAAAAGTCAGGAACAATCGTCCCCTGCCAGTAGGCGAATGGGAATTGTTTTCCATCTTCTCACAAACAATGGCTCACGTTTCACCATGAATCGCTTATACGTGCCTAATGCGTTCAATGATCCCCGAAGGCACTTGACGAAGGCATTCGCCCGTCAGGTGGGTTTAAGCGATCTCAGCTCTGCTCTTTTATTCCTTTTGATGCAAAATTCCATTTTGCCTCAAAATGCATACATGATTTATGACGTGAAGTAAAACTGTTCGTAGGTTCCAGAAGACTTTAAGAAACGAAAATTGAATTGGGCCGTGATGAACCTGATTGCGACTGTGATTGTTTATCTTTTCATAATATTACTTTTCTTACAGTTTAGGAACAATTAGGGTAGCTAGAGTTTTCATTAACCTAGAAATTTCAATGTATTGTGCGAAGGTCCTTTCTCCCGATAACTGGGCAAAATTGTATTCCTTTATAATGCAAAAATGGAACGCGGTGTGATATTTACACGACTAGGTGAGAAATTGGATTCGAAAACGTTATAAAATTGGGCAATTTGGAAATAAACCGATTTTTATAGCCTGGATCGCTGCAGCTGTTTCAATTGGACTGCAAGAAAAACAATCAATCGTCGTTGGTATCAAATAACCTTTTGCCGGTTATCAAATTCTAACAATTTCTATGCTTTTCGATTCACTGCAATCCAAGCTTTTATGATGTTATACTCAAACTTCAGCATCATAAAAATAATAATTTGATCGCATGTTTTTATCTTCAAATTTATGTCCTTTGTTTATAAATTTGAAGATTTGTTTATTGTGTAGAATATGGTGGAAAAATAAAACAAAAATTGTGTCACTTTACTAGGGAAATTATGTGAGAAACACCTACTTAAAACTTCAAATCATTCACAAAAGCAGACGCAATCCATTTACTGGTGTCAGCATGATGCAATGGCACGCCGTCCTATTATCTGTGGTTCTCAAATGTAGCCCTACACTAATAAGCAGGCTTGTGGCAAACATGAAACTAATATTTTATGCTTCGAGAGCCGTTATACTCATGAATTACAACATATAAACATGCTCAATCTAGGAAGAGTCAACACACGAGGGCCAAGGTCAAGAGTATAAAAACAACACAGCATCAAGGGAACGCACAGTAGTAGTAGTAGTTTCTTTATTATTTGCCTAACATTACATTTTGCTATTGGAGAAGCTTACATTGGTACGTAGCTCAAATCGAGAGCCTTCACACAATATATGATTTTGCTCGGTGCCATGGACAGAGTTGTTGTGAATTTATATTTTAGCGTAGAAGTAATCATGGGGAAAAATTGGAAAAAACCCCTGAAGTTTGGATTTAATGTTGACGTAAAAGATACTAAATACTAAGTCCTAATCCTAATATTTCATAGCCTAACTAATAACGATTGATCTTACTCTTATTAATCTAACATTCTAACGCCAAAGCATTAAGTTGCCTTAAGTTGCTAGTTCTACACTTAATTCGATAATTTATCAAGGAACGTAATATCCATGGTGCGATTTGTGATGTATTAGTTCTGTAGTGAATGTTAACTGTACTGTGCCATGGAGGAAGGTTGAGGATTCGTTTGAGGCACTTGCTTTGGAAGACCTGTAGCTTTTTAATATGAATTTTGGCACAATCTGCCCACACTGGTGCCGCGTATAGCATAATTGGCCTAATGATTGTTTTGTATAGTTGGATTTGATTTTTTATGCTCAATTTAGATTTTCTATTTATGAAGCAGTAGAGGGATTTTAGTATTTTTTCACCACTTATTAATTTTTCTTCTATATGGTTCCTGAAAGTGAGTCTCCTATCTAGAAGTAATCCAAGGTATTTAACACTATTACTCCAAGCAACTGGTGTGTTGTTAATTTTAAGGTTATTATTAGGTAGCCTGCTTGAGCTGTAGCAGCGGGTAAAGAAGATTGATTCTGTTTTGTTGTCGTTGATTTTGAGTTTCCATCTGTTACAATACTCCACATATTTCACTAGGCTAGCATTTAAATTTCTAATAATGGCATCTGGCTTTGAGTTCGACGAACTGATAGCAAAATCGTCGGCAAAAGCGTATCTTTTTGATCTTTTCATTTTTGGTATGTCTGACGTAAAGATATTGAACAGCATGGGGGAAAGTACACTGCCTTGAGGCAATCCTGCCGGTGGGCAGAAGGAATCTGACGAGGATGATTTAATATAGACTGTGCATTTCCTATTCGTGAGAAACGAATGGATCAGTTTGATATCTTCAGGTGCAAAGTGTAAGCCTATTAGTTTATATATGAGGCCTGAATGCCATACCGTATCGAAAGCTTTTTCCAGGTCTATCAAAACTAAACCAGTGGATAGTTTACTGTCTCGGTCAAGTTTAATGTTTTTAATGAGTCTGTCCAGTTGATTGGTGGTGGATAACTCTTTTTGAAAACCGAACTGGTAAGGTGGAATCAATTTTTGGTTTTTAATATGATTGTCTAGTCTTTTGGCAATTATCTTCTCAAATAGTTTTCCCAAACAGCTCAAGAGGCTTATAGGTCGGTAGTTTTTTGGACAACAATGATCTTTGTGCGGTTTTGCTATTGGTATAATTTTCGCTCTTTTCCATGCATCAGGGAAGTAGTTCAATTTAAGGCAGGAATTTAAAATAAATGTTAAGTATATTATGCCGTTGGTTGGCAATCGCTTCAAAGACCTTACGTTAATGTTGTCAAGGCCGGTTGATTTTTTGTTTTTGAGTTTTGTAATTAATTTCCGCACCTGCCTAGGTTTAATGTAGGAGCTGGGGGTGGTATTGTATGAATTGTGGTGGTTTAGAAAATTTAACACTGTTTTTTGAACTTCTGAATCTATTGGACTTGAGTGACGGTGCGTGGTATGATGAGCGGATTCGAATTGTGATTTCAACGCGTCACATTTTTCCTTGTTTGTGGAAAGGATTTTATCGTTTGCTTTAAAAGGTGGGATGTTATTGTTTGAATTTTTCATAATTTTAACGAATTTCCACATGTTGTTGTTGTTTGGTGAATTACTTATTTTTGACAGATTGTCCGACCATGCCTTATTCCTTAAGTTTTGTATATCCTTTTTGATGATTTTAGTTAGCCTAGTGAAACGGGATTTTAAATGTTGGTTACGCCGATTTCTTTGCCATTGCTGCCTGGTCAGATTCCTTAGTTTGATGTTTGATAGTATACTAGGAGATAAAACTATGTTGAAATGATCTGGTAGTGACAGAGGGACGCTTTTATCGTGAGCATGGGATATAAGTTTAGTGAAATAATTAATCATTAAGTCAATCTGTGAAGTACATGTTATTTCGCAGAGATTTAAGCAGCTTAGGTTGATATTTGAATCTATAAGTTTTTTGAACTCGAGCCAGTTTGCCAGTGCATAATTCGGGATACCCCGATCACGGTGTCGATTAACTTTGGAGCTTATTGTAAATATGACCGGGAGATGATCAGATGAAAATTCAGTTATTGTTTTTAATTGCGAAATTACATGTAAGTTGTTGCTAATAGCCAAGTCAAGAATTGAGGGTTGTCGATTTCTATCATTTGGAATATATGTGGCACTATTTGGGTGTAGTATTGAAAAATACCCTCTTTGAACTACCTCAAAGAGGGCTTTACCCATACTGTTGGCTTTGGAGCAACCCCACAAGCGGTGTCTTGCGTTAAAGTCGCCACAAATTAGAAAGCTACCTTGTCGATTACAAAGAGTTTTGATGTCACTTTTGAAGCTTTTGCTATCCGTATTTGCACCCGGATTGTATATTGAAATTACTTCTAGGTCACCTGTATTGGTGGAAATTTTAACCCCTACTGCTTCGATAACTTTCAGATTGTAGTTTTTCATAGGCACGTGTGTGATGTGCTTTGCTACGGCCAATGCTACTCCTCCCTTCTCTCTATCTGTTCTGTCCTGTCTATATATTACATAGTTAGAGTTGGAAAATTTCATATTTGGTTTAAGGAATGTTTCACTAATAGTTGCTAAATCAATACTATTATTTTTGAGATAGTTGAAGAATTCTGTACTTTTGCTTGAAATGCCGTTTGCATTCCATATTATAAACTTTACGTGTTGCTCGTGTTTCATCATTTGAAGCAATATTTGGCAGTTATACGAACAATAACAGATATTACATCTGGCATTGATCGACACATAGATAGATGCTGATACGCATCAGCAACAATATCCCCGATGAGATCGAGATCTATCGGACAATTACCGATAGGGCTGTTGGTAGTCTTGGTAGCAGGCTCTCTTTGCTCACGTGCGTTTGTAGTTGTAGCTTGCCGCGTTGGCTGGCTTGGTGCTTCCGTAAGAAGCGATGGAAATTTAGATTGTTCGAACCTAAATTCTGGCTTTGGCTTGCTGGTGCGGGTGCGTTGCGCTGGGAGCGTCTTCCTTATTGGGCAATCCCAATAGCTGGCGGTATGGTGATCGCCACAGTTGGCGCATCGCAGTTTGGTATGGGCAATTTTGCCATCGGGGCTTATTGATTGTGCGCTCAGAGGGCACGTGTTGGATCGGTGTGGTTCTGCGCATTTCACACACACAGGCGCTCGATTGCAATTGGCGTCTCCGTGGCCAAATAGTTGACAGTTTTTGCACTGCATTGGGCCTTGCTGGCGATTAAAATAATCGAAGTAAACCCGATGGTGGTTTACTGCCCTGATCTGTCTCAATTCACTCAATGTGATTGACCCTTTTATAAAATGCAGCAGGAACATTGTCTGATCCTGGTGTCTTTTATTTTTGATGTTTATTCTTTTCACCGTTTTGGGGAATACTTTGCACTCGGCAAGTGCGGAGGTTACTTCTTCTACCTCCATTTCGGGGAGGCCAAATATGACAACTTTTGTAGTTTTCTCTTCATCCAACTGGTGGGTGAAGAAAGCGATGTTGTGCTTCTTAAAAACAGTCGTCGCCAGCTTGTGGTCAACCGCGGTGGTTACAATTACAACAATGCCTTTCATTGTCACATTGGTCGTGTAGTGGATGATCCCAGCTGCAATAAGTTTACGGTGCACATCTCCAACATTTGTGCCCGTGACGGTGATTGGTGGAACCCTAGCAGCTTTCGTTTTTGGAGCTGGCTTGCTTTGTGTCGAGGAACAATTTATTTCCTCATCGTTGTCCGTTAGCATATCGAACGGGTTCGATAACTGCGCCGGTGCACTACCACTACTCTGGAACTGGTCCAGAGTTAGTTTAATCTTCCCTTTGAGGGGCACTTTTGTTTTACCTCGGCCCATTGTAATAGGCCGAGTTAGTAGTCTGTTATAAGCACTTCGTGTAATTGTGTGTGTTCTTGGTTCGGGATATCACTTTTGCTGCTTCAAACACGTCTGTTCAAGTCGAGCGTTGGAAGTGAACTGAAGGGAACGCACAAGAAGTCATTTTTACTCTCGTTTTTCCTGACTTCTCGGATATTTCCGGCGATGAGACACATGCAGAGGGCGCAAGGAGCATGTACGCCACACACATATTCGGCAAAACCTTGCAGCGACAGTCGGTTTCTTCTGCCACATGAGAAGAGCTACTAGAGGCACTTTAAGAGGAAGACATTCTTTCAGTTTTTTGAAGAGAACACAAGACCTGCAGTAACTGCGAGGGCAAAGAGAAAAAAATACCCGAGGCAGGAGGTCTCGAACGAGCCATCAACCAGTGCTGAGGTTCAAACTGGAATCGGATAAGTTACCCGGTGTTATTGATCCGACCTAAGGGCTAGTGAGCTAGTGAATCAAAATTTAACCGAGATTGAAGAGTTTATAACGGATCGGGTGATACCAGGGTTCATACGGATTGACATTTGATCTGTGCAGATGTTTATTCTGTTTGATACCCGTACGGTTCGCTAAGAGGTTCGGCCTGCGTGGTGCACTTTTCAAGATGAAGATCTGTTAAAGGTGCCATAGGTTCAGATATCGGATGTTTGGTTGCATACAAACGTTGCTTGTACCTTCTTTTTTTTCAAATGCAATCGGTCTAACGCAGTATCGAGTAGGGTCCATGTTCGCTTTGAGTTCCTTTCCGTCTAATCGCAACATTGGTACCTCCAAAATTTGGCTTCCAGCGAATGATTCTCAGTAAAACGAAAGTGAAAGTAGGAGAAGGAAACGTGGAAGATTAAAGATGGTTTAGAACTTGCGTGGTTTCGAAAAAAAAATACTCATCGATTGGTATGACAATTCTTCTTTTACCTTGTTGCATGTCATGCAATCAACCTCTCGAGAGACAGCAGAAAGGTGGCAAAAAGAAAATGTGTCTTTATAAATCATATGGGTGTTTATGTATACTTTGCGGCAATGACACAAGCAGCAAAAAATGCTTGTGTTTTTTTTTTGCCTTGGGATTTTCTGCGTGTATGGCCAAATTTGGCGTGCCTATTAAAGCAGTAAATCCACACAATTCATTCCGTTCAATCCGTCAAGGTCGATGAATATCTTCGTGTCTTTTTTTCATTGTTCCATCCCTTTTCCAATGGATTCTATTTCCGCTTCCGGTGGTTGAGGAGATAAGAAGGAACCAATAACCTCCACGCAACACACTTTTGCTGCTACCACATTTTGGAACTGTTCCATTAATAGATTTGAGGCTGGACATTATTCGCGACTCGTCTGTCGCAAAATCGATCGATCGTTCTTCTTCATTTTTCACCAGAGCTGCCGGCGGGTGGCCCTCGATGCGCACCATGAGGCACACGCAATGGCGGACAAGTTTCATGCTGAGAGATAGGAAAATCCTAATGATCATCATTATTCTTTGCCGGGTTTTCCGCACTCTCGAAGGCTTTTAGGGATTCTTTTTCACCATGTCGGGTGCCATTCCTTCCGACCTCTCCCCGTTCCAATGGGCGGGGGATGGGATTCCGTTGTTTGGTTTTGGTGTGCGGTGGCAATTTATCAAGCCAGTGGCGCACGCTACCGAGGAAGGAAAAAGGATGGGCTCCGGAAATGGGTAAGTAAATCGATAAACCGAAACTACTCACGCAGGAACCAATCCCCCCCTCCTGATGGTGGGCTTATGGTCGGAGTAAGAGAAACACTGGCAGCTACGTGATGATATAAACTTTAAGGATAAGACCGGAAAGGTCGAGTTACGTCGGCCGGCACGGTTCGTCCCCTTTCCGAGCACCTTCAACCACCTTCGGCACCCTGTTTTGGTGAAAACGATTCTACCAACCCTTCCGATTCTCGTGAAAAACTTTTGGGCACACTTTAATGGGGCGTTTTTTTCTTCTTACTTCTTTCGCTGTCCGGAACGTCTTGGGAAAGGTCGTCCGGTGATTTAATGAAGCCATGTTAAAGCGGTGAACAGGAAACGAGCATACTTAGTAGCTCTTGCCGCTTCGCTGATTCGATCGTTTTGTTTGCGTTAAATTAATGCAATCCAAGTGAAAGCGGCTGATGGATGTAAATAATAAATTTTCACTTGAGCATAATGGAAGGGAAGGGTGAATACAAAATTTGCAGCTGTAATTTGCCTTGCTGAGTGATGTGCTTTTTTTTATTTTCGAACTTGGGAAATGAAAGTACAGCTTGGAGTGTGTGTTTTTGTATTTCTATCCAGTCGCACAAAACTTACATAACAGCCGTCTGTTTCTCTGCAAAAAATGCACTCACACATATTGCAAATTTCATCCAGAACTGCAAGGAAGCACATCGGAACAGGAAAAAAAAACCATCCTAGGGAAGGAGAATACTGCAGCCCAAAAGCTCAAAAATAAACCCACAACCAACCCTTGAAGTTCATGACCAGCTCAGCCAACTTTGGCACAACACAACACATTTATAAATCTCATATTAATCTCGTTAGCATGGCGGCATACACCTCAAGCTAGGGGAATGTGGGAGATTTTTGGGGTGAAGGAGGCTAAAGTTATGAAGGTTTGTTGATCACCGGTCGACGGTGATGTGTTTTCGGTGTCCGTGGCTTTTCGAACATGCATAACTTCTACCCCACGGGATCATGTTCGTGTTCCTCTCTGGGATGGGAATGAGAAGTGGTAATAAGTGAGACATAGGTCAGGTCGGATCGCACGAGTCGCGGTGGTTGGAAAAGCGCATGTCACGGAAAACTGCACTTCATAAATCATAAGCAAAATTTGCCTGCTGTTAGCGGACCAAACAATCGCGTTTTGGATGTTTTTTAGCCCTGAGTGAAACACGGGTACCATCTGGCGCTAATTGTTGAAGTGCTTGTCGAACAAACAGTGAAAGAACATTTTCACCCACGCTGGTGAACTGTGGAATTGATTATCCTATTCCAATTCAAAGATATGAAGGCTTTATCTGCTTTATACTAATTTTCTAATATGATCGACATTGACGGAAATTGTGCCACATATGTATGTTCGAAACCGTAATCGATAGCTTCTGCTAACTGTTTAAAATTATTTACACATAGTTTAGACCATAAACGTACAATAAATACATCTTTTTAACTTTATAATGAACCAATGCATTAAATTCGCTTACCCACTCTTCCCAAAATATCCGCGAAGTATTTCGGCTGTTTCAATATTGCACATTCTCTGGTTAATGATGTTTTATGTTTCCAAATTTAATTAAATTTTTACACATGCCCGTAGGGTTCTGCATGCATGCAACGACAGCTTGCCAATGTTTCGTCTCCATATTTCCTCGCTTGATTCTTTTGATCGGGGCCAAACAGAGTTCTTATTATGCAGTGTTGTCCCACAGTTTCCGACGCTTTTGAGGACTCGATAAGATTGATTAACTTTACTGTTTCGCTGGCAACTATTTAAACCATCATACGGAAAAAAAATCATTTCCACGTATATCCCTGTGATAAACGAATACATAATTACAGCCGATGGACTGTTGTTGAGAATTTTTTACTTTTCATTCAGTTTGGGTTTTCACGCCCTGCCCGATGGGTAATTTTTGTGTGCTTAAATTGAAATTTCATTCCGGGAAGCTGTGTGCGGTATACAACAGGAAGGTGATGGAAATATGTGAGTAATTAAAAGCTTTCATGAACACCAGGAATAAGGTTGAGTTTCGTTAAATGGATCCTGAAATAAAGTACATCATTCAAAGGTTGTCAAGGATGTCAAGGTTTTCGTAGTTACTGCTATTGGTTAGTCAAATCTTTGCCATTTACTTATTTAAGTCGGACAGAATGAAATCATCAATCTTGTGGTGCTTTCATGATTTTTTTTTACAATCCCGATCACAGACGTACTAGTAAAATGGTGTCTACATTCCGCCAAATGAAAAATTGGACCCCAAAACACCGGTCAAAACACTTCTTTTCACGGCTAGTAAAACATGTGGAGAGTAGAATTTATGGCTATCGATACATTAGACTTCAGCTAGCGGTTTCCGGTCGCATCCGGATAAAGGTGGCCAATAGTTGGAATTCTTTGGTGGTAAACAAACGAGCACGAGGACCTTGAACAAGCGCATGACTCTGAAGTACCGGAAAGATGCACTTCGGAAACACCATAAGCCTGATCCGTTGCTGCAGCCGTTGAGTAGGCGACCACCCTTCCATACCCATGATATAAGGGAACCAGTTTCCTGGGTGCTACCCACATTCACAACATCCACTTCAAGATAAAAATCCTCGCCAAAAGTCGCGGTGATTTATGAAAGTTGGACAGATTTATAGGATTATTTACAACGACGAAGGAGTGCTGGCAAGGTATCGTATGGTTGGTTTGAGAGGAACTGGATAAACGTAAATTCTTATTTTCTTTCGCGGAAGCTGCTTGACATTCTGGTAAACTCTGTTGGCAGGGTTTACTTCCTCTTTTGTCCAAGCGAAGTTTATTTCGTTTACCCAAGCCAAAACAAAGTTGGTAAAAATCTACGTGGATAAAAGTATCCTATAAAAATGGAAGGTTGTTTTTTTTATCACGAGTAGAATGGCCATAGATGTTCATTAATTAAAAAATTAAAATTTATCCTACCACAAAGCGGCCAACGAACCGGAAGGCGTCAGTGCTGGTCAAGGAGCGGTTTATGACCGTCGGGCAGTAAGTGGTTAACTTGCTGAAAGATTTTACGAACACCCTGAAGATGAAGACGATCCTTAACTCTTCCGGTATGAGAGTTGTCAGCGATTGAAATAGGGAAGTAAGGACAGAAAAAAAGCTACAGTTTTGGCAAATTTTGAGTTACTTCGTATCCTTCCTTCTAGTGCCAAAGGGTTGGCTTTTCGGTCGGCGAAAATTAGTATAAAAATAATTAATTAGTAGCTCTTTTCGCGTGATTGTGGGGAAGGGTTCCCAGAAAAACGTGAGCTTGTAGCAACGAGGTTCTCCTTCCGGGGAAAACCTCGTCAAAGCAAAATGGTTCGCTGTTTCTTCACGCCCCGCTTGGGACGGAAGTCCAAGCCGACCAGAAAGGTGGAACTAATTAAAACCAATTCGTTTGCGGCCATTAATGTTCTGCGGAACCATTTTTCTTTCTTGGTTCCGAAATAAAACACCGGGAAGCCCCAACCTCCGCTTCCAGGCTCAAACGTATAGGCCTGAACGGAGCGGGGATTATTTTTATCCGCGCTATAAAATGTCCAATTGTGCGGAATTTTGTTCCTGTTTAATTTGTTTTTCCGGAAAAAAAAGGAAAGAGAAAAATGATGATGTTTGGAGTTGTTGTGGAATGTTTGTGATCCCAATTGGCCGTAATTTGATTGGGTTGTTTTGTATTAATGTGTTAGGCAAATTGCTTTCTTCGGTGATCGGTTCTTCGCTCCAAAGCGAGCCACGGAAACAAAGCCCCGTTTTTTTCTCTGGTTGTTCCATTTGTCTGACAAACTAAACAACTGACTTTTCCAATTGCATCCACGTTTAAGACCTTTTTTATATTTTATAAAGAAATTTTGTGAATCTATTAAAATTTAGTTTCTACCTTTAAGCACAGCATTCAGCAGTTTATAATTATTCGCCAAGAGCAAAATATATTGACTTAGAACATGATAGAAATGAAATTAAAACCTTGCCTTGAAATGCTTCAGCCATGTCGTCGACTTTCAAGGTAGGAAGAATTTAAGGCCACAATTGAACAAATAAAACAAGTGCTAGATTATTGGTTACCATGTTTGCCCCCTTTTTTAATGCAAATTTTCTCTGAGCAGTTTTAGTATGATTTCGATATGAAATCTTGATAAAATATTGCCCTAGTATTACTGCTGCTGGAAAGCTCTCTTTTCTAAAGAGAAGTTTCTGCAAACCAACGGACGTTTGTTTCCCGGACTGATGAATGGAGGATGCCGGTGCACAATTATTATTCGAGAAATTTAAGTTTTCTACACACAAGAAAGTTCTCTACCCGTTGATTCGCTACGTTCGAAGGAAGTGCAAATGTACATACGTGCTTCCGTTAGTTAGGAGTCCCATCCTCTCAGTGGTGCAGGTGATGTAACATTCAGCCAAAAAGGGATGTAACATGCAGCCAGAAGGATGTTCGCATGACTTTTCCCAGCCGCAAGGTTTCGTTTTGACTTTGTTTGAGTTGAACCATCTGCCTTCCAGAACCTTCTCCTATCTGCAAGAGACATGGGAACTTTGACCGAAAAAGCACAGTTGCGTGGAATCACCGGATGTGAAACGCACCAGTGCAACTAGGAGATCCACTTTTCGTGTTGCTCGTTTAGTTTGTCTTAGTCTTTTTCTTATCATTTCTTTTTCGTTTTTTTTTTTAGTCATCGATTTGCTGTAGATTGTTTCCACCGTCGACGAGATAGGTTAACGCAAAATGAAACAAAAGGTAACTCGAATGTGCGCTCTACAAAAGCGATAAAAGAATATTTTTACCGGTTCCACGAGGCGCAAGTTGACGATGTTGGAATCATGAGAACGAGTCGTCTGGAAAGTTATCCAGCTTCAAGTTCCTTTTGTAAAAAACAGGTCAAAAAAAGCTGCTTCCAATCTTCACGCGATTGTAGCAAACAGTTTCGTATAATTTGATGTTCGCATGACATGAATAGAACTACGAATTCTGTGATTTCACTTCTAGTAGATGGTTGTAAAGTCAATTATTATTTCATTTAACTAGATTCTGGATCGGGAACGGAACATAAGATGAGATAAACTTATTTTGAGTTATTTTCGTTCATATTATATTTACTTGATACCTTTTCAAATGCGTTTCATTCTTATCTTAAAGTTTCACGAACTGTGTGGGGCCGATATGTGTTTATTTTAAACAAGATGATCATCACAAACAAATCCAAAGGTTCACATTGGTAAACCTGAATCGTTTCCGTTTTGCCTGAAAATTTACTTACGAATAAGGCGATTTTTGCCATAAAAGATTAGCACAACCGAGCATAAATGAGATGAACAATAAAAATGTTTGCAAATAATGCCAACAATACAACACAAGAAAGCGAAAAATATCTTCCAACGGGAGTATCCTGCTTTACTCAAACCATTTGCATCCGAGTAAAACTCACCGTGTAATTTCACAAGCTCGCCCTGCCTCCAGGCTACGTTAAGGGTCCGTCCAGTACGTCAGGATTGTTTGGATTAATTTTTATTTACGACTCTGGGTCACCTTTCCTGTCCCCAACGCCCGGAGCCAATTACGAGTACTCGGGACCGGTTTCAGTGGACTATACATCCTAACTGCCCCCGGTACCGGAAGTGGGAGGTGTGAAAGACTGTGGGAGGGCGGACCATCCAACGCCTTGGGAAACCTAGAGTCAAGCAGAAATGCCTCGGCCAGTTATACCGAACACTCCAAAATAACCGGGGAGGGCAGGCGGCAGGAAGTGGTCATTTATCATTTTCCGACCCTTCACTTTTGTGCAGTGACAAGCGAAAAACGGTCACACTGGCTAGTACGGTTTTCCTATTTCCACTCGCACTCTGCAATGGGAAAGCAGGGGCCGCTGGAGCTCCGTTTCGGATTAAGTTCTTTTTTCGGCAGCAACTCTAAGGCCGAAACCGAGCAACCACAACATGAGCTCCTGTTTTGCCCAGGATTGCCGGAATCCTTCCTTTTCTGTCCCTTTGCCAAGCATCGCTTTCCAACGTTCCCGCAAAACGTAATCACTTTGGAATGATTTAATAAGCTGCGTTCCAGTTTGCGGTTCCAGTTGGAAGAGGAAAGTGGCTGCCTTGCGTAATGATGATGCGTGTCTCTCCATTTTTAACTTCGCAACGTCCGATTTATACCTGAGGTTGCATTTCTTTGATTCGAAAGAAAAAACGCCAGAATTGTGTCAGACTCATGTTTTAACAATAACATATAATTTCAATATTCATTAACAGTTATTAACCGTTAAAATATATCAATTTGATATTTTGGATAATTTTATTTGTTCGTTGTGCACGGAAAAGAGGAAGAATTAACTTAAATTTTTTAAAAGTTGGCACGATGTTTCCAAAAACTGACTTCTGTATTTCTTTCATGTTCGTTTATGGATAAATCAAAAGTTTATTTTTTCAAGAGTGGCACACTTTGTTCCCTTTGGACTAACTTCAAGTACGAAAACACTCCTAGCAAGAAAATTACAATCAACTCGGGTTCCCATTCGTTGGCAACCTGTCGTCAATGGGAAACTCGAAAAATACGGCCGAGGATGGAATATGGAATGATCCTACAGGAAGTTGTCACACTCCTGTTCGACTCCACTTTATTTCCTCATTCAGTTACCTCTTTCCCCATAACTTACTTCCAATGAAAACAGTTTCAAAGGAAAAGCTTAAGTCTGTTTTGAACAGAACAGTGTAATGTAAAGTTTTATAAAGTTTTCCGCTAAACTGTGTTGCTGTAAAAGGAAAAAATGTTGTAAAATTGTATGTTGTCAAATTTTTTTTTGAATTTTTCCCGATATGTGGCTTTGAATAGTTCCCAGAAAAGACTAGGTTGCTATTACACTCGAACATCGGGTTTCTCACATTCTTTTCAGAGTTTTCTCCTGTTTTTGTAACCAAGTTACCCAAACACCATAGCAAGTCGAATTAGCCACTGCCTTTCTTTTGGATGAGATACGAGGGAAAAAATCGAGAGGAAACGTTCCGATGGCAACAACAAACTGCATTTTCCATTCTAGACATGGAAGGATCGAGTTTTTTTTTCTCGAGACAGAACGAATGGAAGTTTTCAAGCGAGATCGCATGAGCATTATAAGAAATTGCATTTACGGAACAGACGCGCTTCTTTGGTGAAAAGGCACGATGGCTTATATATTGGTACTTTCAACTTTCAACGCGAATACGTGGAAGACAAATCGTGAAAGATCGAGCTGGTTAGATCAGAGAAAAAACTACTAGAGGAATGTTTTGACACTTACTGACAACTGGAATTTAATCTCCGTGGCTCTTCTCCAGATGCTCGCTTTGGGACCTTAAAAATAAGAGAGGATTCGAGTAATAGCACAAAAAAAGCTCTACGACATTGCACCATTAATTCAGTAAAAGTTGAACTTTCCTTAATTTAGCTATACATTGCGGACAGAAAACTTTGACATGTTCCCTACATGCTTGCTTCGGAAATGTTTGTAAGCAATATCACAACCTTCAAAACCCCTAAAAACACAATCAACCGAGCCATCAGAGAACACCGAAAGTTTTACGCACCTTACTCGCCTGCCAGTCCGCATCCAGATCTCTTTCTCCTGCCAAGTGTGGTTCTGGTCTTGCGCGTTTAAGTTACACACAGACAAAAGTTTACGTCACAGGATTAACCAGAATGACATGCTAACGCAGGGTGGGAAGGGGTTTCAAATTATGGGACGTTAAAATGGATTAAAAAGTGAACCAACTTTTAAACCTCGATTTCTGACAAACGAAAGTAATCATAGCACGTCATCCTTTCAGCTGCTACGTTTCGTTCTATTCAAAATGCAGCCCGTATGGCCGGCTTGATGAAAAAAAAGGTGTACATGGGAATGTAGAACAACGCCGTTGGATCATGGGATAAAGTGGATTGACATGTTTTTCTCTCGTCGTTTTACTCGAAAGGGTTCAGCGCCGAGTTTTGAAAAGTTTCTTTGGTTTGCCGTCGAACAATTCTCGAAGTTTTTAGATTTTTTTATCGCTGCGCCGTTTTCTCGCTCAGCACAAGCTTTCCTTTCAATTTGGTGGCGGGAAAAAGGGTAATAGGATCCTTTAACCCAAGTCAAAGTGGGGCCCTGTCGATTGAAGATCTGCTCCTACTTTGTCGCATTGGCAGTGGAAAGTAGATGAAGCATAAAGGGAATTAGAAAATGGTTTCTTAGTCGCAAACTTCAACTTCATTGCAACCCTGCTAAAGTTTTCTTGTTCTTGCCTTTACGACTGTTATGGCGGATACTTGTTACCGGAACACGCACCGATTAACATTTTAAAAGTCAACAGCAAAATATTGGTCTCATTGATGCTTAGTTTTCTTTTTACTTCGCCGCTAGAGTTATGTAATCGATTTTTTATCAAAGAAAGGAAAGTTTCGTTTTTTTGCTAGGTTGCACGGTAGATTAATTTGTCAAGAGGATGCGTCTGAAATTCTATCAGTGAAAAATATATTTTTTATAGGAAAAGTTTTTCACTGTAAACGATCTTTTGCTGTGCATAAACTCCGTGCGTATACATTAAATTTTTTCTACAGACAGGTGTACGAATCTCGTGCACTTACAACCAGAGAGCTTTTCTTTAACATACAAAACACATAAACAGTTTGTGTTGAAGAAATAAATAAAAAGAGGGGCTCTATGTGAAACAAATAAATAAAAAGAAACAGCAATTGAAATTTCACGAAACTGAAGGAAGATAGCAAAAAAAAAAACGTCAGAAATAGGTGCACCTGTATCGGATGTAAGAAATTGCAAACAGTTCTCGAGCAGGATAAATAAATAAAAGAGTCTAAATGGCTAGCAAGACAGCAACATACTTGAGTCCAGACGTCAGGAAAGTCAAGTACATCAGGCTTCGGTTGGGACGCCTGCGGATAAGTTGTTTGGTCTCGCACACGGTTCCATAAATTGATCCACTTGAAATTTTCTGCTATAAACCTTTCATCTCAGCACTTCCGATTTTGGTTTTTTTTTTAATTTTTTTGTGCACTGCGGTTAAAGAGTGAAGAGCTGGTGGTGTTCAAGTCTGCCAAGAATAGGAGCTTCGCCAAATTCGCCAGCCGATATTGGCGGTAACCAAACCGAGCAAGGCTTTGCTAGTTCTATCCGAAGTACTTCTCGTACACCATCCGTGCTTGCGATACGAGATTTATGCCTTAAACGATTGCATTTTTCAATCGACAACTTTTCGGTGCTAACGTACAGCTAAGCAAATGTATGTTGCAAATGTATGTATCGAACAGTCTAAGTCATTCCTGACCCAGTTTCTGGTTGTTTTTTATGTTTGTCCTGATTATCTTGTGGAAAGAAACATAGTTTCGGTTTTCACATAAACGTTTTAAATGCTGGATTTTGATTTTGTTGCTATTCTTGATTTTCTCATTTAAAACATGCTAATCATTCACATACAAAATATTTTTGATGTTCTTAGAAATAAACCACAAATGATGCAAATTCCGTTTAACGTGCACCATTGCAAATACACATCTTTGCAAACTTAATTTTTTCTGTTAAGAACTAGAAAACATTGCAATATGCAATTACTTTAAACAGGACTTTTATTTGTCCCGTGGTTTTCTGAAAAAGATTCTGTAGCCAGAAAAAAAAACCAGTTTCTGTAGCTGAGAACAAATGGTTCATAGTAGAAAAAGGAAGGTACGGAGTGCTGGAGAACTTGTTCCAAAACAAATCGGATGATAGTTTTGACTGCACCTTCGTATGTTTGTATGCGCAAAAACGAGTATTGCAGGCAGACCAAAACCAGATAGAATTTAAGGGAAAGGCAAACTTAAAACCACAAAGCGGTTTAGGTTAGGAAATTTCTCTTTCTCACAGATTGAATGAGTGAAGCCTATCGATTTCAATTTTCTGGAAACCAGCCTGGGAGCCACCGGGTTTTTGCGGTGAAGCTTTCTTTTCATACGGATACCAGTATCAGGTTGCGATTTGGGATCACTCAATCTAAATGACAAACGAAGGTTATGCAATGAAAAATGTCTCCTTTGTATAGTGTGGGAATGCCGCAGACTAAGAGAATAACTGTCCTTTGCATTGCTTAAAGAAAACTTCAACAGATCTTAGTTTCTGGTACTTCAGTCAGCTGCTCAGAATTCACAATTAAGTTTCACCATGATTCTCTGTTCATCAAAAATGAAGACGGATGAGTGTACGGACAAATACCTGGGTACGTTACACGCACATAAAAACATTTGTTAGCATTTTTGCATTCGTATCGCATATGATAAAAAAATCTGTTCTTTCGTTCATTTTTATTTATTTTTTTTTTATATTCGGATATTTTTGCTTTGGAATGTTTAGCATTGCAAAATATACCAACCGACCCACCAGCAAGCGGTGAATGGGACAAGCCCGACTTCAAACTGTGAGTGATGGTTTTGGTGGTTATTTTAATGGATAAATGAATGAATAAAACATGCGGAATGAAAATGCGCGAAAAACAGAGGAGTAGCAATGCAGAACCTACGATATAGGCTCATAAAAATAGTGAACAATATAAACGCCATATTCAATTATGTAATGAAGTAATGAATAATAGCGCAAGCGAGTTATGCACATGAATATTTAAGAGCGCGATGATGTTTCAAAGGAAAATAGAGCAATATAAATTCAATTCATTTTTTGGGAATGGTTTTAATCTTTCAACTTCAAAATTAACGACCATCTCACTATTTGAACAATATTTTTAGAGATTTTTTGTCTTAACAAACTTTAACTGTACAAATGGGGTGATATTTTGTTTACATTAAAGTGGTTTTAAATTCGTTTGACCCACAAAGTATTGCAACGAGATGACAAAAACGCCCCTATGTTTCCATTTTCCTAACAGCATGTTCTGCGGTGAAAATCATCAACCTGAAAGTACCCTCGACCTACCTGCTGGACCAGACCTCCAAAACGCCCGACCCGCTTATACTGGACTGCGAGTACGAGGTGGACGAAAACGAGAAAGGGTTCGTGCTCAAATGGCTGCTCGATGGGCAGCCCGTCTATCAGTGGATTCCGTCGAAGAACCCCTTCCCATTCGTAAGTATCCTTAGGCCTTCCGAGAAAGCGCTCATTTCTCACTACGAAATCAAATCAATGTGTTTTTGTGGCTCCTTCTCCTGATGGCAGCAATCGTTCAAGAACCGAGTCGACACGAGCTACGTCGTGTCGCAGGAGCATCTGCACAAACACCGGGCGATGGCGATCATCAAACCGTTGGCCAACTTCACCGGCGAGTACAGCTGCATCGTGCAGACGTACGCTTCGATCGACCGACGGGCGGCCAAGCTGAAAATTATCGGTGGGTTTAACAGGAACGATGCATAGTAACAGACATGCTTTACATGATACTTGTATGCTCTCATTTCTTCCTACAGTCAGAGAAAGTAAGTTCGATCTGAGCTACTACTCCAATGGAGATGGTGAAGTGACTGTTGACTGTCAAGCTAGGGATATATCACCACTTCCAGAACTCCAGATTCGGTAAGTGACCGGCACTTCCTTTGGCAATTAGAAATATGCCTCAGTTTATGCCACATCGTATTGCTAATGGACTCTGAATTTTCTGGAAAGAGGCTGAAATTAGAAAATTGTAAAAGAGCCTAACTTGTCGTACAGTTTTTGGGTAAGGCGACATTCGTCCTTTATACTCGATTTTGTATATCTGTTTGAGTTTAGAAAACATGCTTTAGAAACTGGTAAAAATTGGAAATCATAACATTGTTCTTGAAATCTTTTATCTAAATCCCGATTGTATTAGTCTTACCTAAACTATCTATAGTGCAATCGATGATAGACAACGTGAATGTTCATCCATTTGAATTTCGAGTACCAGTAGCTTATTTTAAAGCATCCTGCTGTGCATTCCCCATTTTGTGGATGTAGAGCCGAAGATTGATTCCATTTAATTTGTTGAAAATAAATTATAAGTGAACCATTAGCATAATTCATGCTTGGCTTACTCCCCCATAATCATCATCGCTATTTGTTGAGTGGGGGTTTTTTTTGTACCCTTCCCCCCGAGGTTTAGCACCTCACAGATGACAGTGTATCGCTCGGGATAGAATCAGTTTTCCCGGCTGCTTTCCGAAAGGGTTTGGAAAGGTCCGTTCAGGTTGAGCGATAAATCAAATGTTACGTTTTCCGGCGAGCCTACCGGGTGTACGATTGCAAGGGAGGCGTGAAAAATATGTTGTTATTTTCGCACTCCATCGCACACCGGCCCCGACTAATCGATGGCCAAAGGTCATGCCGGGGGTATGAATTGGATTTTCGCTGGTGGAGCGAAAAAATCCGAAGTGGCTAACGAATACCAAATCCACATGATTTTTTAATCCATTAATCACGAAGGTATGATCGAATAGAAAGTTCAATCATATAAAATTGGTTCTGAATCATATTTACAACTGCCATTAAAACAATTTCCATAAACTTTTCCGTTATTCTTGGATGCTGTGATTAAAGGAATGGCTTGTTCGATAATAATCAAAAGGAGCATAAATCTCACCTTCAGAAATCAAAGTTTTTCAAAACCCCTGTATGATGTTATTAGCATAATTTATCTTAGTTAAACTCTTAGTTCAAATATGTTTGATGGCATTATTATCTTTTCTCGATTTTTTAATTTATGGTAGACAATTATTCACGATTCTCAAAGTACCTTCCAATACCCTTCAATTGACTTAACTCTCTTTTACGTAGCATTAACAACGAGCTGTTTGAGACGGAAAATCTGAAGTCCGTCCAGGGTGAGAATGGCCTCTACAACGCCTCCATCAGCGGCACATTGCGAAAGGATCAGCTCGAGTCTCCGGCCCAAATCGAGTGTCTACTCACAATACCGGAAACGAACTACAACAAACGCCGCTCGACGACGTACTATGGTGAGTTTTGAAATCCCTTCTCAAATTCCCGGATATTTGTATGTGCATCTGCGTTTCGCTCGCTTTTCTTTGATATGAAGCATAATTTGCATGAATATGTGATGTTGATGTCTTCACGTGTTGCCTAGACATTGTTGTTTCATTACGGATACTGTGGCCCCCTTTGCACGTGTGTGTCACATCTGCTGGTGAAAATGACACTTATGCTAGCTCTACACCCTTTGCTTAGCACACATTTCCGGAAAATTTCTTAAAGGCGTCCCAAGCAGGCTTGACAGCAACGGGGAACGTCGTTACCATTCGACGCTGGTGAATCGTGTATAACAATCTGCCCCGACATGCTTATCTCCTAGCCGTCCTAGCAATCCTTCTATTCCATCCGTCCAGCAATCGTGCCATTTCCCTTTTTTATTTTTTGTCAAAGAGTTCGTTGTTTATTTTACGCTTCCATCTCCCCGTCAAGTGTTAACTGAGGCAAGATTTATACCGTGTCTTGTTAGCTTTTAACCTTCTTTATCCGTGTCCATTGTCACAGCCATCGTTTTTTTTTTCGTTTCCGGTTTCTATTTTCTCATGCTTAACAGGGCAGGCAAGAGTTCAACACAGGGAAGATGCCAATGTCGTTATCAATTTCATGCCCCACAGATAAACTTTCAATCAGGCGTTTTTCTGTTGTGTTCAATCAAACGTTTTCTCGTGTCCGTTTCCCGTAAACACTTCGTGCGGCAAACTCATGGTTTGCTCTTTCTTATCCCACGGAAGACAATTTCAATTCTGCTTCACCCTGTCAACTGTCAATCCTTGAACGAGGAGTAAAACGAGGACACGCTCACAAATTTGATAGTCGACAGATGTTAGAACATTTTTGGAGATGTTAAATCTGTGACTTATTTATTTCTTCAAAGCAGTAAAAGTACATCTTTCTTTGCTTTGTAAAAGGTTCAATGCAACTGCTCCATTGCATTTCATTTCAAAAACGTTGAAGAAATTCCTTCTACACTTGAGTGTCTCAACATTTTCATTTGTGTTTTAGTGCCATTTTATCTCTCTCTCACACACACTTTCTATCTGTCCTCTTATTTTTCTATTTCTATCTCCATCAAGATCACATTCGAAGAAATATTCGAAGTAGCTAAAGTTACCAAAGACGTCGCATGAGGCAAACATCACGTGCAAGAAAAAGTTATGTTGTAACATTTTGTTTTAATTAGTTTTGCTCTGTTACAACTGTTTCCATCATCCGGCACGCTCTTAAGGGACATGAGGACAAGGGACGCTCTCAGGGGGGTGGTGGAGAGCGAATCCCTTCTGGGGGGAAAACTGCTGTTCGTTTCTTTTCTGATGTTTCGGTATGCTCAATGTGTTTCTGGTTTTTTGCTTTTTGGTACTAGCCACCACCCAAAAGTCCGAGAAACATTTTCCATCGTGCTGTGTGCAGTTGCTGGTGGGTGAAGGAGCCTTTTTCAGTTTTCCTTTCTTACCACGGACCGTCAATGAATTGTAATATTTTTCTTGGTAAAAGAAATGATAAATGTTACTGGCAGCTTTCGGTTTCGGTCTGCACACGGATCGGGAAAGGTCTCGGCACGTGCAACATAGGTAGAGGTAGAAGGAGGGAGGAAAATTTGTTCAAGTGTAATGTTTACTAATGAGCATCGGTATAGCTTGATTCCCCCAACTGGGATTTGTCGAAAACAGGACCGACTAGCGATAGAAATTGACTGTAGACAAGCCAGTGTACTCATCAAACTAATCTCACAATACATAGAAACGTGGAAAAAAGTACATTTTTATAATCATTCGTCCACCGGTATGGGTTCGAATCCAACCAGATGTTCCGAATAATGGGCATTGTAAATTAGAAACATCATTCCACCGAAACATGTTCATGATTCTTAATACCTTTGATTGCGGTGGAAGGAAAATTATTTGAATGCAATTTTCTTTTCGATGTCTCTTCAGCAGTTCAGTTACTACTTTCTTAAAGGAAAAGACTCTGCTCAGAAAATTTGGTCCATTCCAAACATATTGCACAGAAAGAGAAAATCTGGTACTGCTAAGACGCCATTTGCAGCCACTGCCATTTGTCCAATGATACAAGAACCGTTGGTCCAGCAGGAGTAGGATTGATAATTATTCTGCCTTCTCCTCCCGACTGCCAACGTCTCAAGACGGAAAGTTAATTAATAGGCTGGCGCAATTTGGTGCATTCGCACGGCTCAAGAAATTCTCAAACATCTTTTCCGGCAACATATTGTAGGCAGCCCCAAGAAGAGGATCGGCAAAGGAAACAAAAAAAAAAAAATCCTACGCTGGAATCTTCCCTCTAATTGAAGCTTGACAAAAAACACGAGAAAGGAAGAACAAACAAGTTGAAAACCCAAACACCGGCATAGATGAAAGGCGCAAGGAATGAGGAATCATTTTTCAAGGACTCAACAACGGTGGCTAATTAAAACATTCATCACTACTTACCTCAATTAGGCAGGCTCGTTCACAATCTTCTTTCAGCAACTATTGCCATTTGCGAAGCATCTTCCCACTTTTCTCTTATGCTTTGCTCCTTTCATTTTCCAGGATATTTTCTCCCCCTCTTTCGATCGTCTCTCTTTGACTTATTGTGATCTGACCTGAATGCGTTTGAAAAAGTGAAATGAAAATATGATTTCCATCTGCCTGAAGGCATTGGTTCCATTTTGGAGGACTTCTAATTATCCAATTTTTGCTTCCAACTCCATTCAGCTCTCCCTCAATTCATCTCTTCCGTCGATACATATCGCTTCTTGATTGTTTCGTTTCATTTATCCAGTCTCTTTGAAAGGGATGCAAAGGGGACGCCCATTATACGTAGGTTGGTTGCAGTCAATAAGGCCAGATTATCATTCACATAAATTAATTTTCAACAGCGTGTATAGCGAACACGCAAAAGAACGAACCTAGGGCCGTGAATCGTTTTTCGGTTTTTGTCGTTGTCGTTAGTGGTGATGACTTCATTGTCCCCCCAAATTGGCCCTGTCCAGCTCGGCGGTCGGCAAGAGGGCGAGAGATTTAACGCCAATCCAGGCAAACAAAGCAAAAGAAAGTTTGGTAGTAGATGGAGAGAGGACATCGCCACGGAAGAGGAAATAAGAGTTCCGCAGTGGTGGGCGCCGTTTTCTGTAGGGCCATTTTATATTTTATCCAACTGCCGTTTTCCCTAATTATGCAATGCGGCTGATGGTCGAGCCTCTTCCATCGCACTGTTGTGGTGGAGTGGTGGTCCATTTTGTGCCCGTTTCATGGCGCTGGTTTTTTTCTTTCATTTTCCTCCTGTTTGTTGCTGTTGAACCGATGGTTATCTTTACGCAGTGCTACAGTCGTTTTGGAGATTATGTTTCGCAACTGGTCCTCGGGATGGATTAAATAAATCCGATGAACTACGTAACAGCTTTGCGTGGCTTCCGGGTCCCGTTGGTGGTGATTCACACTTTTTGTGCCATTCTTACCCAGATTTGGCAAAATCAGTGGCTGCAACTAGAAAACCGGTGGTTTAGTCGAACCAGGCTCAGTCGATCCAATCGCAATGCAGGGCCATAAGTTTAATGCTTATTTGCATAATGCTTTTCCCTTTATTTATAAGATTGTGCAGTTCAACTAGTTTATCAGACAAATCTTAAAGAAAGCTTTGAAAATCTGTTAGTTTTTTAAACACGTCGATATTTTGGCGGGTTTTACTATTTTTATCCTACCTAAAGAGTCTGAATGCGTGGATGCTAAATTTAGATGATTTTTATCTTAGAGTGAGGGTTTCAACATAGGAGTTCTATTTTTTATTCATTTGATCTAACTAGAATGATACGAAAGGTTGTTCCGCATGCTACGAACCGTAGATCCCAGGTGTAGCTTTGCTCGACCCCGGAACATGATCTATTTCAGTATATGTCACTCACAGTACTGACCAGGACTGGTCAATGCAAAATGACACAGTGCTTCGAATGTCAATCACAGCTAATTGATTGATACGGTATCCACTCAGCGTAACACAACATGGTGCCAATTTGTTAATTGTGAAGTTCCAACATTGAACCATCAGCTGCCGCAAACATATTGTTTTGAAGGTAATGAAACCTACGGAAGAGTTTACTATACATCATTGTTAGACTTTCATCCAGTTTTTAAAACAATTACTCATGAGCTCGAGGCATGTAGAGAACAAATTGTGTATACCTTTTTTTTTCAAACAATACTGATGAGCTTCATGCAGATTATCTCCTGCATACTGGTGAAAACAAACATGATTCGATTGAGGTAATTAATTCCAAAATAAGCTGATTTAAATAAAAACAAGTTCAGTTGCTGTTGCTATACTGAAGTTGTAGAAGGCAGAATTTTCCTTTTAGGAATATTTTCAGGAGGTGTGTAATTGACACAAGATACAAGCTACAAGACAGCCATTCCATGGTCTTGTTGCATGCAGGCTCTCGCCTGCGAGGGTGTTTTCGTCCTCGTCGTCAACATTGATCACCAGGAAGCAACATACCAACACGCGGCAACGTTGCCATACGCACACACGTCACTTATCGGATTTCAATTTATCCACCCAACCGACGACGCGACTAACAAAAGCGGACACATGAACCAACCATGAAACATGGAACGTCAAGCATGGTTGAGCTTCTCCTCCTTGCACTACTTGTGTTTCCCAAAAAGTCCTTGTGACTTATGCAACAGCAACAAAAAAAATCTTTGTTTATGAAGCTGGCTGTGTCCAGTGTCCGATATGCCACACTCTGTGCAACGAAACTTATCCCATGCCAACGGGCAGTCCGTCAAATTAGCCCTTCCGCCAAAGGGATCGCTCAAGGCTAGTCCGTTTCGGGCAGCTGTCGTGGCGTGTAGTTTCTCGGTCGAACGGCAACACGGCCATCCCGCTGCCACACTTTTACACCTCGCTGCGTGCTGGGAAAATTCGAACCCCTAACGACTTCTTGCAGTGAACCGAACCGAACATGACTTGACTTCCCCGAAAGAGCACCCGCGTGAGGTGAAGCGTGTTTTCCACCGGCCCGGAAAAAGCCATTTATCAGCGCTAATACCGTGTGCGTCTAACCTTGTGTTCCGCAGCGCACGCAGGTGATGGACAGGATTCCCTCGACCCACCGGTGGCTGGACGGATGAATTTCACAAACATCACCTTTCGGGACACCTTCGAAACACTCTTGACATCTACCTGACACCTCGCGAGGGCCGAACCAGCTCTCAGTTTTTCATGATGCATCGTGTCTTCTTTTTCCGACTTGCAAGCATCGTGCAAGATCCCGATCATTCTCCGGATAGGCGGAAATGATTAATTGAGATGTCGCAGTCCATAATTCCGCTGAGTTGTGCGTTAACCGCCAGCTACTTCGGAGTTGTGTGAGTATCGGTGCACTTCTCTGACGTGTTTACCATGCGATGGGCTCTGTCTTCCGTGCTGATTGAGCGTCCGCCGCTGGCTGACGGCAGATGACCGAATGCATAACAGGCAGTACGTTTTGTCCCATCTTGATTCCTTGTACTCATCACAAGCACGCAGACGATCGATGGCGTCGGACGACGGACACTAATCTGCGCAACATCGACGGTGACGACCGTCGACTGTTTCTTCATAGCAACGGGGACTTCTCTTGCCCGGCGTGATTCAAAATCCCGTACACGTACGTGATCCGCTTCCAAAAGTACCGGCATTAATTGACGTGATGAGAGAAATTAGCCTCCTGGCGTGACCGGTGCGGAGGGACATTTGAATCGACGCAAATTCGACAGTTCCAAACTCGTCTCCGTTAGGATTGAAGAGGACTTCACAAGGCATAACGGGTTGCCGGTTTTCGCTTGAGGTGACATGAGGTTTAAAAGCTCGTCGTATCGTCTGTCGCTGAAGATTAACTGCATTTCTCAGCATGTTTCGGTGAAGCGCAAGGTGTCTTATGCACTCGATAGCTGCCCGCAGTTAATCCTTCTCGATATGGGTTTATGATTCTAGCCGTGAAACTCTGATGATGCCTGGAGGATTCCTGTAGTTGCCTAAAATCAATGTCTACAAAACATCAATGTCTACAAAATTCTTAATAATAAACTTGTTGCGGCGCTCCGAAGACTTATGAACACACCTTGTTGGAAAAGCAAAGTAAACAAACTCCTTCAACAGGAAGTCGGTGAACATTCCTGTGCCTGGATGGACAAGGCAATAACATTTTTTTCCCAGGTGCAATGCCCCGGGCAATTTCTGTTAACATGTTCGCCTCTCGGTTTTCAGACGAAATCCTTAACTCAAACACGGTTAAAGCGAATGGTTTCTTCGAGACGCCGTACTCTTCTGGAAGATTGTGTTCTCACGTAACGATGAGACTCCAATTGGTGGATGTGAAGAACTGTTTCCTGTCTTACTTTTGGCCCGTTTTCCACGAATAAATTGTTCGCTAGAAGACCGTCTCAAAGGAAGCAGATCAATACCTGGAACGATCAAAAACATTAACAAACTGATAAAAATAGCCTCACAATATGGAATTGATTTGTTTCGAGCCTTACGAGTTAAAGTAGATGGTCGATAGTCGTACCGCGTGTAGTGAGCTTCTTGTGAAAAGAAACGGGTGTGTTCGAGGCAATTCCAGATGTCAACATTTTGAATAATTTCCTTTGTACGTTACAAGACAGCTCCATTGTTTGCTATTTGGGAATTAAAATTATTTGCTGGCATAACTGAAGGATCATATAGTGCTGACAATTTGTTTTTAAAACGGTGATTCGTCAATAGAGTTTTTTTTATTTAGTTCGAGTTTGGTCATTATGATATAGACATTGGCATATTCAATAGAAAATTGACTGAAGTAATACTGACGTAGATGTTAGAATCATCCTCAACTTATTCCAACTTGGAATGTCCCAAGCAATAAAGTAGTCCTCGAGGTTATATTCACTTTGTTACGAAGGAAGAGGGTTATTTACAGCCAAAGCAGGCACCTGTTGTGAAGGCAATGAACCGGTTATTTCGTTTTTAGAAGCATGGAACAATCATGAAATAATTGAGCCATCCTAGCTTCAAGTGCAATCGACAGATTCGAGGGTTTGGGTATGAAGTACATTATTCAATTATCCGGTTTGCCGAGACAACAATTTGAGACGATTATCTAAAGACTTCTGTTATCGAAGAGTGAAGCAAAATATTAAAAGGCCACCGGAAAGGTGCAATCAAACAATGCACTCGAGGAACTGCACCAAAGGGAAGCCCTGTTGACTGAGCGCAGAAGACGATAATAAGGAAATGGGGCTAATTAAGATAATGAAATCTTCGTCCAAGAGGAGTAAATGTTGCTGAGAAAGTTCTAACGCGGACCCTCCAAAGGCTCGGTTTGTCTCGACCGCGTACTTCGGTGCGTTTAGCTCTTTGCTAGTTTATAATAACTACACTCTCTTCTTCTGAGTTCTGATTGCAAGGTGGCTTGTAAATAAATTTAACATTAAGAGCAGCCTTTGCAGCGAATGCGCTTTCGAGCGAATAATGATCGCAATAATCATATGGCATGGGAGTTAAGAGATCCTTACATCCAATACCCTGGGAAGGGAGCTTCTTTCAAAAGAAAAAAAAAAAGAAATAATGTTGCTAAGTACCGCCGGCTATCATGACTATTCCGGCTCGTTCAAGGCTGGTAATCTGTTTACCGTTTGAAAAGCATCGTTTCTTTGTGGCACTATCATTAACCGTTGCCATTGTTTTGCTTCCCTTGTTTCTCCTCTGTCGGTTCTCTCATTGTGCAATGCAAGCTTTGAGTATTGAGATAGCATCTAAGTAAAGAATGGAACCGTTTTTCATTGTTCAGGGCATTATCCGAAGGTAAGAGCTGCATTTAACCATACCATCGGAAGGAAAAAGGCCTGAGAAAAGATGTAAAATGCTTTTCAGTGCATAATTTAATTCGAATTTAATGGAATATTGTACGACCAGCTTTTCAAAATAGATATCTTGTCACTTGTAAGGAGCTTGCAGAACAGTTATAAGCAAAATCCTGTAGACATTTATTCATGTTTTGAATGTAGCTTTTTTCCTATTTTTAAATTAAATTTATGAAAATTTCATGCATTTAAGTTAAGCATTCTCTTAAATTATACAACAGATTTAAAGTCTAGTGAAATAATCTTTGAAAAATGTATTTTGTTGCGTGCGTCTGTAGTTTTCACCACAATTTTAGCATGTCTGTTTCATGTTCCCGCTTCCAACCCATCAAACCCATTTTTTACTCTCATTTTCCACCCTCTGCCATGCAATGCATCATTAAAACCTCATTGCACATTAAAAACAGCCTACTATCGTCGTTCTCACTCCTAACTTTCTCTACTATTTCCGCTCCACATTTTTTTCTAACATTTCACTTTCCTTTAAAGCGCCAGAATCTAAAACTAAATATAAACCGCTTCCAGAATCGCACCTCAAAACCACTACCACCACGCTAGCGACCACAACGACGGTCCAAATGTTGCAAGCGGCACCGGAAAACCTTCAGAAAAAGGGTAAGCACAAATGGAAGGAAGAATCATTGTTTCAGAAATTATGATTTTTGTTCCATCTTGTGTTCAACTCAGTCGGTGCCATTCTCGTATTTACCGTTCGCATTATTCTTGCAGCATTATTTTGATTTATTTGTTTTTCATTCGGGGTTGGTATTTGGCAACCACAAATACTAGTCACAAAGGATCTTACAGGTACAAGTGAGCATCTCACTATGAGTTGGATTTATTGCAAAGCAAGACATTGTATCAGCATCATCGCTTTATGTTGCTTTTAATTAAATAAAGCGGTGCAGATAAATGCATTTAAGTGAAGATTTACGCTTTTTTTTTCGCCAGGACTGGTTTGTCTGTATGCTCAAACTAACCAAAGCTAGATGTTGCTTAGCTTGATCGCGTTGAAAGGCTTCGGCCACGTTTTGATAGTATCTAAATTTATTTTTATTTTTTCATTGGCAATTTTTCTCCCGACATGACGTCTAGATCCTGACACTCCAATCGCTGGGCCTGGCAACGTCACAGATACAACGGGTATCGGCCACATTATTGGTGGATTTGAAAATATTATTGTTAAGATCATGTTACTGGCATTAATTTTCGGCATGGTTGCTGCCTAGCTGAGGCCACGTGTTGATGCAAACACATAACCGTCCGTCGGCCGATTCCACTTATGGTTGCAGTGGGAATTTGGCGGCATATTGTTGTTAAGTTGGCAATGTTTAAACTATTTGTACAATTTAAAGAAAATTGTTATTTGTTGGTTTTCTTTCAATTCTTTAATTGTTTGTCAAAGTCACCATATGGTTGAGAATGGATAATTGTCAGTTGATTTATCTTTTTTTTTGTTAATTTTTTCCACAGGTATAGTTCATTTGTTGTTCGTCTTCTGAATGCTCATTACATAAATACTAACATAACGGTTTAAATTTGTCCTTCATGCAGAATTGTATGCCACCGAGTCAAACAGCGCAACCAGTCTTCCGAAGTTGACATCCTTCAGCATATTTGTGACGATAGGCCTAGTTTCATCGCGATTCTTTAGTAGGTGAATGTAATGCGCACATCATTCGATCCGCCGTCTGCACATCAACTTTACACGCAGCACTGCTGGCCAAACCCTTGGAAGGACAGGTGACGATAGTGATTGAACGGGATGAAAGGGCAGAGGAAAATTATGCGTCAAAGGCATGAAATCACGCTCTACGACGATCGACAGTTGGATCTTAGTCAATCTCATTGTAAGTTCATTTTTCAAAACGAACGAAAAAGCATAGAATTAGCGGTCGTTGGAGAAAAGTTTGAAGCACGAACAATATTCGACTCGATTCGAAAGAAACAAACTAAAGGCGACTTGATCAAGATGAAAACATTAATGTAGCATGCAATGCCATCCATTTTCATTTCAACATATGAAGTGCGGTAGGAAAAATCTGTGGAGCTAAAGAGAAAACGTATGATATACAGTGTAGCAACCGCAATGGTGCGCGCGATGTTCTTCACGGCAATTCGACTTCGTTTAACTGTCTTCTTTTTTCTGCATAAAGGATGCAATATGCGTCAAATCTATTTTACAAGACAGTTTAAGTTACCAACACGAGACAAATTTGAACTAAAAAGTAACGGAGCAGCATGTGATTGCGATTGTTCGGGACTTTTTACAGCAAATATAAGAGAACATGCAAAATGGCTTTTAACCGTGGCCAAAAGCCTAGCGACAGCACATGTTTCTTGCTTTGATTGTCCTCTATGTGACTAGTTGAATGTATATCGTCAGTATGTGCTCGCTTTTACATTTCTTAGAGACAAGATTAATTTTCTCATGAACTGTAATGCGATTGGAGGCCGTTTGAGATGAAGCGTATTACAGTTACATGAATAACTGTTGCTAGAAAGCCATAGTGTTTATGTTCGTAACTTGATCAGTAAGGAGAATGCTGCTAAATAATTGGACAATTAAACAGTCCATGATCATTTGCCCACAATGCGATCATGCTTTGAGTAGTGAAAAGAACTCGAAAACCCAAACCTAAGGTAGGGTTTAAGTGGCAACACAACCAAAAACACAATGTAAAGCTTAAACCTAAACGAAACCTAATCACTCTATAAGAAAATGGAGGGAAAAAAACCCTTAGCTGGAAAAAGATGTAGACAGCTATTTTGTACAACAATTGTGAATAAATCTGAGCGATCTATTATAGAGCGCTGGTATTTAACGTAAGCGAGCGAATGAGTGCTGAGTGTATGGCGAATGAAGTGCATGGGAATTTTGATGCCTTATGAACTCTAAATATGGAAATGATACTCTGCCGCCATTTATTATAACATATATGTACAAGCGATAGGAAATTGGAATTCCGGTGCCCGATCGGAACCTTACACAACAATGATTACATTTTCTCTTGATTTATTTTTATATATACCATGAATTAAAAGTGATAAGAACAGCTAAAGAGGAGCAAAACAATCGTGACCAATAAAATCAGAAAAATTAAAAGTTTGAACTTTTCCATTTTATTGTTTTATTTTATACTTAAAAAAAATGAAATGTCATCAACAGTGTTGAATCTACAACTTGAATATCCGAACTAAACTTGAATACAGACAAAGGCAGGTTTGTTGATGATGAAAATGTTCCAGGCCACGGTTTCCAGGAATCAACGAAAATCATATCATACGACGACACAAACGAGGTCTTTCATACGTTTTATCAACGCGGCGCTTAACGGCTGATTATCCAGCTTAATTAGTACCGTCCGGTGATCCGTATGAACATCCCCGAAATGAGTCCCGACGCTGAGCACTTTGACCGTTTTCCGTGTGCTCATTATACACCACAGTTTCGGCCACCATTTTCCTTAATGAGATAGGCTGTGCCGTGGCCTGCCAATCTTTACGGATTCCCTTTTTTGTTCGCTGCTCCAATCCAATGGCTGAGTTTTTGCCAGTGCTGTGTGTGTGCGTTTTTTTATGTTTGTGAGATTGCGTATATCACACACAGAACGGACTTACCGGATGGCCACTAAGGTTTTCAAAATTATCATCTCTTGATTAAGTAATTACTTAGTAAAACTCCTATAAAGGAACAGGTACTGAAATGTCGAGCGGCGGCAAGTGAGTATTCCGTCGGTTGTCTGTGTTTGTAAATGTATGTGCCGAGTTTTCACTACATTCGTTCTCGCATACAGGCTCGGAATTGGGATTATTTGTATATTCGGTGCACGAGAAAACTACTTCTGAAAGGTACTTTATGGCTTTCATAATGAGGGCTACACTTTCACGGCAGTTCAGCAGTTCGAAAATCTACTGTTTCCAAGTCTTCCTAGGAAGTAGTTCCTCTTTTGTTGAATGTATACTTTAAAAAAACAATACTTAATCGTAGTTTCACTCGAGCTTTTCTTAATTTCGATATTTCTTATATATAAAAAATTATCGACTTGTTTAAAAGAGTTTAAATTTTCTCAGAACTCACTCGGAAGATTCCTTACAATAAATGTTTACAGAGATGCTCAATGACATAAAATATTTCTCGCACATTACTAGGCATGCTAGGCAATGGGGGCGCCTGGTGAAATAGACAACCCATATCGATGGAGCAGCCTGGTGCTTCCTAGAAGCGAAACAAAACAGGCTAATTAATAATCATTGGCAAAAACGGCTTATTGAAATGCTCCCTTATCGGAAACCTTCAAGACCAAAATGTTGCAGAATTTACTGCCGGGTGAAACCGGCACGCATCTTGTTTTATCGATAAATCCATAAATGAATGGAACGGTTTTAATTATGTGGGTAATAGATAATTTTAAACAGTAAACATGTTTTAACGAATCCATGATGAAGGAAGAACAAAACGGTAGAAGAAAAATTATCACCCTGTTTGTTATTATAACCATATCAAACGTCCTTCAGCAGCATCAGCTACAGGAATCTTTGGATCTGATGCAACTGTTTTGAATCGATATCATATCATTCCAAGAAATAAACCAGCTGTGTAATTCGATTAAGTTAGATACACAACAAACAATCCAGATTATTCCCACATGATAGGCAGCTAATCCGTTGATCGTTTGGAATCAAATCAAATGGAATTCCCCACTAGAAGAACTTCATCCGCCAGGAATTACACGACCGTTGTTTTGACTTTCTAATTTGTGTTTACCTAAGGCCGCCTCAAACTACCCAATATCCAGTCAACGCATCCGATGCTATTGCGTGATAACATATTTTGCTTAGTTCTTGCGATGGCGAATGAAAGATGGATTGGTTTGGCTTAAAGTTCGGTTAGAGAAGAAGGAAGGAGGGGCCAGCTGGGATAGCGGATCCTGGCGAAAGCCTGATTAGCATTTATTGAACACGTTTGCTACAAGAAATTGTTATTCATGAGGAAGCACGGTGAGCCAATTTGAATAATCAATCGGCGTATTGTTAGTGCAAGCTTATCTCGAGGAAAAGGAATGTATGGCTCGAATATGGCTTGATATTATTGTTCTTGCAAAGAATGAGTTATGCTTTGCCTCCGGATCAATGTGGTTTGAATAAAGATCATTCTTGAATCTTAACTACTTCAGTGTAGCAAGCCAATCATATTTCACTTGGCAGACTTTTCATGAAACAGAATTTAACACATGTTTTCGGGCGTCATAATTCCTTTTGAATACAGTAGGTAACAATTTTTGTTTGTTTCGCTTCAAGCTCTCTTTTTTACTATGTGATATTATCATTGCAACCCTGCGAGATGTGCTATCTTACGTCAGATTAAGGTTTTGATTATAATCGCAAGATTTGCTAGGCTGTGCGTTGAACTTTTAATCAGCCCTGAAACGAGACGAGCCCCCTGGCTACGTTGGTGTCCCTGTATTAAACGTTGCTAAATCGAGTTTGTCGAAAATGATATTCTCTCCGGAACCCTTTTTGGCGATGTCCCACGGTGCTGTGGTCCACGTGGTTTAAGGAAAACTTGTGTGAGTTTTGAACACTGTGACGAGCAGCGATGTGTCAGGGCAGGAACCATTAGCTAGAAGGTGGCTTATGGTGTTTGTCTTATGGATCAAACACTTTTGTTTGACACCATCACCATCGGACTTCGTGCTCAACTATGGTAGACTGAACGGACCATAGAGAAAAACATACGGGTCTTCACTTAACGTTTGGGGAAACAGAGGCTACCAGAAGCGTTGAGAAAATGGCCAGCATCCATTGACCAGATAGACTTTTACAAACTCTTTTTAATGAACTTTTGTTAGATTTGGGATTATGTTAACTTTCTAAACTGTCTTCATGTAGACTTACGTATTTAGTAAGTAGATTGAATGCCGTATGTCAATGGGAAAGGAAATGCGGTTTGCGTTTAGAATGGAAAATTACTCTGAAAATCTAACCTCTTTGCTGAAAACTTACCTTAACTGTGTCATCCAAATAGATTATGTTTTTAACGCGCAAAGGTTCTGGGAACACGAACCTTCAAATTGCCTTTTTCACTTAATTACAAAGCAAATAAGCTATCTTCTAGGGCTAATACTTACTTACTAATTGAATGTGACTAGTACTGGCTATACTAATTTAAGAAATAAACAAAAACATGGTTTTGAGTAATGAGGAGATTTTGTAATTCGTTAGGGTATTTCTGTTATCTAATTCTAGTTGCTTCCACTGGGACTCCCTTAAATGCAGTTTTTTTCCGTTCGAAAAAGTTCAATCTGCACCGAGCTACATTCTACTAAGCCAGAAACGCAGTAGCTAGTAAATAATTTTCCCTCAATCGAATCAGCGAGCATCTCATTACCGTGAAAATTATACGATCCTTTTTACCAAACACTGAAAATTGGGTGGACAATCTATTGAGGCGTAAATGCATGTTACCGCAATCAACGAACAACAGCGCGTTTGACGTCGGGCTGCCGATAACTTTTCAGTCGTGCGACGCTTTCACATCGGGATGGCATTAATTACAGCTGACCTTAAAATAATTCCCATTTGCACGCATGCAATGCATTGCATTAGCTTTGCAGATGCACTTGCTTGATTTCAAACACACAGTTTTCCATATCATTAACACACCCAAATGCACGCTACATCGATCCCGGATGTAGATGTCAAGTGCCTGAATGGCTTTACTGTAGGTAACAGTGCAGTACGCTTGATGTTGCTATAGACGATCGTAAAATTTGGCAATTGATGGAGCACAGGATAATCGCCATTAGTAACGAATGAGTGGGAATGCGATTAATTTACTAAACAGAAACTCACTCTGTCATCGATATTGATATTTGTGTTGCCAAAGGAAAAATGAAAAGCTGGGTTGATACAATCAAGAAGTTCAAATTCTAATAAAGGAATAAGAAAGTCAAACTACAAAAGCCTTGCTCCATGCTTAGGAAAACTTGAATGCCAGTTACGCATTGCGCAACAAAACAGGAACATAATATTTGATTAATCAAATCCTAATTTAATCTACGTGCCAAAAAGGGAACGAAGTGTAACAACTTCATCGATGGCAAATTGAAAAGCAAAAAATTTATCCTTTAACCCCTGCCACCCTCTTTTATATAATATCCTTGAGTGAAACAAACCTCTTCAACTCCAATTTTGAAGCCGTCCTTATTTGGACGATAGTTTCAACTGCAAGATTACAATTCCCACTTAAACACGTCCGGTAAGATGTCCACTCTTGTGCAGAGAAAATGACAGCGAAAATAAAAATCTCCTGTTCCGATCCATTACATCGCAATTACGGACAAACCTGAAGTACCGGAAGGAAAAGGATGGACGGGAAAAATAGGAATAATGGCATACGGCAAAACAATTTCAGTTTCAAGAAGCATCAGAAGAATTTTAAACCAATTTTATGCGCGGGGTGTACTGCTCCATCAAGATGAGTAAGTGGGTGTTTCCAAAGGGGATAGACAAGTTTTAACTTTATTATTTAGCGAAGTAATATTGTTTAATCCGAGGACTGAAACACTAAAACGATCATTAAAATGAGTTGTTCTAAGTTTTGTCTAGTGGAAGAATGTAAATCATACCACAGATATGTGAATCAAACAGAAAGGTAATTGTTTTGGGGAATAACGTCCCTGTAAGGTCTTGTAACGAGCGACTCGATCTAATCGGCTCTCAGGCTTTCAATACTTTTTATCTAACGGGAGGAAAACCTTGGTTTCGTGTATGCCTTTGTGTGTGATATTCTACGTTGCAGTGTAATTCATAGAACTTCAGAGGAAACCTAGTTTCTCCAAAATTAAAAAAGGAGCAACGAACCGACTAGTTTTAATCGATCTAATAAACGAAATGCTTGCTCCGTCTGACATTACAATCCAAAATTCTTCGTTAGCGACTCGTCGTAGCAAGCGCACACGCCCGATTATCGTGCACATCTGATGGACCATTTACTCCTTCCATTCGAATCCGGATCCCGGTAGCCTTTGCCATTTCGTTCCGGGCTCGAAGCGAGGTTACCCCGTTACAGCCCAAACAGCGGAAGTTCGGTAAAGGCTAGACAATGACTCGGCTGCCTCGTCGGACACGCCGTGTTCAGCCGGGTGAGCTTTCATCATGTTCCGGCATTGTTTCCTGCTTTCATTTATGTTCAATTTCCGCTTCCGTCATTCCACGCTAACGCTTCTTGGCCAATGCCCGTTTTTGTGAAACTAGAATGGTGCTGTAGGTGTGCTTGCGGCTGGGATTCAGGGTTCCCGATAAACGCAAGCATTGCGCTACCTGTGCTACCCTTTCCTCGGTGTTTTGAACAGTTAGTATGCTTCAATTTTCGTTTTAGTTCTTGTTTTGGTACAATTTTATTCACCAACCGCTATCGGCGCTGTAATCCAGTTTCATTGCTTTGAGGTTGCCTAAAAAAACTAACAATAAATGAAGCTACTACTACTTTAGCCCGCCGAAAATTACAAAAAAAATATAAATTAACGGTATTTGACGGTTGTGAGCTGCAAGGGGCATTGACGTCAAATTGAAAGATAAAACTTTAAAGTTATTAATGCGAATTTTCTTGAATAAATTTGCAATTTATTTGTTGTGAAATGCCGTGAAAAATATATTTTAAGATTCCTTCAATCCAAAGCTTCACCAAAAACCGTTTCAAATCATTGCTATAACCTCCCGTTTATTCTATATAGCTTGGCTTAAGTTTTACTGGTAATTTGGGCAGCTAAAAGACGCATACAGTTGTAATGACATACTTTTACCACGACTCTAAATGATTGGGAAGAGGGAAACGTATCATTTGCCACACTCAAAACGCGATAAATTTTCATTTAAAAAACAAAAAGAAATGTATGAGAAGAAGATATCAAAAAGATTCATGTTTGTTTTTGTTTCAGACAAGACAGACAAATGGCAAACAGTTTGCTTTCGAAAATTAATATATTTCGAACATTGAATGTAACATATTGCGCTTCTGGTTCGAAAATTTCAAACGTTCCGATGACACCAATAAAAGTTTTGGCAAAATTGAAATTTCGGATTCCTTCAGAGATGTGTAATAAAAAAAAATACACAGAAATGTCATAGCGACCCATTTTTCACCCCCTATAAGGTGTCAAATTCGAAAGACCAGGAAAAGGTTGAACCGACAACTCGAACTGGACAATAACTTCCCTTCAGGTGGAATCTCATGTAACGCCTTTGCCTTGTTCCAACTTCTGGCGGCAATCAATTTATGCGAAAGGATAACATATTTTCGCTCACCTCTTTTCGAATGTCTCTGAGAACTTTAGAGTGTCTTTTTCGGATTTATCATCGATTGTGTTTTTTTTGCATAGGAAATCAAATTTACGCGACCCTTTTCTAGGTGGTTACATATGGGGCTGACTTTTGATGAACTGCTTATGCTTTTTTCCTGCTGATTATCTACCAAGTTTTATTTTTCATTATTTTGAACTTGCATGTTATGTTTCAAAGACATCTGCTCGTTGAACAGAAGAGCTTAAAGAATTTGTGATTGGGTTTCAAGAAAAAGGCATGTAGATGTTATTAATATTTTAAAAAAATCTCCCATCCTTACCACCTGCTCGTGATAGTTTATCATAAGTTCCTTTAAACTCATTGGATAAGACACGTAAATCATACCACAGAGTTATGAATCAAACTGAATGGTAATTGTGTTGGGGAATAACGTCCCTGTAAGGTCTTGTAACGAGCGACTCGATCTAATCGGCTCTCAGGCTTTCAATACGTTCGCGGCTTTTGTTTTTAAGGATTAAAAAGCTGAAACACATTGCACTTCCAATGGGAAAGAATTTGTTAGAAATTGTACACACATTTGACTATTTAAAACGCGCTTTCCGGTTAGAGAGGAACCGAACGGTAGCCGCCGGAGTCGCCAGACGCCATATTGCAAACATAATCTCCACGGTTTGCGGTAGTGCTAGTTGTGCTTTAGTGCATAAAAAAAGCACAATCGTATTCTTTTTTTCTGTTCGTTCAATTTGCTTTCAGAACAATTCGATTTTTCGCATGTTTTCCCCATATCGATGGTCGTTACGCATTGTTCGGCAATGAGGAGGAGTTTCTTTTTTTTTTGTTCCATGCGAATTCATGCTGCTCACGTGCAATAAAATCGTCCCGATCTCATAATCCGATTAGTTCACGGTTGTTTTCTCTAAAGCTTACTGGTGAACGCACGGGGTACTAGGTTGGCTGTAAATTGACCAACACGGAGATTCCATTTAAAAGGACTCAAACCAAACTGACCTTTCCGAGACGGTACTGGTGATTGTCCGGAATCTCATTGCTTTGCTGATCTGCAGGCAAGCATTTCGATAACGGTAAAATCGTAAAACTGATTGGTTTATTAAAAAAGGATTATTATCCAAACCTGAAGGCAGCATAGGGTTATCCAGTACAAAAAAGTGCTCCGTGAAATGGAATGTCATCGGCAAAAGCGACTTTCGCATTATATTCGCATTATACTTGGTAAGAATTTGAAATGTTTAACATTAAAATGGATACCAGGGAAACTTAGGTTTATGAAACATTTGAGCTCTTTTCCGTCGTGTGAGTGAAGTGTGTACCGACACCACAACATTTCCGCAGCTGTCCTGAGCCTGCACCACACCGTAACAGGCGTAAATCCACCCGACGCTTCCGGTCACTCTTTTCGATTCATTTGCTCCCTCGCGGAGCTGAATCTCCCCCCCCCCCCCCCCCCCCCACAATGAGGTTGGATAAACTGGTGGAGAAATTCATCACCACAAATCCGGTGCAACCACACTGCCCCAACACACCCGAAGGCATGTTCTACAGCATCGTATCGGACAGGTGTACATGGTTCGCTCTTCCGCCCGTTCCCGGCATCCGGCATGACCGACGGTTGTCAGTGTACGACAGCGGCCACACATCGGGTTCCGCTTCCGGAAGCGGGATGAAATTTTCATTTGCACAATTGTTCAAACATCAGCACAAATCAAATCAATTAAAGGCCAATTATTGGCGCACAGTATGCCCGGGGGGTCGGATCCGGAAAACATATCGTCATCTTGCCGGAAGCACCTGTCTGTCCTCTGGCACTTTTTGTGCTACCCAACATCCCCTGTCTCCACCATGGATGTTTTCGCAGTCTGCAGAATACTTTCGTCTCGTTGGAAAATCGAATAATTTTATGTGAAATTGCCTGGGGGTTTGGAGGTTTAATTTTTCACTGGCAATCGACGTTGCCAGCATTCCGGGCCATATTAGGGGTTGCTCGGGGACTAATGAACGAGACAGAGAGTGTGAGGAGTTCGGGACAAATTAAGGGTTTCCGATCCGTACTCACTCGACCGGGCGCGTCAAATTGATTCAGGGAAGCTTGTTCTATGCCGCAGGTGTCACCTGTTTTACTGTCTGGATACGTTTCCATTCAGCAGAGGTGTCTGCTTGTCGCGCTTTATGAGCCGTGACGACGTTTTCCACCGAACGCCGAGATGAGCAGCATGCTAATCCTCTCGGATAATGACGGTTGAATAAAAACCACTGCCCTTTCTCCACAATACGCTGATTGTGCGTCACCTACAAACAATAGAGATGGATTGAATCATTTCGAACCCCTTGACGTCACACACAATTGACCACCTTTTTCCCATAATATAGACGATGATTTGGGGAACCCATATATGCGGAAGTCGAACGCAGATTGGTAGCATATTTTGCTATTTCCGCATCAGCAAAATCGTGGAGTGAGTATCGATGCGATTGACGAGAAAGAAAGAGAACGGATTGGCTGACAGAGGGCTGACCGAGCAGTATCATTTGAACAATTAAGAGGTGCACCAAAACCGAACCGTCCAAAAAGTACGGGGACAAGTGTTGATGGCAAACATGCCATAACGCTAATTACGCGGTTTTATGAAGAACATAATTTGTTGCCCGACCACCTTTCTGTCTGAAGACTGGACTAAAGCAAAGATAACGAAAGGTTAACAAACAGTTTTTCTTCTTCTTATCTGTAACAGTTACGCAGTTTATTACGGTTAAATTATATTGTGTTGTAATCAACTGTCTTGTGCTGTGAGTTGTTGTGAAACGAAACCGTGAAAACATACAGCAACTCTTCTATTACGAGGATAACATAAATTTATGATGTACACACTGTCGAATTGGTTCGTATAGTTTGGCCGACAAGATTGGATGTAATAAGAAACATGACGGCGAATCAGACTTTGATTGGTCAATTGATATCACAGCCGTAAACAACCGCTATTTATGGTTTGTAGTCAATTGTGGTACCTGAGTGCCATATTTCATCGTTGTTGCCTCCTTTCCGCTAACGTTATGATGGAAAAGAGTACTGCGAAGATAGTCGGTAGATATGTGGGTGTATGCATCCATAAAACCACCTGTGGATATGCTGATGTTCGCATTTGCGTGGAGACGGGTATGATGACATCTAGAATAGATGCGCCAAAAGCAGAAACAGGTGTTGTTAAGCAGTTTTGTTTCAAAGCAGTGCGACCTAGGGGAGACGAACAAATTGCTGCTTGATTTGCCGTAAGAGACTGCAAGATGTCCTAAAGCAGGTTTCCCTGTTGGCTTACCAATAGCATCGAGGCAGGCGGTGGAAAATACGATGAAGTTTGTACGCACCTTCGTTCACAACGCGCATCCAAGGTGAGGCCCGGTAAAAAGATGGGCCATATATTTTCGTTTATCGCCACCGACAGTCTGGTGAGTATCCTTTGTGACCCAACAACCATTTGCCGAACATAAAAATCATCCTCTGCGTTACAGAGTTTTAGAAGAATTCGTATCCAGCCTAACACCTTTCGGCTGAGCACTCGGGACAGGTGCTTTTATTTTCCCCCGGACTATATTCAGTTTCCCGGCTTGCTATGTTAGCATAATCAAGAGATCAAGGTTTGAGGCTGCAGAAGTCCTCAGGTAATAATATTACCGCAACGTGTATAATGTTCCGCATTAGCGGATGGAAAGTTAGTTCCGTGTTATTTCATTGTTAATAGAAGTGTCATTAAAAAGCGCATGGGATGGACTCGTTTATGGTTCCTTAATGCTTGTATAGCATCATATTTAGAACAATTTAAAGAAGGAGAGATTCAATCAGGATCATTAAATCTAAGGAAATATTTGGTCTTTAACTGTCGGTGTACACGATGCGAACCCGCTGCGAACTCGCTGCGAACTCTTCGTGCGAACTATATGGAGATGACAAGTTCGCTAGTTCGATGCGTGTAAATGAGTTCGCTCGTTCCCTGCTTCTTATTCTTTCTAACTTTATCTGTCATATCATGTTAAATGCGCGCCGAAAACCGTTAACTGTACGGTAAACATTATTGTTTGTACTTACATTTTAACAAATATTAAGCACAAAATGATAACTTTACTTTTCATACACCAAACCACACCATACAATCAAAACAATTGATGTTTGTTTACAAAAAAAAAAAAAAGTGTGTGGTTCAAAATGAGCTGTCAAAAGTTCGAGCGAGTTCGCAGCTCAATTGAATTGAATTTAAATTCCATCGCTTGCGGGAATGGAGTTCGCACGAAGAGTTCGCAGCGAGTTCGTAACGTGTAAACCGACAGTAATATTTGCTTTCAACCCGTTTGATATCATCTTCCCGTTTTAACTCAGCCGAGCTAACAAAGGTTTAATGAAAGGGGGTTTTGTTACGTAAAATGATATCGATTTATTACCATATCAATCAATCGAACTAACTCTTCTCTGAATCTGTAAGTGGGGAACAGCAAACACCGTTTTTTTCCCTAATTCCATCACATTGCAGCAGAATTTTCAACGGTAATTTAGAAGCACACCATTAAATTAAAGTACTGCTACAGTTGCCTTTTCATTTTGTTAACCTCAAACTCGATACTAATAGAATGATAAAGTGAAACTTAATAATGGATGGTGACGGTTGCAACATCGTTGTGCTCCCAACACATGAGAGCTATCGGACTTTCGTGCATACGGTGCATTACCCATGCCTGAAGTCTGGGGCAGAAAAATTACCTTTTAACGTAATGTGCCCTGTTGAGTACGGAGAACTAAACCATCCACCGACAAGCGGTTTTTTGGATGCGCCGATACAGCCGTCTTGCACACGAATGAAAATAATGGAACGTTAAGACTGGCTTTCATGGCAGTAACATAATTATTTTTCGCTAACATCAGGCGGCACATTTTGCATACGAGGACACATTCCATGAGCCATAAGAGGAAAGCAAAGGTACACTTGAGTCTCTGAAGTTGTCTTCACAAAAAAGCTAATGCTTGCAAAAGAAAATGCTTTGATTTTGCTTTCATGTCATAATGTTCACCCGCTAAATAGCAGCGATACTGGATCTCGTAAAACCTTGCTTTGAAAGATCTCTCCAATGTTCCAGGCTCGGTGCGGTCCTAAAGCAGCAATTATTGTAGGACGAGAGATTTTACAAATTTTTAAGGCTTTTCAGATAATGTCCCGCCATCGGCAAAAGCTTACCAGCATGTGATTTGTAGCTAAAATTAAATTTAATTTACAAAACTAATTAGCTCATTAAGCGTAGGTCGATGAGGTGAAATGAAACCAACTGTTCTTCCCCCAGTTTTGCCGTCCGCTGGTGCACGGTATGCGAGAAATCCATTCAAGCATAAATATTGCACGTCCGCCCTAGGCAAATTTACCGTGCCTTTTTCATGTCACATTTGTCACGGTTGATTTGTTGTTTAATTTAGTTTTATTTTTTGTTCCCGATGTTTTAGTTTCATCGTTTGCGGGTGCGACCACAATCGGGTTAACATGGTTAAGCTAATTTGTTTTTAATAAACGCTAAAGTGAAATTTAATTCATACGGCTGCACTGGATCGGCATTGTTGCTCCCTACTATTGTACCCTGCGTGAATGTGTATTGAGAGTTAATTAGCGACCTTTTTATGCTGTTCTTTGTTCTAGCATAAAAAACCGGCCACTGATTTGCATGAGTACATTTTTATTCACATTACAGTAAAGCTTGGCCGAGGTACAAACTAGTTTTTAAAATTAAAGTATTATTTATCTGCTAATTATTTTAGCTTCCGGAGCCGTTTAAATGCGCACAAGAATTATGTTCAACTTAAGGTTAGCTTAACAGACTTTTAAGTAGCGCTGGTTGAGTTTTAGTTACAAAAGGGATTCGTTGCATACAAATTAAAATTGATGCTTTATTTTATTTCAAAACGAGAGTTTATCTGCGATGAATGCATCATCAAGACCATTAAATGTAGCAATTTTCTTTGATTGTAATCGAGAAAGTTTACGTTTAATTGACACGGCTAACAGAAAAGTACGTTTCTTTCAATTAATATCAATTCACATCATATCAATTGTTACGATGAAAACGAAGGCCCTTCACTTATTGCGATCACCTTGGGTCATTTATGTGCCTGATCTGCTGTTCCCGTGACTAAACATTTGAAATCGTGCCAAGAAAAGCTTTGTCCGTCCGTGAAGCCGTCGCTCACAGATTTCTCATCACCATTATTATCATCTTTTTCCTTGTCGTTTGGCGAGTTTCTACTGATTAGCCATCTGATCGGTTGAGTGAAAAGACGATTAGAATTGGTGGACACTGGTGGAGCGACGTAAAGAAAACAGGTTTTTTGTTTCACGTTCCTTCTGGGCATTGGAGTGGTAAGCATGGTGCAATCGTTGTTTCGCCGTTTCTTCTAATGATGTTTGTTCGTGACGGCTCATTAAAAACATTATCCAAGATCTGCCAACGCCAGTGAACTTGTCCATTTGAGCAATGAAGTTGTGAGTTGATTGTATTTATTCGGTAAATTACGCCAAACGGTAAAATTTTGCTCAAGTATGCTCCTGCTTGCAGGTAAATAGTAAAACAGTTTGAAGAAGGTTTGTTTTATTTCCTCAGATGGATTCCCTCAGGTTTTGTTTTAAAACAGTAATGACTGCCAAGTAAACAATTGATCGACAGCCATTGAAGTATGATCTCATGTGGAAGATGACTGAATAGAATTAATTCAACAATTTTCTCTTGAATTTCCTTTTTTAAATACTGATAACAAATTTACTAAAAGTGATCTCCAATTTCAGGGGATCAGTTTTCAAGATTCCGCCAACCAAATGTGCCTCCATTGTGCATACAGTGACACTATATGGCAATTCACACCGTGGAACTCCACTAGCTATTGGAGGAGTATCTGGACTTCCGGACGCCAGCAAGTGATATTTGGAGTGCCAACTCAACCTCGCCGAGATAGCGAACATTTTGTGCGGGATCCAGTACTTCATCCGGTGCGCCTCAATTGACTTCCCACTGCACTTCCTCTCCGTCCGACATCGCCAAATGGTGAGTTATCTCTTCGCACCGTGTGTTTATCGACGGAGCCAAGCGGAAGTTCACTGATGCCTCGGTGGAACTGCGAGGGAGCCCTATCGCAAGAAACATCGGGTGCTGCGTCAAATATTGCGGCTTTGGTCAAACTATATCAAGCACGGAAGCACGGAGCACTGGCATGGTGGTGCAGTGAAATTCATCAATCATTCCGGTCATTCGCCGTTTCCGTCCATCTCGGTTAGACCGCCGACCAAACGGACGGGTATCGCTGCGGAGCTCGATGATGATACTCTGGTCGCGCTATCGAGGTAACGCGGCGCGAGTACGGAGTATTGGTTCACTCTGTGACAGATATTTAATTGAATCATGATCTCTCTTGCCTCAGTGGACTGGATCCGTAGAGCCCGCGAAGGCCTATGGAAGGTTGTCGCCCGGGATTTTAAGTACGTCCAGGGAAATAGAGAGAGAGAGAGAGAGAGACGAGGAAGGAGGGTGATGTTCCATCAACGCGGACGAAGTTGGATGTTCGGTACGTTTCAAACAAGGAAGCAACCCGCTGCCTTTACTTTCCCTCCGTTCAACCGCCAGCCATGGGCTGCGAGTGAATTATATTTGCTTTATTCATACTGTCATTTATTTGCACATTTCAAATGCAAATATTGTTCTTATGGCTGCAATCGGAACTCCATAGGATAGTAGAAACCCCCGTCACGTCCTAATGAATTATGGTGAACGAAGCGGACTGCTTGAACGCTGGCAGACGCGAACACTATGCTGTAATCAATCATTGAACACAACGGGAATCGTGAAAGCTAACCAAGAAACCCAAGGTGTTCTGATGGAGGATTAAATCATATTTGAAAGGAATTACCTGGCCTTTGGTGCTAAGGATTTGTGGTTTCGATGAGCTTTCCCGACAGGGTACTATCGGGTGTCCGGGTTCGTTTGAAGAAGGTATAATTTTTCGTTACAATGAACGAAAAGTTATTACTGCAGAAAGCAGTTGAAACAATTAGAAGCAGAAAAGGGCGTGTTATGATGTTTTTCTTGAATTTTATGAATTGAATGCGATGAGGCTCTGTTGCAGTTAAAAGGAAAATTCAAACCTTGCAACTTTAGGAGTCAGCATACTGCCAAGGCATTTAAGTAGATTGTGTAGCCATACACTCTGAGTTGGTCAATCAATCAATAGCGATGGAAAACATTCCGCATCTCCTCTGCTTACGTTTGTACTCCCAGGAGAAATCTTGCACCAGCGCAACCTTATAAATATTCATCTCGAAAACCCGAGTTTTGAATCAGTAATCAGTGAAAAACCGGGACGAAAGGCCATCAGATTCATCATCAAAGGCACTATCCTTACCAGCTGGAGGCGCAGACGCAGAAAACTGACAAGCCTTGTGATATGTATCCTCCTGGTGGCTTCGGATGTGTTTTTTTGTTTTAATTTTAAATTCAACCGTCACCCTAGGTGTCAACTATCGGTCATTGAACTATGGAACTCGTTCTCTGTTTTGTTACCTCGGAAAAGTTTCTACCGGGGTTTATGTGTGTGAGGAAGCTCTCTGCCATTACCGGTCGCACGTTTCACTAACTCAATTTATTCGGTGTACTTTCACTTCATTCAATTGGAGTTCACGGAAGCAACGATACCAAAAACGGAAACGAATGGGAAAAAAAACATGAAAAAGAAGTGAGACATTATGCTCCTCATGTGATAGGTGGGCAATGGAGAAAGTTTCCCTCACTTGATGCTCTAGTAAGGCTGCATAATATTCCTACCGGCGCGTGGAGAAGGTTTTAGAACGAACAGGATTGATATGGTTTTCCTTCATTCACAGCAGGGTAAGGAGGAATGAGAGCATAGCGGAAAACCCAAAACAAATGGATCTGTTCCATTGCTGGAAGGGGCTCAATACAGCACGAAGCATTTGATCCAGCTTTATCTTTTTTTTCTGCAGAAAATTTGCTTACGCATATTTTGTCATTTTTTTTTTTAATAGACTTTTGTGAAATGAGGACAATGATGCAAGAAAAATGCAGCTGTCGAGTTTGGAATGTAAAATGGATCGACCTTTGGTTTGATTGCTGTTCTGACAATTCGTTAACAAATGCGGAAGTCTGGTACACATTCAGTCAGTTGAGTGTGGAATGTGCACCTCATTTGTCCGGAATGCTTCAGTACATTGTGTCATCGAAAAACGGCGTAATATTCCCCATAAATCGGGAAAGGTATGCAAACATTGATAGGTAGCACGAGGAAAAAATGTCTTCTACGTGGGGTAACGAAAGTAGCCCCACAGTGACCTATTGTTGTGATCGTAATAAATTGATTGCTATTGCGAGGCTGGTTTGTACCAGACTGGAACGTTGTAACGTGGTAAAACGTATAAATTCCATCGGTCAGGAGAGCGCACCCACAAGAAAAATTGATCGAATTGGCTAAATAACGTGGTAGGTGGGAAATCGTTTGAACGCAAAGGTCGAAATTGGAATGACCATTTTCACCAGGCTGGTTATACCATAAATCATACTCTAACAACTCTAATTTATGGACTAGTGAAAGTTTTATGACTCCCTGGTTTGTTACCTTTTCGACGACTCGTACTGTCCTTTAGAAGATGGAGCGCGCTTCGTGGCCGTTCTTTTGTCAGGTGAGAGTTTTTTTTTATTGCCTTTATTAGTTTGTTCTTGTGACTCGAGGGTCAGCAAAGCATTGATTACAGGTAATACGTTGCCATACGAATGGTCTCTTATCCAATGGTTCGGTAAATTGACGGACATTGCGGTACCTAAACTGACCTATTATTTTACTGTTGATGGTGTTCTCGGGTCTTCAAGCGAACTTTCAATGTTTCCGATGAATGGTATTAAAGATGTTGCATTAATATTTCCAGAGAAGTTTTCTCATTGGCAGGAACCCGTGCTCATGCACACCTTCTTTCCATTATAGTCAAGCCAATTCATGTAAGCCAAACATGTTTATTGGTTTACATCGGTCATACTATGCCGGAACAAGTGCAGTTATACATTTTTCACAGCTTGAAGAAAAAACAAACGACAAAATGGAAGGAAAAGTTGATCTCATTTACGGCTCATTCTGCATTCTAAGCTTTTTTTTATTTTATTTTTTCTTGCGCCTTCATTATTCTCTGCTGGCTCGTTAAATTTTCAATGAACTAATTATGTTTGCAAAATGGCTTCTTGACGTTTTCTAACAAATATTAGTAGTCTAAACGTTACGGCTTACGTTAGCAAACGTTCGATTGAGTAACACAATGATAAATGCGCCCACGTTTAAATTTGAGGTTGTCGCCAGGATAGTGTGGAAAGTATCGTTTTTCTTTTCGTTGTGTTTGCGTTTTTGAAAGAAAAGAAAAACAAAACAAAACACCCACAACTCTGTACAATGATGTCCTTCATAAAGTGTGAAATTGTTCATTTATTGTCTTGCATTCAAGCTTTCACTAATGCCATCGTACACCAAGCAGCCATTAGAAGGCTGGATGCAAGGCTCGTACAGGCTGACGTCGTCATTTGGGGCTCTGCGTCCTAAATCTCATTAGTTTTCATCATCTCATTAGCATTCATTCTACTGCTATTAATTTAACTGGATACATAACTCTACCATAGCAGGAGAACCTAACTGGAACTGGATATTGTTCAAACGATTGCTGATACAGAGCTTTTTACAACCAATATATCTTTGCATTAATTCATACAATTAAAACAACAGAAAGTAATGTTCAGTTCCTGTCTATAATGGATTTTTGAAGCATTTTCGAATGTTCGAAATGTGCTTATCAAAAGTAAAAATATTATACGAAATTTGAAGTTCGATAAATTATGTTAGGAGGTTCTTTTAAAAAAACTGTTCTATTATAAAATTCCATCAACTCCAACTCTCAAAGATGGAACAAATTAAATTCACACTGCATCTTCTTAATTGCTATATACTATTTGGATTAATTCAGAAAGCATTAAAAATACCGACGACGTTGGCTGGATGAATAAAAGGAAAGGCTGGAAACTTAAACAGACCACCGAACAATTTGCTTCAATCGTTAGACCCTGGCATATTCACTAATCAGAAAATTATCTACTATCATTCGAATGATGTTATGTCGACAGTCTCAAGTGCCTGAGCAAAAACAACGAGAACACTTGTCGCTACAATATTGTCCTTTGACCTATTATAGCGACCACGAATCCCGCTGGAGGTTACACACTTTCATAGTGACTACCTATCCTATCCTTTCTTTTCTTCCTCCCTTACTAGGACACTGGTAACTTCAGTTTATAAAGATTATAAATATGTTATAACCTTATGACTGTTTAATTATATCCTACCTGCCTTTGTCCATGGAGCGAACGTTTGGAAGTGACTTCCCGTGTGTACCATCTTCCTCTATCTTTCGGCATTTTCCTGTTCAGCATTCTGCAGGGAATTTATACTGCCACGAGCACGGCTGTGAAGTCGACCGTGTGCGCCCACGAAACATTAATTAGTAAACAACTAGACGGGAAAACAGTGTGGCATCTGGACCGCACTTTAGGGATACAAATTGGTTGGATTGAGTGTATGCGACGGCTGCTCGACATGACGAATCTCTTGCAAAATAACTTGCGCTTCGAGATAGCCATGTGGCAAAATCTGTTGATTTTTGGGGAGCATGAGCATGAGATTAAATTGTGTCACAGTCGGCGGGTATTACCAATGGCGCTAAATGTTTTGAATTGTTTACTTACATATTTCTTTATATTCCACGCTCTTACAAGGCGAAGAGAAGACCACGGAAACCGAATGATGAGGCCTGCCATCTTAGTGAAATGCAAAAAGAGATTGTCTTTAGGATCTCTTCCTTGTCTTTGGATAAAAGGGAAGAGCGAACCACACGACGAAAGGAGGTTTTAGCTCATTTGAGAATATGCTTATCCTTTTTCTCTTCAGTCACAAAAACCTCAGAAACCTACCGAAAGCACACCCGCATGCTTGCCTGCAGCACACTTCTCATCTTTTGTCAAACCAAAAAGCCACAGGGCGTCGTTAGTTGAAGTTCAAATAGTGGACCGACGCAACGTAGGTGTATCGTGACGTATCGATTTGCTTAAAAAGTTCCATACCAAAGTACCGCCTCTCTAGACTCAGACGAGCAAACCTCACCCGAAGTGACAAACTGCCGTCGTTGGTAGGAAGTTTGCGGTTTCCTCTCACTTGCACTACCCAGCTTCTTTCAAAGTTTCAGTCCGTTGTTGTTCGATTTCTCCTTCAGACGTCTTCGGCAAGAATTAACGAACAATTTCACCACAACAAATGGGGTTTACCGGCAGGAACTGATTGTGTGGAGACAAAGTTCTGACAAGGTACTGTTTTTAAATGTGGCGACAGCTGATGCAGCGGGCAGGACTTTGATGAAGAATGCATGAAGTAAACGGAAGCCTTTTCATGAGTGGTTGACTTTCGTTCGACAAAACATATAAAAAAGAAATCATTCATTCAATGTCGATGAGTGAAGCAGACAAACGAATTGGAGGAAATCGATACATTCGTTAGGGACTGTTTAGCTTACAAAACTTCAAACTAAAGGAAATCAGTACCACAGATATAGGAATACTTATATCAAGATTGTTTAGATGTACAATGTCTGTGTGGTGTTTTGTTAAGTTTTCAAGTTTTTTTTAATAAACCACTGAAAGGATTTTTTGCAGTTCAGCCTTTTTTTTTCAATTGCTTTCATTTGGGAAGAGCTTCTGAACTTTTCTGATGCGATTTGTCCCGATTTGATTCGGTTGCATTAGTTGCCTTCCGAAAGCTTCAGCTTTCTGCTTTTCATTTGTAGTTCTTGTACAATTTTCCGATTTTACACATACAACGACAGCACACGTAGTTAAATAGTTGGTACTTATTCATTTGAAATTACATTGGATGTAAAATGGACTTTATATTTCCACCCTTTTCGTTTCTCCTCTCTTTATTTCTTCAATAACAGACGAACGAGGCAAACATTTCCCAATTTGATTTGCTTGCACTCGGATCGATGGAACCTCGACTCCTTTTTTTTGCCAGCGTATATACCTCGTGGATGTACTTTACAATTCAATCCGGCGCATACGTGACACCAGAAGGTGAAGGGGGAAATGAGAGGGTACTGGGCGTGGAATGAGGAACCCTCGGGTGAGAAATTTAAAATGATTGTCCAATGCCAGAGCCAAATGGTCATGGTGGCGGATGGCCAACTCCGGGCGAGGGTACAACTTTCCGCTTGGGTCTTGCATCGATCAACGCTGGATTCGCTTTGCCTGTGGCAATTGTACTGGTGTTTCGAAGGGTGTGATTTTACATGTTTCGCGTGCACTCAGTAAATATATGCACGTGCCGCATGCTGGTGTGTTCGAACATGTGTGCTCACGTTTTGCCGCGAGCTTTGCACAAAATGTTGCACATTTCTCGTGCCGAGCATATCAACCTGGGTCCAATTGCAAACGGATCTCCGGTTGGGGTAGCGGAAATGCATGTTGCCCCGGAAGCCAAATCAAACAAGCCACGCACCACAAAGTAACACACGACGGAGGCTTTGGGGCACCCCGTCATGGATATTTCATTTGTCTTTTTGCTTTCATCACCAGCATGCTGAACAGTTTAATTTTTTTGTTTAACGCATTGGGTACTTTAAAATATTTATTTGGATGTTTTCCTTTTTAAGGAAAAGTGAATCTCGTTCCTTTTTAATTTGCTTTCTTTTTGAAATCTCAATCTGAAAATCTATCCATTCCATCAGGCAACGTAATAATTGTATTGGGTTCTGCCCTTCTCAGAAGAGGCATAAAAATGCAAACGATGGCGACTTTATTGCCACCAATATTTATGCATGAGCCGATGAACCAATTGTGATGTGTAGTGGAAAGCGAGAGATTAATTTTCTTTGGTTAACATCTTTTGGTTGCAATTTTGCGAATGAGTTTTTGTGACGTTCCACGCAATTGGCTCATAAATTGACTGTAACAAATTGCCAATAGTTGGAGTTATGGTTGTGCTGTATTATAAGTTTTGTATGTGGTGGCATTCGTTGAACTTTTTATTTTGGGACCTTTTTTTCGGTTACAGAAATGCTATAGCCATTTTTTCAATTGGAAATAAGAAATGGAGGAATGTAAAACTAAATTATGAAAAATTGTATTCATACATTATAATTGTCATTTATGAAAAATTAATAATTAATTCTATTTTCACTCGAAGCAAGAGTGGATCGCGCGTTCCTTTTTCAACATATTGTACAATAAATTAACACAAGCTTATCACTTTAAAATGTGTGCATGTACACATTACGCAGCAGTGATTGGGACTGATTGATTCGAAAATTTGCTACGGTTTTGTTTAAAAGCCTTTCTAATGTTATCATCTTCTTCAATGCATGGTTTATTAATCATCAAACTCTCAGACTGTTTATGAGGCATCTCCAAAAGCTCATACAAGCAAATTTTTATATTTGGAGAACGTCTGAAAATGAAAAGGGTAAGAGATATCATAGTAAAACGCTTTCGATTCCTCTCTACTTCCGAAAGGACACTCGGTTCATCACATTCTTGGTTTGTGTTTCAGATGTGATGAGCAAAGGGCAAATCTAAAATTCATTCGAAAACATTCCGCGCCAAAAATTATTCTTACTCCAATGCTGACGCACACTATGGTAAAGATAGGCACGAAATCGGAAATCGAAGGATTTTCAAACCGGAAGCAACGGCATGATTCTGCGGCGATTAGTGGGATTTGGCGGGACATGTCTTCTCATGATAAAATTCTAGTTCCATCCCATTCTCTGCATGGAAGATTGTGAAGAGCTTCGATGATTTACTGCGCACACAACTAAAGGCACAACATGGCACAGGTGGTTTTCCAGTTTTTCTTGAAATAATTGAGTGATAATTGTTGTTACGTAGATTGTTTATATGTAACGCAAAGTTTTAATTTCCTCCTGACCAGAACGATAAGCATTTGGTCATAATGCATCCGTGTTCTGCAAAAAGTGGCTCAGTGTGAATTTCACGTGCGCGTTTTGACTGTTGCGGTTTCGTTTCCACGGGCGGAAAATCGTGGTGGCGTTGCAAAAGATGTGTAAATAAATTAAGCAGAAAATTGTATTTGCAAGATGTAATTTGCTATTCAGATATTTTTTATCTTGAGCTTAGTCTCCTTGAGGAAGGCTGAAAAAGACGGCGGAGCGCAGGATTTCATGCTCAGAAATTGTCCGCAATCCGATTTTCCGTAGTTGCTTTCCTTCTGGTCGGAAAATGTCTGCCATCATCCACATCAGTTGCGTGCCGCAAGTGAGCTAAGAGGGGATGGAAGATGGACGGAGCATTCTGGAAACCACGGAAGGTTGAATATTTAATATTTGATGGTTTAGATTGAAAACAATATTTGGGAAAAATTTCTTCAAAGCGCGATGAGTCTTATTTACGACCTATTTTTTCAGATGGTTTTTATTTAATTCGAGTAATACGTGCTCCGGTAAAAGCTAAACTGTTGATGATACTTTTTTGTATATATTTTTTAAGTAAAAGATCTGCAAGATAAACTTCATACCTGCTAGCCTCCATTTTGCAAAAACGGTGATAAGGGATTTTGTTTGATTCATTATCTTCATCTACGGTCAATTGAATAAAAGTCTTGCTATTGGTTAGTGTGAAACAATTGTACCTTTAAAAGATTATTTTATCAATGTCGTCATATGTAAAAGGATTGACGGTGTCACGTAGATTGGAAAATATTCTGTTTAGCTTTAACTGGTTTATCTAACATGCGAATCCAAAAGTGCTTCGTAATAGAGCAACTAACGTGGTATCCCTTTACTTAAGATCTTCCTTATGAGGCCCCTTCCAGCCTCAATTAGTAAAGTTCCTGTTGCACGCTTTCCATTGGAAGTTTATGCTTGTCGGAGGACACCACCAACACCGTCTTCAACCAGTTTCCTTTCTCTTCACGTTCATCGGAACGGTTGCTGGTCCGCCCGTCAGACTTACCGGTGCAGTTGCATGGGTTTTTGCCAACATATTTAGGAAGAAATTAAAATATATAGTTAATATAGAAGTTCAAATAAGGTGAACACTCCTTAGGCCAATCTAAGTAGATCTTTCTTGTGAGCAAGTGTTGCTTGCCCCACGCGGGGAGTGTTGGGTGGAAAAACATAATTAAAACGCTGGCAGCGCTTAAATTTAAATGTGGACCACCCTTTCGCTGCATGTTATCATCGGAAGGAAAGCATATAGGTGCAAAAATGCCGACAACACACACCTGTTGTAAAGGTTACGTATAAAGTAAAACCTACACTTGAGGTGCTGTTTCATGATCGAAAACTTTTTAAACGTCTCGTTGGCCAAACAATTCATTGGAGACGGAAAACAAGAGAAACGTTCGTTTACAAAATGTGAAAAAGTTTTCCTACGAGCTGTGGGACGGAATTTGCACGGCGCCCATGCCAATCATAGTGGATTTCACATGTTTTCCGTTTCATTTTTTATTGTTCATATTCCTCCGCAAACCCATATGTGAAAAGTGTTGTAGCGGAAATGCTTCAGCCAACCAAGTGGAATGTAATGATAAAGCGATGAAATGAAGGAGTTCCGGGGAGGGATAGGGAACGGTAAATTGGGACTGACATCAGGTTGCGTCCTTACAAGGCTTGACCAACGCCAGTTGGTCCGCAGTTTATTGTGTATGACTTCCTTTCGCATAATCCTCCATCTCACTGACGTTGATCTTCCATGACTCCAGTGGCGTTGAAGTTCATAGACAAATCATCATCCTACATCATTCAACGTCCATTGTTGTTCAGGGGTTTTTTTTTTCGGCATTATTTTGTTATGTATAGGGTTCAACTTTTCTAATTAAACTGTTTTTCAATCGCATAGTCAGCCCGAGTTTTCACATTTCTGTTTTGTTTTACGTTCGTACCCCTTTTTTCATAGACCTTAACCAACCTGGAATAACTCCAGACAAGGAATCAATAAACATTTTGCTCGGAAAGAAATTTTTGAAACAATCCACTGCACACACGCATAATAAAAAAGAACACAATCGGCGGTATATTTTGCGACTACACAGTTTTCACTCCATAATTCCTGGTCCTGTTTCGATAGAATTTTTCAATCAGAGTTTAAAAAAGTTGGAAATTCCTCCCCAATTTGCCGGCCATTGGATCGTCAAAAACGAAACAACCATGTGCTATAGCAGCGGTTCGAGACCAGGCAGTTAATTTGCACATAAAAACCTCACCTCGTTTCCTAAATTCACACATACACAAGCACCTCGTCGGAGGCAAATCCTCAGGAAAAACACAGTGGGGTTGAAAACAGCTGCCTCTGCAAGCAAATTTGCAAGCATTTCTAGGGGCCTGCGAGAAAGTTTGCCATAATCGTCGCGGAAGAACCAATGTAGTCGACCGGAGTACAGCCACAAAAGGTACTGATGAGGTTCAAACTGTAAAATATAAGGAAAACAAAATGAGAGGAACCATACGAGCATTATCGTTGGCGTCCCGCCACGACAGGCGGCGGTGAGAGCAGTAACGAGTTATAAATTATACATAAAGTATTAAAACTTTTCGTAAAACATCTCCCGCCGGGCGCGGACGGGATGCGCTTTTGCTAGTAATGGAGTTTTGCGGACGTTCCAGTAACCGTGCAGTACACGGTGAGGAAACCTCCACGGGTTTCCGAGGTGTAAAAACTCGTGCCGAATTTTTCTGCGGCACATCGTACGGGAAAGAGCTGGACCTGCAGGAGAACATGTTCGCGAGAGAACAAACATTGGGGGTTGCTCGCAAATTAGGAAGGATCAGCGCAGCGCAGTTCGGATGGTGGACAGGAAGTTGTCTGGGAAATTGTTTGTACATTATTCACCGATCTCCCTCGTTTGCAGGATTTCACTTATCAACTCATTATTTAGACATTTGCGTGTGGAAAACTTTGCGCTAACACAGGCCATCAGCAATGAACACTAAAAACAGATTCGATGATGCCGAGCGATTGGAAAACAGCTAAGCAAGCTTAAATGTTGTTGATGACCTTTAGTAGTTTGTGTTGAACGAAAATTGAAAATTTGTTATTTTGGATTTGATTAAACTTTGAGCTTGACTGAAATTTGCAATATATACCATATAAATTGGGGTTTTTTTTTCATGAATTCATAAAATTCTCTAAATTTATTTCTTCACGTTGCTGCTCTGCATACGTATGGATCAACTGCTTCCGGTGAACCATCGTACCTCGTTTTTTTTTTTTGCTCAAGTGTCACATAGATGGCAATAAAACGGTGCTTCATAAAGTGCCACGAAATTTGGCCTGTTTGCCATATGCAGATGCCTGTATGCCATTCGTAACTGTTTGCCATATGCAGATAATGTTTGCAGACTTTGCAAAAAAATAATTTCATTTGGACTAGGGAGAACTCGTAGTTAAATGTACAAAATTAAACGAAGAAGTTTGGCAACGTTTTCGTTATCTCACGAATTATTTCCTGCTACAATGTATCAAGGCTTGCGACTGTTGATGACACAGCTTAACATTTATAATCTTTAATAATATTTCTGTAAGAAAGGCCAATAAGTTTTCGTCGATGAAAAACATTTTTCATTAAATTCAAACCATTCCATCTCGGTTATGGTGTAGGCTGATTCAACAAACAATAATTCATTAAGCGGAGAAGAAAAACGAAACTCCATCAAGATCGCAAATGCATGGAAGCAAGAAATTAAGCTTTGAAAAAAAAAATGTTACGTTGAGCTCCGAAGCTCATTAGAATTCATTGCACTCGCGCTGGGTATAAGGAACGGACGCGACCGGCGACATGACATATAATTACCGTAGGAAACCGGGCTTCCGGTCAGTTTCGGCTGATGCAGCGACAAAAACGGCGGTGCGTGACCATTTCACAAACCAGCAGCACGTTCGCTTGATGAGTGGACAATTTGCTCCATCCCGGGTGTCGTTCAATTCCGCGTTTCTGGTTGGGCGCGTTCGCGTGTCGCGCCTCGTCACCGTCCATAGCGTCGTATAGCGATCGTCTGGCACGTGAGTCGACCGAGGTTCCATTGGTTGTATGTGTGTACGCTCGGTGTGTTTGTGTGATTAATTGAAGCGAACCAGAGGAACTTGTAATGTTGCCGTTAAAGTTAATGCCTTTTCGCTGTAAATTAATTTATGATTTCTTCGTTGGAGTCGCCGTAGCCGGTCTTTGTGTGCCTTAGCCTAGCGCATCTCATATTTGTTGTAAATGCACACGAGTATCAACGAATAAAAAACCTCTGCTTCTCCTTTTGTTCCTGTTCGCAACACCCATTTAATTCTGGCATGAATGAAAAAGAGTATGATACGCTTCTGTCGAGCATGCAAAATGTTAATTAAACATAGTTCAAACAAATCATTAGTTACAAATCTAAATGCAGGTTGATAAGCAGTTCTTTACAATGTGTTATTAAACCTAATTCGCTGGCGTGTTGAGTGAATGAAATATTGATCTGCTGATCCATATTGAGCCAGCTTATGCATGTTCAGTGCACATTTCGCATGATTTTTGCTGGTTGTTACGCAAATGAACCACAATCTTTGTTAAACTGTTAAATACGGGGAACTGAGGGGACAGATTGAAACTTACGTTATCAAAGCAAAGGGAATAGCACACTCATCTTCGCCACACATTCCTTTTCAACGTTTGGTAGGACATACTCGCGTCGTCATGCACTATAAAAGAAAGTCTTGAACAGTCAATTCCATTTGACAAGCAGCATATGCAGGAAATGGTAAGCAGCGTTGTCAGCATCGTTTTCTGGCTGAATAATTTACAAACATGCATCAACGGACATGCCTGTTTGCAAGTATTGACACAAACGAACTTTGCACTGAGCAGAAAGTTAAGCATTGTGCACTATAGGTATGTTTTATGCATGTGTTAAACCATGCCGTATATGTGGAATTCTGCTGACAAGTGTACGTTTCCAATGCACTACCCTCTTTTCACGATAATGCAACTCTGCACAACACACATTCCATCAGCTTTCAAATGGAACACAGCACGATCCACGTTGCGTTTATTGCTTTCAACCTAGGTTGACAGGGGAAGTGAAACAGTTCAGCTTGTCTCAAGAAAAATCTCCATTACAATGACGTTGTCTTTGTCCAAAACTTTGTCCAAGTGAGTGGAAAAAATATTCCAGTGCATTTTATGAAAAATGCCATTATAGTTAAGCAACAGTAATGTTTGAAATCAGTTCAATTTCCCTCAAAAGCTTCGCTCTGTGTGGCGAGGAAAAACACCTAAGCAAGCAAAGAAAACGCTTGGCGTAACGTGAAAATCAACCAATTAATCACCGACGGTATAATCAAATCGGGCAAAGGGCCGCTGAAAATGTAATCAATTTGTGGTTAATGTTCAATAACGACAGCAATCCAATAAAATCCCTCCCGTCTCAAGCTCTCCAAGCGCCAAAGGTGTTCTTTATCGGCCGGAGTTTTTTTTTTTTTTCTTTTGGCACTCCTTGGAAGCCGTTTGCTACATCGTAAGGAAACCTGGATCTTTTATTTACGCCACTCTTCTTTCGTGCCTTGCTGTCACACTTCTCGCTCTTACTATCGACCGATACTATACAAAAAAGAAAGAAAGCAAAGCAAACCCCATCGTCGGTAACATAAATATCAGCTTAAAGATATCGCTTCGTTCAGGGTATCGCTACATGGAATCGCGCTTCTACGCTTGACCTTCGGGCGAGCCCATCCGGTCGTTTACTATGCCACCCAACAATCCCTCAACACTTCCGTAGGCCACAATCTTCGCAACCGTAAGTGGGCTCTCGATTTCAATGATCCGTTCAGGTCGCCCTTTCAAGGACCATATGGGTCTTTCCAACTCCGTTCGTGAGGGAGACAGCGCAGATGAGGACAAAAATCCTTCCTGACAATGTAACGAATTCTCGGACACATACAAATTCCTTGCCTTGGAAACCTGCCTCGAGTGGTGTTGCTCAGTAACGTTAGCGAGCCACAGAAATGAATGGATTTTTGACCCACAATGTAGCGCCTGTTATTTTGCGATCTACTTTGACTTTTCTTGGCAGCATCAAGTCAGCGGCGGAAGGCAAGATAACCAGGAAAGGGTGATTTGCCTGTCCCCATCAACCGTGAAACGAAGGTACTGGTTAAATAAAGTGAAGAAAACGGGATGCCTTGCCTCAGCGCCGTGAACGCTTGTACGCTTCAACGCTTCCGGTTCATTTTTCCATCACTGCGAGAACGGCGTGAGAAGCAGATGAGAATGAGCTAGAAGCCAACGTGAATCGAAAACGGCCGTGGTGGTGGCATTTTCTCATTCCCGGTGATATGAGCTTCCTCAACATGATTTCCTGTGACCTAGTGAAAAACAGCAACACTGCTCCGTGCGTTGTTTACGGAGGGCACTAGAGCAAGAGAGTTCGTCCCGTAGTTTCTCAGAAAAAGGGCTCGCCGTCTGTGAACTCCACTGATTCTCCGCTTCGAAAGGCCGGTAGCACGTTGTGGGGTTACTTGGACGGGAAAATTCGTTCTCCAGATATTCACGGCGGCTAGTTGAAAAAAAAGCGGATCAGGATCGTGGATAAAACGGTAGTCGTACGACGAGCTCTCACAAAATCGGCATTCGTAGCGCAACAGCAAATAATTTGCGGATCCACTTCGTTTCGGCCGTTTTGCTGTCAGTTGTTTTCGCAAGGTCGTCCGCGTAGGCCGTGGAAAAGAGTTTGTTCTATGTTTGTGTTCCTACCAAATGCAATTTTACTGTGTGGATAGCTCGCTTCTATTTCTGGAAGGGTATAAATCGTAAGTTGTTAAATATCACCATGTAGGTCAGTTGATTGTCGGCTATCATAGTGCGCTTGCAGATCACGAAACGCTGCTTGACGCTCACACGAAACAGAATTTGCGATCGGCGTACAGGAGAAAATTCTGTTACGAATATTCTGTTATGGTACTCATCCTGGACTGCTAAACTCGCTTTTCTCCCATCAATGGCTACCCCACATCGAAGGTAGTGTGTGGAAAAGCAAAACGACAACAGCACGCGGAAATAATCCCAGATGGGCGACGGATTTCTAACAGGTGAGAGAAACTCGCATTCGGAACACTCGAGAGCAGCGACAACGGTGAGTTCCAGTGAGAGAGATCCGCGTGCGTCTTCGTGCATGTTTTTCGCAAGCTATCTCCATCAAGAGAAAACCAGATGCCGGTTGATACGCTAATGATTTTATTTTCATTTAAAAAATTGGACTTGTAAAGCTGCTAGGATTTTAAAGTAGCTATAGCGACCGAATTCCGACGACCGTGCACGTAGGATCACGGTTGAGAGTAGGTGCGAGCATGGCTTGCTGTGACGTTTTCGTTCATCGTAGTTTCTGTCGAATAACATGTTTCTGGATTCTGGAAGAAGGAAAAATGATTTTCCAAAAAAGGACATTCATAGAACCAGCGTGCCGAATAAAACTTAAAAAACGTAGTATTTCAAATTTCGCATCCTCAGATGCTATCAAAAAAGCGAGTTTCTCGTAATACGGTTTGTTGCTTAACGCCTTTCTTTTTTCTGGCGGTTCCATCAATTCTTGTTGGAGCAGCAGATTGCCCCAGTGAAACAGGTTGTGACGATGGATACTTATTCTATCCGTACCGACCCGTACCGAGCTTCAGAAAAAGCTTTGAAAGAAGCAGCTATTTTTCGTATTAAAACGACAAACCTTTAAATTTGAAATACTTTGAATAATACACACGCTTATGGAAAGAAAAGTTTCAACAAATATAAGATATACTAGATTCTGGGAATGCTACTCTCGCGGTGATGCTTCACTTAACTAAATAAAAGGTAAGCCGCAAGAATTTGATGGGTCTATCACGCAAAAATAAGTGAGCTGATAACAGATAACCTGGACGCTAAAAAGTGGTTTAACGTGCTGAAAGCTCATTATTCGATATATGTTTCCTGTTTCTAAAATTGGTTTCCATTGCACGATTCCAGATCCAACGGCTAGAAGCTGCAAATGTTGAGATTTCTGAATTGCGTTATTTTCAGAGAGTTTGGCCTGTGGAATTCCTGCCTTTGCTGCTGATCGTTGATTGTCATATTCATTGGTTTGAACGCCACTTCAGGCTTGCTTGCATATTTTCTTACATCGAATTAAACAAACAGCTTTTTGAATTTGGATTAAATTTATCCTTCCAATTACTGCTGCAAGTTTGGGCGCCATAATATGTAAAGTGACAGAAAACTTTGCTTCTCAGATCGGGTCGACTTCCGTTTCTAGTTTTCGCAAGCATCCTCGTCGATGAATAATTTTGCATGTTCTCTTTTGGCGTTTTGCAGGCTGTGGTCTAGTGGTTTCTTTTGTGCTCTTGAATGTAGCAAAGGGATGTTGGAAAAGTAGTTAAACACATTTGATTTGGAATAATTTCTGGACCACGCTAGCTGATCGTTTTAGGACTGAATATGGTAGAAGTGCCATGTTTGAAAGTTTTTACAGGACTTAATGACACAAGAACTATAAAATTGATTCATGGGTTAAGCTCAAGAAACTTTTATTTCAATTTTTAATGTTCAATTACTCTAACATTGCTCTTACATTCGATGGTTATTACTTTGAATGGAACATTAAAAAATTAAAAAAATGGGTCTCTATAGGGAACTGGCTTTAAGTTTATTTCCGCAAAATTAAGTTATTTTTATAATGCCCGATACTGTGCGTTGTACTGCTGTACAACCGTGTGAAAACGAATAAATTTGCAATTTGTTAAGCATCTGCTATCAATTATGTTTTCTTCAAAAACAAGTTATCAACAGGAATAATATACGTTTGCTGTTAGAAAATAAACCATTCTACTAATAATGCACCATACGTTGTGCAAATGTAAGCCTTTGTTTATTGACGATACCACCGGAAACATTGTTTTTGTTTCTGAAAGAACAAATATTTGAAGAGTCAAAACGGACGGGAGAACACTTTTTCTTTTTGGTGTATTAAACACATGTTCGAGCTGTTCTTTCTTCCACACGCGGGTTGAAATGTTGGTTGGTTGCTTTAATTGGAAGAGACGAAAACATTTTTCACGTGTTCCATGTTCCGCTTTCATGGCAGTTGTATTTTATCTTACGATAGCGATGATATGGCGAATCGATCGAATGAATACTCTGAGGTTTCTGCCGAGTAACAGGGAAACGTATAATTGACGCCTGATCAATGTGTTGAGGCATGAGCAATTTGGCTTAAAATAGAGCCAATTTGAGATCACTCATGCTTAAAATAAACCTTGGGTCAATAAAATTTAAGATATAAATGTTCTATCCTGAATGCGATTTAAAGTCGCTTACCAACTTTGTCCGCGCCAATTTGTCATTTCCGTGACGCAGAAAAACATTCTTTGAGAATTCAATTTGGTGATTGTGTGAAATTGAATTTAAAATCCACTAACGGGCTGTTGATTTGCTGTGTTCGTCGGGTTCCTCTTGTCCCGGCCCATGAATGTTCATAATCAGTTCATAATTTTTGGTTGTCCGGGTGAAGTGGAGGATTCGTTTAAGCCCTGTTTTCTCCGTTGTAGTCCGTTGAGAACTTTTCCGTGGCTTTGTTTGCTTAAGTGAATTTATGCAAGCAACATTTTTTTTCTTTCGCGTATGAAAACGCTCCAATTTTACTATCTGAAATCTATGATCCTTTCAAGATTTAAGAATAAGGTAATTACCATGTCAATTAAAGGTTTGCCTATGTACTTCTACTTTAACCAGCAAAGTGCTTTCAAGGCTATGTCATAAGACTTAGGGTGGTTTGCTACCAATTTCAGTCCAATATGTCGTTTTGATTTTTTAAATAATGATATGAATTTGGGAAAATTTTAAATATTGTAACAAGTACCTCGTAGCCTGTACTTCGCTTTGTTTAATTGTAGTCGTCAACGTATTCCAGATCGCTTGTCCCGCGGACAGACCAGACTTCTGGTGCTTGAAAATCCACTTCATCGTTTGCAGGTTGTGTGCGCTCCGATGGCAATTTGCCAAAGCCAGTGTCCATTCTCGCAATCCAAGTCCTGGCTAGGGAAGGTTCCGTTGAATAAAGGATACGACACTTGCGTTGGGTGAAGGACATGACCAGCAATTTTCCGGTCGACCCGCGCAACAAACTCGTAAAGTGCGTTTCATGTTCAGTGCGTCGTTGTTCGCTCGCCTCGGTCCGTGTGGTTTATTCTGGGTTGTGCAGAAAAGCACACCGTAACACAACGCATCTGCAACAACGTCCATCGGGAGGGGTGCACAATTTCAGTCCCAACACGGAAACACACGTATTCACCCACTCAAGCTGGACAATCGGCACACCCATTGCTGATAGCCTTCGCCACCTAATGACAATTATTCTTCTCGCACCCCGGTCGTTTTCGCAGCCGGGTCGTGCCGTTTGCATCGTCATAATTTGCACAGCTGCGAAAGATGTCCAGCCCCAAGCAACACCCCTGTTAAAAAAAAACGGAGTCTCTCGAGAACGGATCTGTGGAAAACCAATCCATACACGGTTGGTGGACTTCTGCGCGGGCTCGTTTCATGGAAATGGAAATGTCCCAGGAAGCTTCTCGCTGACACTTTTGCAGAGAGACGTGCACCAACGAGCAAACGAACGATGAGTTTCTGCGAGGCGCAAAACGTAATTTTGATTTTGAATTTATTAAATTTTAGACGACCACGCCACGGACGCTTTTCAGGCAGTCGTATCGTTTGCCCTTCTGGGAACTCCTAGGTGCCGGTACATTTTAATTATATGAAGCCAGCGATGTGGTGAAAACACTCCCCTTTCACTTTTACTCTCGTCCCTTTTCTGCGGTTGACGCGGGCCGTTTAGATGCTCTCCTCGGGTTATAGACGATGTTGATGTTGGCGACACAACTTTCGGTACGACCTTCGCGGACGCAGGTCTTCAGGGAACGGCGGTTTTACTCGGTGTTGCGATAGCGTTTCCAAATGGAAGCTCCTGTCCTACGCGTAGGATTAAGACAACAGCAAAAGTGGCAGTAGTCTCGCAGGGACGTTCATTTTATGAGCGTAATTAACGATACTGGGCATCGTTGCAAACCGCGAGAACCTGGGAGGTTTTGTTGTCATTTCGTTGCAACAACATATGGCTTCTGTTTTTCGCGTTTCGCGTTTTGTTGGTCAATCTTTTCAGTTCTTTTTGTTGTGTTCGGGAAAGTGGATGTTATGCTAAGTGGGTGTCACCATGCGTAGTTAAAATAATCTTAAGCACAATGTTTAATATTTGCTGAATTAAAGTAAATTAATAAAGGTTTCTGATGTACTTTTGCAACTGCCAGCACTAACGCGCAATTAATACGAAGTGATATGTCGCTCTATTTCGTCGAGTTTTTAGAAACTGCGTGAGCAAACTAATTTGCATTAAGTAGATCTGTCCTACCATTATGTTTTTGTAAAATGTTCTTGGATGATTGAAATTGATTTAAGCCTTTACGTATTTTAGGTGTCCGAAATAGATTGCTTTGAATGCATCAATGGACATGTTTCAATCCTTGCAGGAACAAAGATTACATTCAGGGGCAGTTCCCCTTTATGGGGCATCGGTAGCAAACCGAGCTGCCCCGTTGGTTGCTGTCTAGAACAAGTCTCATGTTAGAGGAAAATAGTTTAAAATAAATCTAAATGGACGGGAGAAAGAGAGGGCAAGAGACAAAAGAGTTCATGAATTTGTGCCACGGAGAAGCATGTCCGATGGTGACGCAAACTTTATTTTTATGCAAATCTATGTCATCGCCATCGGGTTGTGGTTGCACGTACAGGCGTTTGATAGTATGCATCCTAGATAGAAACTATGCTAGGACCTTGTTGGCTTTTTTTTCCTCTCTGCTCCCTGGGGTACCGTAGAGGTAACGTCATCGGCAATTTCAAAAGCGATTGACTTGCAGCAAGGAAAGAAGGAGTATGGTGGTGGTTGTTATGAATCTCATCATCAAGCATGGTGATTTAATATCTGGACGATTGCTGCAACGGTGAAACCTAGCCCCCTCGGCAGAAGGTTTGCGGTGCTCAGATTTGTTGGCTTGGTGAATCTCTCCTATTTCAATCCCTCCCTGGTGATCTTCTTTACCACGGTTTAGTTTCTAGCATGGCTTTTTCCCAGCAAAAGGTTTCATTTGGCTAAGAAGTGTTGTTCAATTTAGCATTGTTTTACCATTCAGATTCATCCTAACGCAAGCACAAATAAATTTTCGAAATCATTTCGTAGATGAAACAATCTGTTAGAACAAAGCACAACGCGTTCCAGTCACTTTACTTTGCTGCAGCTTGCCAACCAACATGCATCGACAATGAGGGATGTTGAACAAGACAATTAAATTAATGAAAATTGACGTTCAAACCAACCCCATTTGCGGTCAGTGTTCATGTCCTTTGCCCTGTTTCGTAAAAAAAAAGAACGGGTTTGACATCTGATAGACCCATTGAGCACACTTTCCCTTTCCCCGGAAGCCCTTTACCCGTTCGAAGGTAAACCTTCCCATGCATTACCATGCTATTCTTGTGTGGACAGGTTTGATTGATTACGCTAAGCTAGGGTAAATATAACCCCACCGATGGTGAGTGCGAGAGGTTTTCCACCATGGAGAGCAACACGTGAATGAATTCGGCAACCGCGGCCCCTTTCTCAATAACGCCAGAAAGATAACTTTTTGAAGCCGCCATACAGTGTATCACATATTTACGTCGGCACTCCAAGGGCCTCGCGTGCCAACACACACAAAGAGACCGTGTCTCACGAACAAGCAGAAGGATATCGTTTGACTTTAGGTAAATTCACCGCAACTGGGTCTTGCATGTCAATATTCATCCATAATGTATTTGGCGCTACCATCAGTTGCGTTCTGTGCCTTGGGCTTTTTTTCTATTATCAATGACCTAGAACGTTACGGTCTGTTGATGATATCAGATGTATTGCTTTCAAGCTACATTGTAAGCCATAAAGGGAAACCATCAAAAAGCGCTGACTTTGCTGGAATCAGATATGGAGTTAGGCTTCAAAATTACAATTTTCAAAACAAAAAACAAAACATCTCTAAACAATAGTTTTCAGACCAAAATTAATCTACATCCATCCAGATCGAGTGTCAAATTTGAATGAATCTTAATCGCAAACATAAGTTAGCGCGCAAGATCCGAGTTCATTTCAAACCGCGAATGAAACAACATAAACAACGACCCGAGTAGTAGCATTGGCATTATTCAACGGACATTCGCAATCGACCTTATTGAATTTCACCCATGGAGTCAACCTCACTTCATCAGACTGTTTAGAGTGTTGACGGACTAATTCAGTGCCGTCTTTCGCACGCGGCGCACTAGGGCACCGACAATGCCGGTCGAACGACCACCGCACAGACTATCTTCCTCACTTTCTTTGCTCCGTTTAATGTGTTAATCTGATTGCCATGGTGGCAGGAAGCTCAATAATTCAAAGTAGCTCGTTTGCAAATGGACCACCGCACAGCACCAAGAAAACGTTTCGGACTTCTCGGACATCTCAACGTCCAACTGTTTGCACGGGAAGTAACGATGAAGGCGCGCTACATAACGAAAGTCCGTGAGGGAGGGAGAGCTGTTGAGAAATCAACGTCAAAGCTACAACACGTGTTTCGAGTGACCATTGGGTGTTTTCCCGGAGCCGAGATACATACGCAAGCAATACAAACCTAACTAGCTTTAGGTCGGCCGCATCGGCTTTCCAGTGTTTGGACTCCAAGTGTGCTGCGCCCGTGAATCCTCGCTAATCCCCTGCGGAGAAATCAATTAGCAAGATTATGCACGCGGCACATTCGCTTGTTGTCTGTGTCTGTCCGCCATGGCAGCCGACGGCTCAAGTGGATCAGCCGTCTCCGGAATCAGACAGCCAAACACAGTGTGGATTGAATGGAGGGTAGATCGCACGTGGAAACGGGCAGTTTGAAGATTCCGTTTGAATTTTTAATTAACTTCTGAGCCTTCGCCAAAATCGTGGCTGGACTACGTTTAACAGCAAGGACCAGCTCGTGTTTAGCATAAGCAAAAAATTCAAAAATGTTGATAACTAATTAAGCAAAAAAAAAAAGGATAGGTTCAACTTTGGTATGGAACAGTTTTAAATTACTTCTTGCTATAAACAAAGCGCAGGGGACATTTATATGCAGTTTTTCCTTTGGTCATCATTGATCCCTAAACATGTTTCATTGTTGCTTAATTTTGCCTGTGTTCTTCTTTCAATCCAAGCATATAAATTGGTTCCATAAATATGTCAATCATTCTTCTTTAATTGAGTTTATCAAATTTACCGTCTTGATTTATGCTCTACATGCTCTCTAACAAGTTTCATTCTAATTTTAATTTTTTTTCCCTCACCCTTCCTTCAGTATTCCTTTGCAAGATCTCTTAGAATCATTGTGAACGTTTCTTCGATTCCTGATAAACGGGAGGTCATTTTCTCTCGTTCTCACTTCAAATTTATCTTGCTACATATAATTGGCGTCAAATGACAGCACATGGTCTGCACCGCATTTGCTCCCCTGTCGTCGTTCCACTAGACAAGCCGTCGTCCTCATTGCCCGTGGACTACGCTTGTGTCAGTTAACCGAAAGGATCTTGCCGGAGAACAGATGCCACAGAGCTCCGGCAAGAAGGAAACCCGAAGCCAAAAATGTTGACGACCGTGTGCATTGCTGATGTCTGCAAAAACAGTAATTTAAATTGAAACACGACAACGTTCATTTGGTTTACGTCCAATTTATTGGAGTTCTCCGTGCAGGGGAAAGATTACCATTGCTCATGCATCTCGTTTGCCCGCTAGCCTTCCAGTCGCATCCGAACATGGCCGATCTGGTGTCCCTGTCTTGGTGTAGACGAATCGTCTAGTGTTTCTGTCAGCATCTGCTGCCGTTTGCAGTAACATTAGAAAAGGTACAAGTGCAAACCAACGAATTAAGGCAATTTTTGAAGAGCAAAATTTCAATCATCAGAGGTATCCCTTTCATATATGCTTTAGCATTTATATTTGAAGAAGAGATAAAATAGTTTGAGATTAGACTAAACCTGAAAAGAACCATAAAGTAAATTACTAACCTCAAAAAGGGGGAAAACGGTCAAGCGTCAACACTTAAAATGGCAAAACATGTTTTCTAATGAAAGAGGATGTCAATAAGCGTGATAACAGGAAAAAAGGAAATATGTTCCTGTACTATTTCGATGGATCAGCGTTTTTCTAAAATCAATAGCCATAAGACCCGAACATTAGTTTGACTGAAACGTTATAGCATCTGTGAAAAGTTTCTTATTATTTTATTGTAAGTTTTTTTTTCTTAGTATGTTACAAATATCACTTTTAATTTTTGAAAACAAAAATCTCACGCTTTTACTTGTCGAAATGGGGTTTTTGCCATTAAATACTCAAATATTTTCACTTCGACAAGCTATGCTTCAAACCAGATATGGAGCATCTGATATGGCCGGGAATGCTACGTATACATCTAATCTGCATAAGGTACATACTGTCGTCCTTTCGCCAAATTTCTAAAGGATGCTCCAAACATCAGGGTGCGCAGCATTCGTCCGAACCATTACGTACAAACTAGCAAGTGGAATGACCAGAAGACGGTTACATTGTAACACGCATATCCTTTCTCTATCACTCCATTGCAAGTGTGTAGAAGGGGACTAACCGCCGGTGGAAACGGTTTTCGAGGGAGGAAGCTGAGGTGTGCGGTGTCGACAAAATTGCCAACTCCCAACGCCCTACATGCTTCTGGTAGTTTGCCAAAAGGGGAAAGCGTTTGGTAGCTGATCGTCGCCCCGAAACCGGAGACACTGCAGCAGAAAGTGCATAATGTGGAACAAACGTGCATTTGTCCTTTGTGTCTGCTTGCCCCCCACTCTGCATGATTGCAGAGTGAGAGAGAGAGAGAGAGAGAGAGAGAGAGAGAGAGAGAGAGAGAGAGAGAGAGAGAGAGAGAGAGAGAGAGAGAGAGAGAGAGAGAGAGAGAGAGAGAGAGAGAGAGAGAGAGAGAGTCTTGTCAACACATACAATCTTAAAAGGTTTTGCGTGTTTCTGGACCAGGTTTAGGAGTCAGATTTTAAATCGAAATTCGGGATTCGGGACGTTGCATGCGGGGGATCTCGGTTATAGGAGCAAGTTGACGAGAAAAAGCCACTGTCGATTTCCTTATCGACCAACGCCATTAAGCTGCCGATTCTGCCGACACCCAAAGTGGTGTTATTTCCCAAGCCATGTGTTCCGAACTGCACTATTTACTGCCACTGCTTACCATTGGGTGCGCTGCAAATTTTCTACATCGATGAAAACCGGCAAACAACGGTCATTAAGGAAGGATAACGAACGATGCCTGCGGGTTCAGGTGACGGGGCGATGGGGCGCTATCGATGTTGCAGTTAGCATAAATATCAAAACAGTTGCACCGTGTAATGTTTCGATCGCGAGGCGGAAAATGCAAACCATCGCCCATGCATTTGCAACATATGTACCAATGGCGATGGAGCTCTCCCCTAGTTCGTGGTTGAGGGAGACGTCACCTGAGGAAGTGGCATTGTGCATCGGAACTGGAGCCAAAGCGCGTTCGGCATTATCTCGATTGGGGTAGCTCCCGTGAGGATGATGTCGATCGTCGGTATGTCGTCGTTTGATGTCCCTGGCTGATGATGGTTGCACAAAAGTTTCACTTTAATGCGGACGTTGAGGTAGGTTATGGTTCCAGACTACCCTGCCATAACGCAACGTTCCACCGAGTAGGCAGACCGGAGCTGAGTCGTTAGTTTTTATTGCACTGAATATTCATCTCACCCACATCGAGGGATGGAAATGGGGAAAACGGATCCAAAAGAGAACACGTGCCTTATTGTCAATTTTGCCGAACGCTTACTGTACTCGTACCATCGACAGTTAACAGGTCCTCATTTCGTGTCCTTTTTCCTTTTTGCCTTGGTTTTAGCAGTGTTCTTCAGGCAACGAAAATGAGCGTCCAGCTGACGTGAGATTCTTTTGGCGTCATGGAAACACATTGCCAGTATTATGAGAATGGTAGCTTAACGCACCTTGTAACCGTAACCCGGATGAAAATTACCTCCTAAAGGCAAAAGAGGAAAATTAATATCATCTGCTGGGACCACCACAGCAACAACAAGGTAAGAGAGTATTCTGATCCCTTTTAATGGGGGGGGGTAAACTTTTCATCCTGCTCCACACCTAAATATCTGTAATGTCTATCGATTGTGGAAAGTTTTTTTCGTTAATCCGCACCTCATCCGTGGCGACACACGTGACCAGACCTTTGGAAAACTCATTTGTTATCCTTGATGTGATGAAGGATTGGATAAACTTTCCTTTTTTACCATTATTAATCTCGCATGGGGACGCAATGAATGGCAAAGAGAGAAATAATCCTTAAGATTATGATTATTGATTTCCGATTTGCTTAAAAGTTATCGTTTTCAGTAGCAAGAACACGCGAAAAGGAGGAAAGATCATAAAGATCACGAAAAGTTGTTTATAACTGTCGTAAAGCATGGTAAATTGGATTACCTGGTGACGTGTGACTTGAGAACAAATATCAACCACCTTAATCTTCTACTCGGCATCAATTTCAAAATATTGAATGACAACAACGGAATATTGTCCGAGCTCAAGCCAAACAAAAATAAACTTTTCGAATCCTTCACTGAGTTTTATGTCTTCAATTGAATACTCAAAGTTTCCTGTAGACACAACCAATCACAATTGAAGCTTTTTCGTCAATTTCGATAATAGCATTTAATGACCCTAGTGACGTCAGACATATTTTCCCTGACCTTAATGCTTTATTGGAACGCTCTATAAAACATCCAAGGTTTATTTTTATGGTGTGCAATAAACAGTTATTACGTCTCAAATGGTCCAAAAATTGGGCACCTTTTTTGGTTGCATTCTTTCATGTTTGACTTCAGTGTCTACCTTAGAAAAAATCATAAAAGAAAACATAATATCTTTCGGAATGGAGAAAACGTGTACTTGGGTTTCAATAAATTGATCATTTTTCAAACAAAAATGTGATTCCTTACGGCTTGACAAGAGGCTTGTTCAGAAATATTATTGCCTTATGATTGAAGGCCTCTCATCCAATGTTTGGTTAACATGGTGATCTACAAAGCAAACTACTTAGATCTTTATGTTCAGGACAGGCAACAATAGACTAATATTCCATCATCCCATGGTGCAACAAACGGAAAAGATCACATTTTACTGTCGTTCCAGTTTGCTTCCGTTGATGACCACATGCAGAAAACGCAAAACAAACACATTGCTGAGCTGTAAACGCTGCTGGTGACTACAGGCTGTTGCTTCTGCCTTGCGCGCTTTGACACTAAATATCACCCCAAGAGACTTCGGCAAACAGAGAAGGTGTGGAAAACTCCAGATAGTAAACAACTCATAAACGCAACGTTTACAGCACCGCACCGCGTAGATTCAAAGCTCTATTGGATCGAATGTCCGATTGATCTTTCCTACATTACATGTCTAGAGAGAAACCAGTATAGGAGAATCGTTGTATTGTCTGTTCGACTTCCAGTGTGGAGTATGGCGGGGATTATTTGCGATAACATTGGATGAATTGACAGTTTACATTGTATGTATCGGGTATCCATTTTCCAAGCTTCCATCATTGGCACGAGCGAGTACGAATTAGTGTGGTACGGCATTCGGCCCATCGTACGACTTTTCCGGAATAAAATTTCCTGCGAACTAAATTTTCGTTTCATAAATATTTGAAATCCTTCCTTTCCTGTTCATAGACGGATACATTTTTAATTGATTAAGGTCAACAAAAACAAATAGTTACGACAAAATACGATAGTTCAAACTTGCGACGAAGAGCAACATCCTATAGTATTTTGAAAATGATTAAAAATTAAGCACAGATAAAACTATGCCACGCCATATTCGTCAATGGTATGAAACTTATGACGGTACTATAAGCGATGTGATGTCTATCCTTAATTGGTTTTTGGCTCTCGAACATATCGGACCTCATATCGGACAAGCAACGACGAGGCAGTGGTATTTAATTATAACCACATTGCTGAGCAGAGCACAACCTCCCATCCTAGATTTACGTGTTGAATAGCCGCGCGTTTCCTGTATTCCTCTATCACAACATAGGTAGTAGCTTACAGAAGGGATTCGATAAATCTGGAATAGTTGAATTACAATGAGAAAAAAAATATTTCAGCGGGAAAATAACTACGCTAGCTTCAATTTCCAATAAATACACTTCGAAATGTTTCGGTGTTGGTACAGTAAACGTGGCTTTGTGTATTGCCGGTGCAGCTTCAACCACATTCAGGTCAAGCAGACAAGGAAAATGGCAACTTCTACCTTTCTCCTCTCTTCCACCGAAACCAGAGCTCGCAGAACATTGTAGGCACAATTTATAGCTATCGGCGTATTGAATTGCTTGCGCCAGTTACCCACACGCTACCGGGAAAAAGTGTGCCAGTGTGCATCCAGGAGCCAGACTGATCCACGGATCCTGGGACATGCACATAGCAAAACAATCTTTCTTTTTTTTTTTTACCTACCCCGGTGTGTGGATAGGTTTATATTGGTTCCCTAACATTGCGTGCAATGTTCCCGTGCAATCTGGGAAACCGGATCCGGGTGTCGCCTACACTTCTCCAGGTCGATGACGATGCTCCTGTAGTAGTCGGTACGCACCAGAATTCCCGGTGATTTATGAAACTGGACAGATTTATGGGATTATTTACCATCTCTTCGAGGAAGGTCGTTGGTTCCCGGTTGGTTGCTTGCCGAATTTTCGAATGCAGAAGGGGAAAATATTTATTTTTATTTCCAATGGATTCTCCTTTCGGAAGCAACCGTTTTGGCACGTTTACTTTCTGTGTTCATTCCCTAAACTGACTACATTGTGCAAAAGAAATCACTGGAAAAGCTCAAACATTTATTGCCCTCAAGCTTCAACTAGTTTATATGTTTAAACAAAACTAGCCGGAATTTGATGTGATGGCGCTATAACGATTAAAAACGATGGCGAATAAAAATGAAACAGTTGTGAAACTAGGACATTGTTTTATGTTCTCCCCAAAATATTTGATATCACTTCATTTTTTTCAATCTTCTTTACGAGAAATCCCGTTACAAAAAAACATCGTGAAATCTGAATTTTAATATACCTGAAACTTCTCTAAACTTCGCAAGATAACACATCTCAAACAGGGGAGCAAAATGAGAATGGTTTCGTGCTTAAAAGGGTGCAAGAACCTTTGCCAAGTCGTGAGTATTCTTGCGCCGGTTCTGTTGGTTACTTCTAACCAAATGCGAGGTTAATAATAAGTTTATTACAATTTGCGAATTAATAATGAGGAAGATAGGAATCACGAAACTCTATTGGCATGCAGTGCCTGAGTTGGTATCAATTTTCTAACCGTGCTGCTTATTATCACAATCATCATCGTTTGCTGTGTCTATTTAGCCTTGCTGCAGCGTTTTATCATCTTTTGGGTCCACGAAGCCTCATTTAGAGTATGCTGTAAGTCAAACCCGTCGTGTCCGTATGCGTACCGAGATTAAGTAAAATGAAGGGATGCGTGAAAACAGATGTTGTTACCTTTTTTTTTTGCAGCTTCGCATAACGGTCCAGACAAATCGATGAACGAAGGCCAGGGTGGAAAATCGTGCGATATTCAAAAGGGATAACATTGGATACATTTGTCTTCCCGACAAGCTACACCCTTGTCCGTTTGATACTCCATCCTTTGCACACTTCGATTTAATCGCAAATCGAAATTCAATCACGAAAAATCTGTTCCAAACGCTTTTTTACGAGCGTCGATGAAGCGATTCCATAACGCTCCCTCCTTCTCATCCATCTCGGATGCTGTGATTAAAGGGAACGATATTTTTCAGCCGTAATAAAACAGAAAATAAAATTTGCAGCAAAACAGTTCCAGACCGGACCTTTTTTTGCTCCCCGATCAGTCCGAGATTTCGCTGCCTCGCGTAAATCGGTCTGATTAGTTTAAGGATTTTCCCGTAAATCGTACTGGCAGTATAACATGGGGCTTACGCCGAGGACCACGATGGGATTGAAAGATAAACGATGACATTTTCTCACCCTTTTTCAGGCTTGCCACCGGCATCGTTTGGTTCATTTGCAATATGAGCAGTAAATTGTACACATACACCAAATCTGACCAAAGCCGTCATAATACGAAAATCTGATTTGAAAAAACAGTAGTTTCAGTTATCAGCAGCATCTGCCATTAAATTAATTATTTCGATAATCATATCATTTGATGCTTTAATACAATTATTTAGGTCAGCAAGAAAACGCCAAGCTTAAGTTTTTTTGCTAATGTTTGTTTTTCAAAAACGCATCCAAGTAGATTCCAAAAAATCTGCTGTAAAGGTGTATGGTGTATTTTTTTTTGTCTTCCTTTTTTATCCTTGAACTAACAACGAGTTGCTCAAGACGAGTTCGAGTTCCGCCCTAGGAAATAATGGCCGGTGTGATGCCTTCGTCAGCCGCGTAAGAATCAGCTCAAGCGCCAAGCTACGTTCATCATTGAGGGTCTACAATGAACGCCACCCGGCAACATGTTTACGGCAAGTCCACCACAATACCAACAGCAAAACTTCATTGGTTTCCTTCATTTTTACCATTTCTGCTTACATGTTTGTGCATTATGGGTTTATTCGGCACGGACATTCATTGTTTGCACAGTACTTCCCTTGAAAACCAGCTTAAATTTACCCGACACCATTTTACAATCTGCAAAACAAGAAAATAGTTGGAAAGTCTTATAAATCGTCCATTTTGATCCAATTTTTTGTTTCATGATTTGTAGACCATTGTTTCATGATTTTTAAATTCACGATGATCTCGCACAAGTCTTTTGATCCGTTAGAGATGAAAAAAAGAAGAAGTAATCCCCATCGACATAGTTTTAACATAAAGTTTCTGGGCAAGGAAAATTTAAATGTTTCTCTTCCCTCTCAAAACTTGCGCACATCGTATTTTTCCCATTTCCGTCGTTACAGATTTTTTGCCCGGCTGGCTACATGAAAATCTCTTGCCCTCGTGAGCTTTTCGTTTCGTCTTCATCGACCGACCGAGGATCTTGTTGTTTTCTCATCTCATCATGACTGACAGCAGTTGTGGCTGCTCATTTCGGGATTGTTTGAGTTATGTTTTTGAAACAGGCTTTTCTCTTGCCGCCTTTTTAAGCCCCAAGAAGCCTTCACACTGCTTTCCTTCCTTTCAAGTTGGCCAGTGGGAAGTATACAAGAGAGAAAGGTTGGTACTGAACAACTAAGATAACAGAAAAAAGGAGATAGAGACGAAAACAGGAATTTTGTTCAGTAAAACACCTTCCCGGCTAGTTGAAAACGGCTCTAAAGAAATGGCCATGGTCGAGCAGCAAATGAAAGAAGAAAATTGTTTTCCCTCCACGGCTACGGCTGCGGGCTAAAAAGTTAATTAGAAGCCGCGAGTAGGTAGCTGGCGAAATTTGTAGGACGCCACAAGAAACCCTCGTTTCCTCGTTTGTAGCGTCATAGTATAAAACGGCTAGCCATTGCGCAATGCTAGGTCTTTAAAGAATGTTTTCGAATTTAATAATGTCAGCGAATGAAGAAGCATGCACGGAAGCATGAATTTGATCGAAATGGTAGTCCTCCTGGGACATTTTTAAGGAGACCTCATTAAGGTTTTATTTTTCGATAAGATGCTTCAGTCACATAGTGTTTTAATTAACATTGAGAAATTGAATTGATTCGTACGTCAATCAGTCGTCCTTATTTATTCACTGCTGAAGTATCTTATTTTGCACTTATAGACACATCCTTACTGGGTATGAACCTTATTTAGTTCAGTTCTGTAACAGTAGTTCAGTTTAGTAACAGTTCTGCAGATCTTGTAGATAACAGGCTAGTAAAATTCCAAGACCTCAGGACGTTCCAAGAATGCTACCAAATTATAAGGCTCATTTTAAGGAGGATTTCTTTGAAGAATCTTTTGCAGCTACAAATTGATAAGGTGATGCGCAACTTCTTCACCGTGCCGGTGAATTTTTCATCGTTTACCTTCTCATTTGATAGACATGATTTTTACGTCACAAGCAGAAGATGTTTAAAAAATCTAGAGATATAAAATCTGAAAGAGCCATCAGATGTACTTAATTCATCTTAATTATGGTCGATCGTCTGTTGTTGGAAAACTTTGCGTTGTGGTGCAATAACTTGCCACTTTCTTTATTGTAAAATCTGGCGAAGGCTCCAAATTAAATGCGTTGAACGCTTCTTTTTCCAACTGAATCACCTGAAGCTGTCCGCGGCGCCTTCCTTTATCTCTTCTAGCCGCTCATTCCCTCGGAACCATCGTTCTCGCTATCTGACTAACGCAATCTAACTCCGCAATCTAATCTTCCACCTCTACCACGATCGCACCTGTCACCGTCCGTCGATCGCGAATATAAACAAAGTTTTCATCTGTGATTTTTGTTGTGAAATTTCATCCAAATATTTGATTATTATTTTTATCTTTCATTTTTTCTCTCACCGCAGAATAATATGTGTTTCCGATTAATTGTTCGTAAAGTTTTATTAGTTCAAAGGATGTTTATGTGACGTGCTTAAAGAGATGAAAGAATGAAATAATATTTTACCTCGCATGTAACTGAAGCTACGTTAGCTTTAAGACTTAAGATTGTCTCATGCGATTTTTCTCTAGTTATTTTTCTTCATGTTTTGTAACCTCACTTAAATAGTTTAAAGACAACCTACAAAACTTTTTTCAATTTCAAAATCGTTGGTATAGTTTGTGTTTCCTCGCTGCTTTATCTATTGTGAACCTTCTTTCTTTATCGAATATGGAGGCGCCTGGTAGATACATAATCGATTCAATAATGGAGCCTCCTGGTGGTTTGTTCAAATCAAGTTAGGCTGGACGGTGTCTGCAATTCTTTCCATTGACTTGGAAAAAGATAAAACGTTCCTTTTGGAATAATGCTTGATTGGATCATATGACTAGCAATGGTAAAAGTATATTAAACGCCCTTCTTCAAATGATTCGAACCGTTCACGGCCGTTCTGAGCTAATATGAGGCGTTACGACTCCCATTGGAAAAGACCATAATGATTGGATGAGCCGGCAAAACCCAACCCAAGATACTGGTGTGTTAATTAACAGCAGTCTGTGCGATAAAATTTTCAATTAAAGCTACACAAAGCGGGAATTGTGATAAAAATAATATTAGAGTTTAATGGGTGGATTGGCGGCGTTCCAGGAAGTAGGTTGACGGTCTTGGGCTTGTTGAAGCTTTTGGTACGTTTGAGAGGGATGGAGATGGGACACTTCCGACACTTCTGGTGCTTTAATTTATCAATTATTGCCACCATAACCTCTTCGGGTGAGAGGTGACAAAAAGATAGAGGATAGCCAAATTTGAGTTAAGAAAATTTAAGACTGTGGTTCGCCATGGTTTCATTCTTCCAAATCAATGAGATGAGCTGGGCTATTCGAAGGAAACAAAGAAAAAATAGTTTCTAGAAGTAATACAATGAAGAATGGAGCCTCGTTATTTAAAAAGCACTTGAAATTGGTTGGGGAAGAAAATTTAATTATAGATTAGCTAGTGGAACAGACTTTAGCTAGTGTACCGTAACTAAAAGACTTTTTGGGATGTTTATCGAACCTGTACGAGCTATCTCTGAGAAAATAGATTCTAATAGTTCCCTTTCTACCCCTTGACTTTTTTATAGTCATGATAAAATAAAAATTTAACAAATCAACACCATCTTGAAGCAGATGAAAAAGTATTCAAAATGAAATGTTATAAAAACAAATTAAACCCACAAGCAATATCCATAATTTATTTCTTAGATCAATACAAGAGATAACTAATGCCAATCAGGATGAGTTATAACAATAATTGACAGTTCCGATCCATGAATGAGATGAGCGGTGAGAAAAGCTGATAGTCATCACATATTGTTTGTATTATTCGATCAGAATGAATCAGTGTTCCTAAATTATTGTTTCATAAACGCATGAAAAAACACCTTGTAGCCTCCAGCTTCGAAAACCAATGAGTTGCAATGGGTCTCTTAAATACGGTTACAAAAGAAAACAAAAAACATGTTGAAAACAATTTGCAATGTCAAAAGTATCAAGAAGAATAAACATTTAATACCATTTTACATCGACACACGATCACAAAGTTCAATACAATGACAACACATGGAAATACCTTTGTTTTTCTCCATGAATGAATTTCATATGGATGAATATTTCACCCCACGGCGAAACACACTCAAATGCACCACGAATAGGAACAGAAAAAGCGCTTAAACTGCCTCCAACCCCGAGTGGGCTTGGCATTTTCTACATGGCCGCGCCGGATGAATAATTTAGTCGACTTTAATGGCCAGAAGGTAATGCCGTGAAAATCCATTGATCACTTAATTGGGTAAAACGATTCACGGCTTTTCCACCTGATTCCATCGTTCCAGCGATCGCTCATTTGCAAGTGCTTCGCATGTGGTTATTTGGTTGCACAGGAAAAGTAAAAATCATCAAATTAAAAATGGAAAACAACCATCGAACCCAAAGGAAACGGAATCAATCGAATCGGTGAGGGCGGACATTTAGGAAATTAATGCATTTCTGGAATAACAAAAAAAGAGTGCAGTTCTCTACCATTACATGATTGAAATCGGCGCTCGGTTGCATCGTTCCGCCAATGGGGTTTTATGGATTTTTTTTTATGGAGAGAAAATAATGCGAATTTACCGCATCGCGTCCTTCCGGGAGCTTGCTGCATTACATGCCGTTTAAAAAAAAACAATGCAGCATAAGCTTAATTGGATGAACTTTTGAGCGATATGAAGGAGCATCGACACTCATCAGTGTTTTCCCTTTTAGTTCCCAATCAAAAACGGATACATATTCCGATTTCCCGATTGGTTCATGTCGAGTGCCAGGGGCAAAATTGAATTGCTTGTTTTTGTGCATCTGTTTCTCTTTTACATGGCGGCGTAATGTGCAAATATTTATATTTTCGTACAATGGAGAAAGGATGAAAATGCGCTGCAACGAATGAATAGTTTCTAGCGCTGTGAGGCCTGTTGTTTAAACTCATTCCAATTCGAAGCCTAAAGGAAGCCTGGTGGGAAAAGAAGCGTTAGGAATCTCATCTCAAGAAAGCATCTTCCCTGAAGGTAGCAACCGTGCCAAATTGGTGCATTGGAACTCATCCGAGATCAACAAAACCGAAGCCAAACAATTTTGTCAAACACCTTTGTGCTGCGCCTGGGTTCTTCGTGAATGTGATTTGGTTCACACCTTATGCTTGTTTCCCAACAAGTTCAATGTGTGCAGGCGGAAGGTCAGCAAATAACAACACCATATAGCCCAAATGCCGTGACCGTGTAGAGTCAACACTAGAGGACGAAACAAAATGTCTTCCAGTAGTTTGATGTTGGCGAAACGTGCCCGGAAAGTAACAGTCTTTCAACACCTTCGCTTCATGTTTCGTCTTGTGGGTTTTTTTTATTTGCCTCATTCTGGCTTCCATTGACTTGAGCCGGTCCTGGCAAAAGTTTTCTTGCCTGTTTTCCGTCTTTTTTTTTGTGGACGATGGCTGTTCCTCTCCGATACATCCGCTACGCATGGCAAAAAGCAATTCTTTGCCATAAGTGACAAAAAGTGTCCCTTGGCATCCCATTTTTCCCCTTGGTGAAGGGGGGGGGGGGGGGGGAGGACTCTTCTGAGGATAATATTGAGAAGCTCCGCAGGCGAGGGGAGAAAAAAGAAAAACTTCATCACTTCAAAGGCATCGCTCGGCCGCTCTCGGTCGGTTTCGACTGTCAGTCAACGGGTTTCATTTCTTACCAAATTGGCAGAAGCCAGCGTGAACAAGTTATCGAACGAGAAAAGTTAACTGACCATGGTCGAGCGGAGCAACACCGACTCGGATCACTGCCAATCGATCGGTTTAACCTGTACGTGTCGAACGTGTTGGTAAGCACGGAAAGACAACCGTTCTTCTTTTTTTTTCCTACCCTCTCCTGGCCAAGAAGTGTTCTCAATTAGGTCCCTCCGCCGCATCGGAGCGGGAGCGCACCACCAATTCACCAGCCACCGAAAGAAAAACTTCTTCTGCACCAAAGAGACAAACTTTGTGCTTGACTTAATCTTTTATGATTACATTTTCCTGCCCTCGCAATTCTTCCCCTCCGTCGCTTCCACCAAGACAGCATGAGTGCAGAAGAATTTTACTTTGATATTTTCATCCTTTCAGTATGAAATTGAGAAAGTTCGTTCCAAAACGTACGCTGCTGGCAGCCTTTCCAGCGTCGCTCGGGCGCAACCTGTGTGACAGAGTGATGAAATTTACGTTTTTCGCCAGCCGTCTCGCCAAACCAATATGACCCGAGCTTGGCGTTCCTCTAACATTGTGCGGCAACCAAGCGTATCAGAAGGGGATCCGCCGGCGTTCCTCTCGCTTCCGGCAACCGGAATAGGTTCGGGCCATGGAAAAACTATAGTTACCCATTGGAACTTTTACTGGCGCTGATACCCGCTCGGTGCTGGGTTGGGTTGGTTGCAACTAGATCGGAGCCGAAAGATGATTGACAAAATCTCACTTGCGCCAGAAATCCGACTATCCGGCAACTTTTGTTCGACAGCATCAATATTCGTCGGTTGGCTGAACTTAAAAAAAGGGGATATGATGACATTAATAAATATTGTCTTCACCCCAAAACGTGACGGGGCAAACCAACGGTATCACGAATCGGAATGGGGTGGGGACTGAAGATTGATATCCCGCCTTGGATGTTTGACATCGAAGCTGATCGTCTTTTTGGTGCATTCTACTATATCAGTTTCACGGTTCACTTACGATTTGTTGTGAAACTTTTCTTAACCGAATTCTACTCTCCGATGTCTATTATATAAATTGTAGTCATAAAGAAGAGGATAGTACCTAGTCGAAAGAAAAACTTGTGTGGTTTAACGAAGCCTCGTTTTTTTAAATTTTGGATGATAATTTAAGAGCTGATAAAATTACTCTTTAATTTCTTTAGAAAAACTGCAACAATTTCAAATATAATTCAGCAATAATTTGTTTTAGGTTTGTAAATGAATTTTGGACTCTATTTGTAGTACAGGTGGAACTTGTTAAAGACAGAATGTACAAAAAAAAAAATTGGAAAACAAAAGTGTTGAACCAATGGATGATTTCATACCAAGAGAATTCAATTCACGGGGTTTAAAATCCATTTTCCATTGATGTCCATATTATTAAAATAAAATTTTCTCTACAATGCAAAAAACAACCAAAGCTTCGGTTTTGTTTCATTAGTGTGCCTCAAGCTTTCATTGTTTCCATCGACAAGCACTGCATTCAACGTGCAGCTTGGCTTCACCTCACTGGTGGATGGAGCTAATGAAATGGAATATTTTCTCAATTAGGTTTCGAATTGCGTACGGTTTCATTTGCATTCGATTTCCCAGCAAATGACCAGGCGTCCGAACCACAGTCGGTGTTTCCAACAGCTGCAGGAAAAGCCCCAAAGTCAAGGAGGTGAAGAAAATTTTCTCTCGGCAGCGATACAAAAGACACACAACCGATGTTTTCCGTTGACCGGGGGAAGAGGAGAGATAAATAAATCAACCATGCAACAGAATCGAACGTCTGCTTTCGCTACTGAAGTAGCACTTTGTGGCCAGATGGAGAGCAGGTTTGAATTATGGCCGAACAGAAGATAAAGCTCTAAGACAGGCAGTTTCTGTCGTGGTCAACCGTTGCTACAATACAGTTCTACTCAGTTCAGAACGGAACAGGGGGGTTTGAGCCGGTTAAGATAAATCCGCATTCAGGAACAAACACCATAAAAGGCAGCACTTTCATTCCTTTGTGAAAGTCGGGCTTTGAAGCGGGGAACCCTTTGGAATCGATTTATCGTGTACAAATAAATTCTTCGAACCAACCATCATCTTTCGATTGTTCCATGCTGGGAAAGGGTTGGTTTTTTTTTTTGGTTTCTCCCAGGAACTCTTGGGCCACCGTGGTTTGTCAGATCATGAAGCTGTGGCTTTCAAACTAATCGTCTACACACCTCCGGTATTGATTTTATTACGTAGTCGAGTTCAAACACAATTGAAACGAATGCAGAAGCAAGACTTCCGGGTTGGGTAACACCTACCACCCAACGGGCCCCCTCGGGTAGATATGATAGCACTCGAAATTGGCTGTGCATAATTTATCTCCATGAAAGGAAACTCAACCTAACCACCGCATGGAAACGAAGGTAAAGACTTATAACCTCAAACATAAGGGTTTTGTAGTACACTGTGCTTTGCCGCTTTTCCAACGGTTTTCCACTACCCACACAGTTGTGCTTCTGTTGGTCCTGATTGCGCAAAATGTGGAATCACGTTCTCCCTTTTTCCGTATCGCTTCATTTGTTGTTGTGAACGTCGTTTAGCACCACGCAGCACTGCTTTTGGTTAACATCTTCTGGTGCAGATGTACTTGCTACAATAAAGTGAAGGTAAGCAATGCCATTACAAATTACGGTATTAATAGTAACACCACTTTTCTTTTCAGCTAAAATTGAAAAAAAAAATATAAGCGTTACATTTCTTAATGGTTGCACGATGTTCCACTTGAAACAACCGCAAACGTACCAATTGGTCCTGTTTAATTGGGTTGGTGCGCTTCATAACATCGTGCGGTTGTTCCCCGGGACTGATGGATGACCTGTTTTCCGATAGGCCTCCTCGATCGGTGCACAATTGGTACGCCTAGCCGCAGTAGCAAAACCACACCACCGTCCGTGTAGGGAGCCATCCGGGCCGGGATGGGCTATGTTTCATTTCAAATGTAATTGTGCATGTAAATGCTCGGTAGAGCGATAACGACTGATGAGTGTTTCACCCGTGTGGATTTCATTGGATGCGAAATTGTGCAACATTGTGTTAAATCCGTTCCGTAGTCAGCCACGCGTGGACGACAATGGGTTTGTTTGCTACCTCACCATGAGGTACGCTTGTAGCAGAAGCCTAACGTTTGCCACTTGGTGAAACTTCCGGTAGGCTTTTGAAGCACCATAACCGCTTCGCGAGATGTTTATTATTCGAAATCAAATAATCTTTAGCTGGTTTCCTTTAGCACTATACTCTCCGGAGTGCTTTAGGTTGAATTGTTGTAGCGATTGATTGTTATTGGCAGCAAGCGGCATTCGATCGCAATACAACGGTGGAAGGCCAGAAACAATGCCCGTGTGTTCCCGTAATTACACTGAATCCTTTATGGTTTACGTCCCACGACATCAACCAGATAGCGGATCAATGTGTTGTTTAATAGTAGGCCAGAAATATGCTTTAAGCTCTTAGGCCATCACCTTTGATGCATAGCTAATGTTACGAGGCAATTTTAGTAGCATACAGATAATTGTGTAAATTTAGATATCAATTAAGCTATAGTAGAAGTATAAGAATTCCAACAATGTTCAGCAAAATGTGTTTAGTTGATACCTCAAATATGTTTCCGTACACATTTTAAATTACTATACCTTTGTTCAATCTTTCTGTCCACACGGGGCTTGATTTCGATAATGCAAGGAAAAGAACCTAAAAAGTGTATCGTTGTGAAGTCCATGTTTCTAAAATTATAAAAATGGGATAGCTACGTCTGTTCCATTTCTAGTTTTAAATATAACTAACGTAACAACGGACGGACATAGGGGTGTCAATCGCAACGCAAGTGCCTACTGGTCGTTTACAACACGTTTCCATGGTGACTCCAATGGCAAATGTGGATAGTATATTACGTTCATCGTTACTGGCAGTGTGGTTTCATTCCATTCTGACACCCCACCACCACTATCTACCGTACTCAAGGTTCCCAAAGGCTTTACTGGAGCTTTCTTACCGTCCGATTTACGACTCCACTCAGCATTAGCCCGTCCGTTCCACTTCATCCATCGTCATCTAACTCGGCTAATATCGAAATCTTCAGCGCAACGAGACGACAGGGCCTTTTTTTCGGCCAAAACATGGGAAAACGAATGTATGGAAGTGTCTCTGTCGCGGGTTTACTCGATGAAAGCATACGGCCATCAGAAACTAATCATGTGTACAAGTGAAGAATTCGGGCTTTGCTTCAGCTTTCAGAATGTCTCGCAAGTGCGAAAGAGATGGAGCAAGTCACGGGCGCGTCACGCATAATTATTTGGCTATAATTTATTTTAATGGCGGTATCATTTAACATTTTATGACACCGTCGGATTGGTGAATGTTTTGACGATTACTACTTTTTATAAAAAAAAAATTACTTTGAAAAGTACGAGAAAATGGAATCCGAATAGAGAGAGTTCATGAGCCTAGTTGAGGAAAGCCCTTGATGGATCAAATGAACAGGAATCCATCGTTGGTTAAATGGACGCCTCACATTCCTAACCTAAATCCGGAGCTACTGTACGGTAAAAATCGTTACCTTAGAAATATCTCACATAAGGCCATTGATGTTACACGGCTGTAAAGTATTTCCAGTCCCATGTCCAACGATGGCAAGTTTCGTCAAAGGACCAAAAACATTGGTCAGGATTACGGTTTACGACAAAATAGGCAGATTATTTTCAAATAAAAAAACGATTTATAACCCATACGTAAGCGACAACATTTAAAATTATGAGAACGGGGTCGGAGAAAACATATATTTCACCGAAGCAGGACAAATAATGAAATTCTAAAGTTGGCAAGTATTATTTAATAATATTAATTGAGAAACAAAATCGTGCGAGAAGTGTTGAATTGTCAATTGAACATAGACGACCTTTTGCGGTAACTACATTTGATAACTGTCTGAATCTGTTGGAGAAATAACAGAATTGAAATTGAGAAGCTTTAAGAACTAAATGCTCGTTTGAATGAGCTTGAAAAAAGCGTTCACCATGGTTTCACATCGCTCGGTTCACCAAATCTGTGCGCAGAACAATGTTCCGAGTAAACTAATTACAAGTACTGCAAGCTTACTATGCAACGATGGATACGATGTGGCAAACGAATGTCCTAGTGTGTGGATTATGTGAAGGTAACCAAACATGTTCAAAGCAAAAACACGGCGAAACAAAAATACTTTCATCAAATAAGTCAAATTTGTTCCACTACATTAAGCTGAAAAATTGTTCCACATTATTTGCCCAGTTTCGGTTGCCATGGTAAAGCGAACACGGAACAGGCTAGTTCCTTTCTGCGCGCGGAAGTGCGGAATATTTCACATATTTGCATATGTGAATGCAGCTCGAGAATGGCAGGGAAATGTGAAAAGCAGCTTCGAGGTTCGTTGAGTCCAAAGAATTTTATTTAATGAAAAAACTTCCCGACATTTTCCATTTTGAAAACTTTTATCCGTTTATACAATTCAGAACACATTGTTATGCTACGATGAAAAAGTCATGTAAATATTGTTCCTATCAGTCGAATGCAGCCCTATCACTTCAAAAAATTATTGCGTCTAATGTTACAGGTGTTGTGCAATTATAAATTTACAATAGTATGAAATAAAAACGATTTTTCAGCCAAAAAAGATTACAGTGTGACTATGTTGAACGGGCTGGCGCTGGCGGTCCACTCCGGGACGCGATCCCACTACTGCTTGCCGCGGGGACTCTTAGCTGCTGGTTTTCACCCCTCGCTCGGTTTGTCCCTCCTTAGCCAACCTGAATGTCTCGGACTCCTCCAAGACACCCATATTGACGGCCAGCTTAGTGCGGACGCCCCGTCGACATGGGCCGGTCCAGCGCACAGAACTCCCGCCCTCAAATCAGTCCGTAATCTGACTCACGGGTAGCCGCGTTACAGGAGACGCCACGCTCCCAGTCGAGAGTGTCCGCACCGTGGAGCGTACAGCTCATCGTTGTTTGTTTGTACGGTCGCTGAAGCATGACGAGGTCTATTTTAAGCTTGAAATTCAAAGAAACTGTGATGTTTATTTTTAAACTGAAGATAAGATTAAGTGTTTTTTAAGAGAGGAATATAATCTGAGCTGAGCTGAGAAACACAACATTTACAGTCGGTCGCCTGAGAAGCATCATTTTTAACCAAACATTGAACAATCCTGAAACCGCATAAACCACCGCGTCGATTTTATCCCATCAGTATTTAACATCTTGTTATTAACTGGTATAGCCAATATTTAATGATTCCTGGAATTCGCGTGAGACTATGAGGAAATTCACGGTTCCACTACGTACCTCAGGCCTACGTTAAAGATTTCTTAAAATTAAAAGAAAGATAGAAGCCAAATAAGAAATAAAAAATACAAGTTTTTTCTATCGATAGAGCTAGCATAAACCCGTTCAACGACACTTTAAACTAGGGCCACATAATTTGAAACCTGCACGGGGCATATGTGAACCCATCGCGGCAACATACAAAAATCCCTGTAAAAAATTCAAAGTCACACACATGACATGAAGACAAGAACAGACGGGAACTGTCACCGAACGGGATTGGGGAATCACGATTGAATTCTACCGGGAAACGAGCAAGAGCCAACGTAATAAATGTTCACGGGTTACGTGTGTGTTCGTTTGAACTTAATTTTGTTGCTACTGACGAAGACTTCGACGGTGGTTTTCGAGTCACTAGAGTGCTGTCAAATACTTCCAGAGATCGCGAACCCTCAAGAGGATGAACCAGACGAAAAAAAACCAGGGTTGAACAGAGCATTTTTCCCTGCTGTCGGACTCAAAGGCATGTGAGCTGACCGATGCCGGTTCATGTTCATGTAACGCGACACATAAAAGACAGTTCTTCAGAGAAAATCGTGAATTCGTGTTCTTCCCATTGCGCGTTTGCTTGACTTTCACCAATCGACTCTGAGGCAACACATATTTTCCTTTGTTTGATAACGTTTGTGTTCCTTTTGATTTGACTTTTTTTTTTAATTTTTTTGACAATGATGGCATGGTTGGTGGAAAAGGATTTGGTTGTTCATGCTTTGTACGTTCCATTGTCGTTTTATTAACAGATTCACTCCTGATCAATGTTGTGGTACACTACATTGTAGTGCTGAACATTTTGATCCGTGGTTTTTCTATTCGAATGTTTGTTCTTTTGCCTCCACAGTCGCCAGCCAAGTGGTAAGGTGAAAAGAAAATTGCATACAAATGGTAACATGAGGCACCAAAACAAGTGTTAATAGACGATTTGGTTAGGAACAATAATTTCATGAATGGTTTTTACTTAATTTAAAAAACAAAGATTCAATTTAAAAATTCAATTCAATTCATATCAACTTGCACTATCGAACATAAAATTACTTAAATGAGTTATCAAAGTACTTATTTCAAATTTGAAGTACAAAATGGGAATTTTGCAAATTCAACCCTCGATTACTTAGAAACACACATTTAAAAAATGTTGCAGAACACTTTGTATGACTCTACAGCACAATATGGTTTTTTTCTATGTACTTCCTGCCCATAAAGTAATCACTCATATCCACCCCACTGGTAAACAATAGTTTTCGCATATTCAGGTTTCCTTTAGAATCGGTATAAAAAAGAAATGCATTTCAGAGAAGAGTACGAAAGCGAAAGCAGAGTCTCAAAGAGCCCAACACCCGATTTATGTGTGTTTGTATTCAATTTCCATTGCATAAATTAAAACGATGCTTGTAGCCGATGGTGCTGAAGCCACAAAGAGCTTTCACAAAAGTGAAAAGCTTGCCTTTCTCCATGTAGCATGATGTTTCGGGTACACGCTGTGTCCTCTGGCAATGCTCGGTCTACAACCGCCGGGACCAAACTGACTTGTTGTTGAGTTGGTGAATCTGCTCGTGCCCAAAATCGGATCGCTTTTTTGTGGTAGTCGCAACAGGAGAGAAAAAAAAAGAGACAAAACTCCTGCATTGACCGAACGTTTGCGTCTTGCCCTGAAGGGGATTGTTTGGCTTATACTATGATGTGTTGGCCTTCACTTTCAAAAACAATCAAGGTGATGGTTTTCGGTTTGAGCTGCGACCATGGGGGGGTGGGAGGGGGTGCGGCTAGAAGGCCGGTAAGGTGGTTGATGGTAGTGAACAAAAGGATTATATTTATTATGCTGTTATTTCAGGCGTTGGCCTTTCCTTGGACCACCGTTTGGGGAAAACCGGACTTGCATGAAACATAAGTAAGTGAAATAGAAAATAAAAAGAAACGCTACGGAAAAGAGATTCCGTACCTGTTATGCATGAATGTTAAACTGTTTTTATTAACGTAGCAGACAAAAATGTGATCAACTTTAAAAGTTCCTATCAAACATTTAATTTTAATTGAAGATTTCAACGTCTACACATCTTTCTCTCGTTCTTTTTAATGTATATGTCCTTGCGTGGCAGAACGGTGAACGTCTTGAATACCCCACCCAAATGTAACGATTTTTGTAAAACGCTGAAAGATGTTACTTTTTTTTTAAATTTTATAGTAAACAGAGAAATTTGTACATCCCATATTGTCTAGTGGTTAGGATATCCGGCTCTCACCCGGAAGGCCCGGGTTCGATTCCCGGTATGGGAAGGTAGTTTTTTGGTGACTTAAATAACATTTTACTCCATTCCAGTTTCTATATTTTTTATGTTACTAGTCATGTAAGAAAATAAGACAACCTTTGGATGGACAAATGGAGAAAGATAATCAGTATGTAAGAAAATAAGATACACTCACATAGATTCCTTAAGCTCGCATGGACTAAGAGCTTGAACTGGTAGGAGAGAATTGTATAGTGACAATTCTCACTACTTCTACCATATTGAATTTTGGACTTCTATTCTATCGATCAACAGATTCTTGCGTGGTTTAACCTTCTTTAGCTTACTCAATCGTTTAATACAGCACCTAAGGACAGGATCCAGTGTTAAGTTCAACGTTACTGTCTGGAAATTTGCAAACTGGCAAACGATTACAAAATTGCATCGTTTAAAGCAGCGTTTCCGAGGGTTGCGTGACTGGAACGCTCGGCGCATTATGATAATGACATGTAGCATTTAAACGAATCCTGCTTCCGGCATAGCTTGGTTCAATTTTGTTCCGTTACGGAAATGACAAAGTGTGCCTCTTCAAATTATAGGCATGTGCGAAATGCCCGGATGTTTGACAAAACTGCAGGGAAACTTTCGGTCATGCAGCTTCGAAGCAATGTTTCACACAAACACACAAATGTGTTACACTTTTTCTCTCTCAGACACGCCGAGCTTAAACAAGTTTACCAAGAAACGATAACAACGTTGTATTATTTTCTCTTAAGTTCTCCGAGTTCCATTTTCTGGTCGATGAATACGAAAAGCCTGAAATGAGCATGAATTCAAGATGATGTCTGCTTGATGTTTCAACGAACTCCGTGTAATTATGTGCCAAAAGATTGAAAATTTAATACGATTTTTTGATCTGCACCATTTCATTGACATGTTCGTGTTTCTTCGCACAATGTTCATAAGAGTATGAAGTAAATTTCGTCTCGTGCAACAAGTTTTATTGCCATGTATTTTGTTTCTTGAATTCGTATCTTCCTCCTCCTTGAAGAGCATCCACACGACTGGAATTATTTTGGAAATTGTGAAACCATTCCAGCCGGAATTTGAGAAATCTTTTTTTTTCAAGTCCAGGTGGACGAATCTTCAACTTCCCCGAATAGAACCGCGGAAGCGGAAATACCGTTTGAAAACGTGACATACCGCGTTGGGATTAATTTGCAACGAGAATGTTCTGCTTCCGGCGGCGTTAACCGTGTGGTAGAAATCGTTTATCTACCCATTTTTTTTTTTGAATCTCGGTTGTGCATACCTAGAAATATTCAGGGGAATTGTTTCGCCTGCCCCCGTCGTGGGTTGGTGTTCACGAGTGGCACAAACATGTCGCTTTGGTGGCTTCTTTCCTAATTTGAATATTTTCTAAGGCGAGGCAGAGCGGTAAGAACAGACGATATCCGTCGGCTAACTGCAAGCTGTTTATGATGTTTTTTTTTGTTTAATATCGTTCTAAAAAAAACTTGTATGAGCCAACAGAGATAAGATATTAAGATATTAAATTTTCATCATTTTTATTGTTTTCACGAAAAAATAGCCCATAATGAGAGAAAACCAAGATTTAAATGCTTCATGTAAGTTCGTTCCATAGTTTAACATTAGTTGAGAAAAGTGGATGAATAAAACAACACAAGGAAATAACGGAAACGTACAGTTCTTAACACGATTTTGTTGTTCATCTTCCCGTTTATGTTGATATCCCTTGCCACACATTGTTCCTGCAGCTGAAGGTAGTCTGCCTTCACGTTTACAAACGTCCTTTTTGGGATGTATACAGTACTTTTTGAGGAATGTTTCTCATGTTATTACGAAGAAATGAGTGGATTTTCCATATTTTTCAACGTATGTAAACGGACCAAAGCTTCTGCAAAGTGGAAACCATGTGGATCGCACGTTGAAAACGAAGGCAAATTATGTTGCCTTAAATTTGTAGGTGTTCATGCAATTAATGTTCATGTAATTTTGTTTTCTTCTTTCTACTTACCTTTGGAGAGTTCCTACTTTTAGTGTAATACACCTTGTCCATTTTTTATATGCAAAAGAATAACCAATCCTATCATTTTACTACGTTTTTTTTAAATAATGAAAGGGTCTCTTTGCTTAATCATCCATGGGTCTGCAACATTGTTCCCTTTAAACATATTTTAAAGTGCATCGTTGTTAACAAGTAATCGCACGAGATATTTCTTTCAATCCCTACAATAGTCAAATACGACGTCAAAAAGGCGGTTTCAACCAGGAACTGAAACGACACTGCCGGTCCAGGCACGAATAGCCAGGAAACCAGAGCACTCCAGTGCTAGAGAGCATATCTGTTGGTGGGGAAAAAGCCAGCTCACATTTGGGTAATTATTAAAAAGCTTTCCCCGTGTATAAACTCAACAGCCATTTCAGAAAAACCACATTTGGAGCCCGAATGTAGTCAAACATTTACACGGCGAACGGATTCGCATTCGCGGCCGCCACCAGTCGGCATTAATTACTGGCTGCCTTTATTGGAGTTTTACTACGTAATGACTTAATCAAGTGATGATAATTTTTATTGAAGGCATCCTCGGCCGGCGGTTCAAGCACACGGCGGGGTCGCAAGGACACACGGAATGGGCAGCCAAAAAAACGGAATACGGGAAGATTATAGGTTGCGGCACAGTTGGCCGTGATTTGGCAAAATGATGCCAGCACACCGTGGCGTATAATGAGCACCCGGATAATTGCGGAAAAGCGGCTTTAATTTAACGACGACACGCTCGGTATGAATCGCGGACAATGAGTTTCCCGGCAGGTACTTGATTTTGGTTTTGCTCAGATGGATTACAGTGCACGCTTCATTAAGATGTGTGGTCCGTTATTGTGCGCTGCGGTGATAAACGAATTACGCTCCGTGAAAAACGCGTGAGTCAAAAATTGATGTTAAAATTCTTCAAATTGTGTTGAAATCTTTCCGAGAAACGAATTCAAAAAGATTTGCCTAGAAAAGATTGTAAACTTGCCAGGACGAGAAAAAACAAAAACGGATTAAAATAATGCTGATTAAAGATTTGCTGGAAAATGCTTCGGATGTATAGCAAATCTTCTTTGTAAGTCCTCTAAAATGTTTAAAAAGCAATAAACCAGTCAAAAGTTCATCTTTATCATCACTTTATTCTTTACCTCCGTCCTGCCACTGGCGTTTTTTTTTAAATTGTATTCTTACTTGTATATAAAAAAAAGTTAAAGAGACAAAGCATCGAGTTTTCGTCATTTTTTGTTTATAAAGAAAAACTATTACCCAAAACATTAGTCGCTGCGAGTCGATGGGTGTTCGAGTGTTTCGCTTTTCCGATTTCGGTTGATGATTTGTTTACGCAACATTTTAGGCTTGCCTTTTTTTTTTTTCTTCATTTTTCACGTTTCTTTCGTTTCCCTTCGATCGGTTGAAAGAATTCGGCCGTTTTTGCTCTGCTGAAATCAAAGTATATGTACTCACTTTACGCTACACCTTTCTTCACATTTCCATACGGTTCCTAAAAATGTACAATTTGCTCGTAAGTAAGTGTGCAGGTAAATAATTCTTACGTATGCAGCCCCTGTGGACAGTCCTGTTCACCTTAAAATTAAATCGGATTTAAACAACATCAAACTATAAGCTTCCACTCGCCGCTCGACACTCTACTCGAATGCTTTGCTGAGCGGCTTTTCTGCAATTTTTTTTCTCACGTTTCTTCAACACGGAAGTATGGTTATGTAGGATTCTTTTTTGTGGAGTTCCTTTTCATACAGACACATTTCTTACTTCTGTACTTATGCTTTGATATCAGAGATGAGCATTTTTGTTCCACACATTTGAAGGAAGATGTGGTTTGATTTGAGTAAAAACACATCAGGCATTTCATTTCAGTTTTCTATTTATCGTGAGTTCTATTCATGCTGTCTGCGAATCAAAGCAGCTATTCCTGACGCTTGGTGGTTTCAATGTGTTTACTCAATTCCATTAAAAAAAAAAAAACAACTAACCCATACATTTCATTTCGTTTTAAACGGACGCAAAACTGCAAACATGTAAAATCAATCGAATTGCGCTGCAGTATGTACATGAATTGTGCGGGTTGTTTTTTGCGTTCGATTTTTGTTTTTCTCATCATGTTTCGTTTTAGTATTCATAAGGCATCAATTTTCCCATGTACTTGCATACGTTATACACATTCATCACTCATTCACTCGTCATATTAACATCCACACTCGGCGATCGTGTTGCAAAAAAACACAATCTTTCTGATTCATATTCACATTTGTTGTATAAAATAGATGATAATTTCCTCCTCTTTAGTTTCAGTTTTTTCTAGTGGTTGACTTCCATTATTTCTAAATGCTTTTGGTTGCTTTTCCACATTCATACAGTTTGTCCTCCAACTCTCTCCTGGTTCTCTGGAGAACAAACAGCGCCTCAAGACGATTATGGTTCGCTTTCATAAATTTGTATCGTGCCTCGATCTTTTGTAAAGGGTGGCTTTCGATATAGGTTTAATTGCATAAGATTTTTTTACAGCATGTTACTTTCTCTCTTTCTCTCTCTCTCTCTCTACTCCACGACTTTGACACATACACCGACGGGCTCAAACCGGACTACGGACAGCTTTTATAATTTAGTCCTCCCTTAACCATTGTTCAGTTTAATTGAGTGCCTAGAATCGACCATCTGGAGTGTGCTCAAATCGACCTCACTCAAAAAGGAAAAAGGAAAGATTGCGTCATTCTAGTTGTCTCATATTTGCCTGATAAGGCTAGCCGTTTGGTATTTAAGCTCAAATGAAATACATACATAGTTTAACCTAGAAAACCTTAAACTATTAAAATGCTTTGTATCTGAGGTGCAATTGTTTGCAGGTTTATCTTTTGTTTAATTGGTTTCAGGCTGGTTTGACTGATTTTGGTAACAAGCTTTGATTTACTCATTGGTTTTTTTTTTTTAATAATTTGGTATTTGCTGCACAATGCTTGTTGCATTGGTATTTTGCAAAAAGAAAAACATTATTAGAAGCTAGCCATAACTGCAACAAGCGGTGTATAAACTCATATATTTTTACATGTTATATTTTCCGTTCAACTTTTTGGAACTCAAAAAATACTCAAATTGACTGGTAACCAAAGTATGTAATAGCATTGTAAGCGATACGGGCCAGTTCTACCTCTAGCGCCATCGAATGAAGGCATGCAAGCCGCAAGCCTTTTATTTAATGTTTTACTTTTCAATCCCTATCAGTTTGTGTTCTGCTTTTTGTAAATCGAATTTAAGATATCACGTTCGAAAATTGCACTCTCCTGTTCGGTTTGCTCTAACTCTAAAGAGGACTTACAATTCGATTGACTGTGGCTGAGCTGGAGGACGATCCGCCATTTGTGCCGCAGTGTTGCTTGCAAGAACGATTCTTCTTCGCTCCGTTACTTGTTCTACATGTCACTGCCTTCACTGCAATCCGTTTTTCGTCAGCTTAGCTGTGTATGAAGTTGATGTGCAGCCGGCGGTTCCGGATCTCGACGTCGGTGTACTGCTTAAAGTTTATCTACAAAAGCGTCGTGGTGAAAATGAGTAAAATCGTTACGACGGTCGCCAGCAGGCTCGTGGTCGTTCGCATCGGCACCGGAAGACTGCTAGCGCCGTTTGACTCGGTGGCGTTGAATCCTACATGGACGAAAATGATAATAAGTTATAAGTATATTAAATTTAAAAAAAAACGTTTTATAAGAAATAAAAAAATACACAAAATGTTGATTAACACCGACCCAAACTAATATTAAAAAATTATTAATGAATAAAAAAACCCTGAGCCAGTAACAAGCTTTCTTTATTTATTAATTAAATTAATCTTTTATAAGTTTTGCTAAAGCAATATCTGATAGCAATGATTCAAATCATTCAGAAAAAGTGCTTCAATTTTTGATAAAATCATTTGAAAATTCATGATGAAAAAATTACCTTCATTAAACGCTAAAAACCGTCTAAGACAGAATGATTTAATGTTGAAGCTAGAAATGGTCAAAACGGAAAACTTTCGGCATCAAAATAAAAGAAGAAAAAAACACACACACACAAAATGCACCCAAACCAAACTGAGCTCAACACAAGATGGAATAAAAATCATAATGTACGCATCAATGATTCCTGCTTCCACCTGTGCTTACCCTTCTTCTGTAAATTTTCCGGTGCCGCTTGCAACATTTGAACCGTCGTTGTGGTCGCTACCGTGGTGGTAGTGGTTTTGAGGTGCGATTCTGGAAGCGGTTTATATTTTGTTTTAGTTTCGCGCGCTTTGGCGGAGGGCGACGGTGCATATGGAGTATGGAACCAGAGGGAGAGAAAGTATGGATGGCGCGGGCGATAATGGTTTGGTGTAAAAAACACGAAGGAAATGACAAGGTGAATGTAGTGTGGGAGGGGAGGGGGGGTCAGGTGGAGGTAGAAAATATTAGTTAGTTAGGCACAAATGATTTGATAAGATTATTTAATAATATGGTGTGCAAAAATGTGAAAAACAACGCATTTTGCATGGTAGTGTGGTGTAAAATAAAAAAAATTAACAGCAACAATTCATATTTGTCATCTCAAGAACATGCAGTAAGCTATTTTTTTATATAAGTTATTATTTTCATTGATACGTTAGGCCAGGGTGGTTTTTAAATGAAATTATCTTTGTTAGAAAAAAGGAACACAAAAATAGATTCCCCAAGATAACACAAAGTGGCGTTACATGATTTGTTTCGTCTAAATTATCCTGACTAGATTATTATTATCCTTGGTTTCCATATTCATTGAAGTAATTTTTAAGATTTTTATCAAATCAAAGATCTTTCATATGAAATAATCGTTATTCATAATGAAAGAATGAACCTCCTTCATTATCTGCCCAAAATGATTCAACATGTTGCTGTTTATGTTTAGCAGAACTATGTGATAAGAGTATTTATCAACTAAAATGTTTTTCTTCCCTCATTCCCTCACGAAGTGGAGTGGATAAAAATACCGCCAATATGCGTATTGCTTTACCATCGAACAAATGGCCAAACTTCCATTCCATGAGATTAACAGAAGCTTAGCCGGGAAATCCTTACGCCCGCGCGCTTTTCCCAGCAATGGTGGAACTCAAGGCACGCAGTTTGTGCGTGTGTGTATAGTTTATGCTTTCTCTGCCGGCGATCCAAGCTACTCGGTGGAAAGTAAACAACAACAGCACTTTATCCGAAAAGCAGTTCACCATTCAGCTTTCATCGGATCGGGCATCAATTCATTTTTTTTTTCCCGCCCGAACCGTATCGTCCTCCAGGCATTTGAGCTGGTTGCCATTTCTTTTTCCACGATACGGTGTTTAGCCTCAGCTCAATCATCATCTATATTATTTGCCTACGCCCATTGTGAACATTGTGGGGTTCGCTCTTCTTCGCCATTCCCGTAAAAACCTACATAATCGATTCCAGCTGAGTGAGGCTAGGGAATCAACGCCAAAACCCACCAGCCATATTGGAGGAATTTTTCCACCCGGAAATACTGATGATGTGGGAATGAGCTGGGAAACCGGGAGATTCACTCCCGGAGGACACACCGTGTTTGGCACGGTCTCATTTGTTTTTCTTTCCATCAGAAGCGAAGCGAAAGCGATGCGCAAACGGGCCACCAAATGATAATCGCCAAACTCGTGGAGGTAGAATGTGGGGTGAGAAATCAATTTCATCGGATCAGGCCAGCTTTATTGGTCCGTTGCGGTTTAGTTTGTTTGTGCGTATGTTTGCTAGCCGGAATGCTCGCTTTATCATGTGCTTGCTTTGAACGCAGTCCTTCAGACGATTTTCTTACAGCAAACTATTGGAAAAAAAGAGGGAAAGATAACGACGACATGAAACCAATGGATGGACCATCAGATGGACTATTCAACAGTCCACCAAGAGCGTGAACGAACTGAGAACGATGGACATCTTAAAGGAACAACCACTTATAGCTTGGTGTTTGAGATAAGGATTTTATGCAAAAACAAAGAAATGATCATTTTTCGAAAGCTAAATGAGAAATGGATATGGGAATATTTTGTTTCCTTGATGTCTTTTTCGTATCCTTTCGTTAAGTGGCTCCATAACTCCAGACTTCGAAGGCCAATTTTAATTGGTATCCCTATCAGGAACATTTATGACACTCCTACAACGAATATCTCTTTCGCATTATTTTAAATTCATGTGTGATAAACCCTAGACAAATGGGATGTGGAGGTACACGTGTGACCGGCATTATGAAGCCACTAAATATCCTAACACATCTATCAAGCCATAGGTTTTGCCGTACAGCGTCGACTTGCTTTTAGTGCTGTCAGTTTGGCAATTTGGTAAGCAAACATTGGATAGCAGCTTTCAACTTCCACCCGTGCTCCCGATGCAGAAACTAATTGAAAACAACTGGCAATTGAATACGGTTTCGTCGGTCTTCCTGCCAAAGGGATGGATGGAATATGAAGTTAAACCTGCTGGTCCCCATGAAGACCTTGTCAAGCTCTCGTGCTGGCATATTTGGCACACTAAATGCCAAGACAAGACCATCTTTCCGTGACTCGGCGAAGGCGCCATGTGCTTCCAGTTCAAAACCTTCTCCCGAGGTGGCGATGATTTAATTCTCTCCCGTTCTCTCCTAACCGACCGTTCGCAGTCTCGCTGTATCCTACTATCATCACGCCAATTACCGGCACTTTTGATACCGAGTCACGTGCACGGGCCGGATTTCAAATCACGCCGGCACGGTGTCTCCGGCACGATGCAGATGACGTTATTTGAGACGTTATCACCACCACCCGCTGGTCATCAGCCAGGCTCAAGATGTTAGGACGTGTTTCGAAAGGGGATTGACTAAAGGTCTAAGCATCCGCGAGCAGAGTGAAACGGCCTATTAAGCTGCCGGACGCCTGCGTTAGGAGTAGATCTTCGATTGCCTATATAGTTCTTGAGAGTTAGTAAGTCGAAGCGAAGCTTTCTAACGCTGGAACTATGACAGACGACGTAGTTTCCAGGAAATTAGTGATTGCGACATCTCAATTACTCATTTTCACATACAAGGAACGCAAAGAGCTGTGTTAGTGAATTTGAACGTGCGGTTAAATTGCTTTATTCAACTAAACAAATCACAAACAGTACAGCAGGAGGAAGGAAGACAATGTTTCTTGCATCTTCTGCTGGACAAACGCTTTATTTTATACAGGAACTCAAAATTGGGTCGTTGGAAATTTATTTATATACCCTTTTTACATGCAAATGTTGCACCCGCGAAGGTAAAATTTGAGAAAATGTTACAGACATGGGAGCGAGGAAAGGAGAGAAAAAATGTCTAAAAACTGGATCCCTCAGTTCTTCTCACATACACAGGAAAAACGTACAAACATTTCGATGAGCGCAAGGAGGCACAAGTCGTGTGCAAAACCGCGAGACTGAGTAGCAAGATGGATGATTTCACAGAAGACGAGGGAAAGAAAATCATTTATAATGCGATTTTTGCCTAGACCAAGACGTTCTGTTCTTGGTTGCACTTTTTGTTTCTGTGAAATCTTTTTCCAGACCTTGTTTTCAGCTTTTTTTTTCGATTATGAAGCTGCATCGTTGGTCCTATGAGACGTGCTCGTTTACAGAGCGACTATTTGAAGTTGTTGGAAACATGATTTTCTTGGAAAGAAAGAGTGCTATCAGCAGACATGAAAACGATAATAGACTAATACAAGCCTTTGCACGTCGTTCGTTGCGTACTGCAAGACAGCCAGCACAATTTTTTTTAATTAAGAATTTGCTTAGTCTAGGATTTCCTTACACTTCTATCTGACCGTCTTATGTCATTTGCACGTGCAAGACAAGACATATATTTTCCTGGCCTTTGAAAGTGTTGCAATGAGGAATTCCTACGTAACTCCGCGCTACAATTTTGAGAAGAAAAAAGGGAAAACTAAAATTAAGAGAATTTTAATACTTTTACGCAAATTAATCCCTTAATTTGATGTGCTGGAAAACATGAATAACTAGCCGAAACATATAATGTGAACGTTCCTCAATCATTTAAAGGCTGGGAGTCTCCAAACAAAAGCGGCCTTCACCTTTGATATTGCACATTTTGTGTAGGTTTTCTCGAACAATGTCTACATTTTTACAACCAATTATTTCGGGTGATACTTTTTTTCATTCTCTTTTTACCCTTCGACGAGACCTGGCTTGGCACGTTCCTTACGTTCATTAGTAAACATTGCGATGGAACATTGCGATATCCCTTCGTGGTTCTGCCGCCACCGAACCTCGCAACATCTCTAACGGTCGGTCAAAACCGTGAACTTGCAATAACATTTCGTATTACTTTTGCACGGTGAAATATCACGATTCATTGCCCAAGCGTGGCCAGTGGCAAAACGAGAAGGAATTGCCGAAGCAAAATTTAGCCACATGGACCGAACCGACGAGTTTCTCGGTTTCTTTTCACTTCAAATGGACATTTCTGAGACAGAGTGGGAAGAGCAAACTGACGAACGAAACCATTTGGGATTGTAAGGCAATGTTGGAAAATATGATGAAAACCAGCGGGGAAAAAAACTAATTAAAACAAGCAGTTACAGCAGAACATCCTTCTTCAAGTAATGGTTTTTCCTTCTCTTTTTCGTTCCATTTTTTCCGTTTCATTATTTCGAATCATTCATCAAATACGAGTTGGATCAGAAGAACGATGGTCGGAACGGCGAAAGAAATAGAAGAACTGAGAAGAAATTAAACGAACTTCAATCAACCATGTAAAGGCTTCTGTTTTGCTCGGCTCGCAACAATCTTAAAGGGATGCTTCAGCTTCCTCAACGGTGAAAAGACAAAATGCGTGTTTTATTTGTTCCCCAACCAAAGCTTCTTGCAGTCCATTTTCCGGTGCTTGCAAATGGATACAAAAATTTGCGAAAGAAGCGAGAAACAAGGAACGAAAAGATAAAACAAGGTGACAGTTGATGTTTTCCAAAGCGAAAATCTCTTCAGGAGCTACGATAACGATTTGACATCTGTTGACACTCGACCCGGCGGTTGTGCTCCTTTTTGTACCCTCGGCACTGCCACTGATTGGCAGTTGTGAGACGAAGGTCGCTTTCGCTTCCTCCATTTAGAAACCGTCCTCAGTCCTAGCTGGTTCTTCCTTAACGCACCTCGGAGAACGGGGGCGACGAAGGAATTGAACTAAATGGAAAAGCTTCCCCCCGCCGGTGGAGGATTTATCGTCATTAGCATTTCCCTGCCCGGTCATGCCTTTACGGCCGACTCGCTCCATGGAAAAGAAAGCGAAAATGAGAGTCAAAAAAGCACGTTGCAAGGACAGCAAGCTGAAACTGGAGATCGGGGGTGACAAGGTGGGAACAAGGCTGAATGGAAGGTCAAAAGTTAACAGGACACGGTATCAATCTGTTGCCACTGCATGGTTCACTGGAAATTACAATTGGAAAAAAGAAAATGGAACAACGCCATCCTCAGGAGGAAAAGAAGAGTAGCTCAATGCTGGATTTTTGTTGAATGGCTCCAAAATTTGGCAATACTGCTAACCAAGGTACAGCGAAATCGAATGATAATGGCTTTATGATTAGTGTCATGTTGTCTTGGAACATAAAAAAACTTTGCTCAGATTTGCTTTAAATAAAAAATTGTGATCTCAGTGCGATCAAAGCAGAGGGAAATGAGTACACCATATAATATTGTTACTTAAAACCCTAAAAAGAAATCACACACTCGTGCGCAACAACATAAGTCAATCGTGGTCTCATACTCACCATAGTATGTCGTTGAGCGGCGTTTGTTGTAGTTCGTCTCCGGTATCGCGAGGAGACACTCGATTTGTGCCGGCGACTCGAGTTGATCCTTACGCAGAGTCCCGCTGATAGAAACGTTGTAGAGCCCATTCTCACCCTGGACGGATTTTAGATTTTCCGTTGCGAACTGCTCATGGTTGATGCTGTGGAGGTAGAATAGAATAAAATGTGATTGTACGATCTATGAGATTAAACGGATGCGTTGATAATTCTTCAAATCTACTAATGCTAATGCTAGTAAGTAAAGCAAGCCCCATTCATTCGATTGCAATTCGAAACTGCAAAATACGATTGGCATGTTCTAAGTTTCAGTTTAAAGTGCTATGTCAGCTGCCTCAAAATGGCACACACTTCAACCAAACACAGGCAGTCAGACTTAAGTTTGAGTTATAGTGAATGTATTTTAATCCGTTTTGAATATTGATTTGTAGAGATCAACTACTTCATCACAGGAGTCACGAATGAAGCGAAGAAGCGTTATTGAATCGTTTCACCGAAGATCTATAACATCCTATGGTACAGGTTATCAAAGATTGAATGATCATTTGGATGAACATCGCAATGAGAAAGAAAAGGATTGAAGCTGCTTATAAATAACTGTATATATCGCACGTCATCCTTTTCCAGGTACTTTTTTTTATCCTTTGCCGTAGGCGTAGGTTGTATAAAAATCGTTTTTCCTTTTTAAACCTGTTCCGATTTTTGACGCCGTGCAGTTTTCATCCCTAGTTCCATATTTAACCCCAGGCGATGGTTGAATTTGACCATGTGTCATTCATTCGTGCGGACCGGTACAGGTACGAAAAAAATGACAACATATTTGTTCACGCCTCCCTTTTTCGCATCGTTAACCCTGGGCAAACGAAGGGTTTGATTTATCACTCAACCTGAACGAACCCTTGATCGACCCGTCGTTGTGGAAACAAGCAAAATCCGCCACGCCTTCCTCCGGCACTCTTTAGGCCCTAACGGGTGCAGTGTGGGAGCGGTAAACGTGACCATGACGATGAGGAGGGTTGAAAATGGATTATGCAAATATTTAAATTATCATTAAACTTGTATCCACTTTAAAAGGCAAAATGGGACGCCAATTTCCTTCTGCACCAGTGATATCCATCATATTTATTGGGACGAGGATGATGGAACTAAACGATACAATTGCAATTTGTAGATGGTGCCTTTTGAGAGAAATCACATTTGTCATTATTTTCCAAAATTAACCTCTTGGCTAAAAAAGGCTAGCATCGTAGCAGTTTAGCTCAAACCAAATTGTGCACTCCTTGCGTGTCCTTCTAAACCTTTTCAGCAGCGTCGATTTTAGAGTCCTACTTCAAAATTAAAGTATGTGTCAATACCGTCAGCATTATTTGTGAGTTTCAGTGCTAGGAGCTAACAGTTACTTACCGAATCTGGAGTTTTGGTAGTGGAGAAATATCCCTCGCGTGACAATCGACCGTAACTTCACCGTTTCCATTAGAGTAGTAGCTCAGATCGAACTTACTTTCTCTGACTGTAGGAAGAAATGGGAACATACAAGTATCATGTAAAGCATGTCTGTTACTATGCATCGTTCCTGTTAAACTCACCGATAATTTTCAGCTTGGCCGCCCGTCGGTCGATCGAAGCGTACGTCTGCACGATGCAGCTGTACTCGCCGGTGAAGTTGGCCAACGGTTTGATGATTGCCATCGCCCGGTGTTTGTGCAGATGCTCCTGCGACACGACGTAGCTCGTGTCGACTCGGTTCTTGAACGATTGCTGCCATCAGGAGATGGACCCACAAAAAACACACATTTTTGATTTCGTATTGAAAAATGAGCGCTTTCTCGGAAGGCCTAAGGATACTTACGAATGGGAAGGGGTTCTTCGACGGAATCCACTGATAGACGGGCTGCCCATCGAGCAGCCATTTGAGCACGAACCCTTTCTCGTTTTCGTCCACCTCATACTCGCAGTCTAGTATGAGCGGGTCGGGCGTTTTGGAGGTCTGGTCGAGCAGGTAGGTCGGGGGGACTTTCAGGTTGATTATTTTTACTGCCGAGCACGCTAAAGAAATAAAGAGGAGTAGAAAAGTTGAAACATTTTAATCACCACCTGGGACATGGATGAGGATCATGATGATGAGGACTTAAACACGTTGTATTCTACTTGAAGGAAATGCTTCAATGGGTCATTTAAGACCAGTAGCGTAATCAGAATCAATTCTTCCTGTTCCTTATATTCAAATTTACCACACACTTGTGATATAACTTTCAGGGGATTCTTTTGATTTTTTTAAAGAATAATTCGTTGATTTCCATAAGAATAATTCGCGACTTGTTCGCACATTTGCTTTCTTCCCGAATCAGCTCTTCCTGGCAAGTCCACAAAAAGTTAATTTTATTCCAATGTATTTTTTCTGTAATTTGTACTACATTGCATTACTTTTAGTTCCTTTCTCAACTCACGATGGAGGAAAAATATCATCGAGGGGTGCAACCGTAAGCGTTTTTAAGTGTCACGTTGCCAAAGCACTACTCAACGAATGGAGAATTTCTTACTGCTCAAGTAAGCATCTAGTCCAATCGAAAACAAGCCTGAAATATGAACAAACAATCGACACTAGCGAATATTTGAGAAAGACACTGTTTACTTCTTTTTCGTCGCCAGCTTACTCAAACGAGCGTTACCCGTACGCTCGAATGCACGGGTTGGATTTTTTACCCCATTCTGTTTTCTGCTCCATTGCTCCGAAAGGCTGTCGATAGGGGAAAAAAGTTATCTTTTATGGATTAAATCACATTCCATCCGGGGAGAAGAAGTTTGCAGACCGGCAAGGCAGCGTAGAAGTTGCTAGTTAGAAGCGCCGAGACAGGTTTGGCAGTTGGAATGAAAGCAATATGCCCACATATATGGCGCCAACTGATCGCGCTCTCGGGATGTGAAAGCGTCGTTTATTTCTATCGGTAGAGACTCTGGCGGAAGCTACGGAAGTTTACGCTTTCCCCCTTTTCGTAGCTCTGTCCCGCGAACTAAGCGAAACAGTTGGTAAACGACTTTCTCCTGCGAGCAAACACACCTTCCTTTTGGGATTTGGAATTTTCCTACATGCAGACTTTTGCACCTCCACATGTATCTGCTGGGGAGAAAAATCCCCGACCGGACGTGTCGAGATGAAAGGTTTATAGCGGAAACGATCAAGTGGATAAATTTATGGAATCGTGTGGGAAACCAACCTCAGACGGGGTTGTCTTTGCAAAAGTTCGAGGTACTTGACGTAGCCCAAAAGCATGAAGCTGGTGTTACGTTTTACTTCTCTCCGTCGTGCTTGTATGCGTTTGTGTTTGTCGTCCTTTTTAAACTCTTCTTTTTTCGATGGCTTGTTCGTACTGCTTACTTCCGGATTGGGACCAACTTTGGAAACTAAAGTAAATAGCAGTAAACAGCATTAACGAAAAACACACAAATACATTCTGATAGAAGCTGACTCGACCATACAATTAAAACAATAACTCATGTGGACCAAAATATGTTGGAAAAACGTTTCCAAACGATGTGTTGTAAGCGTATTAAGCAAAGCTGTACAAATGTTAACTTTTCCTGTTGAAAAATTAAAGGTCTATTAAAGCAAAACCGCCGTGCTGATCTGTTTGTCTAACTTTACCAAACGTCGTTTAGCTTTCAATGCGGTTTTATTTTTCCTCCGTTTGAATCCATCGATTAAAACAACTTTCAATGCGGGATTTTGCGAAATCGTCAGGAAATTGGAAACGTCCTGGAACTTTTATGTCGCGGGCTTTTTTGTTCCAACTGGTTCTGCCAAACGGAGGAGAAATTTTGTTTTCCCTCTGCAATTCTTTCCTTCGAGCCAAAAAGAAACCAAGTCGGCAAGTCTGCTAAACAACAATGTGACCGTCGTTTTGGCGCTGTTCTTTTCAAAAAAGTTTATTCGGTTTGTGCTTCGGGGAAAAAAGTTTTTGTCATAACAGCTGTAAAGTCGAAAGCATTAAAAAAAAAAAAAGAATGCCAGGAACGAAAACTTTGAAGTCATTTTCTAATGCCATTTATGTTTATTTTTTTCCCGCTGCACGGTACTAATGCGACAAAATGGGGAAAGGGTTTAAGGCACGTCGAAAAGCTTAGCAAATTTGATTGAGACATAAGATGACGTTGCCTTCTTGACCGTTGTTTTGATGCTGAACGCTAGGCTATGCTAGAACAGCGGACGAAAGGATACAAACCCTCCAAATCCAAGCAAGCTGTTGTGAAAACAAAAAACAAAAGTTGACCTATACCTCAATCCTAAAACGAAGAGTTCTGATGGAACATTGACCATACGATGGTAAGAGAAGTGATGAACAAAAAGCATTTCAATCCATTTGTATCTCTGACGGTATTATGAAGGTTTCAGCCGTTTTTCCCACCTAGATGGTTTTCAAAATGTCTTGCGTCTAAAACCAGCCGCGTTGGGTTTATTTGATCACCAATCCCTTACCATTTATGCTGGTAAATCTTTATATTTTAAAGTGTGTATCCACTTTGAAACATTCTTCGAAACATTCGGATGAAACAAAAGATCGGTGTTTATAGTAAGAAAAATAATTGCAAGCTTAATTGCAATCGTTTTAGTTTCGAAGGAAATTTTTGTTCGATTAAACCAGAGCTGGATATACATAATCGGTTCTTGCTTAAATATTTTCTTAGAAAAGCCAACGGAACAGGGTCAAATTTTGCATCAAATCGAGACTTTTTCTTTGGACCAGAATCAAAAGCAGTGAACCAAAGTGTACCCGAACACTACCGCTTACAACTAAATTCCATTCTCTTCACTAAAGGTCCTATCCTCCAACCGACATTATTCTAATAGGATTTTATCTGTTTCGTTTACCTTAAACCAGTCCGTTTTAGGGGGTCTTGTCAAAGAAAACAACCGGCATAGGGTAAAGGATGGAATAGCCGAAATGATACGAACCCGGCAACATGGTGTTGGATTTGCTAGATGACAAATTTGAACCGACTTGTCCTCTATCACGCCAGACCTACGTTACCAATAAAGCTGCCAGAGGAGAGGGAGGGCGCAGGGAAAACTTTCCATACGTAATACGTATACGCAGCACAATCCAGGCCTCCATTGACGTCGTCGTCCGTGTTCGAATTACGCCGGAAATACGAGATGAGAATGCCGAGGAAATTAGTTTTCTTTCAACCCGGTCTACAACTGACGCCGAACGGCACGGATGGTACAGAACAGAAAATTAAATATGAGGCCCTCCAAACGTTTCTCCATCCTATGTAAGGAAAAGTAGAGCTCCGTGGCTCGGTATAATATGGAAGGTGGAATTGATCAGAACGGTTCCAATTTAATTTGCCGGCTTGGCAATCGATCTGTATTAAATTTCTTAACCCCGGCAAAATGGCACATGCTTGCGAAAGGTAGGGACATGAACGCAATTTTGTTTTTGATGGCATCCCCTTCCCATGCAAAAGGATACGAAATCGATAATACAACCATAAATCAGTCAACAATCACAGCTTGCCATTACCTTAAATTATTCCAGAGCGATAATGTTTGTTTCTTTTTCTATGATCAGTTCCAGGAAAACACCATTGCCTCACAGCCAAAAATGTATCAAATCTATGTCACCAGTCGGGTATTTCGGCTCCTGCAGCGATTCGTGTATATGAAATGAAAAATGATTGCATCTTGTCAGCCTTTGCTAGCTTCTGGAAAACTGCGGTGATAGTAATTTTATGATGATTTTAGAGCATTCAAAATCCACGCTTACTGATTACTAGAATTCCAAACTTTTTCACACCTTCATATTTCGGTTCTTGAGACAGAGGAGTCGTTTTTGCCGCCGGTTTATCATGTCGTCATGAGTTGAATCATGAATCATGAATGGTGGACCAAAAGGCGACCCACAGTCATACATAAAAAAATCAAATTCGATTTGAAGCACAGACTTTAGCTTCGTGATGCCTAAACATAACAGCTGAATGTAAAATTCCGTGACAATGGTGTTGCTAGCAGGATATTTTGTTAGCTAGTTTTTTAGAAGGGGTTCATTCCCTTGTGCTTGTTCGTAAGTTCTGTGAAAATCATTTCGCTCACGTGCTCGTCTGTAAAACCAGATCGAGCTAGTACGAAATGAGTTTTCCTACTTCAAATTGTAAAAAGCTGTTTATTTTTCAGAGCACATTGGCCTCAAAATGTACCGAGATGTTTCGACACGAATCGTTTCAAAAAATTTTGTTGCATCTCAAAGAGGCGTGATATCCAAGGATACTTTAGCAACACGGACATTTTCAAGTGCCTATCATATTTTTGGAGAAAGACAGTTATGAACCATATAAGCTGACTTCCGGATTTATTTTAAGCGAGTCAAGAAAAATTAACATACAAACATCTAACACTGGTACAACAATCTGATTCAAACCGTGTACAGACGAAATCACGCATTTCTCTGACGGAAAGGGCAAGAAAAGATTTTAAAGGTTAAAGTTTCACCAAGATTCAATCCACTGTAGACAACCCACGACGGGTTGAGTTGCTTACCCTGCTTTCCTTATACGGCATACCATACGTCAAAGCATTTGTTACAGTGAGCTTCAGTTTTGCTCACGATGGAAAGCTTTAGCTGTAGAACGCAGAAATCAGTACGAGATGTAGAAAAGAAGAAAATCCATCAGTGAAAATAAGCGAACTACCTGAAAAGTTGATCTCCCGGCTGCTCAAAAGCCTTTCGCCTGGAGCAACTACTTGGTATGTATTTTACGATGTCCCTTTCGTTCTATAGCTCTACTTTCCCATAAGAGAGGATAAACTTAGACATGTGAGACAGGTTGCACTGCGAAGGAAACTCGTTACCTTGGCGATGTGAAAAGACGTGCAGGAATGCGTCAGATAAGGAAACCTCCCATGTTTTCCTACTATCCACATTAACCCATATCGAACCTTACTTGAAGGAATCCTCTTTGCGCCTGTCTTCGAACAATTCTCAACTGCTGTAAAGTTCTTTTTTAGAATTCTATACAGTTCTCTCACGCTTCGTTCGTCATGAATAGAATTAAAGAAATAAATTGTTGAATTGTTAACTGTAAATAGTATTTTTTTTTTCTTTTTCAAATCTTTCTTCAGTTGCTCATTTTGAATCGAGTGGAGGTTTTTGGAGAACACTATAAATCTGTCCCATTTTAACCGAGCACCATGAGATCATTTCCATACATCACCGTGTATATTTTTTTCCTAACCTTCTGTGAGGCTGAATCTCATTCTTTTTTAACTCAGAAATTCAATACGTCGATATCCATAAATTGTGCCTACATTTTCTATAAGCTACTACACTATAAGGGTATGCTGCAAGGCAAGTAGATTCCATTTTCGTTCTATTTATTTTTAACCACACCGTCATCACCATCAACCGTTTCACACACTGTAGGTACGAGCGGACATTATTTATTGGAATGTCAGGGTAGTAGGTATTTTTTGTCAGAACTTTTATTTTCATTTCTCAACTGCAACACTCAGTTCTGTTCTACTGCCATATGAACAATCGGGGGAAAAAAAGAAATATGGATTAGGACGATAGGTCTCTGGGCTACGCTCGAAGCTCCATCCGTCGGAAAGTAAATACTCTCACCGGTGATGGCGTTTCCGGCAACGGGCTCTTCGGTTCGATTCGGCCCATAAAACAAACCTAATGGAAGATAAATTGCCAACATGTCTATCAATCGTGCCTTGCTATGTTTTATACCATCGACGGGAAGGTCGATGATTGGTTTTGTTTGTGTTTTATTTTTGAAAACGCGATATCGGCAAAGGAGAAACAAAACTAGCCTTTTACGGATTGTTTAAGCGCCTCCTCAATTGCTTACAAAACTTATTGCTTACAAAATTAATTGATTTTTCTCAGCGCTTTAATTTCCTGTATCACGCATGTTCCGGAGTTATGGCAATCGCAGTTCAAATTTAAGGCAAATATTATTGACAATGGATGATTATTAATCATCCATGATTAAAAATGCTCTGAATTTTTGTCCGCCCTGGTAGTTCTTTTTTGGCTATAGTTTTAAGACCCGACATCTGCATCAACTGAGAACGTTAATAAATCGCTCCTCCGTTAGCTGGAACGGAAAAATCGTATGCCACGCTTTCCCGAGCTATTCCCATGGCTCGACGGTGTGTTGTCGACCGAATATGTCGCTCACGTGCTGCTATGGTTTCATTATTTAATTTCCATTTTAATAAATAAATTTCTGCGACAAATACACGAGTTTCACCAGGGTATATTTAATAAATAAGCATACCTTGTTTCAGCACCGGACGCGGAGAGATGTTTGTGTTTTTCGTGAACATTCCTCAACGGGCCTGGCGCAGGGATGATGCGTCGCATAAAATTGTGCGTCGCCAAAAGAAGCCGGGGGAACAAGAAAAAAACAGGAAGGTAAAACATGCAATGCGGGGCCGAATTATTTAGCTGACCAGACACGAAACGGGCTCGCTAGCTAGGGAACAACATGAGCAAGGAATTCTACGCGAGTTTCATCATGTTCGGTGGAATTTTGTTCCTCGCTTTCTTCCTGCAGGATGAATGTTTTGAGCCCGATCAAATAACCTCTACATGTTGGAATTGGATTGAAGTTTTCAAGGGTTCACGGGCATGATTTAGAAGAGCCCATTGAGCCCTTTCAAGTATCGCTGACAATTGGACACGATCTGCTTCGTGATGTTTTCAAATTGTGACGAAAAAACGAAGTACGCATGAGAAATTAGAAAAGAATTATATCATTTACAAATACCATGAAGCAACCAACACTCACGGTCATGTCGTCGGAGTTATATCAAAAGTTTGGGAAATTAAATTCATTCATATTCGTGTCACTTCTTCCGTTAAACAGTAGCTATGGGATAAAGCAAAAGATCACGATTCCCTGCATGGCGTTAAACATCCCACAAACCTGGTCACGATCCGTCGCGCTTTGGCGGATGACCTTCCTTGCCATGGACAAACCGATTGGCGGCGGAACCGAGGGCGTGAATGTCCAACCACTCACGTTCCAAAATATGAGCCAAAACTGTATGTTTGACAAGTGTTTTCGACGATTAGAGCCAGATGGCACGCTGCTTGTTACGCTCGAGGCGGAACAATCCCCAAACAGTGCTGCTGCACGCGGACGTCGCAGAGGGGCAACGGCGGACACGAGCAGCGAAGTTTGTTTATGATTTATGGAGTGCAGTTTTCCGGAACATGCACTTTTCAAACCTCCGGTATCGTGCCTACCCCGCTCCTGTTCCGAAAAACCATCCCGGCGTGCGCTGGCTACGGTTTTTGGTGCGGTGTAGTTTGCACTTGTTCGAAAAGCCACCGACACCGAAAACACGTCGCCATCGACAGGATCAACAAAGCATCATAATGCGCTCACCAGGCCAGCAGCCATCCAGAACCACAATCGTCTCCTTTAGTCTCATATCATGCTTTGCTCCAATGGCAGCTGTATTAATATGAAATTTATAAATGTTTGTGCTACGGTACAGTTGGCTGAAGTGACGCAAAATCGCCTGAGCTGACAGTGGGTGTGCATTTCAGTCTGCAAAAACATTTCCAGCTCCCGCCGCCCCTCGTTCGGTTTCCATTTGCATTTCCCAAGAGAGACACCGAATTGTGGGGGAAAATGTCATTTAAGCTGGTGGCTTCATTACTAATGAACATGACTAACATGAATGCTGTTCGCAGCTTTTCGAATGCTTGGCACGCACGGTTCAAGCCAAAGGCGGTTATGAAAACCCAACCGCTCCACCATTACCAACATTCCGAAGGGTGAAAGAGTGCAAATTTTGGGATGTATTTTGGCAGCCTTAAAAACTAAACCCGTTCACAATCGGATACCATTTGCCGAGTTCATTTTAATTCAGTTCCAATCATTTATTATACATTTTGGTTTGATCTCCATCACCGGACACCAAAGTTGGACTCCCATTAATTAAAAGCAGTGTGAATTTTCGGTTGAGAATAGTCAAACCAAATTCAACAAAGCCAAATTTAATTATGTAAAACGAAATTAATTGCTTGAAGTTCATGCACCTGCACATCGATTGGTGAATCATCATCAAATAAATCATCGGATAATCTTCCTTCGTAATGCATGACAAAAGAAGAATTTAAAGCAACAAGGTATGACGGACGAAAAAACCAAAAGAACTGAGAATATTCCCTAGAGGATACCAACACTTTAAAACCAAATATGCTTGCCATGTCGTACTCCTCATGCGATTAAAACTACATGAAAAAGAAGATATGATAAGAACAACTCCAAAACCGACTCCCCGCAAAGTATCCTGGGACAGCAAAAGAATGTCGGAAGGTCGTGTGTGATTGATTCCTATGGTGAAGATGTCTGTGAAAAACGACTCTCTGCAAAAGGAGGAACCATCCATTTTGAACAGCCTGCATATTTTAAGCGACCTCAACCGTGGCCTGAATTCTTCAAAAGAGCCTGATATCTGAAAGATGTATGAAGAAGGATTCTTAAGACATTTGGAGTCTATTTTCCAGGAATGCTACAAGTGGTTCGTAGGTTTACTTTGTCGAAAATTTATCCTCAATTCCTTTTGTCATTTTATAAAAGAATCATACCTAAAAAAAATACTTTGCATTTTGCTGCATGAGCGGAATCTATCGATCGTAAATGGCAACATCTGCAGTTTTCCTCATTTTAATATCCTTCAATTTCTTTTTCCTTTCCATCGGGTTTCTTCTTCCGTGCTTCCAAATGATCGTCTAGGGATCATTGATCGAGAGGTAAAGAGAGTTGAACAAAAAAAGAAATAACAGTTGATTTTACTATCCCTCCTTCGAAGACATCGGAACTCTGGTCTTTTGAACAAGTTTCGCAGGTAATGGCACGTGTTGGACAAATGAACCAATATTTCTAGCGCTCTTCAAGGTCGTCGTTCTTGCGTGCCATTTAACCGTACCATCGGGTCTCTTAATACCATCATCATTCCATTAAAAAAGGGTCAATCAAGGTATGGTGACGGTTTATGTGCAAGCTTTTCAGAACAGATTACGATGAATATCGATTACACCGGGGCAACATGCCGAAGTGTTCAGCATAAGCAACAAACCAAATATTTACAGGCGACGGTGTACGATCTCTTCCGCTCGTGGCAATGAAACCTTAGTAATTCGACACCCGCTGAAACATCGGATACCTGTTCCGTTACACAGAAAAATGATCCCTATCGGAAGGGTGAGCACAGACACGATAAACTGAGCTGGTACCTTCCAGAAAATCAACCAACCAAAACAGTTAGCCCTGTAGGTCGAACAAATGTCGGCGCAAACTAATCCCCTCCTTGTTGTACAGGAAGCCAGCCAGCCAGCAGGCGCCTTACGATTCTTCCATTATCTCTTTCCTTTCTCAATCTCAGTCGATCGGGAAAATATCTGTTTGTCTTGCTTGGTCGTCGGCCCTCACTCCCCTCAGATCGGATCAATTACTGTGGGTAATTTATCCACAGCTCAGTGCTGGTAGGCGGCCCGTTTATGGTTCGTTCGCTCGCCTCACTTCATGCCCCGTTCGTTCTATTTTTCTCGCCTCTAAAAGTCCCCTGGGGCGATTTTTAGTGGCACTTTGCGTGAGGTCATGTGGCAGAAGCAACAGTCTGTCGCTCGGTTCTTGCACGAGTTGACGATGCGCGGTTCAGGCTCAAGCCCCGTGTAGCCTCTGCATGTGGTCATCGCCGGAAATATCCGGGGAGAGGCAAAGGCGACAGTAAAAATGTCTTCCTTACCGTCCCCTGCATGAAGGTGACGGTTTATTAATGGTGCCCTTGGTCCTCGTTCGCTATCTTTACCGAGGCCAGAGCCATCCCCATGTGGTGCGTCATGAGGATGGTAGCTAGTGCCTGTCGGCGTTTGGGGAAGCGTTGGATATTAATTTCATTTTTGTCACATGCTTGTTTTTTTTTTTCCTGCTCAAATTCATCTCAGGACGATGGCATGTGAGGCGCACAGATGTTGTGCTTATTCCGATACGGAGAGCATGCAGTGTCCCTTCAGCGATGACACCAACCCGATAAACGTTGGAGCTCGCCTCAGTAAACGCCTAAAGACAACACACCATGTAAGAGAATTATCTTTATAAAATAATATTAACCTTGTTCTACTACACAAATAAGCAAGGTTGGAGAGTGAATAAGAAAAAGGAAGTATATAAATATCTGCAAATGTGTCTCAATTGATACATTTTTTATCAGAACAAAACAGAGGTTAAATATTGCCCATCCTGACACCAACCATAGCACGCTCTTACTCACAAGTCTGATAGTGTTGGCCAAATCAAGTTCCATAAACTTTTCTCTCAGAAGTGTGGGATGGAGTTTTTCGCATGGATCAAATTCTTGCTGGAATTACAGCGTGATTTTGTGTCATCCATCAATATCATCATGTTTATCATTAAAAGTTTACGATGGTCCCCCGAATGCTGGCAAATGACTTCCACTTGCGATAAGGAACTTCCACTGTTTAACGCAAGATTATTGCCCCTCTGTATGGGACAAGAACTTTCGGCGGAATCATTATTATTTTGTCTCTCTTTCCTGTCCTCGTTTGAACCTGCGCTGAAATTGCTGAAAGAGTTTTCTTGAGTGTGCCGCTCCAGTGGGAAAGCAAGAAAAGGACCAACACCCCCCCCCCCCCCCCCCCCCCCCCCCCCAATCCACCCGTGTGCTCAGCCAAGGAAGCGAAAGGGAAAACTCAACCGATCAAGTTTGCCGGTGCCTGCGGCGAATTAATTTTCCTGATGGACATCATTAATTTTCGCACCGCATAGCAGCGACCCAAGAAGAAGGCACGAAGGTGCTGTGAAACCCCGGGGGACAGCTTCACCAGGTTCCTTGCGGCAGCAGGGAATGAAATATCAAACTTCCGCAGACACTTTTATCCGGGATGCTTCCATCGGGGAAGGTGCAAATTCGGGAAAACTTTGCGATATCGATAAACATTGAAGTTGCCCTGGAAGACGTCTGCGAGCGAAACTGACCCGTCCAGAAAATGACTTTATTTTGGGGCACGTTACATTGACCGTAGCGTGGGCTGCCATTTTTTACTACCCCTGTGACGCATTAAAGATGGTCTTATGGTCTAGCAAGATTAAACAACTTCACAACTCGGCCGAGAACGTATAACTTTTTCAAGAAGGGAAAGGGAACATTCATTTCAAAAGAAGGCCCCTGAAAATTTTGGAACCAGAAACAATAAAATTTAAAAAAAAGTTCACTAGCCCCGACGGACACCGATTAAGTGAGTGTGACATCGAGAGAAAATTGATAACATAACCGAGGAACGTTCATTTTCTGGGATGCGAAACACGCCATCGCTCGTCAAGATAACTTGGAAATGTCATGCCTTAGGGTCGAAAGCTCGAGGACGGTGTATAGGCAAGTTTTGAACACGTCCAAATTGGAACTTTGGGCGTGAAAGATAAGAAACTTGGAAATAAACATGGTCCCCTAGAGGGCAGAGTTGGTTAATTTAGGACACTAGTTTCACATACCGTATTTTCGCACAGCATCGTAAATCTCACACGGTCATGCAGAAGGCACAATGTTCAATTACGATTTATTTATATTTAAGACAGGCAGGAGTCTAATGCCTTTTCTAGAATCTTCATGCAATGATTTATGAAACAGTTCTGTATGCAATCTCAATCTCAGTCTCAATAACTCTGTTGCTCAAGTCTTGGCACTCGAAAATTATAAACAAAGGCAAAGAAAGCTGATGATCTGAAATCGTTATGTGCCTACCGCTTGAAACAACTTGTCCATGTCGAGAGAAAACTGGAGTTTAAGGCAATGAGTCAGCTATGTCAATTCACAAGTTCTTTGTACCATTAGGAAAATAAAGATGCAGAACTACCAAGGAATCTTGATGCGACGATTGTTGATAATGACTAGCACAACTTATTTGCGAATCTCTAGATCCGTCACAAAAGTGAATATAATAGAGATTGAAAGGCTCACGCAAGCTGAAACAATGCAGTGTTCAACATGTTCCAGTCCTGCTTTTTTTAACGTTAGAATTTCCCTTCTTTCCCCTTTCCTACTGAAAGCCGATGATAGGAAACCCGGGTTGCCGTTAAAAGGTGCGTTAAGGCAGCCTCACGCATACGACATCGCGTCCCTAAACCTTCAACGCCACGTGAGGCGTCAAAAGAAAATAGAAAAGCGGGAAAATAGGGCGCATAATGAGAAAAACCTGTTAACTGTCGATGACGCGATTCCGGTAAGTGTTCCGATAGAATGGAAAATACCTTACGTGCCCACCTCTACTTCTCTAGTACTGCCGGAGAGACATTTTTCACTTCTTCCTGCTTTTGTTCACGAAATCTCTCCACTCCTTCCCGCTTCCCTCCACAAACGGTCGCACTTTGGCGTGGGTGACAATGTCATAAATATTCAGTGCAGTAAAAACTAACGACCCAGCTCGGTGCCGCCCTGCTCCGAAGAACATTGTGCCTGTGAGGGTACAGGACCACAAGGGGCGAAGGGAATAAAGGGAATCATCCGGGGGCGGTTTTATAATGCTGGCAAAACCATAACCTACCCCAAGGCACGCATTCAAGCTAACCGTTTGTGCATCCTTCGTCAACCAAGCACGACGAACGACGACGATCGACATCGCATACAGGGGAGCTACCGCAATCGAGATAATGTCGGACGCCCTCTGGCTTCAGTTCCGGTGAATAGTGCAGTCTACTACCTCAGGCCATCCCCGCCGGGATTCATCTCCCCTTTTGACAGCTAAAGGAGCGATCCCCCAGCTTTAGTGCATATGTTGCACATGCAATCGCATGGGCGATGGTTTGCATTTTCCGCTCCGCGATCGGTGCATTACACGATGCAACTGTTTTGATATTTATGCTAACTGCAACATCGATCGCGCCCCAATCCTTTTCCCTGAGCCCGCAGCCCAATGGGTCGTTAGCCTTGCTTAATGGCCGTTGTTTCCCGGTTTTCATCGGTTTAGAAAACGCGCAACCCGGACCAATAATGCTATGGTGCATTGTGGACCACTTGGTATTGAAAAAGGACACGCTACAAATAGGGATATGGGGTGGCACTTTGGGGTCTGCGAACTGCCATCTTTATGCTGGGAACAACAGCGGTGTTTTCTCCTCGAATTGCTCCCGCCGCTAAAAGCACATGCATCCCCAAGCGGCCCCCGAATTTGGATTGAAAAGCTGTTCCATGGCTTCGAAACCTCGATCCAGGAACACAAAAGCCATTTTCGATTTAATAGCGCATCTACATGTAGAGTAGCGGAAACTCCGCAGCCAAGCGCCAATTTCGAGCTGCACAATCGTTTCACATGATGCATACTGTCTTCAGCAGTATCGACCGAAGTGACCTTAAGCCTCCACCTTGGCCAACTTTGCGGAAGTTCTGGGTGTTGCCAGTTGGAAGTTTTGTTTCAAACAAAAACAACCACATTCCGACCAGAGGGCAGGAGCTTGGCACAGGAGAGGGCACATCCTTGTAACAATGTCCCCGTCGTGTTGTCGTTCTACTTTCTAGCGTGCACGTAATGGTTTGGAGCATCCTTGAGCAACATGCTGAATTTGTGTATGCAAAGTGCGGCGTGTGTTTCCTGTGGAATGTTTTACGCTTCGTTGCCATTCACAACTGCGGATGGCTCTACGTAAATTGCACTGCGGAGGACAAGTGAGAGTTTTTCATGACGTAGATCGTTACTTTATGTTGGGGCGTGGGGGGGGGGGGGGGGGGTTGTAAATGGGCGTAATGAGCATAACCACTCGTGACGAACTTTGTTTCGTCTGCCAACAAAGAAAATCGAACAAAAAGGAAGAAGAAAGTTATCAGAAGAAAGATATTACCCTCGTAGATAGATGTACGACGGAGCAAGGTGTTTAAATGTCTATCATCAATCTAAAATCAGAAACTGAAATTAAGTTGTTTCATAAGCTGTCTGAAATTTGTTGCAAGTCAGAAAGTTCAGTTCAGAAATTGAAATTAAGTTTAGTTGTTTCATAAGCTGTCTGAAGTTAGTTGCAAGTCAAATATGATTCCAACTCTGTGTCCCTGTGAACAATTCCCAAAACGCTTTTTACCAAGGGTCGGGAATCGCCGGGAAATTCACGTTACTCAAAACAAGTGGGTGAATAAATATATTAGTGAACAATTTCATCATGCGGGAGTATACTTTTTCATCCCAAGTAATAAAATCTGCCAGAATTCAGCTCAAACGCTATCCCCACGGTTGGTTTCCCAACTGACCGACACCCGGAGCTATCACAGAGTAAACGAAACAAAAGAATACTAAAGCCAAAAACAAAATAAAATCCACCCACAATTTGTGCAAGCGCCTGAAGCCAAAGGAGTAAAAGTGCACAAAGTAATTTCCACATTTTATGAAATGAGTGCTGTTCAATGTTCTGTGAAGGATTGAAACCGTTCCGGTTATCCAATCCATTCCCGCACGTTAATTCCTTGGCAATCCTTTCGCAGTAGCTCCCATGAACGCCAACGCAAACTGGGAAGGTCCAATTACTTCCTCCTGGTCGCCCTCATTATTCGCACTCTTTTCACATTTATTCACATCCGTTTTCATTACAGAATAACTTTTGCCATTTTCTCCAGCAGCTCTGGCGCTGCACGAGCTGGGCCATGCTGTATGAAGTTGCCCCATTCCCGGGGCTAATGCTGCTGCACTAGCATGTGAATTTACAGCCACTTTACTGCTGGCTTTAAAGTTCGGTAATGGTGTAAAGCGCACCAAAAGTGCAACGATGATTTGGGCCGTGGCAGTTCACTGGCAGAAGGTCGCAGGCATTCGCCCATGTTGTCCCATTCAGAAACTTGGGTAGAACAAGACTAAAATTAATCGGTAAAAAATAAAGCAATTAGGAGCGACTGTTTCTAATTGTAATTGGACCGAGAAGGGATCAACCTTGAAAAAAATATTTGTCTGCCTTTAATTTCATTCAATTCCTTTTGCTGCTGAAATTATTGGGTCAAGAGGCATTGTGAAAGAATTTCTAAGAAGATATAGAATTGGTGTTTCAAAATAAAATGGGTGCCTGATGTTTTAATTTGCGGGCCCTCTTTTCTAATTCTACGTGCTATTCATCAAAGACAAGAAAAAGATTTTATAAAGAAAAATAACCCGAAAAATATTTAGCTTTCGGAGTTTATAGCTACGCACAACAATCACAAGCAAGGAGAATCGTCGGAGCGCCGAACTGAAAGGTTTTGCGCCTTAATTTTAACTGGGAGTCAATAAAGAAGCGAAGCGCACAACGCGAACAACACAACGAGTCACGAATTAACCATCCATCATCGCAACGGCCGTGAATATTTTACTCTTAATTAATGTTTCGCCCTTTATTGCTTCTGAACTTGTTTTGGTGGCCTTTCGTCCATTTCTTATAATCGCCATTAAGCTTCGCCTTTTGAACTTGCTGTTATCTTGGAAAACTGATTAAAAATCTTGAGGCGCTAGTTAAAATGTACATTAGAACTTTTGAAAGCACCAAGGATAACGACACCATGAGCTGACTTCATAAGTTTGCTTTTCAGAAATAAGTATTGAAATAAAAGCGGTCTAAAATCATCCAACATAATTTCTATGAACTCCTCGCCATCTCTTTTCCAATACCTTAACAATACTAGGCAATTCAAATAGCCGTTGGATCAAACCAATTAAACAATTGTGGTTTGTACCTCAATTCCTCGAAATTGCCAATGTTTCGTGGTTCACTGCTACCAGAGTTGTTGCTTCCAAATTGAGCATGTTCTATTTGCTGCCCGACCGTCTCTATAAATCAATATTTGCTGCTCGATTGAGGGAAGAAAAATTCTTGTTTTAATTTGATTATTAAATTTGACTGCCAACGCGTTTCCACTGAGCAGTCGAAAGCTAACGATTTCGGGTGTTTGGGTTTATCAGAAAATGCCTCTAAGGGAGACACAATAAAGTGTGATGTTAACTTCAAAATTGCCAATCACTGATCGAAACTGATATGATTCCGTTACACATAAGGATTCCATTACAGATCGATGCCATTCAGCAGCAAACAACATGTCCCCAAGCTTTGTATACCAAGAATCGAATGGTGTATGTATGCATATGTACGAAACACATGACCATTACACATGGCTGTTAAAATAAATTCGATGGAAAGGCACAGCATTTATATAGGTCTACATTTTCCCGTGCTAACTATCATGGAAAAACGTGCACTGCATTTTTTCTTCTAGTTTTCAGCAAGCGAAAACAAGCTACAAAATGAATGATTTGTCGCTCAGAAGAGCAACAGCGAAACAAATAAAAGAGAACCCGTATTTTCAATCTGCCGTCCTTAAATTAGCGAAAAATATCTGGAAAAACGGGCCAATTGAAATTCGTTACGAGCGGTACACTATGGACTACAAACTGGTAATCCGAGTCAAAAATATGTCTATCCACGTTGCCAATCTACTGGAAGGAATCAAACACAGGCATGAAAGTAGGGAAAAAATTCATACAAATTCCAAAGGCAAACAACGGAACCAGTCGACGGCCAGATTGTTTATTCATTTGAATATTTATTTATTCATTTAGTGCTTAGTTATCGGGCTGTGTGGTTAAATAATGAAACTAGAAATTTGACAGGTATTTAGCACGGTTAAGATGCTAACTAAGACGTCGAGGCTGACAAACAGACACGTTAAAATCGACGAAAGACCCTAGCTTATTGTACTCGGACAAACGTTTGAAAAAATTAACTAAATCTAAAAGGTATCCTTTCTAAAGCCGATAGTAAATCCGAGAGTTCGAGATTTTCAAGGATGCAGGAATCATCCTTTAACGCCTTCCAAATCAAAGCCGATCCTGCTGCATCACACAGGATAGAAATACACCTCATTCCGTTTGCTTAAAGATCTACTATCGCATAATGTAAGGTGGCCTTTGTAATGAAGTACAAAACCATTGGAAACAGCAGAAATAGATTATGGATGACGAGCGAAAAAAAAGATTGGATGAGAATAAGAGACTGTTAGCTTTGTTTTCTTTTCTATACAAAGAGAGAAAGAATAATAATTAAAAATAAAAACAAAGATGGATATTAAAATGTATTAACCTCACTTTTCTTCTTTTCTTTTAAATTACGGCGCAGCAAAACATGACTTCCTTTCCTTCGTTTAACTTTATTGAAAATCGAACTTCTCGAAGGTCTGTTCTAGCTGAGTCCAAACAACGTCCGGCCATTTCTTGCTGTCCGTTAACTCCCACCGGAGATTGAGGTTAATTAAAAATTCAAACAACGAACTTCGAACAACAGATTCTCCCACGATTCGCTGTAGTGCGTCCCGAGCCTGATCTGATTCTTGTTTGACTTGCGGGTCCTTGAGACGAGTTGCCTACTCACGGCCAACGAGCGTTGGCTGCTATGGCGGGCAGACAAAACAACTTAGTGTGCCGCGTCCATAATCCTGCTAATTGATTTCTCCGCAGGGGATTAGCAAGGATTCACGGACGTAGCAGACTTTGACCGAACAGTACAAAGCCACCGCGAAGGGTCCGAATGCCCACCTTGGTTTGTGCGCTTGGGCGTATTCCATGCTGTCCGTTTCTGGAAACGGTCACTCCAAACACGTGTTGTCCCGCGTCACCGTGTCCATTCTCGAATCGATCCGTTCGCTGGTCGCCACTTTCTTCACCGACCTTCACGGCGGCCAACATCTTCACATGAGGCCTAGCCATTTTGCTGGTGGTCTGTTCCATTTTACACAAGCACTTCCCGCTCCATCCGCTTGGAAGTATCGAGATGTCTACCGCGCCGGTAATCAGCTTATCACATCATCGGACCGAGGCGACAGGGACTATAGAAAGCTAGTTACCGATTTCCCTCTACCGGTGTAGTTCTTTGACAAGCGCCCTCGGCACTCCCGGGGCGTCTCGAGATGAAGATTGCTCCGTGATGGTCCGTCAGCGCTTCAAACACGACATAGGGAGATGGTAGAGCCGAACTTCATGAGTTAAATTCAATCAGCCCAATTGACTGCGTCCGTTACGTTGTGCTATTGTTGTTACCGACCTCGTTTCTGCTGTTGGTGTTGCTGCGGTCAGGGTTCGAAAGCAACATTGCTTTGCTGTTTTATAATTAAGTTTTAAGGCTCAACCAAGCTTTTAGGTTCCTGCCGCGAGCAAGGATTGTAACGATATAACCTTATTCCAAGCCTACTATTTACAGTACCATCTCTAGCGTCTACAATTGTTCAACAGAGAATAATACTAGCGGTATTCGAGACGTGTTCTATACATGTAAAATGTGTTAGTAGTATGTCATATCTATGCATATTACATACACTTATAATAAATCTGTACGTACGCCTTTCGTCACTTCGACCTCCATATACTTCGATCCATTAATTTTATCGTTTTTTTAAACCTTTTTCCGCTACATTCATTCTTTTACATTACAGAAACCCTCTTCAAAAATCTACTGGATCGTGACACAAATACATCACATCATCCTTTGCCTGCCTGCATTAGGAAGAGGAAAAAATCCTAAATACTGTTTATCGGAAATGTCTAGCAACCATTGATTAACGAACCACAGAATTCAAGATAAGTAGGGATGGAAACCCAATCGACAGTGTTCCAAGGGTGGAATCGCCTTGTTAAAAATCGAAGTATCAACATTATTAAGCATGACCTCGTAGTTATAAGTTTACCTGCTCTCTCGTACTTCTCTTTGTTTCATTGCTGGACCCTTTGTTTCGCTTGTGGGTCCATAATTCGATACAAGTGTGTATATTTGATCAATTTTGATCCACCTACAAATCGTTTTCTGATAGGGAAAAGGTTTGTAATTACCGCGTTTTACCACATGTTCCTTTTCATCGACGGAACTCCGACGCCGAATCGAAACAATCGACGGATTATTATTTACCGAAGCGTTCCCTGTAATCAATCAAACCTGTCTACATAGGAATGTCGTTGGAGCTCGGGGACGTGTGGCGTCACACGATGAAAGGGGCAACGACTCCGAAGGCACATTGGGCTTGATATAAAATGGCCCAGTGCGTGCAGCTGGTCTTTGTCAAATACTGTCAACCGCATGACGGAGCGATGTCCGGCGTTTACTTGTTGAATTCTGCGGTGAGTCTCCGGACACTCGCAAGTGGATGCATGTCAATTTTAATTAATTTAATGACCATGCATGGATAATGTAACATGCATTTGAACCGATAAAGGGTGCGTTTCATAATGTTCGCTTGCTTGCCAGTTTGTTCACGCTTGGGTGGTTTGAGAAAGGAGTAACCGAATTATGTTGCAGGTACTTCAGTAAATATTACATATCCTTAAAAATACGTTTTCTATGCGTTTATAAATCTAACAAAAATAAAACATACCAATAAGAAGCGCTTGGTTAGGGAAAGAGTTTTTCTGCTCTCCTTGTAGCTGATACTGATTGAAACGGTCAAGTAAAAGGGAAGGAAATTCAATCAAACGCTGCCGCTACGTTATGTGACTGTGGAATATAGGATTCAATTCTGGTAAATTTTCGCCCCTAGCCATCTTTTCAATTTGGCAGTCGGAAATTCCATACGAGAAACGCAATCAACAGAAAACCAAACAACCCTAAACATGTGGTCTCCCACAAACTGAAACCTTTGCCAACGTAACGTTCCCGAATTGAAACCATAATCTGTTCCATATGTTCACAGCAAAGGAATAAAAACAAACATATCATTCTCCCAGTTTGTCTCCCCTAGCTTAGCAATACAGTGTCAAAGGGAATGAAGAAAAGATATAAAAGACGTCATTAAGAAACTATGGATGATTTCATCAGACAGACCATGGCAAATAATTAGATGAAAGCTAGAACTAACTGCTCCAGCTCTCCCGCAGAGAGGAAATACGCGAAATAACGCGTGAATGAACACACCATTATGTTCTTCCCCTTACTTTCCATTCCAACGAACCACAATCCATCCTTTTTTATTTGCATCTTCTTAAAATATGAATTAAGAAAGCATGTGTACGTCCCTGTTCTAATATTTCATCCGCTTGAGTCATCGCTCTTATTATGTTCAGTTGGTTCTAAAATTTGCAAAGAAAAATAGTCAGAAAACATTCGTTGCTGGTTGATTAGATAGCAATACCAATTCCTCTAGCATCTTTTCCCATCCTATTAGTTGGTTTTCAATGTTGTGTTTGTGATGCTGTGTTCCTATATTTTCACATTTGATAGTTGCGTTGTTGATGGCGAATAACCATGATATTATGAGTAATGGTGTGTGACTAACATATCTCTTCTGCCCCGTCTTATGTTCATCCATTCCATATGTGTAAGACAGGGACATGAACCAAAACATAATATTTTTGCAAGGTTGACCAACAATAAACTGCACGAAAAACAGAAACCATTTATTGTTGTAACGAAATGACAGTGAATTCCCTTCTGCCGTCGCGATTCATTACGAAGCACTGTATCATTAATTATACTCATAAAGCGAACGTCCCAAGGAAAATACTGTTGTTTGAGCTGTTGTCTTAATCCTACACGTCCTAGGTCATGAGTTTTCATTTGCAACGCTGTCGTGGCACGAAGAAAAACCACCGTTCAAATTCAAAGTGGCCCATGTCTACAGCAGAAAAGCGGGGGGTAGCGAATGAAAAAGTTCTCACTTCAACACCGGTTTCATATTATTGAAATGTGTAGCGCAGGAAAATCGAATAACGATAGGCACAGGGAAGTTCCCAGAAAGGCAAACGATACTGACAGCCCTATGAAATCGAGACTAAAGTCCCAATCGTTCATGGAAGCATTAGTATCGGCATCATTCGTTATCTCTAAACGTAGAATCGTTACAGTGGAAAACCTGCGTACTTTCGAACGTTCGTTTTTCTCGTCTATGCGCTACTCTGTACAAGGGAGTTAAAGAGAAAGTTCCTGCCACATTTCAAGCCAATCAATTTACTCGCGCAGAAGTTCACCAACGGTGTATGGAATGGTTTTCAACAAATCCTTTCCTGAGGGACTCCTTTTTTATAGTTTGTTGTTGAGAGCTGGGTATATCTTCTCGCAGCTGTGAAAATAATAATGCAAGCACCACGATTTCCACTGCGAACGGCAAGAAAAGGTACGAGTAGAATAATTGGCGACGGCTATCAGGAATCAGGTATGCCGAAGGTCCAGCTCGAAAGGGTGTAGATATGTGTTTCTCAACATATACGTGCTGTATAAGAGCAGACACATTGCGAACCTTGCTAATGTTGTTGGAGCTACGATGTGGTATGGTATGCTTTTACAGGGCAAACGTAAAACCTAAAATTGTAGAGAAAGCAGAGACATACAGACTAGAAAACGCACTTTACGATTTTGTTCCGCGGGTCGACCGTAAAATTGTTGGTCATATTTTTTTTACCAACCAGAGTTCTTGGTTGTGACCCGGTAGGGAACAGTCCTTTTCAAAGCCTCTGTGAGAGCAACAAATAATCGGCAGGATATGCATGCGATTTCTTCTTGCGACAATTTTCGCCAGTTGTGGCAAATTGCCATTGGAGCACACACAACCTATTAACGTTCTAGCCGTCTGCAGTTGACCCCAATCGAGGTATAGCTTAGCTTGTTGGCCAGAGCACCACAGCCAGAGGAACAGATTTTTGCTGGAGAAACACTTGACCGTAAAAGATTAAAGTAACGCGGTAGGATAGAAGCAAGTCGGAGGCAGTATCAAAGTAAGAACAACATGAAATAATATTCCCTTTAATATATGTTCATTATGAGAACAATACGCACGTCCTTAATCAAAGTCGTTTAGTAATTTATGTGGCATTTTTAGCATCAAGGTCATCATATTCAATGGTTGAAATTGCCCGAACAATAAATTACATTATTTCATCTTTTACATTTTTTCAAACAAAGCATCATTACTACTCGCATACTTCAACCGTTTATGGAATCGTCGAATAATCCCACGAAATTTCCACGCTTCAACACACCGAATAAAGCGTGAATTAATCCACGGCGAATAGGGCTGATGATTGATTTTCCTTTCTTTTCACGCAAGACCCATAAATTAGCGCGATAGATTACGCCCTTAATTGTGAAGCGTTTAAGGCACTTGAGCATTCCTCTACACACGGCGTGATGAAAGCCCACCGAACGTCGGTTTCGCAGCCATACAAAACGGAACCTGGGTGCTTCCGGTGCGGTTTGTGCCACTTCCAATCCACTACGCAGTTCTGGGGTAGAGTTGAAGCGGTTGTAAATCAAGGATGTGGAAAGGCATCGCATGTTGTGTAGGTAAGTGCAACGAGAAGCAAAGATGAGTTGATACGATACAACTTTTCAAGCACACACAACCGCACAAACAGTTCAACTCATTTACGTAATTCGTTCACTCTTCTCCCTTTATGCACAGAGCCTACACAGCACGTATTTGTTTGATGGATTGGTTTGACGTTGGTGCCATTTGAATGAGCATGCAATCGCTGATTATACAATTGCCTTCCCAAAAAGTCGCATGAATAGGGATCAAATAAAGAAATTAAAGAAAGTTACCGTCCGAAGACACCAGATTTCCAATGTTATTGATGTTCTTCGAACAGTTCTTCTTCATTCCTAGCATAACAGAAAAATTGGTCATGCCTACCTGTGTTTGGGGCTCACGGGACTTTTCAATTAGTCAATTCTTCTCATCGGGGGAGGTTCGGTTTGGATTCGAACGCACACCATCGTGGGTCATGTTCGATCCTAAGTACGCGCTGGGCTATCTTGAACCTCCCGGTACTTCTTACAGTACCGCACGGAATTTTTCGGTAGGCGTTCCTTGCAAGCGGCGCCTCAGAATATTTTCCCTTTTCTTGGACATTTTTCCCCTTTTGTAATGTAGAATGTTCAGCAATGATTTTCTGAAGAAACAACGATATGGCTTTGAATGTGATTGCGAGCAAGCTGTGAAGGGGTTATTCCCAAACGATATTTTCTTCATCGCCCCTCGGGTAACACACAAATCCAAACATGCCTCCTGATTGCCAGTGACGACTTTTGACGATGGTAAAAGATGCCGAGTCAGCTATTGCGTGCCAATTTTTCCACTGATGTCGGAAATACCCACAGCCTCTGTCATCAACCATAATCAACGCTTGTCTCAAACGATCTTTCAGAGAAACCCACGTTGCTCATGGTCCTGTTCAGTCTATACGATACATTTCGTGGAACTTTTGTTCCTCATTTTACCCGTATGACGATTGGAACTCCCCTGGTTACTCTTCAAGGTCTTCTGTCTTAGCCCAAATATCGTTTGTTCAAGACTCCACGACGCATTTCATGGATGCCAATCATGGTAGCTTGCTCTCTTTTTCCTAACAACATCACGCAAGCATGGAATTATTTTGCTCCAGATACAGATGCTAGACTGCAAACTATGACCTTTCGGTTCATTCAGATTCCACCCTCGCTATCGTTAGAAGCGTTCTCCGACTTGATAAAAACAGTCATTCAATGGTTACTATATTGAACCAACAGAAAAGGGTAACAAAACCTACCGTTCGGTGCCGTCGGCTATGATATTGCCTTTAATTTTTCAGCATTAACATCCAATTGTTCTTCTGTTATCTTTAACCAACCTGAAACAATTTCGAATCGGTACCAGAGACCTTTCTCTATCAAATCATGAAATATTAAAAAATTGGTCCCCATGAGCTTGGCTGAGCTAAGTGCCAGGAAGACGATTGCTGAGAGGTAAAGAAGAGCGTAAAATGAAACCAAAAATAATTGGTTTTCAATAGCAATCTCTGCTGCTGTTGCTTTGTGTCGCTGCCTATGGCAGTTTATCCGTGGAAGCAAGAGTGGGTTTAAAGCATGCCTCTCCAATTAATTTGAAGATTGAATCACCGGAAATGTGCAGGAATAAAATTTGTTTCGTTTTTTTTTTCCAAAAACAATCCCAATATGGAAAATTAAAACTTGCCACATTTATCTTCAACAGTACAAGAGTGCTGAACTTAAACAGCACATTCAAAAGAGTAACAATTTCTGCTTCTGAGTCTCCATATGAAACCCTAGGTAAGACAGTCTTTTGGCGATGAAAATCCTAAATCCCAGGGGTGATTAGAGAACCAAATCGTCAAATCCCCATACCGTATTTCTCAGATACGGATTGTCGGGGATCATTTGCTTGACTTTTCACCCCAATTCATGACGAAAACGAGGCATCCAGAAGCAAATGAAGCATTCACACGAGCGGAATGGAATTGAGGTACACGGATATACCCTCCCTTTATCGTGGTTCGATATTCCGACTCGAGGGTTCGAAAAAAAGCAACGCAAAAGAAAACACCTAGAGAATCCACGTGAATTGCAAGGAAAGTACACGCAAGAAGACTGAATTATACCATGTAACAGATCATCGTACGCAACGGGGAAGTATACGAATAAGGACGTTATTGAGCTCTACTATGGTAAATATTAGCTCTATGATATTTTGTCAGCATCTGCGACAGGGGTGAATATATAGAATTTCGTTATTCTTGGCGTACCTTTGCCGGATGTTGTTGAATTCGACACTCATGATCAAACGCTTTCAGCCGGTTCGACTCAATACTGTATAGGAATAACCGAATCGAGCTCTTCTGCTTTTTTTTTACAGCGGCTGGAACCATTGCTTACACGGTAAGAGGATGTCTTCGTCTAAGGTAGCCGAATCAGCAAAAATAGAACAAGAAGATAGTACGATTCAAAAGAAACCTGAGCGATTGTTTTTTTTTTCTTTTAAAACAAAAATATTGATATAATAATATTGTTCTAATAAAATATATAAAATATATTTTATTATATATCATGATATTGTACTAATCATGTTTCAGTTGATTGGAATAAACAATCATGGCTAAATATAACCCATCGACCTTGCGAGTTCATCTTTTCTTTTGCGACGCGAAGTATCAAACATACGTACATTTTCTTTTGAATGTTTACTTACGGCAGACTTACTGCTGTGCTGGTTGTGTAAATAATTTTCATTCTCCTCTTTTTCAGCAGCTCGTACGATACTTCTACAGTGCGATTCACGTGGAAGTACCGAAACGACGCATGGAAAGCAAAATAGCGTGTGCCGGATTATATGTTGTGAGGATTCTACACGGCGATCGACCGTGAAACGTGAAGAAGTGTGTGGTAAAAGTCGAGAAGGATGAGATCTGGCAGGCAATCTAAACAAGAAAATGAAACATTCACTCGTGCTCAAATCAAACAGAATGTACGCAAAACACACACCCAAAAGTGGGAAGTTAAATCGAAAGAGTTCGAAGGATCGAAGAATCGGTTGCCTGAAGGGTGAAACAAAATTCTCTGTAAATAAGCAAAATACAGACAAATGCTGTGGATTTCATTCCACCAGAGGATGTTGTTTGAAGAAGCCACATTGTTTGTATATTGTCATAGTGGCTTTTAGAATGCGTATTTTCCATACATGAAATAGAGGTGGTCGAAGACATGTGAAAGATGCATATTCAATGGTTCAAGTATTCCACAATAAACAAGTATTATACTTGCATGCATGGATATTATACTTGCATGATAAGAAAACCTTACAGGAGTCAATTTTGCAACCATAATAAAACGTGTGTGGTTTCCTTTTTTATATAATTATAATTATGGTAACACTAGATTAAGGTCTAGTGTTAAGCATTAAACTATGAATAGTAGACGCGCTGCCAGATGAGAGCTCACCTGCGTTAGGACGATAACGCAGCAGGTAGAGCGAATCGCTCTCTTTGCTTCCAGCCGTGCGAGTGGACGGATCGTGATTTCAATAAAGTGTGTAACAACGACTCATAATTATATATTCAACATAAGGTTATATTATATTGATTTAATATAACCCGTGAATTTTCTCACCAAAAGCCGCCAGCAACTTTACATTCCCTTTCATTCCTCCCCCATTTCATCCACCAGACTGCCAACGCTTGCCGTTAAAGTGCTATCCATCGGCATCTAGAAACGATCCAGCTGTTGCGTATTTGTTACACTGGAAGCCGCAGACACCTGAGACGGCAAAAATGACACTGACGCTGGTGTCTTGCCTTCCCTAAAGGTTCGTTCTTCAGCCGACCATCCTGGCTTGTACGTGTCCTGATGGAAACAAAGTAGCGTCTGCTTAAGTGTCTCTCCTAAACTTATGTCAAGTTCGCTTGTACACCGCTGGAGGAAAAATTCCTTTTATCGTTCCCCAGTACCATCTCCTTGAGAAGGAAAAAGACAATGTTACACGATGTCTTTCAATCGCGTAAGTATAGTGCAGCATACCGTATAACACACTTCAATTGGTAGGCAAGAAAGCAGCACAACGACACCATGCGTCCTACCTGGGAACCATGAAGATAAATAATTGAATTTTTGTTGCAGAAGAAGTTGGACAAAAATGCAGCAAAACTGTCAAGGCAACCGGCGCCAGTAATAGATTTATTGTGTAGATTTGCAGTACGGAACGGGAGGAATCGTTTGAATTCCCATAAACTTGTCGTTCATTAGTAGGATTAGTAGGTTTGAAGTTTGTTTAAAGTTTTTTGAGAAGAATTATTAGAATTGTAATTATAAGCAGCCCAAATAACTATATAATGAAAAAAGAAAAAATAATAAAACCAAAATAGTTTGCAGTAATCGATTGGAATCTTTCCGTATTAGTGTAAAAAAAAACTGCTGGACTATTTTTCGTGTCCTTTCGTCATCCACTGCGATTAGTGTTAGTCAAAAATCAATGTGTTACGAGCCACTTATGCAGATGTAATCCTGATGAAACCACAGAGAGGCGCCCTTGCATAAAAAATTATAATTTGACCAGCATCGATTGCTCGTAGCGGAAAATCAGTGACGTTCACGATAGTCCCATTTTACACCCTCCCATCTTTCGCAACCTTGGTTGTTATGCCCTTTCCTTTGGTCTACTCCTCTCAGCGTTTGAAATTGTTCTGAATTTATTATTCAGACTGGAAAATAGCTTCAATTCTGTTCAGGCATGAATCCGGCGACGCCAGCACAATTTATACTGCGTTCCACTCGTGCGTCGGGAACTTCCGTCCTCTACGTGACGCCCCACGATGACCTGGGATCAAAGAATAGTATTTTATCTGACCCGCTTGACCGCATGACATTCACCATTTCGATGTCCTCCTATAAATACACCCGCCGTGCTTGCTGGTTAACTTGAATACCGCAGTAGCATAAAAAATAGACCATCAAAAACGGAATCGACCAGATCGCCGGATGTTGTACAAAATGCGACATGCAAAGAACGGAGGTGGCCATTATTTTACGATCTACATTTAAAGATTCGTACCTCCAAAAAAACAATGAACCACTTTCTTCAATTGCCAGTACATATAATTATGTCTGTTTAATTAAAAATCATATGATTTATAACTGTTTTTATAAAGTAACTTGTTCTGGAGTGTTAAAACCTTTTTTTATTTCAAAAATTCACGTTCAGTTTAAAGAAACATAAATTTTATCACGTTTGACGTGTAGTTCAAAGAAATGATTTTTCCAAATAATAAGAAACGTTTTTATTTTATTCTAACATACACACACACACACAACCACACACACACATTTCTTCATGGATAAACTGTATTATCTATTTTGAATATTTAACAACTCAGAATATATCGAGGAGAAAAATTCCGCACAAAAAACCTCCAGCTGTAACCTAATAATTTGATAATCATTATCACCACCTTATCATCAAGCTCCCTCTCCTCCATAACCCCCCCCCCCCCCCTCATTCTTTGTTTATTCATCAGGAACCACCTGCACCCAATAAGCTTTCTCTATTCTTGCACCGTTTCCTGCCTATCATCATCCTGTCATGTTTATGGGTTGACTGAACGAAAGCGACACTTTTACAATGAAGACCCCCGTTAAAGGCAGCACACACACTTTCTATAGTTGCTCATCGTGACCTGGATGCTCAACCATTTCTGGCAATGCGATGATCCTTACCACATTATTGGCAAGAATGTCGTCCCACTGCAAGGAACTGTTCTTCAAGCCATAATAACTGACGCCTGGTGGAGTGAGAAGGATAAACTAAACATAAGAATGACACGCAGTGATTTCCACCTTTTATCGAAGAGAAATGAAGCTAATCGACTGGTAGCTTTAATTGTGTGTCCCTTGTTTGGTAAAAATGAAAATTTGTTCAACATTTGTTCAAAACCAGAAAACGGTGACAGTTGTCTACAGGTGAGCTAAGAAACTGGAAGTAAAGGTAAAAGTAGAATCGTCTATGCCGCACCGAAAATGTGACGGGTGGTCATATGGCTAGGCTCTGCTGTATGATAATTTCCATGGGTTGATTATACCCTAGTGAAGGGTCGGATCTCTAGGCAGACAGAGGAGTTCAGATATTCATCCTTTTTCCACCTTCAGCGCTGTTTATTTCCCTTTTCAAGATGTATGAATACAGTCTCGAATATATTGGAACTTTTTTTGTCATACTCAATTCCTTGAGACACGACTTCCGTGAAATACGCCCCGAACAAAGCGAGTGGCTGATTTGAACGATCGATCGATGCCAAAGGCATATTGCGGCCTCGGCTGTTGACGTAACCCCCTGAGACGAAGGAAATCGAATGGAATATTTGATGAGCCTTAGCATCTTCTCTGCTGTTCTCACTTCGCAATTGGCCTGCGGACTTTATTCTTCCCTACGGCTGATACAAACGATGGGTCGCCTCTTCTTGCGCAGCCTCACTGCGACCCGCTGGAAGGGTGGAAAAACGGCTTGAACGTTAAATACTTCAAGTTCTAGCACGCGTGAAACGTTCATCATTATGGCAGCGGCCCGATGGCTTCGGGGTTTCTTGTACGCCGAGGGAGTCATAAATAAGTTGACAGTTGTGGAGGCGCCTGGTCGTTCATCCCAGCCGCTCAGATCCAGAATCAATACGGGCACCCTGCCTACTTTCAGCATGTGTATGGTTATTGTTTTGGAATGTAGCCAACATGGTTTTACCTTGAGCCGGAATATTCCAGGTTTTGCAACTTATACCTGTTCTGCGATAGGCTAAACAATATTTGCAATCTATTAAGAATCAAGTTTCCATTGAAGCAGTTTACGTCCATAGCAAAACTGATGATGTGCATTTAAAGAAAAGTTGTTTAATTACTAAGAATCAAGCGATGCGAAACGATAAACAAGTTTTTCAGCTATCTTGCTTTTCTCTTGTACCACGGAAAAAGAGAGCACATAAAAAGATTTTTCTTTGCCATGGATGAGTGCAGCATTCTTTAGAAGTCATAAACATTTTGATTTTTGGATTTAGTTAAGTTGGTTGGCTTGGGTTCTTATTTTTATTTTCCTACAAAGCGCATGCTTAAAGCTTATATGTCAGAAAGTTTGTTGTTTTTCCTTTTCTTTTCACCCACCCCACTTCAAAGAAACTTCAAGAGTACTTCGGTCATTCCGAACATGTTTTTTTGAGCTTCACTTTTGTCATAAAACCCCCGGCAAACTATAACCCTTGAATTTGCGAGTGTAACCACCGCTACCGACTTTACGAGGGAGCTAACGTACTTTACGCCTTCAATAGTTGTGGGAAACTTTGCACGAGAAAGAATAACGGAAAAAAACTTTTTCGGGTAAGCCTTCGAACAAAAAAAATCGGAATACGTCAGGGTTCTTCATTTTGCCTTCATCAAATCATCACCAAACCATTTCATCTTCCACTGATTATTTATGCAAGAATGGAGGGAAAGATAAAAAATGTCCTCAAAGCTATGTCAGGCGCAGGAGAAAATCTTATAAACCCATAGAAAACAGCTGGAAGTTATTGTTCAGATTTAAAAACTCATTGCAGCTGGCATCAATCACCAAGAAAGTATGCTTGCAGAAATTTTGCTGAATACTTTGTTAAAGAATTTCAAACCCCTCATAACTTCCGTGAGCAACCGAAAGGATTTTGAATTAACATAAACTTGATTACCATACGTTCAACGTTAACCCCCAAAAATGTGCCGTCACTGTTGACATTGAAGAACGCTAAAAGTTGACATATTTTCACATCTAATCCATCAAATGAAGAAAACTGATTAACGATAAATTGCGTGAAACCGGTTTAACAATCCAAGCATGCAGAACAGCTACGGGCGTAACTCGACGCAAACTGATTGGCCCAAGGATCGAGTATTTTCGGCATCGCCCGGTTTAGCATATCGATTCAGCAATTCAGATAAGGGGGAATATTAAAGATTTTTTGACTCCCTCCAGGCAGAGCGGCGGTTATCGTGAAATTGATTTTCCGCTTCTTAAATCCCGTCAATAAACCTCCGCACGAGGATCGTGCAATCGATTGCGCTGTGATAACATATTTCTCAATTCATTTATGTGCAATCATGGAGTTGAAGAGGCTTGTTAGTTTCCTTTTTAGTTATTAGCAATTTTGTATTTTTATCTAGACATTTATTATTCCTATTTATTTACAGCAAATTCAACTATACAGAGAGCTATGGGGAACCATAAAATCCGACAAAATATGACAGGAACGTTTAGAACATCAGTTCTTGCCATATTTGTTTATTAATTGCCAGGGAGGTGTTTTAAATTCTTACAAGCCTCAAAATAACTTTGTTCCACAAAATACTTCCATGCAAATAAAAATTTTAAAAGTGTTATGACAGATTATTTAAACTCATCTTCAAACATTGCATCCATAAGTGAACATTGATGTGTGTTATATCAACATTTCAAAAAGGGGGAAAAACCACATTAGACTTCAACTTCGATGGAGATGAATTGATGAAACCATCCCACCTATTGAGCAAATACAATAAAGTCCTATCAAATACTCTTATCAAATTGCTGGCACGAACCTTCAACGAGGGTTAGGTTGTGTGATCGATTTTCAATCCATTCAATTGACAAAAAAATATTTTAATACGAAAGGCAGACAGGAAGCATGACAGAAGCAACGAAAAAGGCAAAAAATCTGAGACAAGACTAGAAAAAATAATCGAAAGAACATGACAAAATTGAAAAGGAAATCTTTTTGAAGGAAACCATTGCACGTCAGCCACGGACAACGGACAAAAGAATGGATGAAGAATGTGAGTCGGATGGTGCAGTATCGATTGCAGGCAACGGCAAACGGAACAGAACAAGCACACTAACAAGATCTTGCCATGAGCATTGTGTGACACAAGACGATCCCATTTCAAATCAATGCTCCGAAAGACGTTATCTGGAGCATGCATCGACTGAAGCGACCAGTTGCAGCTAACGTTTGGTGGAGTGCAATTTTGCGGAAATGCAAAATTATTCATCAACGAGAATGCTTGAGAGCGCTAGACACTGAGCATGATAGGATTGGAGTTATGTTATGTGCCAATGCCATGTTTTTACTTGTAAATCCAATCCACGGAAAACTGAGCTCAGTAAACTGTTGAAATCTCGAACTCCCTTGTAAAATGAAACAAAATAAGATAAACTTTTGATTGAGAAGACCGTGGTTGAAGCAGGATAATAGGATTCATAAGGGGTTCCTGAGATTGGGTCGATACTCTGCATCAAAGCTCAAGTTTGCTCTTGCAGACAAATAAACCCTTTGCTATCCAACGGGCTTCCTGCAAGCCAAGACCCGCCAAAGAGACGATGAGAAGCAAGACGATTGAAGATTTTTTTACTGAAGCAGGAGTTTTAGTTCATAAAAGTGACAGAGGTACGAAGACGCACCACATAAGAAAAAAAAATTAACTTATATAAGAAAACTAAGAAACTATCTACAACCGTCTAGTTAAGATCTGAAACCACAATAGGGGCTTTTTTCCTAGACGAGACAGGACGAAAGATATTTTTATAACATTCTCCAGGAAACTGATACCGGTGACTGTCCGTAAACTTTCAACTCATTCTTTTAGGCTTTCTTTTTCCGTTGGATTTTGCGACCAACGATTCCCTCGAGAATCGTTCGGAAGCAGACGAGAAAAATAGAATAGAAGAACCTAAAGACGGAAAAATATCGAAAGTTTTTCGACAAGGTGAAGTCACAAACCTAGGCTAGCTCCATAAAGGCCAGTGGAGAACGATTCGTGCTTGGACCAACAAAAGCACGCTCACCATTCCACTTCATCCATTAAATTTCGTGACACATACGACACATATCTTCCTACACACACAATACACAAAGTAGGCTGTTTGGCAACAAAAATAAATGGAAAATCCCTTAGTAAGCGCTGGAAGTAAGGAGGCTTTTTTTGCCCATTCCTCAACCATTCACCAAACTAACTAACCCAGGTCAGACCAAACCAGGTGAGCAATAAATGGTCTTCAGAAGCCTTTTTATTCTTTCAGCCAATTTGACACCCGTGTTTTTCGTGCCAAGGTCCACCAGGGATTATATCCTGCTTGTCGATGGAAAGTGTGGGTGTGTTTTTTTTTTTTTAGATGTCCCATTTTCCCATCACCTTTGCCAGTTGGTACGTGACGTCGAACAGCTTTGATGTCACAAAGTTTCCACCTCACGCCACACGTTGGAACCGAGCCCAGAATTATTCGACATTTCGTAGGAGCATTCAACTTGGACCGAGTTTTCGGTTTCGTGGTGCAACATTGGACGATTTTGGTTTGGCTAACTGCCAGAAGGCGGATTCAGCTTTTTATCATAATTGTGGTCTCAAAAGCGAAAATTTTAAAAAACGATGAATCATCTGCCAGACAAGCATGAAAACGAAGTGACGGAGGAAAATGCTTTTCATATAGTAAAACAAATATTTCCTTCCACCATGCACCTACTGCTACACCGTAGATTTTAAAAGAAACAAAGATAGAGACTACACGATGAGTCGTCTTCTAAGAATTGCAAATATTATGTCCAACAAAACGAAAATCACTTGCAATAAAGTAAAAGCGCTCGCAGTACAAACAAATTTAGTACATGTCAAATTTCCTACTGCAGGACAAACTCAGCAATGGAGAAAAGAGAGCGAAAAGCTTCAAAACAACACATGAAGATGCATCAACAGCCTGGACAATCTTTCCTTTTCTCATGTCACTTCGTGTGCGAAGAAGCTAAAATCGATGTTGCCATTTTCAACATAATTGCACCGCTTGTTTCCATCTCAGTTCTACAGCCTAAGACGATTAGTCAGAGAAGCTTTAGTTAAAATGTTCACACCCATTTGTTCATGCCATTATGACACAGTTTTTCAAGAAGATGTACGTATAGAACATGCCCCAGGCAGAGGAAATAAGAACAAAAATTAGCACTCGGATAAAATGTTGCCAAGCGACGTAGTTCTTCCTGGTTCCCTCAGGGCAGAAGAGAAGAGCTTTCTTTTGTTTTATTTTTTCTCTCAAAGAAGTGCTGAGATGCGCATAAGGAATCTTGACAAGATTCGTAGAAGAACGTGCCTACGGCACCAAAATGTGATTTAGCGTAGTATGAACAAAAGGTACGAGCTTTCCCTCTCGCACATGAGAAATGGGGAATCTTAGCTTATCGCTGGGAGTAAAAAAAAAACGCCAAGGGTTCTGTCACTGTTCAGTCTTTAGGTTGCTATTTCACATCTTACAGGGTGAAGAAATTAAGGTTCTTTTTTTACTGTTTTATTGGACAAGCAGTTTTCATTCCAGTTTTGTCGTTGCGTCTTCTTACTATCCTAGGATCTACACACTTTTGACAATGTCTGGAAATGGCTCGTGACTATCATAAACTTATGGCGGCATAGTGCCGCTTGACATGCAAAACGATTTTTAAGAACACTTAAATTTTCTCTTACCTTTGCTTCTCTCGTGCCCGCGAGTGGCATCGTACAACTGAACTCTAGCGATTTGAGAACTTCTCCGTCACTCTTATGGAAGTTAATGTGAGCGGTGACTTGAATTTCCTGCTCAGAACCGCTTCCGGTTTATCACACTCCCAATAAAACAAAGGTTAGAGGGTCTAGGGTCTAGGGAAATTTATACTGCAACAAGGAATCTACCAGCTCCTGGTACTCCCTGATACGATTTGAAATTTCTAGAAAAGTAGCTTCTACCGATGGCGTGCAGCATTGGGGGCTTCATTTTACGGTGCAATTTAATTACAGAACCGGACGTATTAGGACAAATGGGCCGTCGCTGTTCAGCATGTACTTTTAGCTATAAAACCATCCAGGCAACGAATTTGAGGTTGTATGAAAACGTGCTTTCATGCATAAGCCGCAAGGTTTCCCGATGAAGGCGTAACGGAACGCTGCAAACATGACCGAGGTTCTTGAGATAAGGTATACAAAAATAAAGATACTCCACAAACCATAAACCGGGACCAACATTAAAATGAAATACTTTGTTGAATCTTCCAAGTAACTAGACTTGGTGAACTTGGGATTCCAAGTGACTTGACCTAAAATATCGAAGAACTGTCTACGATAGATCTATCTCTGTAGCAAGAATTATTTACATAAACCTATTAACTATTAAAATTTAATTCTATATCAGTCTCTCCTTTAAGGGGCTAAATGGCATTACCTGAAATTTAATTTAAAATAACCTAATCCCTTTCAAAGTGGTTGGACATGTCTATCCAACATTCTTCATCCCATGCATTCTATTTACCATTTTGACCCTTTCTCACATCCCACAGGTTAGGAACCAAGAAATCTAAAGTATCATCCAGGAGCAGAAGTATAGGATTAAAAAATAGCCATTTATTTAACGTACTTGGTCGGTCGCTACCTTGGACCGTAAGTTTGGGGTTGGTTTGGAACACAGGGGAAATAAAAGAAACATCACTCTGGTTTATATTATTGGAACGCAATAGGCTTACATCTGTTCTCTTAAGCATAATTGTTGTATAATATTGATTATTAAGTGAGCTTGCATGATGGAAAGCAGATCACATTTTACCACATTTAATATGTTTCAGGTTGATAAGATTAGAAGATCAAAAGAGACCTTTTCATGCTCATTTCATTTGTAGCTCGGTATTTGTATGTCTGCATTTGTAGCAATCGGTATGAATCTTCATAAGATATTTGCGGTTCTAACAGTAAAAAAAGAAGAAATAAAAACAACAAACCTCTAACATAAACGAGAAAGTTGGCTCTAATCTCCATACTTGTAAAAAAATGTATATACGAGAAGGATGTGGTGCTTTTAAGAAACCATCCATTGTGATATCATGGTTCCTACTGGCACTCCAGAGTCGTTTGGAGGATTAACCCAGTAAATGCAATATTGTCACCACCGCCAAAAAACCATAAACTTAGTGATAAAAACCACTTTTGTGTACGGGTACTCTCATACACAACACATCGTATAAATCTTCGTTTACGTGTGCCAGGGCGGAAACAATTTCCAGCGCAGACACAGGCGCAAAGACAATCACGGATGGGAAAGATCTTCCATTCTTACGATCCGACGACGTTGATGTCCGTCTGCAGTGACCTCAAAGTAGTCTTAAGAGCAAAAAAGGGGTCCTTATGTCGAGCCACACATACGCTTAGTAGTTATTTTTGGTCGATTCAATCGTTTCCAGCCTGCAACCTGATACTGAGACGAACCTTTTCCTTCTCATCGGGTACTACCCTAAAGCATACAGAAGCGGATGCTATGAATTTGTAATGGCCGAACGCCGTAAATTCCCATTACATTAGCGTGATGCGGACGCAAACGTATGAAAAACCCGTAATAATGTTTACCACCGCCGAGGCTGGGGAAAAAATACAACACGCCGATGAAAATGTGTCCTCCGCCTTGAGGAAAATGGGAGCCCTGCTCAAGCGATAAGTCACTCGCTTCTCGAGAATGACCTTGTTGGCCACGACGATTGCCATGGAATTTCATTACCGTTTGTTTTATTTTGCTCGGGTCTCCCGGGTTCGAGGAATACCAAACATTTACAGGAAGTCTTCCTCCAGCGCCCGGGGACACATTGGAAGGAGGGTGGTCGGGCTTGGCTAAAGAAAACATGGAGATCACAACCCTCTGAAGTGCCACCGAATAAAGATTAATGGGAGGAAAATGTCTACCAATGAAAGACAAATACTAACCGGTAACTGTATAAAAATTCACACATTTCCTGATTGAGAAAACTTATGCATGAAGTATCTTCCACCGTGAAATTGTATCCATGGCTAATCTAATAGATTTTAAAACATCACCATCGTCAAATTTAAAAACAAAATAAATTCTCACCTCCAAGAAGCACGCAGAGTAATCCAATTTTCATGCTCGTTCGTCTATCCATTTTTGTTTATTTCACGATCTCTCGTCGTTCAGCCGATTTTCCTGTCCGGATGGCTCGAGCTTTCCGTTTCTTTGGCCCTCCGTTGGCAAAGATTTGGGCTCCTCGCAAAGGCTGCTAGATGCGATAGTGATACTCGAAACTCGGTGTTTTTTTTTTTTATTTCAAGAGAAAGCCGGAAATCGTTGTATTGATACAGGATGAACCGGAAGAGGGAAAAAATCCTATGGTCACCGGCCAAACGTGTTACACAGGCTTTCGTAAGCAAGGGATGTGAAAGATAGCACCGCTCTAGGAGGAAGGAGAACCAACGATACCGGATAACACTACACACTCTCATGCACTGTTTTTTATCAACGCGCACATCACTGTTACTAGAAATAAATAAATAAATAAACTAAATTGAAAATAAACCACCTCCAACATATGTTTTACTATGAAGCTCACTTTTTCAGCTGGAACACTTGACTGGAAACGAAGGCCTTTTGATATTTTCAAAGAAACTCTATCCCTCCGTAACTTTCTTCGACGACAAACGATTCGCTCCCTTTACCGCTTGCTTCCTTCACGGCTTGCTGAGTTATGGCCGCACATACACCCTAACAACCGGCACACACGCACACAGATCGCAGTGATGCACGCACCGAAGACAAACATAAAATCGTACAGACGTGCCTGGTTTTCCATGGAGATGACGAGAAGGAAGATATCACAAGCACATTTTATCGTTCACCCTTCTCTACTCATTTTTTACAACGTGTTTACTTTTCTGGCGCCTCCATCGATTTTATGTTGTGTTTCGGAACCGGAGAGAAGCTTTTGAACGTGAGTATCAAAACGTCACAACCAGTTAAACCGGCAATTTGCCACTCGAACAAGGACTGATGGAACATCCAGCAAAAGGCAAGCGTGTCAAAGAATGTTATAGTTGCAAGAGAAAGTCTATGTTTTTATCGAAAAGACTGTTTTCCCTGGGAGTAGCAATTTGTTTCAATTTCTTCTTCCACGAGTTTTCCTTCGACACCTTCTTTGTTTTGAACAAACAAGTTTTCCTTTGCACGTGAATCGGTTCTCACAGTCAACACAAACTGCATTCAGGAATCCCGCATGCTCACTTCGTTTGCTTGTCTCCCAAGCATCCTGGTGAAACAGCAACGAACGAAAACGTCAAAGCTGGCTATGCTCGCACTTGCTCGGTAGCGTTATGTCTCGCGAGCGAATTTGCTTTAAATCGTCCACCAAACTCTTCGATCCCTTTTTTTCAAATCTTCGCAAACAAAAATAACCTTCGTTAACGAAAACACCCGGCACGTTCTTTTTGTCCCTTCTGGAGAAGACCTTAGTGGATGGCGTGCTCGACGACGCGGTGAAAATATGACGGAAACCGCGACGCGCGACCGCTCTCTCTCTCTCTCTCTCTCTCTCACGTAAACTCACCTCTCTTGACTCTCGAGTTTTGCGATTTCGAGTTTTCCTCTCGCCGTTTGCAATCTGTCGACCGACGAGGATTATTTCCGGGTGGTGTTGTCCTTTTGCTTTTCCGCACACTGCTTCCCACTGCGATGTGGGTTGGCTCTTGGACGGTGGAAAGAGTTTATCAGGCTAGGTGGAGCACTTTAATAGAAGGAATGCTGTGTTGAACTTGGCAGCCTTTTCTTGCAGGCAATCGATGAAGGACGAAAAGATTGCAACAGGACCGGATACAATCAACTTCCATTTGTGCGTCAAGAGGAACATTTTGGCATAAAACAGTACTTTATTTTACCACAGATACTACAACCACAACCGAGCACCTAACCGACTTACGAAAGATCACCCTGCCAGCAGCAAAAGTCGCGAAGTATCCACGCAGAAAAAAATGCATTCGGACCGAGCGCGAGAATTGAGGCGAACCCTTATGTTTCACGACCGACGCGGACGACGTTCCGAGAACAACTGACAGCAAAACGGTCGAAGCGAAGTAGAGCCATCACATCTACCATCAAACACAACAGCTGTGTTGTTGCGCTACGAAACCCAAGATTGCGAGGGCACGTCGTACGACTACCGTTTTGTCGGTTATATGCCGCGGTCCAGCTCCATTCGTTTTTTTGTTAGCCGCCGTTAGAATATCCGGAGAACGAATAGTCCCGTCCAACGTGCTACCGGCCTTTCCAAGCCGAGAGTCGGTGGATTTCCTAAAGGGTGAGTCCCTTTTTCTGAGGAACCACGGGACAAACTCTCTTGCTCACGTGCGCTCCGTAAACATCAAACGCGTGGAGCAACATTGACGTGTTCCACTAGGTCAGGGGAATTTATGTTTGAGACAGCCAATGTGATGAGAACATCATCTCACCATTGTCCATGATTAAACGATGCAAATGGTGAAAAGGATATGAGAAAAGCGGCATCACCACGGGCTTTCGTGATTCACTATACCTGGCTACCGGCTTATTCTCATCTCATAATCACCGGAGCATCTCATTCCGTTCTCACAATTATGGAAATTCAACCCAGAAGCGTTGAAGCATACAATTCCTTCTGCGTTATATTTTACCCTCACTTTCGTTCCACGGTTGATGAGGACGCGCTTCCTGAAAACGTTTTTTCCTCCCCTAGTTCACTCACCTTCTGTTCCGGTTCCTTGAACTATGAAAAGTCAGACCCGTGCGTTCGAACAGCGGGAGGTTGAAGTGTTCCGCTACTCTAACAGCGTCGATGGTGTACAGAGGTAAGCAACATATTATACACCGGTGGTATTTAGGGTAAAAAACGTATGAATTTTTTTCCCAACCTCCTTGAGGCGGGTTTCCATGGTACGGTCTAGAGACAAATATGCTCAAGAATTCGTTACATTTTCAAGCGTCCCTCCCATTGCACTGCCCTCCGCGCTCCTTATGTCCGCCTTATGGATACATTATGATGGGGGAGATTCCCATATGGGAAGGAAGGAAGCACCCAGACAGGATCATCGAAATCGAAGGCCCAGTTGGGTTGTGTGTTTAACGTGTTTTGGGAGGTAGCTGGATCGCCATGGCAAACGAAGGTATTGGCTCGCCCGAAGGTCAGGCAGTGGAGCGCGATTCCATCTAGCGATAGCTTGAGCAAACCGATATCCTTAAGCCGATATTTATGTTACCAACGTGTGTTGCTTTTTATCGGCATCGATCGGTCGCAAGAAACCCGGAACAGAGCAAACACATACGAACAAAACCATCGTAAATATTGAATCCTCGGATTTTCACTCGGTGGAATAGAAAGGACATCGAGGAACGACGACAGAAAAATCAAACGCATCAAACCCTGGAGAGAAGGTCCTCAAGAAGGTCCAATCGAGGTTTAAGGTCACCGGTGCTTTAAGGTCAAGGGAGGTTGAATTTATTATATTACTTTATTGAACATTAACCTCAAATTGATTACGTTTTCAGCGGCTTTTCGCTTGACGTGTTTTCTTTGTCGATGACCAAGCGGATCAGTTTAATCAACGGTTCGGTATTCCTCGTTCGTGCAATTGGTGTCATTTGTCATCGCATAGGGAGGTACATAATTATTGAGTTTGCTGAATGCAAATTTATCATGGATCTGGTATCATGGTCCTCACAGTGACTGTGCCAAAACCCGTTGAACAGTTAAAACTAAAAACTTAAATACATCTTCTATAGTTTAACCAGATGAAAATGAAAAACAGCTGTAAAAGTTACACTACCACATGACAGTTTATGTTAAATATACCAGGCACAACTTGATTCCATCCCAAACCCCAAATAACAACTCGAGCCTATGCAGAGAAGTATCAAAGACTTTTCCTTGCTCTCTAGGATAGAGCCATTTATGAATTAATTTGAATTGCCCTGTAAACGAACCCAAATCCTTCCCCCAGAAAATTACCTTAACACTCGACGGTAAGAGGGTCACTAGAGCTTCCATCCTTTCCATTTTATTTTTGGGTCTTTTTCTACCGTTGACTTATGCAAAGGCTACCAAGAAAAGCTGCCAAAATCTTACTTTCAAATAAAGTAAAGCTTCTTTACCCATCCCCAACCGAAGGGTTTGCTTTAGAAGGAGATCTGTGCTACTTACGCTAAAGCCTTTGAGATAAAAGTAACCTTAATGCTCAAATGTACCGTCAAGGCCGGCCTGAACCATGGTTTCATTGGGATGCGTATAGTATTTGTCACAAAAGTTGTAATGTCTCAAAGTTACCGTGAATACAAATACAGGTTTTTGCAATGGAATGGATAAGCGTAAACGCGTTTAGCCAATGTGCAAAAATGGGCTATCAAAGTTGAAACCTGAACATGCCATGTGTGAACCCATCAAGCCAAATGTCGTATTCATCAGCATAAACACACAATCGAACATCAGATATTTAAACCTCATTAACATACAGGTTTTTTCAATGAATAGGATAAGCGTAAACGCGTTTAGCCAATGTGCAAAAATGGGCTATCAAAGTTGAAACCTGAACACCAGAGATTTAAATCTCATTTATCAAAGTTGAAACCTGAACACCAGATATTTAAACCTCCTTAATCAAAGTTGAAACCTGAACACCAGATATTTAAACCTCATTTATCAAAGTTGAAACCTCATTAATCAAAGTTGAAACCTGAAACTTCATTGATCAATTTTGATTATTCAATTTTGATTTTGAATCAATTTTGATTAATGAAGTTTCAATTTTGATTAATGAAGTTTCAATTTTGATTAATGAAGTTTCAAATTTGATTAATGAGGTTTCAATTTTGATTAATGAAGTTTCAAATTTGATTAATGAAGTTTCAAATTTGATAAATGAAGTTTCAAATTTGATTAATGAGGTTTCAGTTTTGATTAATGAAGTTTCAATTTTGATTAATGAAGTTTCAAATTTGATTAATGAAGTTTCAAATTTGATTAATGAAGTTTCAATTTTGATTAATGAAGTTTCAAATTTGATTAATGAAGTTTCAAATTTGATTAATGAGGTTTCAATTTTGATTAATGAAGTTTCAAATTTGATTAATGAGGTTTCAAATTTGATTCATGAGGTTTCAATTTTGATTAATGAAGTTTCAAACTTGATTAATGAAGTTTCAAATTTGATTAATGAAGTTTCAAATTTGATTAATGAAGTTTCAATTTTGATTAATGAAGTTTCAAATTTGATAAATGAAGTTTCAAATTTGATTAATGAAGTTTCAATTTTGATTAATGAAGTTTCAAATTTGATTAATGAAGTTTCAAATTTGATTAATGAAGTTTCAAATTTGATTAATGAAGTTTCAAATTTGATTAATGAAGTTTCAAATTTGATTAATGAGGTTTCAATTTTGATTAATGAAGTTTCAAATTTGATAAATGAGGTTTCAAATTAGATAAATGAAGTTTCAAATTTGATTAATGAGGTTTAAATATCTGGTGTTCAGGTTTCAACTTTGATTAATGAGGTTTAAATATCTGGTGTCCAGGTTTCAACTTTGTAGCCCATTTTTGCACATTGGCTAAACGCGTTTACGCTTATCCTATCCATTGAAAAAACCTGTAATGAGGTTTAAGTTTCTTTTGTTCGATTGTGTGTCTATGCTGATGAAAACGACATTTGGCTTGATGGGTTCACACATGGCTTGTTCAGGTTTCAACTTTGATAGCCCATTTTTACACCTTTGCTGAACGCGCTTACGCTTATCCTATCCATTGAAAAAACCTGTAAGTTCTTTTTTAAATCTAACTTTAGTAGAATTTTGATAAACGACGTTATAAGCACTATAAGACTATTTCACGCAAAATTTGCCTCTTCTCTTTGACAAAACCGACAAAATCAACGGTTTGAAAAATATGATAAAACACTCAAGATCTGTCGCCTTCCTTCCACTCTGTTCCAAGTACAGCAAGGTAACAACAGATGTATCGGCACGTGACCAGGGGACCGATACGGACGGCATCGAAGCTACGGTGGTTCCGGTTGAAGTCCGACGAGATCGGACTGCATGTTTTTTGTTCTTGCACGAGCAGCAAAGCGCAACGGAACAGATCGACCACAAAGGGTGCATTTAAAATGCACTCACACAACCACGCGCTGCCCGACTGACCGGCAAACGTAACCCAAGAGACGAAGGAACATAACACAACAGAAAAGGCGATAAGGGATCAGTCACGAAAGCAGCTGGTCAGATGGACACGTTCTGTGAAGGCACGCGCCCCTGTGGTCATTAACATTCTTTAGCCTAAACATAATTTACCTTTTCTGAATCTCTTATGCTGCGGTTTAACAATCGTTCGTCACCTTTTTGGCTGCAGCGATATTGTTTCAATGTACAATTGTTTTTAGAATTATTTTGTTTCTGATACACAGCATTTTTAAGAACCTTAAATGGTTCAGTGTATAGAAATTCTTAAGCAATTGCAATTTGCATAGATCGGTAGAGGAAATAGTTTAATGTACACAGTTTGAATAATGAATGCTGAATGTTTACATATTTCAACAAATAAGCACAAATTTAAAACAATAACACAGCAATTAAAAAAAAGTTCAATCATCTTAACTAAGCCAATTGTGAACCTCTTAAATATTGAAACATTGTAACAAACCATACTTACCAATCTTAGCTATGCAATTACCGGCTCTGAGCCTTTTTTCGCCACTTCATAAGTTCATTCAACTGCATTCCTTACATGTTCTACGCTGCAACATTGCATCGCATTACAGTTTTTGATCTCGGACGATTTCCCCTTTGAAGATGAAAGAAACTTCTTGTGAAATGCTTCCTTCTCCATTGCCATTGGAAAATTCCGATCCAGAACATTTCGTGCAAATGGCTCTTTCCTCACGCCGGGTAATTTGCATCTTTGAGAAATCGAAGTGCACGGGCAACCAACGTTTGATCTCGTGCAGCCCAGATTACATTGCTAAACACTTGAGAGGGACGTTACAGAGCACATCAGAGGATATCTTTCTAATTCCGAGAGTCTGTCCGAATGTTTTTTTTTCCGACATAACGATGTTCGGATGCATGCCAGCGCAAAACTTTCCGCTTCATTTGCTATCGCTAATTAGCACGCATTTATAGCGAAATTCGTCCAACAGTTGAGGTGGATGTGGATAAAACGGTGGTTTATCCACAGGTCGGCATGGAATGTGCATGGAAACGAATGATTTATCCTCATCAAATGCCAATCCCGCGAGCCCCGGTCTCACTTCGCACCTCGAGCTCAAATTTCCGCGGCATCCAGTGTCGATGGAGGGATCCATTTTTCCGAGGTGGCCCCTCTCATTGCTCCGATTGATTGGCAGGTAAATTACGCTTCCCATTCCTCATTTCCGTGACTCGCCACGCGGCACATCCGTTCCCTCATAGATTTTTGTTATTCGTGGCGAGTATTCCCCGCTCTGGAAAAGATATGCATGCAACCGCAGGGTTGCGTTCGTATGTACTTCCGTGGAACCATCATTAGCGTCTCGATGATGTCTACATCAGCATTACCATCCCCATCATTGTTTCCACGACTCACGCACCTATCAATACCATTTACCGACGATTGACGCGAATGGCGAAGGAGTTTGACGAGCGTCTGGCAAATTGGCGTTATTATAGGCGATTATGGACAAGCTTGAAAACAAAGCGGAAACAATGATGATGCCACATGTTGATGCATTATACCGCAAGCTAGTGCAAATGGCGATTAGATCGATGACGAAGGATACAAAGGCAACCCAAGAGACGATAATACTGCACCCGAACTTGGAAGGGAGTGTTTCCATCAATCAAATTGCCCTGCATTTTTGCCTTCAACTCACTTTTGCAGCCATATTCACGGATTCGGAATGATAACAAGCCTGTCCATTGGGTTGGAAATCGAAGTAGTTTATTTTCTGAACAAACTAGTCTATTTACACGTGATTAAACGTTGTGCAATTTGAATTGGCATGCTTCACCAAACGCCGGACAAGCGGCCAATCGGTCATTAGAAGAATGCTCCACTGGCTTTGGCATTGCACTGCATCACTGTTTTTCTGTCAAACGAATCGGATAAAAACCGGTACCTGAAAGAAAGAAGTGAACTTCGTTGGTCATCCATGGCAAGCGAAACCCAAAGTCGCTGCTGGTGGAACTACACGAATGCGAGTTGGCATAATTGAATAAGGTTTGTAATTGACAACGATATGTAAACAAGATGTTCCGGAATGGCAGCGAGTATCGTTTTGACCCTTTCCTAGTAAAGAAATGAACTAGAAAGGTACATTACTCGGTACTGGTCGGTGGAATGTGAATCCTTACGTTAAGCGAAAGGATCGGTACCGCTTGGAATCGTTTTCTGTATCCTAATTGCTGAACTCCCTTGTAACCAATTTACGGAGCAGTTTTCAACTCACACGCAAAGAACCAACAACAAGTGCTGCACCTCTTATCTCTCGTTCAGACGGTTGTGTGTGTCCGTTTTTTTTTTTAGTTCCTCCATTTCTTCCACCGCTCGTTAGTAACTTGCTTTTCTTGCCCGATTTGTGCACACTCAGCCCTCCTTTACACCTACCACGGACGAACGTAAATGAGGACTCAGAAGGAACTTGGAAGGATGAGCCATTCCACTACCGAATTAGCGGCGCACGACGTATGGAAAACCGGCAGAGTGCACCTAATGGAATTAAAAGCTTAATTTTCCTACCTCGACAATAATTTGCATAATCTTTCCATAAATTTAACAGCAGCGCTAAGACGCTGGTGCCTGCGGTGAATCCAATTCCAGTCCAGGCCACCGGAATCCCCGCAGCCCGAGGCCGCTGTCCCTTGGGAACGCCATAGCTCCATAGCTTCCCGGACGTGGTGGGAAATTTCTTTCTGTTGCTATTAATTCGGTGAATCCCCGTGGTAAAAGTCCCTCAAGCTTTCTTCCGTTTCGAGCATTCTCCTTGCGCTGGTCTTCTGGTATTATCAATGCGAGAAACTTACCTTTTCCTAGGTGTGTCCCACCTAAGAAAGCCCTAGTTTACTGTCACTGTGCTTCTGTTTCCGGTGGGATTTTCCAAGCATTTGCGACCAGCGCAAGGGCAAAGATATCCGTCGGTGCACTGTCGGTCGCATTCCTCGCAGCATGTGCCGTGCAGATGCGGGAGCGGGAGGATTTATGATAAGTGCAAGAAACAGTGCCAAATCCGCTTCGCGTCTCGCACCCCTAGTGTTGTCTTCAATTCTTCTCAGAAGGGATTCTTTTATTTACCACCCGGTGGCTTCCGGAGGTGAAGCGCCTTGCCGAGCGGTGGAGAACGAGCAGTAAATCTGGCAGGTGTGCATGGCAACACTTTCCTCGTGCACTTCGCTACACGGCAGAGCACGAGAACGAGCTGGAGTTAATTTTCTTACTTTTCTGCTAGCTCGTAGAAGGACGGACCGAATGAAAATCCGACGGTGGAACAGACTGAGATATTTTCCGCTGCGAATGATTTACTAAAGATACAGTGAAGCCGTGAAGCGCTACACCGCTGCATCCATGGTTGTGCAATCTTAAGCAGCTGTTCTTCTTGTTACGATAGTGACACATAAAGTCAGTCCTCATTTTTTGAAGGAAACTATACTTATCATGGATCGTAAGCTGCTTTTCTGCCAAGGAAAAGTCACCTTTTCAGGTGCTTTTGGAAAGTATCAACTGAATTCAATTGTCAATTTATCTATGATGAAAAAAAATATCTCAAAGATGACGCTTAGGAACTTTTGTGTCCATCAGATCGTTAAAAAGCGATAAATATATTAGAGTATAATATTAATTAATTTGTATAATTTGAGTTGTTATCGTAACTATACTTTCATCGATGAGATTTGTAGCAACAACATTTTGTGAAAAAACAAGGTCAATGTCAACAGATGAAAATACAGGGTAAGATTGGAGTAAAATAGGCGAATGTTGCTGCATGTCTGTTAATCAATACAGGAGGGACATTTGAGTGCCATAAGGACTCATCTCGCGACATCACATATTCGTTTTCACGAGGATTTGGTTGATTTTGTTCTGCTGTAGATGTTGTAACCCAGTTTTCTGTTCGTTTATTGAAAGAAAACTGTTTGGACTTTGAATATGCAGTAAAAGCATTTTTCCGACAGACACAAAAATCCTTTTCCAAGTCACCAGTAAAGATACATACTTTTTTATACATTCCTCTTCTAGTGTATGAGTTGTATAAAAAAAAAACTCAAAATCAAGCCAATGCTTGGCACAGAAAAAATGCAATATTTCCTCTTACGAAATCAACACAATCGATACAAACGTTACTTTCACGCGCTCGATACAGGATCTGCAGTTCATGCAGGAACATAATGCCGAATGTAAGATTGCATCTGAGTGTTGTACATTTGTCAGCAGTTTTCTACAACCATCTTGAAATAACAACGGGGGGGGGGGGGGGGGGGGGGGGTGGGGGAGTGCTTGGGTATGCATAAAACATAAGGCAGCAAAATGTTTAACTTCTTGCTCGACGATAAGTGAACATTTGCCAACTTGCACGTCGCTTGATGCAGTTGAATTATTCACGGGACGAACGAAGCAGCAGATTTGGAGCACAGTTTTGACGTTTTTCATGGAAATTTGTTTAAAGAAGTTTAAAATTAGTACTATCTTGTCGGTACGCTGCTTGCCATGGAATGAGCAAAGTATACCGGACCCGTTTTAAAATGCACATGTGAATATAAAACGCACAAGCATAAAAGAAATTGGTGGGCAACGTCGTACGAAGGTAAACTAGCTTCGAAAAGTCCAACGCCTTCTTATTCGATTAACAAACAAAAAAAAGTTGAAATTGCCTTCACAGAACTGTCTCGGGATCCCGTTCAAGATTCACGATAAATTATTTCATAGTTCTATTGTATTACCCATTCCGCATGCTTGTATGCATTTTGTTTTTTGGAAAGGCACCAGGAAGAAGTGACTCCACCGATCAGAACACCAACCACGATGGCTTTGCAGTCAAGGGATCTAAGAAAACCGCGAAGCGAATTTGGGAAACCGTAAGGGTATGAATCACATGATGAACGTTAGCGGTAAAATTTGTGGTTTCGAAACCACAAGACATTCTCTCCTAGCGGGTGGTTCACCAACACGGAAATGGGAGAGTATTTATGTGTGTGTGTGTGTGGATGAAACAGAATTTGGAATGCTTCAACCGGCGGTTTGCAATCTACGGCGCAACCGTATGGATCCAGCGCAAGGAATCATAAATTAATTTAGAGTGAAGGGGTATTAATTTGAACGATATCATAATAGCAAGATTGCCTTTGCTTCACCTCAATTAAACATGCTCTCTCTCTCACACACACACACACACACATACACACTCTCGAACCCCAGTTGTCCCTCGTGCTGGAAGATCGCTATGAAATGGACCGTAAAGTGACGAGACACGCGAACGATCCCAACGGGAACTCGGAAAAAAACGCCACACGGGATCGCGAATGTGATGCTATGTTTTTGGAGAAGAAAAAACGCACGCGCATCGACGGTTCGGTTGTTAGAGTTGACAGCGTTGTTGCACCCGTCGGAAGTGACCGGAAACCGGTTTCCTTCGTTAATTATACGGCATGCTACACGCCCTTCCGCGACTTCCCCAATGCGAGCACAATGAATTCTAATGACGTTTGCCACTAGCTGCCGTTCTTCCGTTTTTTGTATGAATATTTTTTCTAGCCAAAATAAACTTCCTACTTTGCATGATAGACGCATGAGTGGACCTGGGTGGAATGCATTTTTCATCCGTTAGAGAACTTATTTTCTGATGCTTTACCTTTGTTAATAACCGAAAACAAACTGTTGCTTCCTTGGATGTGAAATTACTCTACACATACTGCATGACGGATTTTTTTTTCTGAGGCCGCCATTGGACAGACCGCAACAAAGCTGCAACAGCCTTTCTGCAACATCAAATTCGCTGTCAAATGGCCAGTTATCCTGTCATTTGTTGCGCTCAGTGTAATGCGGTCAAAATCTTTGGCAGTTGTTGCAGCTACCCGGCATTTTGACCTGGCAGTTTAGAATTGTTTTCATTCGATTAAAAACGAAAGCAAATAATGTTAGTGTTGTTTTTAACAATTTTAATCATTGTACAATGGCTATGAGCTTGTTTTTCAGTTATTTCTGCTTACCTGCTTATTTTGCGGTGGATGTTAAAAATTATTTCATTCCGTGAAAAAAAAAGAAAGCAAGCAACAGATTGGGGAGCAAATAGTGCATTGATTTTTGCCAAAAAAGTTTAAAAATCTTCTCGTAGAAAGCAAACAATCCAAATAACAATTGATATTGGGATTAATCCCGGCTTGTTGGATTTTCAAATTTGTTGCAGCTTGTTTTCCGAATGAAATAGGTAAGGCTGTGGCTACAGTTTTACGCGAACGCACGCGTCTGCGTTTTTGACGTTTGTTTTACATGCATTTAGATAGGAGCTGTCATGCGATGAAAAACGCAAAAAAACGCATCACATGACAGCTCCTATCTAAATGCATGTAAAACAAACGTCAAAAACGCAGACGCGTGCGTTCGCGTAAAACTGTAGCCACAGCCTAACAGCTGCAACAGCCAAATGCCACAGTTGATCACTATTCTACCGTCAAATTTAATGTTGCCGAAAGCTGTAGCAGATTTGTTGCGGTCTGTCTAATGGCGGACTGATAACAAGATGAAAATAAATTTGAAAATAAATACCACATTGAATATGAATAGGCCCGAATAAAATCTGACCAGAAACATGCTTATCACTGATGAAAAAAACTCAATACTCTGAAAATCTAGGTGAAATTGGTGGCGGTTTCGGGCCGTGCAGAGAATTCACAAATAATCCGCATTTGAAGAACATGGAAGGATATTTTATGCCAGCGAATGAAATCATACGTAGCCAAGCACAAAATCCTTTCAAAACTTCTAACTCTCGTTATTCTGCACTTCCGGTGATGATAAGCTCATCGGTGGAAAAATAATGTATTTGTTGCATACCGGTTCATAGTTTTTTTTTTTTTCAGGAAGGAGCAATAATATACGGATCAGGTACGTGACAGTCATTTTAAACATTTGGGCAATTTTACTCGCTTTCGCCATGTTTGCATGCTGGAGAATCATTCAAATAAAAGGCTGACTATCAATACACGGAATGAATAATAAATTAAAGAGTTTTACTTTATGTAGTTATCAGAAAAAAACTAGAGTTTCAGCATCCACCAAACGCACAACAATGAATCGCTGAAAGTGAAAAGAATAAGAGCGTAAAGTTATCTCTTTTTACCGCCAATCAAAGCTGGAGTAGAATGTAAGTTAGCTTACTCGTGCCTCTCAAAATAAAATAAATAATTTTTATCCCCACGAAGCATCGGAAGCAAACGAAAATATCAAAATATCGAACCATCCGGAATTCTAAGACACTACCTAAGGTGCGGAAGTTTGAATGGACTTCACGATGGTTAATGGTTTAACAAAAGTTTTAATGCCTCATGCAAAATGTATGGCCTGTTAATGCTTCTACCGCTTCCGTCTATTCCAACGTGGCACAGTTTTGGTTAAACGGAAACAAGGACCTTACAGGAACTGACGCAGTTTTCGCGCGTTTTCTTCTTCGTTTTGTTTATCATGCAGTGCTTTGCTTTACCTTCGGCAACTCTACTCCAACCTCAATCTGGTCTGTTGAATTTATCCTTCACATCAACGCGTTCCGTTTTTTTTTTTTTAACGCCATTCAGCTAAGAATCTAATTATACCAGGGAGAAACCACTAACAAAGTACAATTCGTTTTTTACCAAATTAGTTTGCTACCATTTTACCAAATTAGTTTGCTTATCATTGAAACTCTCTATCGATTACATCCTTTTATGCTTCGCAATAATGAGAATAGAGGCTCACAGCTAAAAATCACGCACTTAAAAAACCGCAAACCCTACCACAACCAATCCGTTGGCCTACGCAATGCATGGTGAATATGGTGGGTTAGAGTAAACAGTTGTCCGAAAAATGCTACACCACTATGATGGGATGAACGAAGAAACAAGCGAGCAAAATAAAATATTGCGGGGGAAGAGCAACAAAAAAAACCTCAACAACAGCCAACCTGTTTAATGAGAAAAGTTTAAACCTCAACATGACATACCACCTAGTCTGGCTTTTTTTTTTGTTCAAATGTTTGGAATGGAAGAGTGATGGAGGTTATGGTAGGATTTCGCATGATCTCACAGTGGTTCCCGTTGCCATCCGGAGCATCTCGTGCGTGAAAGAATCGACATTTTCCTATTACTGGCGTTTTTTTCTTTCTTTCTCTTGCAGTCGGGCTTCAGTTTTGACCGTTCCAGGCTGAGTTTGTGGTTTTTTTTTTATACTCCTCATCGATCATTTCGCCCTGGACTGCACGGTTCATGGAACGAAAAAACAAAAACCGTTCACAACCGTCCGGCTAACCGTGGAATTGGTGTTTTCCGCTACCAGCGGCCTGGCATTAATCAGTGTTAGTTTACCACGGTTGCGATGGTGACAATTTTACCTACCCCCTCCACTCCCCCCACCCCCCCCCTCTCAACCCTCTCCATTCTACCATCACTCGTATCCTTCACGGCTTTACATAACTCAAACAGAGTTCAAACTTTATCCCATGGAAATAGTTCCAAAGCGCAGACCATCGCGGCTTTCCGTTCGTTCGACTCGCGATGCTTGATGCTTTTTTTAGCTTTTCGACCCTAAGCGATATCAGGCACAAAAGCAGGCAAGAAATAAGAGCAAAATAAAATGTATACGTGGAAAACATCCCAAATTTTGCAGTTTCCCGGACATTGTTAGCTGGGATAAAAGAGGAGCGTGTTAGAATATATCTGAAAACACGCCTGGAAAGACTATCATAGTTTGAAAGCAATACATCACCTTTCAAAAAAAACATGTATTCATTGTTAGCTGCAAGATTAAAATTGGGCCACAGAGAATGGCTGGAGCGTGTAGCACTACAGGTTGTCGAAAAAAGTTATAAACAAAAAAAAGCTGCAGAAATTAATAAGTGCGCTTACATCAACTTAATGTAACAGCAAAGCGCTTTGTTTCCACTCATTCTCCATGGCGGTCACAGGGTTTTAGCTGATAATACTGACACTCACTTTATTAGGCTATCAAGTGTTTTTGAAACATGAAACGGCTATTACAAATGGATTTTTTTATGGAAGCAAAATCTTTAAATCGATAAAAAGTTAAACGATTTGCATAGTAGGAAAAAAGATGTTTGAAAATAGAAAATTCCCATGCATCTTATTGCCAATAAAAGACAAGGCAATTTTGTAATGCTTGAGATAATGTTACAAAAATTTGAAGCAAAAAACCGTAACTATGAGGCTGCTGATATAATTCTAATTCGAAACAGGATGCTAAGCATGAGCATCTGTCCCTGTCATCACTTAATTTTATATTTGTCCTTTCGAATCTTTTCATTGAGCCCTGAAACGAACCTGCACTTGTAGGAGGTGCCATATTGTGTATGTTAGAAGTGAAGAAGACACATAAAACGAATACAAAAACGAATGGATGTGCATTCGTTCTAAAAGTTATCGATTGATGTTGGTTAGTGTAGAACTGTCCGAAAACGGGTCACATATGCTGTTCCCAAACAAAACCTTTCTAGAGTCGTCGCAAGCAGTAAAAGTCAGCTACGGTGTCTACAATTCGTTGCAGATGCTTCAATGCAGAGCTAGCGGAAGACAACTCGCACCGACAGTACACCGGGTTTATTGGAAGGTACTGAGACATTCAGAGCACTTTATCTTCGTCAAGCTACCTCTCCGATCGGTTGAATGAGAACACTCGTACTTTCACTCTAGCTTAAGCACCGTTTGACATGGAAGAATATACTTCCTGTTGCAAGAAGTTCGAACGTCAGGGAAAAGCGCACCTGAGAGAATGCACACCGGTCGTCTCGCTGTAGCATACTTTTGACTCAATTAATCACTCAACCCTACCCTGTGCTGCTTTTGTCCGTAGTTTAAATCGTACAAGGTTTTTCAAAGACATGCCATTTGTTTCAACAGTGTCTATAGGATAATTTTAAAGGAAGAAACTACTTTGAGATAAATAATTTACATGAATCACCAACCCATGTTATAGGTAACAATGGTACGTTATTGAAATTTAATCATTCTGCATTTAAGGTGGATTTCTCAAATGACATTAAGGCAACGAAAAGTCTTGCAATCATTTTGCAACCGCAATAGCTCCTCAATCCTCGCAACTCTCAATGTTTAAAATGAGAGAAGTAGAAAATTGTCGTGCTTGATCAATCTTACGGGGTTCAATTAACCTAAATTTAAGGTGCACGTTATAGCATTTACGTTTATTGAATCAATGAAATAAGAGCATTTATTTCATATTATCTGTTTCTTATACTAATTTATTGTATCGAAACGTTTACGAAATGCTTTTCTGAAACCCGTAAAACTTGTAAAAAATGGTCGTGCTTGGCCAAGTGAAATGAGAGAAGAAAAGAGGACGAGTTGAAATTGGACCTCAACAGGGAAGTCAAATATGATATGAGTAACCGAGCGAGCTCTACGATGCATCCAACGTGATCTCAGCATAGCGTGGAAAATTTTCATTTTCTAACCGGCCAAACCAGTGATTCGATTACTCTTCAAATTAAATTTTAATGCTATCAACTTTTTAATAACATTTCCTCGACACTTCAATCACATTCGCCGGCCAACAACGAGAGCTCCTCTTCCTTGATTGGTCTTTGAACTGGTGTTGTGGGACTTTTAACCACAAAGAATGCTTTAATTTTGTCTCCTCTAGAAAATGGTGGTGTAATTCCTCCCAGTAACTATAGGTGTTACGCTGTTGTACTTATAATATTTCCATCATTTGCATAACCTAGCTGGTAGAGAATCTTTACTGAAAAAAAAAAATCCAGAGAATCAAATAGACACTCTTTCATTCCTAACAAAAAAAAAGAAACCGTATGTGCACACTGGAAGCAACAACTTTTCGCATTAAATTACTCTTCATTTACGGTCGTAGTGATGCTCGAAATAGAATAACAAATGAACCCCCAAACTCGATGAGCTTTTTGAGGGAAAATCTGAGTCACAAGCTCCTGGTATAATTCTCCCCAGCAAAATCATTGGACACGTCATGCTTTCAGGAAGTGTTTGCTGAATCTTGATTTGTACTAAAAAAAAGATTAAAAATGTTGCCAAAACAACGCTGCGGTTGTGGTAGGTGGAAACTGAAAATCTCTTCAAACCGATGCCTGGAACGCTAGAAATCTGGATGTGCTTTTTCGACACAGTCCCGATCGCACCCCAGGCACGATGAAAAACCCTGGTTTGAGATCAACAACTCTTGCGAAGGGAAATTACATTTCGGAGATTCAATTCTGGGTTTTAATTTATTTACACATTTTCCCCCCTTTGCTTGCAAGCTGAAAGTTTTTGCTGCTTTACTTTCTCTCCTTTACTTACTCCTAGATGAGGAGGACACATTTGAGTCGCACATATGTTGCCATACACATTAAACAAATGAAATTCCTTTAACGAATGGAAGTCAAAGTCATGAGTAACCATTCCGTTGCTCAATCAAGCGTAGCTAAGGTCCAGCAAGAGTCTTTTAATAAATGATTCTCGGAAGGAAACATTTCTTAGCTGTGCGTGTCGGCAATAACAGTCTAATCCACAGCCACAAACTATGCAATCTTTAATAACGTACCAAACCAATACGGCAACTCATCCTTCCGGTTTAGAGACACGTCTTGCAGATTTTCGGAAGCGTATTTTTTATTTAACGCCAATGGCAATGCGACAAAGAATTTCACCATCTTTCATCTACCGTACCATATGTGAAAGGAAAAGTTTGAAGACAAGGCAGTGGCTACATATCATCCAACATCAAAAATGCACCGGATACGGCAGGGGATCTCGAGAAGGCATAAAGTTACGCAGGAGACACAAATGGGCGGCAAAAAAGTGCCACTTGGCATGCCACCAACCTTTCACACCCGCGACGCAAACGCCCGATGGAAAAGTTTTATCAGATCTGGCGCCTATTTTCGGCATATGGTTCGTCGCTTTTCGGTTTAGCATAGCGCCCTTCCGGCACGCGTTTGGCGCCGTTCACCGGGGTTTGCCTCCACCGTTCGGAAGGCGGGGTGACAACCTACAATTTGCATATCACTCCATCCATCTTTCTGCGGCAGCTTATTTTGGAGCAACCAGCAACGAAAGCGACGTCATCCCTCCGGATGCATAGTGTAGTCTCTTGCATGTTTTAAGGCATAGTTTGTATGCTTTTTAACTTCTGAGTTGGTGAGAGGTACTTCCTCTCTGCAGGCATACGATTCGATCCATTGATTAAGACATCCGTTCATTACATCTTACAATTGGATAATTTACGTTCCAAATATGGTTTAATTATTCAAATGGAATAAACAATTCAATTGATTTATTTGATGCTAACATGTATGTGAAAAAATGACTTAATTTTTCAAAAATATTAAGAACATTCACAGAGCTTTTATTACGTTTCTGCAATATAAACAAGCTCCACTTACCTCGTTTTTATATCATTTTGATTATCAAATTTATCAAGAAAATGAAAGAAAGATCGAAGGTTTCACACTTGAACATTTATCAACGGAAAAGCGCTAAAAGACATAAATTCTCCAACATTAGATTTTCTGTTACTTCACACATGACGAATGCTCTGGCCATTTGTCGAAAAGCTGGCTCGCTTTGATAGACCGGAGCATTTTCTGCTCAAAAATAAAAATAACCACAATCAGAAAAATCCAATAAAAAATATAACACCAATCTAACCTCCGTTGACATTTTTAACCGTGCACAGTTACGAACGGTCCATGCGTCATAGGGCGAAGCTTGTGGATTGACCAGGAAAAATTGTTCACATGTTTTATTTCGTTTTGCAACAACTTGGCTCTCAGCTGCACAGAGCGAGCTGTAATGGGTTTTCCGTGGAAAAGGTGTTTGCGCGCGAAGCATACCTTATAATTTATTCAAAATGTTTGTACCTTTCATCAGATTTTGTTCTCTGCTAGAACAAGCGGAAAACGGGCCGACACAAACATAGGATGCTTTCGCTCGCGGACTGGCGTTTACACGTATGTCGGTGCCGAAGAAAAATTAGGCAGTTTACTGGGCGATTTTCTTCCACTTCTTTGAATCTCTTAATTTTCCCCTTCTCGGAAGTGGATCAAACCAGTGTCGGTGACACGCTGCCAAGTCCTCAGCGTTCTGCCCGAATGATGCAAACCGACAGGACGGGAGCCCCGAGCCCCGGTAAACGGTAAACAAACGTAGGCTGCAAAACCGAGCGTGAAGGTAGCATAAGTAAATGAAAAACTACCGCCATCAGCAATGGGGTGGGGCGGATGATTTGTCATAAAAAAGCAATTTCCTTCGGGCGCTTCGAAACGCTGACAGCTGCTGGCACCGAAATTGGCGATGGCGTTCTTTGCTCGATCCGACTGCAGCGCTGCGTTAGAGGAAATAAAAGAAATGCCCGTGCTGAAAACTCGCGAAAGCAAGCGGCCCGGAAAATCTTCTGCACATATTGTGCTAGTAACAACGGAGGAGATGCCATGGACAGCTGGCAGTTAAGGTGCGGTAAAAAATGTCGAAGTATGGCTTTAGTGAAAAGTTTGCCTTACTGGACCGAGTCGTGGCCAAGTGAAAGCACTATAGAACCGGCCGCCTCTACCGGAGTTCAGTGTTATCTTTTGTTTGGAGGGAGGAAAGGAAAAAAAAAACACCGATCAGCACCGAACGTTGTCATCGTCTTCATTGTTGGCTATTATGCAATTGACAAACTTTTTGCTTTTCTAGAAGAAAGGAAAAAAATCACATAAACGGAGTCACTGGACAAAGCCGAGAAACAAATAATGCTTGTTTCGCATGCACAAGAAATTGCTTGTTCAGGAAATTTCTTAAGTTACACGTGTATGCTACGAAAGATTGTTAAAATGTAATGCAGAGCGGAAAATTGCACTGAAAATATTGAAATGAATAATAATCTGAATTTTTTATAGCGCAACAAGAATTAAGAATGGCGGCTACAGAAACATTTCATTTGTATTGCGCTTTTTTATGATTATTACTACGATTTCTCCGTATATCAGTTCAGATACTCTCATTAAGAATAAAAAGCACAACTTCGTGTTTGCTGTACAGCAAAAGGAAAAACAACCGATAATATAAGTTTATTAAGATGAGGTTTACAACTTTTAAAAAAATGTATATAAAAGGCAATCAATTTGGATTTTTTTAAAGTTTTAATTCAGAAATCCAATGGTCTAAAAGGTCTACAATTTGATTCAATTGAGGAACTCAATGAAGTATGTATGGTATTACAAATTAAAATTTAACCTTGAAAATGTGTAGCCAAAGATCAGGGAAAGATTGACTGCTGTTGTAAAAAACAAAGGTTGAATATTTGGATTGGATGTAGCACTCTGACGTTCTTAATCAACCATTCCATCAATAGAATGAAAAATCTACAAAACCTTCTTCAAATCAACCGCTAAACCAACCTCGTTGCCAGTTTACCGGAGTGCATCTCAAGTGTAAGAACGTAAGAATTCTTTCTTTCCATACTCAGTGCAAGAAAGGCGATTGTCGCAGTAAACACTCCTTGGCACTTGGGTGAAGAACTCAACTGCAACCGACGACGACGACGACGACAAACGATGGTAACAATAATGACGATGGAAACCCCAGTCCTACGCAATTGAGCACTTGTGGGTGACCCCAAACCCAGAACCCAAAGCAGACCGATCGGTGACATCGGAATATGAAAAGTATCGGCGAGCAACTCTTTTGAACCCTGATGGTTGCTACCCTTATCGTAGCGCTGCTTGCAGACCTGAGCTTTGACAAACAATGCATTCAGTTCAGAAAAAAAAATCAGCCAACCATTCGAACGATAAAAGCAATGGCACACAAGAGACGCAAAGTCGTATCGAAAGGCTCGAGATATAACAACCTAATAGCAGTTATAAGAAGTCCTCAGCAATGGTACTGAATGCCTGATGAATGGAAATCAAAGTCCAAACGTATTTTGTGGAGGAAATGGATTCCTCTGGCGACCTCCGAGGAGGTCAATCTACCACTCAAACGTGGCTGCTTTCCAATGGATAGGAACGTCAACCATACGGAAGAAGTAGTTCTTTCAAGTCCCTATTAGCACATTAATCGGAATTATTGAACGAGTCCTCAAGCTGGAGGGAGGTTTTCTTTGATTCCTGAACGTGGATTATTTTTTTACCATTTCTTTCAGCCCAGTCAATCTTCACAAGTCCTCCCTTACCAAACGCGTTCCGTTTCTTTTGAACAAACTCAAGAAGTAAAATAAATAGCTTCAGTTGCTCAAGAACACGCTGAGGCAAACGAGAAACGCTCGACGTTCGACGTAAGAAATTCAAGACCGACGCCTTTTTTGTTTGTTTTTCGTTAAGTTATGGAGTAATGTTTCAAAATAGATTTGAGTTAGAATGATAAACATGTTTAAAAAATAATAATATTTTATGGATTTCATCTTCGTCAAACTGTCGTGGCTCATTTGTGGTGTCGTAAATGTGCTAAGATTGGCTAACCTTCAAACTCCCAAAAGCGTCAAGCAGTGGAACGAACTAGCGGAACTCCACAATCGGGTAAATACGGTAGTAAATCTAGTCACGTTCGATTCTTGGCAAAAGTTTTTGCTATTTTTTTTTTTTGCACTCCCTCTGGAATACCCAGGAAGCGGTGTGAAAAGCTGCACGTTCTGGTCACCTCCGGTTCATTGGTTCGGAATATGGATGAAGCCACAGATCATCAATTTCTGCCGAAAAACAAACAAGCCACTAAGTACCCGAGGTCCGAGTGGATCGTGGGCGTTCGTCCGTGGAAAGATGGAAAACATGCAGCGAAACAATACCACAAAAAGCAACCTCACCCTTGTCCAACCCTTACAGCAGCCAGCAATAATCCAGAATGCACACAAACTCCTAGAATCTGGAAACGGGGGGCGTTTTTGTTGGTATGCTTACAAAACTACGATGCCAACAAATGGGGCAGATCTCTAAAGCATATGCAGTGACCTGCCGTTCCCAGTCTTCCTACCAGCTGACCGAAACCCAACCGAAACGCCTAAGTCGCCGCCGAACTACCGAATCGCCAACGCATAACGTCAACCCCTAAATAGCGGCAACCGGACGAGCACCGATACGAAAGCAGCCGCAATACGATGACCGCTTATGTCCACTTGGGCGCACACCGACGTACTCCATTTGAACACTGTCAGCAGAAAGTGTCAACCCCGTGAACGAGCCACCGAAACTGACCTACTTCCACGCCAAGCTCACCAACTCACCGTGCAACACGACACCTCACTCGCGATCAGGGAATGAGGCGCCGTCGACCAACTGACGTAACTTTGGTGTCAACAACACGCAAGGGCCAACACCCTTGGTACAGGCGAGACGGAGAACGCGAGGACAAAAGGGGAGGGACAACAACCGCGCATACCCGGCGAACACTTCGGCATGTGGAAATTATCGTACGATCGATCGATATCGATCGAACCAATCAGGAAAGCATAACTTAAGTCGTAAACACCCGCTCCAGAGGAAAAACAACGTACGATAGCAGCAATGACCGAAAAGGAGAACGATTCGGACTTAAGTCGTAAACATCCGCCCAGGAGAATGCACAACCGACAAATTTGTGCTTAAGCTAATGACCGAAAAGCGATCACGATCGAAAGCGAGTTGCGACAAACAAGTGTCGCAAACCAACAGGAGTGAACGAGATCGATCATGAATCGCCCCGCGAAAAAGGCGCCTGACAACGAAGCATCGATCAATGCAAGAACGGCACAGCGACAGCAGAGGCAAGGGAATGGTCAGGCTGTGGGGGGAAGGGTTGCTCCGAACTAACCTAGACTAAGTTAGCTATAAATATTACTTGGTTGTAATAAACCAGGTGTGATCTGTTTGCTACACTCGAAGGAACAACATCGTGTCCGTGTTTTCTTCGTCCGTCCTGGGAAGAACAGTCTGCTCGTCTAACAAGGAATCCGCTGATAATTATCCGCCATCGACAGGATAGAATCGTGTTTGGCCACGATTGGGAAGCCATTTCTGATTGGTGACAGAAAACAAAGTAGGTATTAACTCTAATTCTAGGAACTGAGGCCGTCAGCCAAAGGGCGGTAACCTCATCTGGTGACAGCGGTGGGATACGACATCCCCTGTACGACGATAACAACCCGGTGGGTTGTGAAGCAGTACAGTGTTACGTGGAAAACGTAGTGAAGTGAGAAGTATTTCGGTGTAGTGAAAAGTAGTTAAAAGTAGTGCAGTATCGTGAAAAAGTGGCAACGGAGAGACATTCATCGAAACAGCGGAGGAACAGCAGCGGAACAGCAGCGGAAAATCAGCGGACCAGCAGAGAACCCCTTTAAGAAGGACAGGACGGACGATTACGCTGGAAAACGGATCCCTTGAGATGAAAGTAGCAGGATTCACCCTGTGGTAAGAGCACAGTTTCATTTTAAATTCATTTTTGTGTGCGTCAGGTACATTTTTTTTTGAGACCTCAAGTTTTTGTTTGAAGGCACGAGAGAAATTTAGTTTCATTTTTATCGTGCACGAAAATTCGGAAAGAAGCCGTGTGCAAAAGCGTAGTGAAAACTCAAATGACGGATAGACAACTACGCAGCAACGTCGGAAAGAGCCAAGAAAACGGAAGTGAAGGGCCGACAATTTCTAGGGAGGTTTGCCTTTCCGACGGCACTATTGCACCCGAGCTTAGATTTACCCCAGCTAGTGTTGACAGCAACGCCTCGCACCTGGAACAAACCCCAGCGGCCCCTAGTCGTAGCACTGTCCCGACAAATCTACTAAGAGTGAAGAAAGATTTTGTCCGAGACATCTGCTCGCTCGACCAAACCTTTGTTGAAAAGAAAATGACGGAAACGAAGGAGTATTCAATCGAAAGCGCCATGGCCCTCATTCCCGAGTACCGTGGAGGGGTCGAGGAGTTAGGATTGTTTGTACGCCAGGTTGATCGCGTCGCCAGGCGAGAAATGGTAAACGAAGAAGAACTATTGGACATAGCTCTTGCTAAATTGAAAGGTGATGCAGTAAGCCACTACCAGCGCATTAGAGCAAAGAGCTGGGAGGAAATGAAAGAGCTGTTGCGAAAGGAGTTTGGGGAAAATTGTAGTGTGGAAAGCATTTTCCACCGAACCGAAACACTGGCGCAAAAGCCGAATGAGACGTTTAGGAGATATGCGGATAGAGCAAGACATATAGTAGAGCTCGTGAAAACGCACGCTAGCGACAATGAGGGGTTGATAGATTATGCCAGCAGGCATATCAAACATCATTTTGTAACAGGATTGAATGATCCAAACCTGAGGGTGTTAGCACTAATGCAAAACACCATGGAACTTGAGCCACTCTTGGAGCACCTGGAGCAGGTGCACGATAACGCTGATCGGGTAACCGAGGCCACAAGACGCTTGCGCGCTGGTCAAGCTCTGCCGCCACGCTACGGAAATTATGACGGGGAACACTGGTTCGGCCAAGGGAGCGGAGGAAACAACGGTTGGCACGGAGAAGGGCCGTACGATGATATGGATTTGCCATACTGGCCGGATCATCGTCGACCAAACCCGCCATCGCCTTTCAGAACCGATTGGCCGCAGTACGATCAGAATTATTACCGTAACGTCGGATGGGACGACGGATATCAACGAAACTATTCAAGCAACCAAGGGTCAGCCGCCAGGCAGTTTTCAAGAGCGCCTAGGAACGGGCAGAGAGGACCGGGAAATAGTCCCTCGCAACCCGATAACCGATACCGACCGCAGCAAAGCCAGCCGAGAGGAAATTCAGGGTTCGGACACTCCCAAAATCAGGGGTCGAACAATTGGCCGAAAAGGCAAGGAAACCAGGGAAATCAAGGGAACCGCAGTTTCGGTTCAAAAAACTATTAACCGGGGGATCGAATGACCCGCCCCGATTCCCCAACCTGCGCGATAGTTTGGAAAATTTAGGGAAATCAAAATATTTAGGTCAAGTACGGAAAAATCGCCACAGCACAGAACTGATGCAGCATAAAAAGATAGCTATCGCAAAAACAGAGGATAAAAATATGAGGGAACAGAAAAAAAAGGAAACACGGGTTTCCCACGCACTAAGGACGTTAGAGAACGGTCTAATTTATGTTACCCTGACCACGATAGGTAGTCCATCGAACACTACCGAATTTTTACTCGATACAGGAGCAGTAGTGAATCTGCTCGATTACAAAGAAGCCCAGAGAATAGGGATAAAACAGTTAGATATTTCCGAGCAAACGGCCCTAGTAGGAATAACAGGGGCAAAATTAACGGTCGTAGGCGCATGCACGATCGAGTTGATCGTCGGAGGAAAAGTAATCCCGACGAGATTTTACGTGATCACGGAGCTAACGGGTCCTCCGGGTCTTTTAGGAGTAAATTTTATCCGCAAACATATTGCGGAACTGAGCCTCAAGGGAGGACGGGTGGAATTGGCAGACAGTAGCCATGCACAACATACCTCAACAAAGAAGGTAAAGAAGATAAATATTTCCCAGGAGAAGGGTCATATGAAGGATAAAGTAGAGATGGAAATGAGACAGGTACATTTCCGAGAGGAAAAGGAAAGTCAGGAACGGGAAATGTCCCTCCACGAGGGATTGGATCTGGATGAGGAAATAGATTACGATCTAGTAGAATATAGGAATCTGCAGCCGATTCGTGGGACGGAGCGTGACAAAACGCTGTTGGAGATAATAAAAATCCAACCCGCAGGAGAAGAAATCGAGAAACTGTTGCGTCAATTTAGCGACGTATTCTTCTTAGAAGGAGATAACTTTCCGTGTACCAATGCAGCCGTGCATGAAATAGAAACCACAACCAATGTGCCCATTAATAAGCGCCAATATAGATATCCAGAGGCCACGAAGCCTCATTTGAAGGAACAGATCGACGAGATGCTGAAGCAGGGAATTGTAAGACCGAGTAAGAGCGCTTGGAATGCACCAGTGTTGTGCATACCGAAGAAACCAGACGCCGATGGTACTCGACGGTATCGCATCGTGGTGGATTATCGCGAGCTCAATCTTGTCACAAAACCCTTTGTGTTTCCGATACCCCTAATTAATGAAATTTTGGACACATTAGGGGATAGCAAATATTTTTCCACCTTGGATTTAAAATCGGGATTCTATCAAGTTCCCATACATCCGAGGGATGCACCGAAAACGGCCTTTTCTACGCCGAACGGGCATTATGAGTACACCCGCATGCCAATGGGATTGAAGAACAGTCCGTCTACATTTCAGCGACTGATGAACAGCGTCTTGTACGAGATTGAAGGAGTGAGAGCAGTTGTGTATTTGGACGACATCGTGATATACGGTCGTACCATAGCGGAACACAACGAACATTTCCGCAAAGTACTGGTTGGACTTCGAAAACATTCGTTGAAACTCGAACCAAAGAAATGCCAGATTTTGAAGGAGGAAATCCAATACTTGGGACACCTCATCGACAAGCAAGGCGTACGGCCCTTGAAAAGTGCCGTAAGCGCCATAGAGAACATGAAACCACCCAATACAGTTAAGGGGGTACGATCGTTCTTGGGTATGGTAAATTTTTACGGGAAATTCATTCCTAACATCGCGACAACGCGCAAACCCATGAATGACCTACTGAAGAAGGGTGTCAAGTTCGACTGGTCACCGGCATGTGACGCGGCCTTCCAACAATTGAGGACGGCTCTTGTGAGTGCACCACTACTGGTAAGGCCAAATTATAACGACACTTTCGTGCTCACAACGGACGCCAGCAAGTATGCAATCGGTGTGGTACTTTCCAACGAGAAAACCATCGATCAGCCGATAGCCTACGCCAGCAGGGCGTTAGTAGGGGCGGAGGAACGGTATCATACCATAGAGAAGGAATTACTTGCCATTGTTTGGGCATATAGTTACTTCAGGCATTATGTATATGGCCAGAAATTTATGGTGTATACCGATCACCGACCATTGGTTTCGCTTTGGCGGTTGAAGGAAACTTCACCAACTTTGACGCGACTTAGGTTGCGCATGCAAGGTATTGAATGCGAGATTCGCTATAAACAGGGAAAAGAGAACGTTGTGGCGGATTTTCTGTCTCGATTAGAGCCCTCCGCCAACACAGGGCAAGCAGTCACCAAGCCGTTGGCGACCGAGAACCCCGGGCTAATCGCGGTAACAACGCGGCGTCAGCAGAAATTGCTGGACGACATTAATGGTGCTCCGAGGAACACACCAAATGCTGACATAGGAAGCGCGGACGACAAGGCCCAGGCCAATGCACCTGTGGCGACCGGCAAATCACGAAAGAAACAGACAACCGGCACGGGGACAAATAACGCTGACCAAGAGGACGCGGTTCGACAAACCCGGGGCAATGAGCCTCAGGAAGCGGTCAAACCGGAAAACACATGGCAATTATGCAACGGCGAAAAAAATAACCCGACACAACGAGGAGAAAAAGATGATTTGGGAACGAAAGATTTTGTTTCAGATCTAATGAATCTGGACCCTACAGGCTTAAGGGAGGAAGAAGAAGATGACGAAGACAACCAAAACATGTATGAAGAATTCAAACAGAATCAGGAAAAACGGAGCATTGATGTCCGAAAGATCGCGTTTCAGAAAACGCTAGAGGTCAAGGCAGGGGCGATAAAGATCGCGATTGTAAATAGTCGATCTGCGTATAGCGATCTCAGCAAATTGTGTGAGCTACCACACGGGTTGAAAGATTACACCCAAGACAATGTGATTTTCCTTCCTAGCGAGAAAATCGTAGGAATAATAATGGAAGGAAAAAGCAACTCAGTGGTAAACGCAAGAATGTTTTTCGCGAGATTGTACAAGTGCATGAAGGAATGCAATAAACTCGAACAGAATGAGCCCATTTTGGACGTTCAAGTAATCTCGTTTCGCAAGATTAGACAGTTCGAGATAATGGAAATGATCCAGTTTTTGGGGGAGCGACATAGGAGAAAAATCACCATGTACAATGCCAACTCCGAGCGCATTGAGGTCACGAAAGAAGAAGTGCCGGGATTATTGAGGGAATTCCATGACGCACCACTAGGGGGGCATGTAGGAACAAAACGCATGCGGAAAAGGATCGCTGCAATTTACCATTGGCAGAACATGAGACGAGACATAGAGGATTATGTGCGCAATTGCGACTCTTGCCAGAAGAACAAAATCTGCAAGTACAACCGGATCCCTATGAAGCTCACAACAACCGCATCTGAACCATTCGAAAAATTGTTCATGGATATTGTAGTCTTGCCGGAAACAAACCAGGGAAACAAATATGGCCTGGTAATACAAGACGATTTGACGCGATATTTAATAGTGGCCTCTATGGAGAATCAAGAAGCCGTCACGGTAGCGAAAACATTTGTAGAAAATGTTATTTGTAAATTCGGAGTGCCAGAAGAATTAGTCACGGATCAGGGCACGAATTTTATGGGGCAGGTAATGAAGAGCGTGTGCAAGATTTTAAAAATTAAGAAAATCAACACGAGCGCGTACCATCCACAGGCAAACCTGGTGGAAAGAGCTAACAGGGAATTGAAAATTTACCTGAGACAATTTGTGGGAGGAGATCCGCGAATTTGGGATCAGCATCTGCCGTATTTCTGTTTCGAATACAATACGACAGTAAACTCGTCAACGGGATACACACCGTTCGAGTTAATGTATGGAAGAGAACCGCGAATTCCGGCATCCATATACAAAGGTACGTTGGCCGAAGAAAATTACCACGATTACGCATTGGAAATGAGGAAACTGCTCAAACACATACACGAAGTAGCTAGGGAAAATTTGGTAATGTCCAAAGAAAAACGTAAGGAGATATATGATAAAGGTACGGCACCTTGGCAGCCAATGTGGGGAGATAAAGTGCTTGTCCAAGCAAACCCCATGAGAGTAGGACAGAAATTGCAGAGTACATGGAGAGGTCCGTACATTGTGATAGACGTGCCGAGCAATCAGACGTCGGTAATAAAAAACGGAAACAGGTTAGAAAGGATACACAACAATCGATTGAAAAGGTACTACGAATAGAGAATCACGGAAAATGAGATGTTGATAAAGTATGGAAAGGATTTAAAAGAATCAGATGATTACTACGAAACGTTACAATGGAAAGAAACATGTACGTAATAAAGAAATAATGAGTAAAAAAGAAACTGTACGCAAGCGTAAAAATGAATACACTGAAAGAAATTAAAATGAATGTACGCCGCGGTTAAAAATATGTATCCAAATATTCCTTGAGAAGAAATTGTGAATGTAACAAGGCTAAGCAAAAAGGCAAGATTATGAAAATAAATTTGAAGAAAAGAACACGAAAAAACGTAGAACACGGATTACGTAGTAGACGACGAGGGATGTGTTGTGGCCGTGTGAATACTTGTATTCCTCGGATTCCTAGGACCATAGATTGACCTAGGGCTGGGTTCAATTCCCAGTAGCCATTCGCCCGTTCGTAAAGATGACGGTCAAAAGAGAAGGTATGATGAAAGATAGGATACCGCGAGGGAAAATGCCGCTAAGAAAAGTATTACAAATGAAATTGAAAGGAAACACGTATTAAACAAAGTAAGATGCAAACGCGTTGCACAGTTAGGGACCCAATACTCTTCAAAGCCATTAGTAGAACTAGGGAAGATGGTCGTATTGAGAAACACGTCTTGTCGGATGTAGAATTTGAACGCGACAGCGTCATAACCGGTCCCATTTCGTGCAATAGGAAGCACCCCCATAGGATCGAAAAGGTGATCAGAAGGTATTAAACTAGGGGGAAAACCGAGACACCCACCTATAGGAAAATTCCGCTACGAATAGCGAAGGAGCAAATATGCTCAATGCGCATGTAGGCACTGTTAGGGACATGGTAAACGGTAGAAGAGAAAACTCAAGCCAGCTATCCGGGTTCAAGCCCCGCTCTAACCAAATACGTCATGGAACGAAGGAGCCAAATATGCTCAGGATATATAGCGCAAAATATCAACAGGGAAAGCCCTTATATTGAAAATTCCGCTAAGAAAAGCGAAGGAGCCAAAGATGCTCAGAATATTGTAACACGTACAGGGAAAACCAGGACACCCTCATATAAGTAAATTTCCGCAAAGAAAGCGAAGGAGCCAGGATGCTCAATGCATATGTATGCACGGTTAGGGACGTGGTATACGGCAGTAAGAGAAACTCAAGCCAGCTAACCGGGTTCAAGCCCCGCTCTAACCAAGTATACCAGGAATCAAAGAGCCACAGGGCTTAGACACTGATAGGGAAAACCAAAACACTGATAGGGAAAACCAGAAGACACCCTCAGATGAGAAACTACCGCTGAAAGGATAGCGAAGATGCCGACGGGCATAGGAATTGTATTAATGGTGTGGGCAAACCAATAGACACCCACTTCTCCGAAAGAAAGTATGTACCGCGCACAAAGATGCGAAAGAGCAACGATTGCTCATACAGGGTTAGAAGAACACGTTAGGGAAAATGATACTAACCATGGGGACACTAACCAACGGAGAAAGCTCCATGAATAATATTAAGAGCGCTCATTAGAATTAGAACAGCGACGAACAGAGCAAGGGGTACCTCAGCGACAACGCCGCAGCATCCACCGACGATCTTCAGCAGCAACCACAAGGGCAGGATCAGCCGAAAGCCCAACGACGACTATCCCATGACGCTTGAAGGAGGGATACCACGAGACGACACGACAACGCTAACGTTAGCCTAAGGCCTGGGCAAAGACGGGAGCAGAGACGACACACGATGTGCGATGATGAAGACGACCGCAACAACGATAGACAGGAAGACCAAACTACAGGCAGCTTGAAGGATGACCACGATGCAGCAGATGACAACTAGCATCGAATCGAAGAAGAGAAAGGTACCCCAGGTTCATCGCGAGAACGGTAATACGCTCCATTATTACCAGCATACTAACCAGCTCCAGATTCGCCTCTGCAAGACGGATCTAGAGCTCAAGTAGTGGGGGGGCATGCAGTGACCTGCCGTTCCCAGTCTTCCTACCAGCTGACCGAAACCCAACCGAAACGCCTAAGTCGCCGCCGAACTACCGAATCGCCAACGCATAACGTCAACCCCTAAATAGCGGCAACCGGACGAGCACCGATACGAAAGCAGCCGCAATACGATGACCGCTTATGTCCACTTGGGCGCACACCGACGTACTCCATTTGAACACTGTCAGCAGAAAGTGTCAACCCCGTGAACGAGCCACCGAAACTGACCTACTTCCACGCCAAGCTCACCAACTCACCGTGCAACACGACACCTCACTCGCGATCAGGGAATGAGGCGCCGTCGACCAACTGACGTAACTTTGGTGTCAACAACACGCAAGGGCCAACACCCTTGGTACAGGCGAGACGGAGAACGCGAGGACAAAAGGGGAGGGACAACAACCGCGCATACCCGGCGAACACTTCGGCATGTGGAAATTATCGTACGATCGATCGATATCGATCGAACCAATCAGGAAAGCATAACTTAAGTCGTAAACACCCGCTCCAGAGGAAAAACATCGTACGATAGCAGCAATGACCGAAAAGGAGAACGATTCGGACTTAAGTCGTAAACATCCGCCCAGGAGAATGCACAACCGACAAATTTGTGCTTAAGCTAATGACCGAAAAGCGATCACGATCGAAAGCGAGTTGCGACAAACAAGTGTCGCAAACCAACAGGAGTGAACGAGATCGATCATGAATCGCCCCGCGAAAAAGGCGCCTGACAACGAAGCATCGATCAATGCAAGAACGGCACAGCGACAGCAGAGGCAAGGGAATGGTCAGGCTGTGGGGGGAAGGGTTGCTCCGAACTAACCTAGACTAAGTTAGCTATAAATATTACTTGGTTGTAATAAACCAGGTGTGATCTGTTTGCTACACTCGAAGGAACAACATCGTGTCCGTGTTTTCTTCGTCCGTCCTGGGAAGAACAGTCTGCTCGTCTAACAAGGAATCCGCTGATAATTATCCGCCATCGACAGGATAGAATCGTGTTTGGCCACGATTGGGAAGCCATTTCTGATTGGTGACAGAAAACAAAGTAGGTATTAACTCTAATTCTAGGAACTGAGGCCGTCAGCCAAAGGGCGGTAACCTCACATATAAATTACGGCTCGCTCCTTCTCGCTCGACTCCTGACACGCGTGCACTACGCTGCTTACCGGCAAATACCGACAATCCTCGGATGATCCCGAGGAGGATGGACCACGGGACGAAAGCCACCGGAACGACGGGTTCGGTTTCATCTCCAATAAATTTTCATCTATTTACCAATCAGGTTGGCGCCTCAATTTTTTATATTGAGCATTCGAACGTAAGGGCCACAAGGAAGGGAGGAGGGACACAGAATGGCGTAGATGCTTCCTTCGTCGGACATACCGGATGGATGTTGTCGATTGTTGAGTGTTGTAGCTCTTCTAGAAAAACATTCTTGCATCCAGATCTTCCACCGTGAGGTCCACGCTGCTTCACGCTACAAACAAGAACCGCTGCAAGAGAAGGGTTTCCAGTGCCCAAAATTTATATTATATGGCAAAGCACCAAACCATTATAGAAGTAGTTTCTACCACAGCGCTTTGCCAGTGGGCTCAACTTGTAAAAGATATTGATACCTTTTCATCTCCTTCGGTACACCTAACCCTAGTAAACTCATCCAAACTCAATGGGCCGCAAGCGAAAACAAACCTACGAGTGGATAAAACCGAGCAACAAGAAAACACAAATATGGAAGGCAAAAGCATGCCAAAAGGAATGGCACTAACCTGCTGGAAGATTCTGGGCAGCGTCTTCGGTTCGAACGTCCATCTTTTCCCATTGTCCTCGATTGCAGGGCATGTCGATTGGAAAATAAGGAAAATATAGTGCCTTTCGGGCAACGTCTTCCTTCCGCTTTCCGCCCACTGCTCCCGGAAGAAAAATTGACCCAGATAGCGCAATGCACTAATGCGCACTCTTCCGCCCAGGAAGGCATAAGTCCGGAAGTGCAGGAAAGCTAGCATAAATTTCCCAACTGCACAACAGAGCATCCGGGATGGTAAGGCTTCCGCAAGGAGCCGGAGGTCGATGTTTCCGAGGAGTAAATTCCCCGCGCAGATCGAAACAGGAGCGAGCGATTCCCTTTGGAAGCCATCGGAAGATTTTCCACTTTAGCCAAGCGCTTTCACGATTGAAAGGCATCTCGGCGCATCTCGTTTCACTCTTCCCCCTTGAGCCAGCTAACTGACCGTGTCGGAAGTGATTGCAGGTTCGGCCAAACCCGTTTCACCGAAACGAAAAGTTATGACCCCCTGGAACCGAGCCCAACCGAGGACTGTGGTTGTTTTTACAAAATTGACTTTCGGGAGTGCACCGGTCAGCAAACTAGGTAATAAGAAAAAAAATTTAATTGTCGTGATTTTATTGCACGTCGGAATAAAAGGAGATTACGCTTTCTGCGCAGCGTTTCCGAACGTTTTGCTAAATTTTTTCCATACCATACTACGTTCGCCTAATTTGTAAAATTTGCTCCATTTTATTCTTATGGTGTTTTGTAGGCTTCATTATTCCACCATATTTTCAGAAACCGCACCCCACTGGCCGTTCGGACAGTTTGGGGTTATATTATTCTAGGTTTTTTTTTTTTCATTAAACGGTTTAATCACAGGTTTGTGAAAGTGTTTGCTTCGCGAGGCACATCGCCAACAGGGGGGGCATGAAACGGGGGTTGTTTACGCGCATTCCTGCACGCTTATCGAGCAATTCAGCGAATTTCACGCTGCTCAGGACAGCGTTTAAATAAATTGCATTCTAAGCGAGTTTTTCCACTGAAACATTTAGAAAATGCTGGTCGTACGGAAAAACCGGACAGTATTCATTGGCCGCACACGAATGCAGGGAAGCGCGATTCAGCACGACGGGTTCGGCAGGGTATTTTCAGTGGGATATGGGTTAGGTTTACTACCGCGACAGCTAGCATGGTTCCGAAGCGAGTGCACAATTGTGCACAGCTTGCACCGAATGCCCGCGTACCGCATTTTAATTATCATTCTAGACCGCTACAATACGGATGCGGGTGCAATCCCGGTCCCCAGCAGTATCGGTGCAGTGCCATTCTAGGATTCGAACAGCTCAGGCTCAAAGTGACATAACAATTTAGAACCATTTTCCAGTAAAGGGCTAGTAAATGGAGCGGGATAAAAGAAGGTAAGCTATTTTGCTTTCAAAAACCAGGGATTCCCGATAGCACAATGCCCGGACGACTTATTAATTTAATTTAGCACACGTTTGTCTCTAATTGAACACATGTGCTAGCCAGCGATTTTAAGGAAAATGGTTTTGGAGCAAACAATGATAAAACTGCATTTAACCTGCGCTAAAACAATACACTGTTTGACCTAGGGACAGAGTGACATTATACAGCATGCAACAGCACAAGCCAACAAAACATGAATCAACGAAAGCTTGTTCCAAAGGATTCGAAAATCTAGCAATATCCTTAGACCAACTTATTGCTAAAACTTGTCATCGTTTCCTTCCTTGGTAAATAGAAAAACCCCATCCAAGCCTTTACTTCCCCAAAACAAGCGTACCCATTCCGGTGAAATGAATCTTGCTCAATGCAGTCGTTTAACTTCTCCACTTCCGATCAAAGAAATAATACGGGTGGCAAAACATTCAAAAAGTCCTTAACATGCATCGAACCGACATCCTCTTCGGACCGATTCGTTCAAACGTTCCTCCTTCCTGTGGATATTGGCCCATACGGATGTCCTGCCGAATCCACCAGCTGTGGCAACAAGCAGAAACCAGGTAAAGTATTCCAGATACAAGGCCGCTTTTCTCATTCCTTCCATTACTTCTGTGCGCTGATACCCGTTCGTTGTGGTCAAGTTGTTCTTTGACTCTCATCTTGGAATCTGTGCATCGAAAAAAAGACAAATTGCTGTCGAATTTCGGTCGAAGAACAACATACCAGGAAGGTTGAGTCTGACATGCGAGTGTACTTCCTTCAAGGATAGGTAGTTTGCCTCCTTGAATGAGGTTTCTCCGGTGGCTACATCGACATCGATTTCTAAATGCTACTGTTATCTGTGTGCAAAATAATTTTTTTTCTCATTCGTTTGAAGACATGAATTTGTCATTCCACTGACAAGGAGCATTGCAAACAGGGTACAAAATCGTTGCAACTTCGTTTGGGCAGGCAAATATCAAAATCGTTTACTCTGCCAACTGATAAAACATTCCTGATGCAGCCGGACGACCTTCATTTTCGATCGGTACCATTCTTCTTCACATTCGATGTGACGGTACAAACAGATCAACCTACCCCTCTTGCAACATGCTGGATTTTGGAAGCTAGAAGCATAATGCTTTTCTAGTAGTTTTCCACAGATACTTGAAAGACTTTTCGTGTTTTTCTATGCTGCCAGCATTAGCACAACCAAGCTGTATCCGACAGATGGTATAGCATGTGCTTAGAGACAAGACGAAGATGAGGAATACGAATTCAAATTCGCAGTCAATCCAGTTGCAACGGATGTCGTAATGGGTAACGCATGAAGCGAGCAGGCTGCACAGTTTTGTGCCGCCAGGCAACGGATGAGCAACGTTCTGCACGTTCTACGTTCCCCAAGCAGGCTTCGGTTGTGTGAAAAACGTGAGTGCGAGAAACGATTCCGAACGAATGAGCTGAACACACGCCTCTTCGGTGAGAAATTGTGGGCTTGGTCCCTTTGGGCATCGCTTCGGGCGCCTTGAGGGCGACGTTCGTACTTGCATCCGGCTGCCTTCGCCTTTCGAGAACAACCACCAAGGTGATGTTACCAGTTTATGTTTCGACACACGTCATCATCAGCCATCCATCGGACAGGCGGCTTTAGCAAAACAGATTTTAATTTCATTTTTTAATCATTTCCGACAGCAGAACGTGCCGTGAATTACGGAAAGCCTTCCCGAGTGCCCCGGTGCCAGGGATTGTACAAAGTGTGAGCTACCGGCGCATAGAGCGACTGTCAGGGTACCATCCCTTTTTTCGTCGCCATCGCTTCATCAACGCCAACGATGGCTGGTTTCGTGGGGAGTTCCAAGGGCTTGTTGCAAGGCGCCCTTCCGTCGGGAGGAAAATGACATTTCGTATCGGGCGTATCTATTTCGGGACGTCTTCTTGCGGGTCCGCTGCAGTGCCGCGACAACCAGAGACACGCTGCTGCTGCAGACCGTTTGGCATTTGCAAAAGTTACCAGGCACAACCACGGGAACGACGACTATTTGTACAGCATCAGAAGCTGAGGTGAAATTAATTGTCCCTATGATGAGAAGGGCTGGATAGTGACGGGTATTCGGGGGTTGACGGAAAAGGAATTAGATTGTACCGCCGACTGGAAACCATACGTAGCAAACCCGGCAAGGCTCTGTGTTGGCCGATTTCGTTGCTCATGAAACAACTTTTGAACGGCCAGGGAAAGCTCATCAACGATGGTTGTAGTCCGTTCTCGGGTTTTATGCGAAAACATTGGCTATCACAGATCGACGGCGGCGTTGTTTAGAGTGTAATTACGTTTATCAGATGTGTTAGCCGTCCTAATTGATGTGAAGCCCTGGCCACGGCGGGCGTGTGCTTCGACTGAGCGTCGGAACGAGAATTTCGAGCTGTCAATTGTGTCGATGTGGCAGTTCAACCGGAAAAGGGACCGTTCCGTTCAGGAATCCGGACCCTTTTTTTCATTTTCATTTAATTCCAACACATGACAAGCACGATCTTCGACAGGGTAGCGAATAATTGAATCCACGCTAGTAGCATCCGTCAATCAGTCAATCACCACTCTTCCGACAAACTAGAAACCGTGAGGATATTTCAAGAAACTCGTTATAAACAGCTCAATCTTCTCCTTCCACTTGCACACAAGTATGTTGCGTGTTTGGAGCGGACGGCATCCGTTTTTCCATAACGAGTTCTGGCTCTTTCCACCAGATCTCGCTAAGACGCACTAAAACTGGAAAACTTGGAGACACTTTCCCATTAAAACTTGGACCTGGTTCCGAATTAGAAGCAACCAGAAAACCTTGCCTACTATGTTCAGTCGCAAGCACATACGTGTTTGCTTGTGGAGAACATACTTAACGCAAAACTGTATCCTACACGGCGTCGTCGGATGCGCAAAACCTTCGCGACTAAATCTGAAGTGATGCATCGTTTCCTCCGGCATGTCCTCGGGCGAATGTTTGTGGGAAAGCACTTCCCCGCGCTGTCTCGAAACGGCATTTCTCTGCAAACGAGGCACGTTGGGTATGCTCACGCTTCCGTATGGTGTCGGCAGAGCATTACTTGAAAATTGTTCAAAATGAAAGGCAAACAAACATAAATTTCCTCCAAACGCTTGAAAGCAATGTTTGTTGTCTCGTTCAGGGTGCGTCGGTTTATTGCTTGAAGTGAATATTTCGATCTTCCTGGTTGCTGATGAAAAGTTTTCAAACGCCATCCACACGCGGGCCCTTGGGTTCTTCTAAGCTCGAAGAGCTCATGGTAAACAATCTCCAACCGATTACCAATGCCTACTTTAATATAACTTTTCACAGGAAACTACATCCCCAAGTCGATTTTTGGAGCAAGAGACGATCATGCATGGCAAACGCCACCGGAAGTAACAACTATCCAACATTGTGTCGCTGAGCCTAAAAGGCTTTCCAGGATTGAGTTTTCTGTCTAGTGAACACTGAAGTGTCACGTCCTAATCGACTGTAAAGTTTCAGGGAACCTTTCCAGGAAATCATTAAATTTTGCTTTATAAACCAAGCAATAATAAGATCCGAGACCCGAGCAGCTGGGGAAGCTTTTTTTTCGTTTTCTTACCAACATGTTTGTTATAGAACAAGTTCAATGCTTAAATCCAAACCATTAATGTAATAATTAACGAACACAGCTTTCTGAGTCGTTATCATTAATAATTCTTTGATTAATTTCATTTCATCTTCTAGTTTTCTCAATCGTCTCTTATCCTCCCCCAAGATTTAAAATCAACATGTAAGTAAAGTGCACAACTCCAAATCGTACTGAATTTGTTTATTTTAGTTCTACAATTCGGTAATAAAATGTTGTCAAACAAATCACAATGGATCAAACTTGTTAAAGAAATATAGAGCATTACTTTTCCTCCATTGCTTCCATATACTGCTCTCATAGAGCGGACAATGTAATCCTCCACGTGCAAACTCAACGGTCCAAGGATGATTTACGTAGCATTTTATTAAAATTGTTTTCCTATTTTCACGATTCCTGATCTCCGTTACTCCGTTAGCTACGTCATCATTTTCTGAGATAATGATATTGGTACCTTCCCGTCCGTTCTTACCATCACTCTTGAGCCTACCGGATAGTTTTATGACTTCGTCCGGTTTGATTTCTTCAAGAATCAGGCTATAGACAATTGCAGAAAATAGAGCCCTTTGTGAAAGAATATGCACCGCACGGTTGCTTAACTGGCCGTATAAAATAACTTCCGACTGAGCTGTCCTCGGAAACGGTCCACTAGCTTTCCGTCGGCATCGGCGTTTGTCAACTTTTATTGTCTTACAACTCCTCAGAGAGAGGTTCATTCAATTTGGGTTTTCTTTCTTCTCCAATAACTTTCTTCACCTCCCGCGAGCAGTTCATCATTGGTCTTTAATGATCCGAATCCGGTAAATGGGACGGGGCCTGCGGTGTGTAGCTGAAGGTTGTCGCCCCAAAGCCATTTTCTTTCCTTTCCATGCTTAGGAACGTTAAACGAAGGCTCATCTAACTTTCCTCGTCGCAATCCATACGGAATTTATTACCAGGTTAAAATGTTTGCCAGCTTTTTTTCGCAAATATAGCTTTGTCCTTATTGAACTAAACAGGAAACGATCAGACAGTAATTCCTGTTTGTTTGTACGGTAACGAATCCATTAAGATCACTTAAATGTTTTTTAAGGCACAGGAATTAATTGCTTACCACATTAAAAGCTAAACAAAGCAATGCAAATTTTATTCATTTTTTTTAAATTTGTGATTCTACTATTGTTTCAGATACGACTGATAAAGTAACAGTTGTTTAATATTCCCGTATTTCATTCTCTTACTCTTCCAGACTTGCTTAAGAAACTTTATTATTCAGGTTCTTTGTGAATAATGCGAATGAAGCGCTTTTTACTTCTAACACAGTACTTTTCCACTAATCGCCATCACCATCACTTTGGTTGATGTGATTGTCATCCCCATCATCATCATCATCATCATCAGCATCATAATGATCATCATTCTGTTCCTCAAGCTCATCGCTCATGCCTTCAGCTCGCCACCCAGCCAGCGCAAGCCACAGGATCATTGTTGCTCATTATCAAAGCTTGTCATTATCTAGGTTGTCGCTGATGACGAGCATCGTCGGGGTAACCGGGAAACGTGAAGGCACTCTTAAGAAAAGCTATTGTTTTAATGGACCGAAACGCCTCCCTCCAAGCGACGGAACCATTTCCCTCCCGCCCGATCGGTACTGCTTTCGCCTACGAAGAACCGTTCGTCGTCTGTGTCTGGGGGTGACGGTAGGCTACTTCCTGAACGCCCGGCCGCGTCTCACGACAGTGTGATAAGCAAAGAGAAAAAGATAACATACAAAAGAAAAGTATAGAAAAGTGCCGCCGGCTATCACCCTTCGTTTCCGCCTCCTGGTAAGGGGCACTGAGGCCCGCACAAGCACGTGACACTCTGGCAGGGTAATGCCGGTAAACGGCGAAGCAAGTAGAATGCCCCGGGCGGTCGATCTCAAGCGTCTGCAAATGAAATTAATACCGGGCCGAGAAACAATAGAATGACTGTGACACATTTTGGTTTTATGATCACTCCATAAAGATGTCGAGCGCTTCAAGAAGAGATTCCTCATGTCAGCCAGCCAGCCTAATCCTCGGCTGTATCCGGGTGTCATGCTGCTTTTTCTGTCTTGCCGTACACCAATTAATGATTCGTGGTAGCATAAGACGGTCGTCTCCGATGCAGACATGGCAAAGTCCATGCTCCCAGCGTTTATACTCAGCAATGGGGTGCCGAAGCAATGAATGTGGGGAACTTGTACGGGAGAGCATGAGAGATCGGAGACCGTTTGCAATGAAATAGTCATAGGGTTATGTAACATTTATAAGCTTTATAAATTGAATTACCTCGCTGCTCTATAAGGGCGCGAATGACGAAACCACATGTGCCCCAAGAATGATGACCCGGATTTCTGCGGAAACGGTTATATTGTAGGTTAAAGGGCAACATAAAAAAAACACATTATTGTCTTTTTATTTCGTCGCGAATAAACGATTTTCCATCGCTTGCTTGCTTGTGTGTTTTCATGTGCATGTGGAATGACCTTTATTGTGTGCAAGTGCTTAAATTACAAGTTCCGCGTACCAAAGGAAGGGAGAAAATATGCAACAATGGATGTATGGCTGAACGTCAGCTACCTCAGGGACGAAGAAGGGACCGCTTCATCATATTGTCTTCCGATGCATGTGCACTTTCTGCTGGTTGGCTAAGCTGGCCTTTTCATGCTTACAAAGCGTGAGCCTTGACAAGGTTCGTCGCCTGGTCCCGCATAATAAACTATAATTAAGAAGATACAGTGTGGTTTTAATTGGATTTTAGCTTCGGTCCGGTTCGGTGGGGTTAAAACCGGGAACGTACTAAAAGGAAGTGTTCGCTGCCATTCGAAGGACGTCGCCCAAGCGACAGCTGAAGCCCACAGGTTGCAAAGAGGTTGCCTTGCGCCACGGTCGTGCGATTCGTGACAAGTTGCTCAAGAGAACCGCTTGGCTGCAAGCCCTCAGCTGGATTTCAAGCTAAACTCAGGGACACGCCAGCCGCTGCTGATCCGTATGATTTGATTAAATAGGATATGATGGTGTCTACATTGTTGCAGAACGGAAGGCCCAGAAAGGATCGGCACTCGGCGTGAATAAGTCCAACACAAACGGAACGCAGCGAAGACAGAATGTTTGCACACGACGGGTTTAATTTTGTGCCATACATTTGTATGGCATATCAGGCCTTTAGAAAAGTGACTACCTAATTATGACACACGAGAAGTTATGATTATTTCTGTTATAGTTTCAACACATTGCATTGGTATGAAAACAACCGCTTTCGCCTAACATACACTAGTTTGGTATCATGAATTCTGTTGAGGGTAATGTTTAATTTTTCATTTTTCTACAACACAAAGTGAATTTTGTTGCTCATTGGCATTCAATAATGCAACAATATTGCTTTTTTATGTTTATCAATTTATATTTACCCGGATCAAAGGGAACCTTCTTCACCGAAACTTTTAATCGGACGTAATACATTTCAATTTTAAATTCATTCAGTACAACCTTTTATCCGAACAATTGCGTGCGTATCGAATTTGAAGTGAATGAATTTCCTGTTTGATTATGAAAATCAGCAGCTCGTTATCATGCGTTTGTGTTCCATAATCGACGGATAAATCATGAGGACAAAGTACATAATGAATTCCGAAACTGATTGCGTACAATGAAAAACAAGATATGGAAATTGTTCACAACTATTAATGGGGAGGGGGAGACAAAAAAAAACTAAAGTCGTACGATATGCTCCAGCAGCTTGTTGGGTTTACTGTATTCCAGTTCCTTTGTGTTGGTTACAGTGGTATGTTGGTGAGATCGAATCGGTAGGTAAAAGGTGCGTAAATTATCCAACCGCTATCGGCCTTATTCAATGCACGTGCAACATACACACACAAGAGCAGTGTCATTAACGAATCTTATGTATCTCTACGATCCATCGATTATGGCCCTTATTCGAGTTTCACTCTGCTCGATCGCATGCACAAAATAGTAATGAGTGAGGGATGCCTTTGTAATAAATATGTTTCCAGTCGTTTTATTGAATGCCTGCAACATCACACACCTGTTATCTAACCAATGCATCATTAGTGAGATAATGAAATTCATTTCATTCCTACTCTCGTCAGTTTTATACTTACGCCTTGTAGAATTAAATGTTATTCCTTCTTAATTTATGTTGTGCATGAAACATGCAGCGAGTGTCTATGATAAAATCACCGTTCCCATGAGGTAAAATGCAATATTCACATGCAAAATAATGAAACTCTAGAAGATTGAAAGTTGCTATCGAATATTAATTCAACAGATAGCATTAATCAACAAATGTGCGGCATTTCAAACTGATTTCATTTCCCATTTGAAAGCACCTCCTTCATGGTCATATTTCCTCTTGTCCATTTCCTTGCGATGTTTTTTTTCTTCTGTGTGATGGTTGTAAAAGGTCGTTATGGTACAAGTCAAGGGAAAATGGCACTGGTTCTCCGGCACTGCTTGTGGTGTAAATAAATATATTTGTATTCATATTAACTTTGTGTTCCACCAGAGCAAAATTGGATTTGCCCTGTTTTGCAATGGAATCCATCACAGATTTTGAGAGGATTGCGTTGTAATGCTCCTGTCCGACATAGAGTAAATTGGATAATTTGTTTTTCATTTGCTCCTTTCAAACCAAAAATGCAATCAAAATGTATACGATCAATCATGGCATGATGGCTAGGAATGGCAAATGATTTATTTGCATGCAAATGAGTGAACAAAAACTGGTTCCTGGATTTGTTTAATTTATATTCATGTACGATACGGCAATTTTAGCTATACTTCATGATCATTTTAATTTGATCCCTTTCTTCTATTGAGAGTTTTTTTTAAATTATTTTAAAAAGATGGTAAATTCGTGGTGTAAAATATAATTAAAAGTGTAGCTGATCTATGATTTTGTAAGCTGATCTGAACACCACATCATATTCGTAACCGTTATCAATCGGTGCAAGCATTCCCCCGATAACGGTTGATTGATGTGCAAAATAAGGGCCAATTTATATGCAGCAAATGCATCGCAAAGCTGTAAAAACTACACACAGTCCTGATCGAATATAATGATCTTTTTTGAACTGCATAAAATGATCATGACTCTAGCATACGTAGTGAAACAAAATGCAGTTAAGCTATCTTAAAACACACACACATCTCTTATCTAATGTTAACCATTCGAGAAGCGAACATTGAAGCCGGAATAGTGCCTTTCTAAAATCCAACCAGACATGCAAACTGCTGCCGAGCTATGCAAAACCCCATTACGGCGCTGGCTAAAAGTACACCATAGGAAAAATGGCCTCTTAAACGATCTCACCAAACCGCCCATGCCTTTTCGATGCACCAAAGCATCGTTTGCTCGCCTGCTAGCGCACAAGATGCAGCCGATATTTAATGCCAGAACCATCAGACGAAACAACGCACCCGGAACCTGGTGCACAAAGTGCAGGCCTGCCCAAAACCCCGATACAAACCCGGGATGGCCGTTTTTGGACGGCATTTCGTTTGATGAAATCCTAAAGTCATCATCGGTGTTGAAACGACGAGTCATCTCGAGTCAAATTTTCCCACCCGTGTGCCGTTCGCCTGCCCTCCCCTTTCTTCCCTTTGCTTTCGCTCGCTCAGTAAGTCGGCCGAAAGGCGACACTCACATCACATGGTTTGCGAAATCTCTCCGGGCCATCGTTGGAAGCTTCGGTGCCGACGGAAAAGCTCACCCTCACCCCCGGGTCGGAACCACTAGGCTTAATTCGGTTTTGATTGCCATTATTGTTATTATTATTGTTATTATAGCAAAGCGCTCTATCTCGTTTGTATGCAAATTTCTGCCGGCCATAAAATAATCATTAAATTATCATATTTATTATTCAAGCGAACTACTTGTCACCTTCTCTCCCATACCCGTGGTCGAGCCAGGGGAAAACTAGCACCGAGCCCGGTTTTCATAGTGAAGGGCTTACAACCACGTTAGGCGACTTAATGTACCCTCGCTCGTACATCCCCCCCCAATGCAAGGGCTGCCATTACTCTCACCCTTTTTGTTCCGTCACCGGCACTCGCATCTTTCGCTGGCATTTTTGCTCATCAAAAAATCATCCTGTGGAAACGCAGCGAATGGAGACGCCTGGCTGGCTTCAGTAAACGGCCCCCAGGGACCACTACGCACTGCATTGGCGTAAGGTTATAAAATTTAAGTTTTACCATCAGTCAAGTTCACGATACAACAATGGCATACTTTGGAACATAGGGAAGGCACTGGAGTTCCTGGGAATGGCTTGCTATACGCTCTAGCTGCCGTGAAGTGCCAAATCGAGGGCGGGGGTTTGTCGTTCTTTCGGTAGGCCTTGCCAGCCCCGATACAGCCGACGCACAATTGGTGAGCCATCATCAACCATTCGCACGGGCTAAGCCCCCCAGTTGACGATGAAAATAAGGCCCCGTTAAACGGGCGGAACCGGGCCGCTACCTTTCAACGGGAAGCCCTCCTTCCCAAGCCCTACGTCCGGACGGAAGTGCAAATGTCATATTTCACGGCACTGCCTACCACGGTGATAAATATTTATTTTCATTACCATTCAAAGGAACGCCCCACCACGAACCACGAAAACCCACGTTCTGCATCGGCTCTGGCAGGGATGGGTGCGGCGCAAAAAACGGGAAAGCCAATTGGGGAGGAGCGGGAAAACGGGACAAACCAAATAGACAAACATTCTCGAGCACGGCAAGAAGGTGCGTGGCAAAGGCCCCGGTTTCTGCAGCGAGCGGAAAACAAAATGGAACGGCTTAAGCGCCCGAATGCATGATAAATTTAAAATGTCGTCAACATCACAATGATACGCAACTCATCCTATAGGCGAATTCAACCGTCGGATGCTCCAGGGCAAACGCACAGCCATGACGAATGAGTATAATGGTTAGCCTTTGCAATGGAATGGAAGACCAAAGATTTTCCACAAAATCGATTTAATTTTAAATAAATGGCCTTAGAATACTGACATAAAATAATTTGATAAACATTAAGAAGTCAAAGATTATGTACAACTCATTAATAAATTGATTGAATGCGCAAACTAACATCTTATAATTTGTGTGGTTGTAGTAATACAGCCTCAAATACTTAATAAAATTTATTAAATGAATTATAAGTTATTAAAAAGTTGTTTCATTTTCTTCTTGTAATGATCAACTAAAAGCAACGTTCCTAAAAGCAACTAATTTGATTTCGAATGGATCTATTTATCGAATGTCTGGAAAACTTTTCAGAACTCCTTATATGTCCTCCATAAGGAGTTTTAGTCACATCACTGTACAATGTACACATTCCCGAAAAACACCTCCACCCATTCCGTGGTTTAAACTTATACCACCACGCATAAGCATAGACGGCAATTAGGCAACAGCTTTCCACGTAACAAGGGCGCATCTTTCTCGGAGAGCAAACACTGCTCGAGCGCACGAAACGGGGATGGGTCCTTATACGGCACGGGGTGCAGCAACGAGTACCATAATTTACAAATCAGAGTTCCACCAAGTGAACGCTGCGACGCCGTACGGTTCCGTACCATGCAGAGTGCAAGCGTAGCACAACAAACCTTTCACCCTTGGCGGGCGACTAAGCCCTCATCGAAATTTTGCTTCAACGTGTATCATGTGTATCAAAGCCGGCTAAATCTGAACCAGGGGAAGTTCTCCTAACACCTCCCCACCAGGCAGTAGTGTCTCTGCACCTTGTGCGCCACCTTCTGTGCACGCTGTGAAACACTTTGTTTGACTTCCATGCCATGTACATTTCAACACTTTGTCATGGTTTGGATCTTCCCACTCCGTTATTCGAACCACCCTTATTCCATTTCCACCGAGAGAACGGATCATGAGACGACTTTTCTGCATCATCGACCGAGTGACGTGATGGTGAAGGACATTTTTGCACCGTAACAACAGACGGGTGTGCATGCTCGAGTCATTTTGCCAAACGATCGTCGCGATGTGCGCTAATGATGAGCGCAATGCTCCGGTGTAAACGGTTCCACATGCAGCGCAGAGTTACTGCACGAGCTAATGGAGGAAAACCCTGTAAACATTTACTGCTCGCCCCGAAGCCCTATTTATGGGACACGGTTGAACTCTTCTACGTTGTGTACGCATACTTGATTCCACTTGATTCACTCGATCAACCATTTCTTCCATGATACGCCATTGCCTCAGAGAAGCAGCTTTGCGTTTCGCAAGATGGGAAAAAGCGTGGCATAAGATTTCCAATTTTGCAACACAGTCGTATGTCCGTGGCAAAACAAAGCAACTTGCTCGTGTGTGTAGCATGTTTTCCTTTCCGGGAAGAAGGGAAGAAAAACATGAAAGGTAGAAAAATATCCGTATGAAAACTGGCAGATTATTTATCCAGCTCCATAAGCTTCACACACACAAAAACTTTGTACGTGAGCGCATAACAAAACAACTTTGGAAAAAAAAAATACCTCTTCCTAGCCATGAAGCTGGCGGTCAGTATTTTTTCTGTCAAAAAAAAAAACAAAAGACAAGGGAAAACCCACGGAAAATTCGCAACATATGTGGAGGTCAAACGGACTACCATGTATTCGTTCGCGTAAGTCAAAAGCTTTCAAACGCAACAAAATCAGATACCGCGATTTGCTTTCTTCACGGATTATAACCTTTTATGTTTGCCTCTTTGCGTAAACTGCGTAGACAAGAGTGCTTTTGCCTATTCGAACCAAAATTTCTTAGCATAGATTTATTAGGTGGGACATTCTTTAGAATTCTGTTTGTTACGCAATTAGCCGTGAATGCGTAACTTACCCATTTCTTTTGATCATGTATGAATTGCAAAGACTTACAACCTCATTGCCTTTTGGAACACACTTTGCTTCTTTGTTCGTTTCGAACTATGGTTTATGTAAGAGTGGCGAACGTATTTGAACTTTGCTTTCTTTTTAACAACATTGCTCGTTTCTTGGATGAAAGGTACATGCTTGCGATCGACGAGCATTATCCTTCGTCAAGCATAACAGGATATCAGTTAGACGAGAGTCTACATTTAATCATCCCTTTGCCCTCTAACCCGCGGACCGACACCATTCTACCACTTCTCCAAAGCCGAGAATTCGTTGATTGCAAACCGATGTCACATTTGATGGTATTTGTTCTGTGCGAAGGGAAAAGGGCGAGAGCGAAAAGCTCCATGGAACGTTGTAGCAAAATGGTCCGTAGCCCGTAGCAGCGCTTTTTGTTGGTGGAGTAAAGTCGCTACTTTGTGTTGTGTACAACGGCCGGAAGACTTCTTTTCCACTTCCGCTTTCAGAGAATCCATTAGACGTTCCAATCAAGCCTACGACGCACGGGGATCGAACACACTTTCTGCATCTTCTTTTCGGACGCTTCTGCACCGATCGCAACCCGGGCGAGGGCTGTGGTGGCCCGAAGGAGTTGGGAAATGATTGACGTTTTATTAACGAAGAGTAATGTGACCGTATACAAACGGAAGGACATCGGGGAATGTTGCCCAGGGAGGAGCAAGTAAAAATAATCCTATCGAGTATTCTTTTGAACAAGAGATGAGCTTTAAGAAGGTGAATTATTTCCAGAAGCTTATCCGGTATATGTCTATCGAATAAAAAATCTTTGAGACGATATTGTTGGGGTTTTGAAAGTGATCTGAACACGAAATTGCTCCGTCTGCGAAATGAAGCGAGGGGAATTTATCAATGACGTTAAATGTATCCAGTACAACTGATTCAATGTAAAGTTATACAATTTGTTTATATGTATCATTTTTATAACGTTAAACACTAGATTCTAGTCACCTTAAACACAAACGGGGCATGATAAAAAGAAAGGGAAACTCTTTTGGTTTCTTTCTTAACTAAGGAACTCTCCGACAAGCAACGTCTGTCGCAAAACAGTTAAACCACAAACATTACCAAACACACTGGAAAAAATAGAAAATAATGCAAATTTCTATAACCACCCACACTCTGCAGGAAACTTAAACCAAGCGCGTTTGGGCTGGGATAAGTAAACTATCCTAAATGGAGAGTTTCCACCGTCGGAAAGAACACTCCGTCACCGGCTGCCAAAATGCAAATCGCCATCGAAAGTGAAATAGTTCTCCCGTAGGACAGCACGGAAAAGGAAACAAGAAAGGAAATAGTATTAAATTGAATTTGCAAAATAGTTTTCCTCCATAGTCCACGAAACGTGTTGGTCAGGCTGATGGAAAGCTGTGGCATAAATGGAGTCTAAATGTAAAGGATGGATGGAGAACTATCCCTCTGGAGTTGAACTTTCTCCATTCAAATCGCATGATGCACGATGCTCCAGGAATGGGCATAATTGAAAATGATACAACTGAATGAAATTTTACCGATGGAGAGGAGAGGTTATACTGATAGTTTCACAACAGTTATTAACAAAATTCCTCAGTTTTGAATAAGTTCATGAAGGCCAGTACACTTCGAAGATTCCCTGTCCACACTACAAGAACCTGACAGTGTATGCGCGTTACAAGTCGCATCCGAAAAATAAAATCTTGTTTCGATTGGACTACAAGCACCATTTTGTTTTCACTTTTGATTGGTTCAAATAATTGTTTTACTTACACCCATTCAAGATCGAACCAGACCAATAGGAACATTCCTTCAGCAAACGGATGTGAACTAGCAATAGTAAAACTGAGGAACAACGGCGCTACGAGAACAAAATTCATCCCGTACGGCAGACGGTGTCTAACGGAAATCGGAGTCTGCACTTCCGGAGGCAGGATATCGAAAGCCGCACCGTCGAAGGTATGAATCATCTACAAAAAGCACCAGTAAGCCGCAAGTCATAGTTGTTTCCCCGGAGTCACTTACCGGTTGCTTTTGCCCGACGGTGACAGATGGTTGCGCAGATCTTGTTGTTCATTTACCGTAACACATCTTTGCGCTGAAATGGTTCACTTCCGGCGAAGAATGCGCACACGCGAGCTCGGTTCCAGGATTCGCATTGCCCCTTTGATAAAGAAAAAAAAACTTTTAAAAAACAAATTATCCTTCTGTTTCATATTTGTGTGACTCTTTGCCTGCGTGGCCGAGATGAAATGCAAACATTCGCGGAAAAGAAAAACATCCGGTGACAAACATGGTGGGAAATGAAGTGGAAAACATAATCAACATGAATTTCAGCTTCCCACATTCACACCTTTCCGGGGAAAGGAGACGGAGTGCCACGACTCGAAGGGAAACGCACATATAAATCTCTTCCCTATCATTGCAGTCGGATTGGGTGAGAAAGTCCTCCCATACAGACACATTCAGCCGAGCAGCAGCCAACCTGAGCGAATCGTTAGAAATTGAAAACGGATACAAATCATCTTCGTGCCCGAAAACGACAAACTTTTCAATTTCCCGTGGCGCACGGCGATCATCGCCGCGTTCTTATCCCACCCCACACCGTTCGCGTTGTTCGCTATCGAAACGGCGGGAAAAACACCGGAAAAACATCACGCTGGGTATAAATTTATAGACGAGATTATCGACCCGAAAAACTTCTTCAATGAGCACGACCTTACCGCCGGGAAGTTTTCCCAAGCTCCGCCTCGTTCGGTGGTGATGCTCTCGACATCCGCCGGAAGCTGTGCGCCACCGTATTCGTTGCTCACCCTCATTCGATGGTGGGGTTGGGGGGGGGGACTTGGTGGCGCGGAAATCAGGGAAAATAAAATTGACGAATTTTCCACCAAATCATTCCTTATCAAATGATACCGCGCGGTGGCTTCGAACGGCGGTCGAATTTTCTCACAGATGTTTCACCGATTTTATTGTACCTTTTCCCTTCCCTTTCTTTGATGCAATTTTCCTGCCAGCGTGTGGGGCCAGCCGAAGGGAGGGGAGGAAACAAATTGGGAATCAATTTGTTTGCGCCGCGAGCCATTTTCGAATTTAAAAGGAAGGGTTGATTGAAAATGTCAGCAACTGACTTTGTCACCTGTTTCTCTCGCTCACCCGAGAGGGGTTACGTGGAAACACCACGATCTTCATCACTCTTATTTCCAAGTTCCCGGAACCCCCTCTTGCTCTCGCTCACTCTTTTCATTTCTTTCTTTTCTGATACTGCGATAAATGTCAACTCGATAGACAGAAACGTACAAGAAGAAATCAAAGCAATCCAGTAACCCCGGGGAAGGGGGGACCGATTGTTGCTTCTTGATTATTTGTGCAATGTTTATTTACCGCTTTCTTTCTTTCTTGAGATTTAAACAAGTTATTTCTACCTAGCCCAAACAACTTCCGGCATTTAAGAGAACAAAACAGGAGCGAAATTCTTAACATACAAATTGATAGAGAAAGGAAGGATTTAAAGAAGGCAGTTGCAGCCTGATAATTGGATCTGAGGAGTTTTTTATACTTCAATTGCTTCAATGTAGGAGGCACTGTGAAATACAGTTGACAGCTGCGGAAAACCTTAATTATCCGAGATCCTTCGAAGCAAAAAGTCTTCAAATAATCAAAGTGAATAGAAATTTTACAAAACAACTTTGAACGTCTGTGGACGATAGTCTGCAAAGTACGGAAATAAGTTTGCACCAAAATATTGATCGTGTGTTGGACGTTGAAGACAAATAAGTTACAAGCAAATAGTTTATCGAAAAACAAGTTTATTTATACTGGAGAACATCAATCTTTCAACTCTTCTGTGTTCGCTTAGCGATTGCAGCCTTGGTATGTAAAGTCAAACCTATGCTACTCAACCATCCGCTCCTCGAGGCCAATACGCCAAGCAAAACATGCAGAATAGAATACGAAAACAGCAAAAACTTTGCACCATTGCTCGATCTGCTATCTCCCGGGCATCTTGGATATAAGTTTGAGGCTGCGCAATTAATACTTTTCGCCAGGCTAGGGCAGATAAATTACGGAGTTCGTAATTAAAACCCAAACCGCGGGTTGTCGAAGAAGCATCGGGCTTGCTTCCGGCTGCTGTATCGCTTTGCGTCTCATTACCGCCCGTGGCAAACCGTTTCGTTACTTATTCCATTGGTGCACAGAACCCCCCCTACTGCCACCGGCGGGAAAAGCTCCCCGAGGAGCTGGCCGGAAAAAGTAACGTTCCTACACGTTCGCCCATTATATTCGTTCCCCGCTCCCGGGGGACCTCTCTCCTGGCGCCATCTTTTACAGCCCTCCAGCTTCGGGGAGGATGTGCACTATCATAACTTTCCCCACTCTCGCTCGCCTGCAGTGCAATCCAAATTAAATCGTTTCCGCTACTCGCATAAGTCGAACACGCGAACCATTTTTCAAAATGCAATTACAATTATGGTGCGAACGGCGACGAAACGGTGGGATCACGCGGGTTTGGTGATCAATTTCGAGGAACGCTCCATTTCCGTTCGACACCGAAGGAGAACGCTCCCTAACGCTCCCGCAAAGAAGGCACGCGTGGAAGGCATTGAGGTTTTCTCTTTTTTTTTTCCTTACCACGCTGCCAGCGGAAAAGCGACAATTGTCGTGGCAGAAAAGCTGGATCGCGCTGCACATGGTGCGGTGAAAATTGCAGTGCAAGTGAGTGCAAGTGAACCATTTTGCCAGCGTACGAGCGCACCGTCCATGCCAAGATAAACGCGACGTCGTGAAACAGTGCCTAACAAAAAATGATACACCATGCATATAGTGTAGTGTTTCAAACGTTCGCAATGTTTTATAGGGTGTTAACGAAACTGGAAAATAATAAGAGATGTATGCTGTTAAAACATACATTCATGCGTTAGCCATAATTTAGCATCGTCGAGGTTCACACTCTCTTTTCCATCACTACCGGTGTATTCCATTCCAATCAAATCTATATTCTCAACATGCACTCCCTAAAGAACGACATCTTTCGAGCAAATGCATTCACGTACCGGAAAAGTTAACTGTAGGAAGAAAAAAAAACCCCTCCAGCCACTATTTATATGCAGAAACAGTTTCCCGAGGCACATATCGCTTTCGCTGCCAGCTACACTTTCTAGCAAATAGATAGGAAAACCCCTTCCCGAGCACCCGAACGCCACGCTATGCTCTCTACTGATAGGAATTCTAGGCGGCGTTTGCATTGGATGGCTTCCCGGGCTGGCTCCGGGGACGCACGAAAAGGCGGCTGCAAATTGGAACCGACACATAAACAGGAGCGAATTATTTGTTTTGCTGAAAAATCCCACCCACCACCGGCAATGCTGCAGGAGGGAGGTGACGGCAAACACGGCACGCTCTCCTTTCGTCCTTTTGCAAAAAGGCGCTGCAAATGCCTTGGCATCCGGACGGAACTGGCTGAGTGCAGAAAGTGCAGAAAATCCAATCTACATCCGTCACACGAGCCGGAAAATGGCACGTAACCCTATTTATTCCACCATGGGGGAACCGGCGAGTGAAATTAATATGTTGTGGAAATGATATTTTTCATTAGTGCAGAAGAATTATGCCACACCCGATGGGTGGCTTCGCGTAACCGGGGGAGATGAGCAGGTTACCGATTAATTTACAAATGGACTTTACAGTGTTTATCTTTTTCGTTTTCGTCAAGCAACTTCCCTTGAGCCATTGCTGCTCGGGTTCGTGGTCAAAAGGCAAGGTTCCAGGGGAATTTCATCCCGGGATATGCATCTAGAGTTTCATTTTAATTGGTAAGAGCTTTGATTCCCATAAGGCGCAAGCTGGAGTGCACTTTTGAAAATAAATTTTGAATTTTCAATGTTCAAATGGCGGCGGAACGAATTATCTTAATCGGCTTAGCCGTAAACCTTCGCATAATGACTCATTTAATTTTAAACCTACTTCAACACATATTCGAGCTCGGTTGCTTCCCCCTTCCTTTGACCCCTCGCCTTTGAGGGTGTACTCAACCACCAGTTCAGTTTCGTTATAATGAAACGCAAATCATTAAAACATCTTAAAATATCACTTGAACACCATCGCGTCCGTAATAACCGTTGGTTTATGTTAATCCTGCTGGGCAGCTCTTCAGGGCCGTGGGGAGTTTCAATAACGTGCATGCCCCGTGGAGCGAGACATGGAAAATTATAATGGCACCCCTACAACCCGGCACCAATCACACTTACAACGCATACGCACCCATAAAGTGGAGTCCTGTTGCGAAATGATTTCCTACCAGGCGAAAAGGGGGCGCAACTTTAATGGTGAGCGATGATAATAATCGATTGCACAAAACAAACCTAAGTTTTTTTTTTCTCTCTTTTATAATTTTAGGGTGACTTGAACGATTCAGGCCATGGTTAACGGTACCCTGGAAACGGAAACGGCAGCTAACCAGTCAAATAAACGTCCTTCGGATGTCTCTCTGGCAGGGTGAACGGTCCACGGTAGCGCTGGAGGGGGCGCTGTAAAGAAATTCAATTTCTTCCGCTGTCTACATCCGGAACCACTTGTGTCAAGAAGCTAGCGCAGCCCCGGCGATGCACGTCCCTTGCCATTTGACGTCGCTGCGGGTTCTGCGGCTCGTCGGACGTAATTTGCGTACGGTTGGACAAATGGTGCTGGCCTCGTCGGCCCTACCGCGCATCCGGTGACGCCCCAGAATCGGAATCCCCGGTCTGGTCTGGTCTGGTGCCTGGCAACATGATTAAGTGCCACCGCAACACGAACTAACCAAGGCGGAAAACGCACCGCCATTCTGCAGGAGCAGCGCGTCAGCACTCAAGCCCGTCTTTCCGGCAGTCCTTGGCGTGGCGAACAAGCGTTGCGGAAACCATTTTTCAAACCATTTCGGAGAATCTCGGCTTGGCACAGCTGCCCTCGGGAAATGTGAGCTTTTGACTTGTGATAAAGATTTTTTGTTTAGCCATCAGAGGAGTTAAGGAAAACATTTGAGTAACAGAATCAGACGCTAAATCTGATTCAGGCAACGTTCCAACCAAGACCACAATAAATTTATTGTGAATAATCGCTCACCCGTTGCTCTCGCGATTGCAAAAAAAACCTACAGAAACATGCAATCGTCTCTATGACAGCAATATCAAAACAAGAAAAAAGAACTATTGCACACTGCACTTGACTGCACTCGTAACCGCAAGAATATTCGGGCTTCAGGGAGATTATGCATTCATCTTTTTGCTCCGGGAAAATTAGTTACACTTCGTTGATTCAATTCTAATTCCAAACGCGTTTATGGAATGCAAGCTTTTTTTTTTTTTCAACTGGAAGCAGACTAAGAAAGACCTTCAGCTGTTTATGGCTCCCGTGCATACCTAAGGCGAAGGGCGTCTGCTGAATGTATAAAGATAACTGACAATATTTTGTTAATACATATTGAATGGTACTGCAAATTGTCAGATTGATGCTATTTATTATTTCATCGCAATCAGCTATCATCTTTTGTAAAAGAAATAATGTCTGATAACCCACAAAATATTAAGTTCATTTTGTTTGGCTTGTGCATCTATAAAATCGAGTACGATTATATCGATATAAGTTATATATCTATCTTTTCATCTTTTGCTTCATTGTTCTTCATCTTCTCTTCCGGTCTGGACCTGCCCGTTGATGTAGTTCAAAACTTGCAGTCCAAATAATTCACTCATGAATAAACAATAAACAACTTTCCACCCGTGCGTATGACCGCGTGATCCAAAATGGCCAAATGCAGCGTAGGGCGCGTAGGTAATCGCACCGGTCGCAAATTCATGACCGGCCGGCCAGGTGGATAGCATCAACCAGTCAGCACCCAAGCAGAACGTTTCATCCACCAACCATTACTGCGAACGACGCCATGGTTTGAGAGTTGCATAAATTTAGCAACATTCTCCAACCAACACCCCAAACAACAAATGCTAATATCATCCTGCCCGGCACGGAAGCAACACTCCTCAAGGCAACGGGATAACCGCCGGGTCCAACGGATGGATTCTGCGGCAGGTAGGAGGGAAAACATTTGCGTGGCAAGCTCGTTCCATATTTATGATACCCGCCCCTGGCTTCCACTGGAGGCTTCAGTGCGGTAGCCCTCGAGGTGGTCGCGCTCTTCCAGCGATGCTTCCTCTCGATTGCTATCTTATTCCCCCTGACGTCAAAGAGAAACGCGAATTTTGTTGAGTGTCGGATCTCAATCGAATCGCAAGGAATGGAGGAACATTAGAAACGCATTAAACTCATCACACATCTTCCGGGTTTTGTCACGATGGTTGCAATGGTACAGGAAGACCCTGAAAGGAGATGGATGGCCTTTGGTTGAAGTGGTGCGAATCCTTTTTGTTTCTAGTAGGGTTACTCAAGTGCGTTCATAAGCAACATTTATTTGTATCATTTTCATTTAAATCATTTTTATATAAAAGCCGTTTACAAAAATGTATCCAATAATGTTCTTGAATGTTCTTTCCTTATTCTAAGCTATAAGCGATAGTCATAAAGGATTTGATTTTTGCAATCTCATAAAGAACCCCATTTAAAAACAAACTCCCTCAGTTCAAATGTTTCAACAACTTAACAACAAACGATAATTCGTGAAAAAAGGTAAAAGGCAAACAATGAAATAAAATTCCTCCCCATCAACGGAATCAATATCTATTTCTATTCACGTCCATGATCACGCACTTACCAAGAGCAGGATCTCAATCAATTCGGGGGAGTCGATGGACCGCGGGCTTCCTGCGGCTCCTTTCCTTTTTGCAGGGGATTACTTTCTCGGGCTCCGGTGGCCTGACAGATTGACAATAGCCGGATAGGATTACACCAACAGAATAGTTAATCAACTTCTCGATGCGCCCCTGAAGCCGGGAATACGATAAGGGCTGTCGATGCGGTGCTTACCTTCGTTTCCAGTAACGCCCAAGCTGTCCGAATAAACAATTTAACGATTCCACCTATCCCCCCCTGGTACAGGTAGCGCGTGCAGGAACTTCCCGAATAGCTCCACGGCAAAGGCATTCGATGGTTCTCAATTAATACCAAAAACCTGCCGTACTCGTTCGTTTGACTTCTACGCCTTCGCTCGTTATCGCCGTGACCGATAGCCACAGCAGGACGGATCCACGTCTAACTTCCGGATCGCCATCTCCCGAACCATTGGCCACTTGGCCTTCCTGGGACTTTATCTTATCGGAACCTCGACGTGGCGAAAGTTCCAGTTCTCAGAATTCCCAGGATCGTTGGAAACACATACGCAAGGTAACATGTTCTGCGTAAGACCGGAAGCCGCACGAATCCATTAAAGTTTTCCTCCCGGAAATCCCTTTTCACTCAATTCCCCCCTCCCCCCCCCCCCCCTCCTATCCTACCGATTTTCTTCTCCACCTCTGAAAGAACAGACAGATCATCAAGTTACCTATTCATGGTCGTAAAGGTACACAACACAGCCCTTCGCCCGGACAGAAGCAACAGACATTAATGAAAGCATAAAAGTGGACCATATTAGAGCCTTGGAATGGTCCAGCATCGGTTACATATTTATGAAGGCTTCCGATAACCTTTTAATTAAATTACACGCGTATATATAAAACACAGCTGAGTTCGGAAATGCTTCCGGATTTTGCATGATAAATGTTTATGCGCACTTATGCGACCTCCATAAATTTAATGTTGATTCCGGCTGCTATAAACCTCTATCATTAGCCTCTAGTAAGCAATGCCTGGAAAATGGGTCAAGAGAACGATGAGCAAGCAAAATAGTGAAACATGCTTCTTTGTGCAGAAAATTTCATTTTTTAGGAACTAACTGCATACTGTTCACTAGCTCAAAGGTTTTCCCAAAAAATGAAGGACGTAACAAGTAATTGACAATATTCGTTAAGAGAAATAGAAAAAAAAATACAAAACAAAGAAACTATTGATCTAGAACCGGCAAATCGTATGTCGTGTTGACTCTAAAGAAACGTAATAATATTATTCTGTAAATGGTATAATTAATTATACAAAATTATATTTTACAAAAGTAAACAAAAACAACCCAAATATTCACATCAAATACTGACAAATCAATAGCAACAGAAAAGCTATGCTGACGAAGAACAGTCATTGCATTAAAAACAAAAGTTAGTTTGCTTCATTTTAAATGCTATCTAAGTCAAAAATTTTTATCTAAGATTGAGTTTATGAATATCACTTATATCGGACAATTTGAGATTGGTACTAGGGTAGATGGTAGCCTCAGCATGTTTTACCGCATACTTTCTACGGTTCGGAGGTGATCTCCGTTTGCATGATAATTTATCTACCCTTTCTACCAAAGTTTAATTTCAAAAAAATGCTGCACAAATATAACTGCCCAGACTGACATAACCAGCGTATACACACAGACACAAACACACACACACACATCGACGAAGCAGTAAATAAAATATGAAATTAGAAAAGTTTAATATGAGTTCTGTTTATATTTATGACTCGCATCAACATTTCATTGGCCCTGAAGAGAAGCTGTATGAATGGCCACATCCATCAAGCCGTGGCTCAGATAAGCTGCTCGGTGAAAGACAAACGGAAAGGGCGAGAAAACCACCCCATTCCCACGAGGGAAGAGACAAAAGAGGTGAGGGAACAAACGGACCTTATCCTTGCCGACGTCCAGACTGCATTCTAAGGCTTGAACGAAACGCTTCCCCTACTCGTATCCCGTCTCATGTGTTTGGCTAGTGAAAATTAATGATAAATTTCACAAGTCCCCTGAGGAGTTCGGGGGACACACACGTTGCCGGGATACCGACGGGGATGGTCAGCGGCGTAAGCCGTAAAGTGAAACTGAAATTAAATGTTCCGTCAGACGACGCCACTGGTGTGGAGAGGTCATGATGAGCATTAGTTTTAATTTGATATTCTTTCATAATTGAATTGCTTGCTGTCCAGCTCTGGAGAGTTTGAACAAAAGGAAACAACCAGAGAGCAAGGCTGGGAATGGATGAATATAAATATAACGACGTAACGGATTTTGAGCACAGAAAGCTAGTTCCTAAATTTATCAATTTTTAAGTAATCAAGCTTTTCCTTCAATTTTGTAGTGTTTTAGCTAAACCTTTTCGTAACAATGCAATGTCACATTTCGTGTTCTGTTTGTGAAAAAACACTGTTTTTCAACGAATAAGGATTACCAGAATAATTTACCTACATTTCTTATCGCTCCATTCTATCGTGAAATGACAAAGGACTTACGGTCGCAAAACAAATGCCCCAAGTCATGCAAGCAGACGACCTAACCATGAACAAACATCGAATCCCGGCGGTGGAGTGTTCCAAACGGTGAACGTGAACTGTCACGGAATACGCACCCGATGGTTAACGATTTCCAAAATTGGTCCAATGGCCCTGGCCTCTGCTTCGACGCGTTTCGATAACCGCTGTCAAGTGATTAGCGTTATTTAATATTCCGTCTTGCCAGTCGGAAAAGTAAGGAAAGCTGGGCAGCCTCACCGCGCGAAACGTGTAGCGAAGGAAGGATCATCGCGCGGTACATAAGGCACCGTATCAAAGATCAATCACTAATTTATGGTGTTTTTATGCGGGGTGTAGCATGTCGCCGCGAGGTAGGGGAGAAAATATCTGTTTTATTACCAGCAAGGATTTATAGGAAGAAGGAGACCAGCTTAACTCCAGCGCGCCCTTACTAGCAGCCTTATCCTCATATTAGTCGACGACGTGCCAGTTTGATACATGACCAAACAAAAAACACTCACCCAGACACACACACCTCGAGTGCTAGGGAAGTTTCCACTTCTCATTCGATGGCTTTGAAATTGCTTCCGGTGCTAATTTTTCACCCCGCGCCGAATCGAAATCGACGTGTACACGGAAAATCACTTTCACTCAACCTTAACCAACCCCCGTTTGTTCTCCATCGCCACTTCCCATTCGCGTCCCTACAACCGTACGGACGCGTTGGGAAAAGACCCGCCCCTCACTCCCGTTCGGCTGGAATTGTGGCCCGTTCGAAGCCGATACCCTTGGCATATGTCACCACTCCTTCCTTAAGGGTGTCCAATTCGTCACTATTAGTAGACACTCCCATGCCCCGTTCGTTCGCTACACCGTGCGCAAACAAACGGCGGTGCAAAGGAGACATTCCCATTTTGGCCCGAAATTAATGGCCCTATAAATTGGACCATTTATCTGATTATTCCTAGCGCACTGGCTGGCTGCGCGCGTTTTCTCCACTTTGACGATGATGATGACTTTTTGCCTACAAATCCATTTTTCAACCCATTCGTTCTCCCGCACTGGTGGTTCATTTTCCTAAAAGGCATTTGCGGAAAAAAGGATAACAGTCCTCAGTTCATTGTGGGAGTCTTTCACCGATCAACTTGCTTTCCTTTTTTTTGCCCGCCCTTTGTTTTATCGATGGGTCGACAAGCCAACCGCACTAATCCTGGGATGGATGATAAAAATTAACTAAAAATGGTAATTGAATGAGAGCAATAATTTAGGATTAACAACGAACTACATTAGAACGATGGTGGTTTGTTGTTGTTTTCTTTAACGGAATTTCAAAGGTAGGAGCTTTGTGTTGAACTGGCCAAAATGAGCGAAAGACGTTTCTTCGTCAAGTGATGAGTAGCTTGAGTAATTTTAGTCAAGGTTCATCGAGTTATTTTCGATGCCTATCTCCAGCGTCAAGAAAAACATTATATGTGGTTGAATATACTTTTTATATTGGATATACTTCACAAAACCAGTGTGAAAACACTCTTACAACAAATATGTGGTGCAAAGTAATTAACCATCGAAACTGCACTTATTTTAAGATCACGTTCTTGCCTTTGATAAAATTTGTACATTCCGTTTCCTTTACCATTCCGCACCAAACGAATAATTTACACAGGTTGAAACCCCCTTTTTGTGTCATCTATTCATGGCTGAGTCCAGCAAGAAGAAGATAAAAACGAGAGAAAAAATGTTCCTGATAAACGGAAACCGGAGTAAAAACCACGAATGCAAACGGAGGCTCATTAATTACGTAGGAACCCAACTGAACGGTTACCATGTCACCAGGGAGTACCGGGCTTCTCCACTCTGTTTCCCGGCGTGCAAAAGAAACGAAAGCCATTTTTCAAAAGCAATTTGCGCAATGAATACCCTTGCAGAAAGTGTGACTGAACAGCGAAAGCAAATGAGCGAAAGGATGCGAGGAGACCTAAAAGAAGAATGCATGTACAAATGAGAACTGCTTTGCATACGCCAGAAAAGACGTCCAATAACGATAGCTTGGTAAATTATTTCAGTAATAATGTTCGCCGGAAAAAACAGTTTTCTTCCATTGAATTTGTTTGCTTTTGTAGCATTTTGTCATTATGAACGAGGACTGGTAATGTACCGTGGAGTTCAATATTGAAAAAAATAAGGAAGATGCGAACCAACTTCTTCACAGGTGATTCTTACTGAGCGACAGTAACATGTACATTATTATAAATTAAAAAAAAAGGCTAAATTTTGCATCGTTGCAGCAGTCCAGCAGCAGAGTGAGACAGCAGACAGCAAATAAAATTACCATCCGAATGCTTGCTGCATTTTAATCAATTATGTTTTCTTCCTTCCATTAAACGGCTTGCTATCCACACCTCCGTTCCGCTTGCATATCAGCGGAGGCGAAAGGAATCGCTGAATGTTGTCTTCCTTATCGTAATGAAAAACTGCACCCGTTCGTTAGCGGCCACTGCTGGGAGGTAATGGGAACCACAGGCACCTGAGCGCAAAAGGCTCTGGCCAACCGCAGAATTCCGACCACCGTTTGTTTCGCCTCCAAGTTTATGACGCTGGTGGCCTACTGCATTTCACACCATTCATCTCGGGCCGAAGAGAGACGATAACGGCACGATAAAAAAAGCCCATCACAAAGTGGTTCGCTTTGCCCACCACCACTAGCAACGTTAGAGGACATGCATGCAAGAAAAAACGGTTACCTTCACAAGCGTGCACACAATAAATCATCGGTCACCAGCTTCATTAGCGTTGCGGTGTAGCGCCGCGCTTCATTCAACAATGTCTGGTTCTTGTTAGGGTTTTGGGATACGGGACAGCCGAGCGCGTACACCGGCTCGAACACCACCTCACGAGCGTTGAGGCCAGTAAACACCCCGGCAGCGTGGGTTCGAGTCCAGACCGGGCACGGACCTCCCCCGGTTCAAAAGATTTTGACACAGGATAAAAATATGAATTTCGATTTATGTATTCGTTACGTGATTAATTCTTAAGGCTGAAATATTCGTGCATAGAACAAAAACCAATGGTCCACAATGATGCAACCTTTTATAAGACTGGCATCCATTAATAATTTTTATCGTACAAAGTTGCCAGCGGAATTTCGGTTCAATGCGTGGCGAAGCATTGGCTTACTAAAGACAAAGAAAATAAAACAGGAACTATAAAAAACTGTAGAAATCAGTGCAGAACTTAAAAACCCTAAAAGAACTACGATGCAATTTACGATAATTTTGCCTCAAAAATTCAAGCAATTATCTCCTTCTCAGTTCGTGCCATGAGCACATCGTGGGCACCATTTACTCCTTGCGACATACGACAAGCTGGCGTTATTTTCCTCTGATTGTTCGTTAAAACCAGATGCATCCACATTTTCATCACCGTCACAAAAGCGAGAAACGTGTTCCACTTGGTGAAGAAGACAAGTCCCCCGGACCTCGTCATCGTCTAGCCATCACATGTTTGTTGCTCGTTAGCGAAAATGAGAACTTATTCTTGTGCCGTGCAAGAGACAATCGCGCGAAATATGCTTGCAAAAATACCCGACTCGGCCGAAGCAAAGTTTCGCGATGGCATAGAGGCTGAAGAAGCTGGAGAAAGAGAAATAAATTATGTTCACGGCAAAGATATCGTAAATGTCCTTAATTCCACCCCAAAGCACCTCGGAGGGCTATAGTCCTGGGTAGTACCGAAAGAAAGTAGAGTAGAGCTTCGCGGCCTGCAATTTCCCCTAGCGAAGCCCTAATTTATCACATTTCTGGGAAACACCACGACCCAGCGCAAAGTACCGGTTTTCCCCGAAGTACGCTTCGCGCGAAGGGTAAAACCCCCATCGGACAATGGAGCGCATGGCGCCGTCATGCACCCCAAAAAGGATGATAAATGTCATGCGAGCTTTGCTCTCTCGGGCTGACACGACGCTCGAGGCTCTCCGGGCATCCTTAATTAGGATCGTTAGGGTTAGCCACATCAAATCAAAGCGCCATAACTCACCCGACGGTTGAACAGTGCGTGTTTGTGTCGGCGCTGGAAAAGGGAATGCATCCTTCCTGAGCACAATTGACGCACAAGTGCCACACTCAACAAAAAAAAAACTACGCGTTTTTAGCATCATCCTCACTACGAAAACAACTCCTCCAGGTGTCTATTGCAAAGAAGCTCACGAACGCCTTTTGGCCAAATGGGTGGCACAAGTTTTCTCAACGAAAAAGTTTCCGAAAACGATACCAATTTACTACAGTGATATCGAACCGAGTGAGAATTTGCTGCGTAGATTAGCGCTATAAATCGCGAAGGAAAAATGCAAAAATGAAGTTGAATTTCAATATTTTCATAGTAGAGTTAGATTTAGAATATTCGAAAAGTTGATTGGTTTCATTTCCATTTTCCTTTGAGTTATTCTTTACAGACATTTCCTGAAAGCTACATGCATAAAATGTTAGTACTCAAATAAATCGTATATACTTTTTTTTTTGTCATGCAAATTTGTTTGTTCAAAATTACTTTAAGACGCTCTCAGATGGTAAGCTTTAAGTCATGCATTTGTTTCCTAGTCCTTGCGAAACACTCAAAATGAATTTCATCCAAATTCCACTCACCAATAAATTGTGAAACAAGTTCGCTATCAATAGGTAGGTTGAATTATGTGAATGTTCCGGGTCCAGGATGAAATATATTGCCTTGAATCGAACGAGATTCCAATGCGCATCACCCCGGTCATTTCCAGCGCCTTTGTTTGACGGGCATTAATTATGGTGATGTATTGTGCAACATGATGGAAAATTAGACTGCCAACGAATCACCCAGTGATCGGCAACCGTTCGGTGGCTCATTTGAAAAATCCAATTAACTACGCACGCACTGCGTCGTTTAATTAGCTTATCATGAATAGGAGGAAAGCTTCCGAACGTTGGTCAGTGTGTGTAAATATGACATTGTGAAACGACGTTGAAGAGAAATAATTTGCTGAGAAAATGAGAATATAATTTCTTTATCGCCACAGGCCACCGGGCGCCTCCATTAGGGAGCTCCGTAACTGCGAAATACGGTTATTACACATCGGCCCAGGTACGTGCGTCACTTTATGCCGGCAAACGGGCGAGGGAGGGAATAAACTTCGCTGAGGAATGGCTGGAGACGAAGCGTCAAGGTAAACAAAGTATAAGCAACGCTGAAACCGCGTGCCACATTAAACAACGGTGCGGAAGAAGCTAGCATCTAGCAGCATGCTCACCTGACGGAAGCATGTTCACCGGTGTGTGCAACCTCATCACCGCTAGGACAGTAGAAGAAGCTAGTGAGCCTAAAAAAGAAACGCGAGCCACCGAGTTGTAAAGCTTTCACGAGCCCATAAATAAGATTGTTAAGGTGATGATTTATGGCACAAGCGTTCTCGTTAAATGACCTTTCCCTTTTCGACGAAGGCGTGCTCCCTTGTGACCCACCAAAGGGCCATCCATTCACAGAGGCCAAAGTAAGTTCAATTTCGTCCAAATTTCTGGGGTGATGGGTGGAATTTATACTTCGGTCAAGCATTAAGCACGTCACCAACCGGTCGCAGTGACGCGTCGGTCGTGGTCTCCGAGGGGCATTTAATTAACGACCGCATAAGGTGACAATTGGATTAATTGAGTGGTTCCAGGGTAGGGTACGGGGGCTGAGAATGTCACCAACCAGTTAAGGCATTACTTTATCGATTCGCGGTGTAAATGGTTTGTCGTTGTGTCTAACGCCATGTTGTACCACATGCCTTAAGCAATGGAGGTGAAAAGTTGATGCAATGTTATAAACGATGCATTAATCCATTTATTGGATCATCTTAAACTTTACCACTTCACTTGAACGATGAAACTGGTTCACGAGTTGAAGCCGAACTCAACTAAAAACCTAGAGAAACTCGGTGAGTTTTTATGCAATTCAACATTCCTCTCTATTGCGCCATTTCCATGCCTTCATTTCAAGAATCCAATTACTCCGTCTAAACTCAATTTGCTGATTCGGCGATGAAGCACCGTGCCGACTAATCAACTGTCAGCGCATCTTGTCCTTTTAGACATTATTCACTCAACAGAAGAAGGAGTAAAAACGCTGCGCTCCAAGCAACCATTGAACGAGAAGACTAATTTTAATGAAAAATTGCATTCATTTGTGGTGCAAGCTTAGGAGCAGCTGCGGCAGCGCACGAGAAGAAAGCACGGCAGAGCGCAGGAAAAGGGAGAAAAATCCCCTTCACAAACCGAGCCCCCGATCCCCCCACGGAACACCGTCGCCACGCAATCAAGTGTTTCATCGTGCGGAAAAGATAAACGTTAAATGAGGGTAATCGAGGGCGACGTGGCGCTTTAGAGTGACTCCGACTAATTGCTACGCTGCGGGCGAAACCGGGACACTTCGGGTGAGTGATGTTTTTGTGGTTTTTAGCAGACTATCGTATTTGCGCTTTTGTCCTGTTTACTTTTCTCCTGCGGCGGGGGGAATACTGCTGGTGCCGAAAATAGTGAGCCGGCGAATCGAATTCATTGTGCAAGTAAAACTCTCTCGGCTTTCATGATTAAATCGATTGTAATATTAATTTTGATTGCTTGTCGACTGATATCGTTAACAAGGTTTATCATGAAATATTCAAACAACCAAACAGTCAACCAACAGAATCAAATGGTTGATTTTTTTACTGTAATTTTGAGGTGCCAATTTCGATCCATCATCCACCCCTTTACCCACCGTGAAACGAGCTCTCAAATCCTTCCGAAAACACATCAACAAAAAACAATTCTGCTTTGAAACATCACCACATAACCGACGATTTGTCAGCGTCAGGCGGAGATTCGTCACCGATGCAAATGAGATGCATTCGTCCGGAAGCATTAGGATTGCACGGGTTGAAAACCATGACAAAGCTTTCATCCTTGCGTCACGCTGCGACCCTTCGTTCGTCCTATCCCGCGATGGAGCGCCAACTTTTGCACCGACAAGAAAAACAATGGCGGGGTGCGATGTTTATGTATGTGTTTTTGCGTGAACTTTTCCCGCCGCCAAACCCAAGAGATTTTGGACAAGAGTCGTATAAAAGGGGTGCGTCGTTTCGTGTCGACCGACCCCAAAACGTTTCACAATTAAGGAACATTGTGTTGAATCAGGGTTGATTAAATTTAGAGTAATTTGGCTTAACTTTGTTTCATAAACATTCCAAGCAGTCGCACTTTATTGTTTTTGCCAGAAAATTGGGTTTAATAAAATTAAAATTTTAGTTTTTTGCTGAGAAAAATCATCCTAAATGAATATACTTGCAACTTTTGCTAGTTTCGGAAGACCAGTGTGGACCAATGAATCTTTTTTTTTTTTTTATTCAGTTGGTCATATTAGATTCCTTCCGCTCCATGTCTTTTGTTTACAGGATAGCAGACAGAAAAGATTCAATAAGCACCCAGCTGTTTGGTTTACAAACAGTTGAATCGCGACCTATGAGAATACTTGGAACCCCAGCAACAACAAAAAACATCAGACAGACATTTTCGCTGTTCCATGTAGAGAAAAAAGATTTACATCTTCTCTACTGCTTTAGATAAGGGTAAATAAATTTCCAAAGTTCATAGCGGGATCAGCATGATTTCAACTCCCGGTGCAGAGGTTGAGAGTCAACGACCCACCTAAATTTCTCCGGCAATGATTTCGACCTTTTCGATGTGGAAAGTTTAAGCAGAAGACAAAACAAAAACTAAATCTTGTAAATCGCAATATTTTAGTCGAGTTCGACTTCCGACAACCGCACATCTTCCTGTACCGTAAAGCCCATTTCGCAATCAAATTACTTTGTGTAAAATGCTTCGTGAAAAGTTTTCCCAACGCCCGCTTTTTACCTTTGCTCGCGGTTCGCGTTACTTTATTGACCAAAATAAATACATTCTCGGTTGTGTGTCCGTGCATTTATGGAAAAGTTGAACTAGCAAAAGAAAAAATGGAACGATACAAAGAAGCAACCCGGAAACTATGAGACCAGAAAATATGACTAAAGTAAATTAAATCCGATTTATAATGACTCCCTAGGGTCGCATTAAAATAAATAAGTAATATCCTTGCCTACCGTAACTGCACGCCATCTATTTCCGGTGTTCGGCCGTGAACGACCGTGAGTGCTGAGGGGTAAAAGTTTCCACGCTGGGCTCCAGAACCAAACCCAAAAAAAAACCCGACGCACCGTACATCTGTATGCCTTTTGCCATTTTCCCAAAACTTATTTTTAGCCTGAAAACACCAAGACGACACTTCGACCGCCCCTCCGACCGACACGACGCCTCCAAAACCGCTTAGTGTAAGTAACGTTTTAGAAAGTTTGTCCACAAACGAAAACTTTTCTTCCCGAGCCTACCAACATTGTTTGGTCTTTATTATTTTGCTTTTTTTTGTTTTGCTCCTTTCAGCACATACCCTCAGCATGTTTTCCTTCACTTAACCTGCTGCAAACGTGGGGGAACTTGAATATTTTCAAGAAATCTTCAAGAGAAAACACACAAAATCTCACGCAAACATACCCACAAACAGTGAAAAGAAGAAAAAAAGAAGGAGGAAACATTAAACATGCGACCAATGTTATGCGTGGTGTCGACAACAGTGAAAACATAAAACGCGCCCAACAACATCCGCGTAATCCCGTGGGCAACAGCTCTCCTCTACCCTCCGCGTCAACCGCTTCCCGCGTGCAACATTCGCGTGGCGCAATCACCATGCGCTTTACCGGAAGCAGCTGAAAATGAAAAAAATGATTTATGAAAATACTGCAACTTCATTGTCGCTTCATCCGCCTGTATGTCTTTATTTTCCACCGGTGCGAGAATTCCCCGTCCTTTCCGTCCGTCCGCCCGAAACCAGCGTTGCCTGCAGGTTTTCCTCCGCCGTGTTTCGGCGTTGTTTTTTTTTCGGCAAACATACGGCTGGCAGCAAACCACCCGCTTATGAGAGCGCTTTCTTTCGCCGCTCACGGCACCGGTAAGACTTAATTTTCACAGATGTCCCAGATGTCTTGTTTCATTTTTTGGAAATGCTTTTCTGGGGAGTTAAGAAGAGTGGAGTTTTTTTTTCCTTTTCCTTTCTTCTCCATGTGAAAACCTTTATTTCAACTGCTCTGCAATCTGTAGAGGAGTCTCAAGATTCTGGACAATTTCCGTGTAGAACGCCGGAAGTGTTTTGGCTGTCTTTTCCACCGTTCCTGATGCTTAAATGAACCCCTCCGGAGAAATTCCAGCAAGTCTTCTATTTCAACAGGCAAGCTTGTCGCGCAAGCCGTGAAATCTACACCAGTATGGGGTTGTGCATAACAAAAATGGTGTTAATTGAAAAGTGACGAAATGGTGGCTGGTGATGGAAGGTGACGGGACATGAATTTAAAAGCAGGGCAAATTCGCAGTAAATTCATTTATTATTCAATAATTTCTTTAATAAAGATAAGAAATTAATTTCTATGATCCACAAGTACAAGAAGAATATTGTTGAATATGAATAATACAAGCTTTAAATGGTTGGAAAACTTAAATGACATCGAAAGAATAAATTAACTTCTGTACAATATGATGAAACGAATACACTGTTGCTGAGAGAATACACCCACAGGGATGTTAGAACCCGCTTTGCAAGAAAGTGACAAAATCACACGAAGCTTCTGAATCCCAAAAACACAAGCAAAAAAATCCAATCAGACATAAACCTTGTAAAAAAAACATGCAGTGCTAGCGTCGGGTCTGCGCCGCATCTTTCAGTCTGCATTTATTTCGGGCTGCAGTGAAGGATAGAGAAAAATAAAAAAATGGGCGAAGAATGCTTCCACTACAGACAAATTCACGTCATCGGCTTCGGAGTCACCTTAACGAACTACAAGACTTTCAAATGTCAACCACTTGAATCGTTGAAAAGTTCGCAGCAGTTCTCGCGCACCATCGGAATCCTCCCGTGGCATTCCTTTCTAGTGAAACAAGATGGATGAAGAAAAGAGAGCGAGTAAAAAAATGCGCGATTTGCTGGTGACACTTCGTAAAGAAAACCCAATCTTCACACCGTTTTCCTGTACCTTTCTTTGCCGAAAAAGATTGCCGAGAGATCCCATCATGTTTTCACTTCTATCGACTTCTGCCGCTTGCCAAAGCAAACACATCCTTGGACGAGTTTCGCTGCCGCCTTTGAATGCAGCGAACAAAGCATGAAGTGCAGTTATGTTTGCAGTTTGCACAGAAATCGACGAAGCAAACCCGGATCGACTCCTTCTCGAGAGCCGATGTCTCAAGTGTGATACAATCGAAAAGTTAAATTGCACAGGAAGAACTGCGAAAGAAACCAACCGACGGCGGGATTCCGCAAGGAGCCGAACCCGTGCCGGGCGTTGATTGGGGATTCCGTCGCCTTGGCACGGCGCAAGCTTGCCGTGTTGTGTCCTGCCAACGCGCTAACCAAACATTTTGCACCCTGTGGTGTTTCTTTATCAGTCCATTTCACCCCGCTCCGGCCTGACCTTTGCACCCTGCTGAAATGTGTTCCTTGGAGGATGCCAGCGAACTTTCCAAAAACCTATAAAAGGAAGATTTGCGCTCACTTTGCGAGAGAAACCGTCTTTCGAAAGCGTATCTCTTTCATTTGAGGATCGGTTTCCAAACACACGACAAGATTCGATATCCCCACCACTGTTTCTCCCAATGCCATGGTCAAACAAGTCACAACCTGAAACCCCAGGTGGACTGGAATAGTGTTCTATGTACCCATCTACTGGTGGTCCACGTTCAATTTCTTTGTATCGCTCCACTCCAAGACCCAATGGCTATTCCGCATCTTTGAAGCATCGTCGACACGCTATCGGGATTCATCTCGGATGAGGTCTGGTAATGAAAGCAACCGGAATCACTTGCGCGGGCAAAGGAAAAGAAACGTGCGCCAGTTCTACATTAAAATAAAAAGAGATTATTTCTGTGCCTTCGCGCTTCTGATGATCCTTGTTTGATCCTGGATCGGGAACAGCTCGCGTTGCTTTCCTCAGCTTGCATTCTCCGCTAAAGGCGAACACGAATCTCTTCAAAGAAAACGATTTTCCTTGGAGCTTGGAAGCTACCACAGCCACGAGGGTCTCGCACGTTCGGAAAAAGGATACTTTTATGCAAATGATAGATGAGGATGCTGATGACGGTGAGGTGGATATCTACAGTGATTCAAAGTGGATCGAAACCACCGACAGCGGGACAGCGAATAGCACTCCCGGTTTGAAGAAGGCAAACCTCGATTGACTTGACTGTTTGCTTAATAGCATCATTATCCATCCACTTGTTTTCGCCCAGGGCTAAGACTGGGCCCCGAGAGAAAGCGAGAAGGCGGAGAAGCCACGGTTTGCTTCATTCAACAAAGAATACCCCTTGCTTGCTTCATTGGCGCCCCAACGCCGACGCTCCTGAATACCTGCAGAAACCGCGGCTCGACGCTCGATGCTCCATCTTCTCATGGAACGCAACCGAGGCACGAACGGATAGCCGGATCCTTCGGTACGGCTTCCATCGCAGCGATAGCTTCGTGAGCAGCTCCATTAAATTAGCCTGAAAATCTATGCAAATTCAATCAACACCCGCACCCAAAGGTTGCGCTGGAGCGGAGTGCGAACGGGCTGGCAGATGGCGTCCCCAGGGGTGCTTAAAAAGAAAACTTGGCGGAAAAGGCATCGAAATGGCAACCGGAAACTTTCGCTTACCTTTCACTGGACGCACAAAACCCTCGTTGGGTTACTGAATCTTTGTTTGCCTTTGAGCCCGTTCGCGGCACAAAGAAAACACCGTCGATAATGTCCTTCTCGTCCAATGGGCACTTAGGAGGAAAGGTAGCTCCATTCGGTGAAACTGGGTTTACTCTTTTTTATCACGTTTCACAGCAAGAACACCATTCTTCGAGACTTCTTATAAACGCGCAGCGGTGGGTCAGGGCTCATAAAGGCCCTAAAAATGAGGTGTCGAATAGACAATTCGCGGAAGTCTTTTTATGCGTGAAAGATCCCTCACTGATACTAAAGCCATTGTTTTATTTTTTTTGTATAAAGGTCTTCATGTTGTTAAACATTACCATTTTTTGTGAAGATAATATTGTGCGACAAAACAAATTATGCTCCAAAGATTATTAAATATTCAAACAAGTTATGTCAATCCATGCGTGAGCGATGGAATGATTATTTTGCAACATGAACTCACTCATGTTTCCGTCTGTTAACCCTTTTAAGCATTAATGCTTGAAATTAATGATACTGTTGGTAGCAATAATGTCCGTTCCTCCTGCCTAGGTGGTCTTTTGGTAACTTTGGCCTTTTGTTAGTATTTGCAGAGGAATGTTGGAAACGTTTGAATTAATTGTTAGAGACGTGAAGACATCAAATCCCTGAAACATATGGCGTATCATTCAATTTAAATTACGCTCTAAAAAAAGCCGTGTGCATGCTGTGAAAGAGAACTTTTTTTAAATAAACATAAACAAATCAAGTTTGCCGGAGCAGATAAATAATCATCGAGAAAGCTTAACTTTCCCTAGTTATTCATTTGCTCCAGCTACCAACATCCTTCGAATCGGTCATAGCTTATCTACCACCATAGTTATTCCATCTGCAGCCACAATTTATTCCTTACCGTGTTGCACTCCAAGGTTCCCTGTCCTGTCCGCCTTGTCAGTGACACTCGCTAATGAAGCAAAACTTTATTCATCCCATCTGCCGGTGGAACCCGATCGGCGCTTAAAATGGTACGTTCAGGCATTGCGCCGGTGGCTCGTTGCGAAACGGGAAAAACTTTGCACATGGCGGGCCGGTGGACCAAACGGCAGGCGCTTAGAGAATCGGGTCAGTTTTATGCTTTCCTTTTTGTTCGCCCTTGTTTGAGTTAGCAGCACTTCCCGCAAGCTCCAATTGAATAATACAAAAGTACACCGCACAAATTGAGTTACCTCAACGCGATAGCGAACACCGGCGCTCGAATACCGGGGTTGAAGCCTAATGGCGAGAAGTTTTTCACCAGACAAACCTCACGGAAGCAGGAATGGACACCCCACGGGGAGAAGGAAATGGTTCAATAATTCATTGACCGACAGTCGTCAAACGGGATGCTGGCAGAATTTGCATAAAGAGCGCACCGTTGGAGGACTGTGGGGTGCAAACAAAAACGACATCTCCCCCTTTTTTTTTCCTCAACCCTCCAGAATTCAGCGGTTCGTTTGGGCCACCTGATTGATGACTCGTTACGCGTTAGATCCCCAGGGATCCCCAACTGGTCCAACGTAAGTTCATCACTATTCAAAACCCTGCGCTTCGGCTAAGGGTTGAATATGTATAGTACCCCACTGGCGTAAGTAGGTCGCGAGGGCACAAAGGCGACCCGAAGTGACACAGATTTTCCCACCGAAACATTCCAATCCCCTTAATCGGGTCTTTGCGGACCACATGCAAACTCCCAGCAGGAGATTGATTGCCCGGATTGTGCGGAACTTTCAAGCGTCGCAGGGAATTTCATCTACCGGAACAAACAAAAATGAACTTCACCAACTCCGTCTCCTCGCTTTCACATTTATCTTTTCCTTCTGCCGTAAAAGTACCTTCCCTTGCTGGCATTGACGAACTAACCCTGGTCCACGGGGAGGTACGTATGCGATCTGAAAGTAAACGGGAAAATAAACGATTTTAAGTGAATGCAATCCAGAGCAACGAAAAACAAAAAAACCAGGCCAATTATTCACCGTCTATCTCCGAAAATACGATAACATAAGGGCTATCACTATCACCGATGCAAAACGTGCCAGAAAGTTGGATTGCGAATTAGAAGGGAATTCTGGCAAGAGCCAACAAAAACGTGCGAGAAACTTTCCGGTAAGGTGAAGGAAGGCTAACGTAAGGTAGTTTTATAGGAAAAACACAAACAAAGAACTAACAGCCCACAGGGTACCCATTTCCCAGTTGCGTAAGAGTAGTTTACGTAAATCGGATGAAACGTTGACAAACTTAATATTTTATGACCAACCTTAGGACCTACTCCAAACATCCCCGACCCTGCTGGAGAAGTTCGTGATCGTACGATCTTCTTGTTTTCACACACACACACACACACACACCGCGTTTCCAATTCCTACATCGCTGCGGGACACCCGTTTCCCCAGTGCGCCTCCTGATGGGATGAAGATGGAGCATGAGGATCGTACGATGTGAGAATAGTTTACTAACTGTCGAACATCCCCGTGGGAGCGTAGTGTAAAAAAAACCCCGCGCATTACATTGCCGATGTTTTTGTTGAGGTTTGTGAACAAGAACTGGCTGGCAAGGGGTGTGCGGTAAGGGTTTGAAGATGAAATGCAAAAAGTTTCTACCAACTTTGGCACCCAGCATCGTCCCCAGTTGGCCCGAGGAAACCTTCAATATGAAGATGTGAAAACTAATAACACACATAAATCATTTCGGTACGCGCACACTCATCCCTCTCGGTGGAGGTTTTTTGGGAGAGAGGTAGGGAGGAAACGGAGTCAGAGGATACAAGTAGCATCAGTTCTTATTCATGTCACCACGATAAGATAGTTATAGGACTCTTACGATGTCGACGGGAGCAAAAGCGATGCAGACGAACGTGCGAAAGGTGAAGCAACGAAATTCGCAGACGCAAAATTGGGCAGAGGCAAAATTTAGCCTTTTTTCATTCACTTGCCCTCCAAGTTGCTCCTTATTTCTTGCACCACCTCCTGTGGGAAGGGGATGTTATTCTTACCCGTTGGTACACAATTTATGAGCATATAACGTTGCATGCGTGAACGAAGATGCAAAGGCGGTCGAGTTGCTTGGTGCCGAGGTCGGAGGAAAGTAGTATCGTAATATCGTACAGGCACCAGTATCAACGTCGCATGGTACCGCGGCCAACACTGATGAAGTCAATTCGGATGAAAAAAAAAACGGGACTTCTGGCCGACGGTCGTTAAGCGTGAAAGATGAAGTATTGCCTTCGTTCAAATGAAATCCAAAGAAGAAATAGAATACGGAAGAGTATGGCTTGGTTCCACCACTTATAGACAAGGCATTCGAGGGTGCAAAACAAAGAATGGGTAACGTTTGGAAATTATTTCAATTCAATACTTGGTGTAGTATCACATGCTTACCATATTGGTGGCCATCAGTAACAAAGGAACAACGTGGAGTCCAAGAAAATATGAGCCAAATAATACAGTAAGAAATTAAAAAAAGTAAATCATCAATTACTAGGTCCTGAATGTGAACGGGTTTTGTTTTTTTCACAAAATTATTCTCATTTCCACATTACTAGAACTGGCATACAAAAATTTAAAAGCAACGCATATGTGTTGGCAATATTTTGTCCTTTCCTCTTTTTGAAGTACTTGTCAATCGATTTAAAGGAAACTTCTGATAATGTGACTTCATAACGTTTATTTAAAAGTACCTTCCTTTCATAAACCCCTTTCAAAACTGTATGAGCTTATTGCAAGGAACGAAAACTTTCAAGCCAGGTATCTCTTCCACCGGTTCCATCGTGTGAAACCTTTACCCTCGCCGGTAATGTAAAACCTCGAAAGGATAGAAAATAAATCACCACTCAGAGACCGAGTGCAACTGCAGTTTGTTCTCTCGAAAAAACGGGCAAACTTCTTTTGCCCCGAGGGTTTACTGTAACACCAATCGAGAGAAGCTGAAAAAAAAGCTCACGATCGCTATGAAAGCATGTTATCGTATGTTTTTGCGCATTCCAGCGAGACGAATCCATAACGAGCTGCAACGTATCGTTATGATGGTGTGGTAATATACACCTTAGGCGTTTCCCTGATCGTTAGGATGATGAACAAGCTCGGGTAGATGATCATCTCCAACGCCGTAATAAGCCGAGCAAGGACTTGTACACCCACCCCCCCATTATGAAAACGATCCAGGCGTACGCTGGTTGCACATGGTGAGCAGATGGAGTTCATTTTTTTATAACGGTGGATAGGGTTCTACAACTTCAGGAGTTGCTTGGCGAAAAGGCGAAGAAAGACAGGTGCTTTGAGAGGATCGGAGGTTGAACGAATGAATTGGAATCAAAGTTCATCCATAAATTACAGCAATCCTCGGGCTAGTGGAGCTGCGTCCCTGTGCCAATGCTAATGCAAATGGAATGCTTCGGAGACTCTGGGCTGTGGTCTCGGGGAACGGTGGCTCAGGATGCTCTTCTTTCCCGTCCACTTGTGCCGACGGGGAAAGGCGGCAAACTAGTTCCACTTCGATAGTTTCCGATTACGGTCCGCCGGCCACGGCAGAGAAGCTCGATGATGGAAAAGTTGTTAAAATAAAAAACTTGCACCTGGATAACGACGAACGATGGACGGCACACAAAAAAACACGGCTAAGCGTTCGTCATGGTTCTCGACGTTTCCTGCAGATCACAGGATCACAAACACTTTATCTCGACGCCGACTCTATTCCACGCTTGAATTGCTATCTTTATTTTTATGAAAAATGTTTCTACGAGGCTTGCCCCATTTTCCACCCACCCGAGGATCCGTACCATCGTTCAGCCCAGCCCATTCCAGGTGCTTGACACAAGACGGAGAACCGAGAACTGTTGACCGTAGGATTTCCGCATTAACTGGACCGTGTTATTGCGAAACGAGATCTCTCTCGTGCTATCAACATTTTCCTGATACGGATAAATCATTGTTTTTACATTTAGCTCGAAGGTTTTCCTGCTTCGCTCGGATTTTTCTGCCTTTTAATAACAGTTTCGCGAGTAATCGACATCTCGTGGATTGATTGTGGCGAGCTATCTTACGTAATAAAAAAAACATGGTGATTTTCGTAGCGGAAACATGACAACAAACGATGTCAATCAAAAAACTTTACTCCTCGCAAAAATAGTAGGAAACGTTACGTTTCCTTACAACACGGAGAACAAGCTTACAAAAACATGAAGCTGTTTTTTGTTGAGTTGTGTAACATGATTTTAGATTAATGTTTCGCCCAGAGTTTCTTTTGTACCATCGATGTGAAAATTGTTCACAGAGCACGCCTGTGACCCGTCTTTATTTTGTCGATGGAGCACGATGGAGCTTCATAACGAAGCTATGTTTAAGAAAGATATATTTAGAGTCTTCCATTCACAAAACCATAGACAACTAGCCGTAATAGCATTTTATTGAATCAATTCTGTTTGAATCCATCGTTGCAAAAACTCGTCCATATTTTCTTAAGCCCATCTGGATTATGGTAAGACATACTCTTTTCCTTTCTTATGATACCAGTCGGCATAATCAGATTAGGAACAATCCGATAGCTTTCCACCAATCCCATCGTGGGTTGTCTGCTGGGAAATGTGAAAAAAACAACAAGAAAATGTAAATGTTGCAACGATAAGCGCCATCTGCTTACCTTGCTCTTTTGGATTGTCTTTTTTTTAATACGATTTGAAACTAGCCAGGCATGTTCCGGAGTGTAGCTAGCCTATCTAGCCTCTAGTCCACTTCTTGTTCTTTGAACATGGATCTCCCTCATCGTTTAGTAAGTAGCATATTATTGGAGCTCTCAAGTTTGCCTTAAAGGTTTGCCTTAATCTTATGTATGTTTCGAATTAGCTTTTATTTTGCAATATGAAAAAGAGACAACTTAAATAAAACACAACTATTGCTTGTTTAACTTTAAGGTAAACTAATTTTGTTTTGACAAAAGCCAATCCAGGATGAAGAATCGTTAAGGATACGCAAATCGAACTGAAGATATTCTGTTTTATCTCTTCGATTCGTTGGTATTCAGGATTGAATGGGATCTATTCAACAGAGATGAAGGGGAGAGGTAATTCCAAGGTAGGAGCGAAGAGGTATCGGCTCGTTTGAATTCTCCGCCTTTACATCCAGTAATAATCTTTGTCACTTTTGTGTAATGGAAAGCCTTCACCTAGCGCAGACCTCATTCCGTCTTGTTGGCATAGAATGTTGTGGTTATTGTAGCCTACGTTTGCCGACTACAGTCACAAGCCCATACCCCGAGTGTCGGCTTGCCAAAGTATTATAATTCCTCTCAAATTTGATTAAATCATTACCTACCTAACACCATGAATGCGCCATGTATTCTAGAAAGGGCTTACAGAACCCGACTGTGCGCAATGATTGATTAAACTACAGCATTCTCATTTGATAGGATGAAACGTAGGCTGTCCCGAGCGTATCACTTACTCTCTGGCTGTCTAGCAGAAGACCTTGCGCGAATCATCATCCATTAGGAATTCATGTCGCAGAGCCGTGGTCGACCCATGGCGGTGTATAGGATTTTACACCTCTCCAAGGAGTGGACGGAGTTGCTGTAAGAACAATATTGCCATTGAAAATGTGTAAATAAATGACAGAATGAATAAAGCAAACATAAATCATCACCCGCTCAAGCTAGACAACAGCAGGTAGCATTAACTGGAACTTGTCTTCAACTGACAGAGTCGTTGAATATCTTACAGCAGCGGATGAATGCATGATTCAATTAAATATTTGTCTCAAAGATACTTCAATTATGCCATAGGCTTGCTATTCTGTGAAAACTTGTAGAAGGCTGCTGATGCTGTGAATATCATATTAGTTTCCATCGTTTCCTGGGATCTCGTTTCTAAAAAAGACATCCCCTTCGAGGTGCTCTTCAAGTAGACTAATAAAAAGTAATCGAAATGTTGGAAGTATTTTGTCCCGGACACCCAAACAAGACGACCCGATCTCGAACGGTTAAACTCACTATAAACTTAAACTTTTAAACTCAGTTTTTTTGTTCGATCGGCGAAACATTTTTAACACGACATGCTTCAGCTTCTTCTTGCCATTGGCAACCTTTTCTTCTCATTCCAACGTTTAATACTTGGGATTATGCCGTCGGACAGGCCAGCAGAAAAACTACCCAATTGATGATGGTTAACTCAGAAGCGTCCGGAACTCGGACTTATCCTCATTTGTACCATGCATTTTACATCTTTCATGACCGCAAGGCACTATTTTGCTACATGTTCTATTAGCGATGCATAATAATTCCCCACAGAGCTAGAACAATCTAGAAACAAGCCTACTTAGATGCTACCTGATCTTACAAAGCCAATTTTGTTCAATCTTGTAGGCTATGGTTATTTGACATATTCCGTAGACATAGGGCCAATTGCTTTTGTGGAGTCAAATGTTCAATGGGTAGTTGTTGCTTTGATCCTATCTGATCTTATGTGAACTTTGATTAACGCGCCAGTAGAAAAATGCTACGGTTAGCATGAAATTGTCAAGCGCGGATTCAAAATTGTTGAATTAAATCATGAACTTAAATAGCTCCGAAAGCAAATATTTACACATTGATTCGATAAATAATATTACTGTTAGTAAACAACGAGTATAATAAAACAGTGTTTCAAATTTATGAAGATTGTTTTATCTTCGTTATATTTAAAGTCACCCTTTGAAACGTGACGCCTCTAGCAATCTTCATATTTAGAATTTTTCTCATGTAACATGGAATTCCACGATGAATTACTTACCACAAGCTTGAGGCATGTAGAACTGACGTGAAAGTTTCTCTTTTGAGACGAATTTTTATTTCCCCTCCCATTTGGAATTTGCAATTCTTGTAACTGTGCTGGAAACGAAAATCTAAAATAAAACTAAATTACAATTGCCAACCGCGTGAAAAACATAAAAACAAGGAATATTCATTACACACTGCCCTCACCGATGGCTGAGCAACGGAGGGTAAAAAAAAACTTAACGCACAGTAAAGAACAGGAGAGAGTTTTAGAAAATTGAATTTACTAACGGAAGCATTCGCTGTTGGAGAAAGCGGAAAAAGGAAGGTGGACGCGACATAGTGACAGCCAAAGTGGAAGTAGCACTCTCAACTTGACGAAAGTATTCTTTTTTTCAACCTCTTCGTACGTCAGCAACGATGGTTGGAATGTGAACTGATCTGTTTTCCCGGCATCAGGGTTGTCTGAAGGGAAAATGATACGAAGCATTCCACAAGAGATGGAAAAATTTAAAAAAAAAATAGCACCATCCTCGAAGGCGCAAGGTAAAGGATGTGGTGGCCGGGAAAATGAACTCAAGTCAATGAGGAAATTCATCACGTGTCATGCCACACACGTCGTAGCGCATCGTAAATGGAGTCACGTGTGTTCAGATACATTTAAAAAAAATGTAAAGGTGTAGGATAGAGGTTGCTATTCCTGTTTCGTTATCCACGTCAACGGCATAGAGCTTTTCTATGATTCCGAATAGAGACGTAATAGAATCGGCCAAGAATATATGTATGTATATATTTTCAGTGAGGTGAAAATTTAAACAAAATGATGCAAAAAAAATACTTCCCGGCCAAAAGAGAACATGAAGCAGGTGGAACAGAAGCAGCAGCAGCAGCAGTCGTGTAATTTGCTAATGGCGGACCGACTGGCGGAGCAGGCAAAGCGAGCCTCCGTAATCATTCTCAGCCGAGTCCTTGCTTCTCTTCTTTCACGACGAACTTGCAGCAGTGGGTAAAAGGTGAAATTACATATCAGCCAACGCCTTCCGGGGCTGACGCTTCCGAGCGCGTTGGAATGTGTTTAAAATTAATCGTACAGTCCGTGGGAGGGGGAGAAGTTATTATCTGGACGTTTCCCATTCAGCAGTTTGTACGAGCCAACGGTTCGCAAAGTGGATGTTAAAAAAGAGAATTAATCCTCATATGCTTGAAAGGTTAGAAGCAAAAAAGCAGACCTCGTCGTCGCATACATCCGAGGTGTTGTTTCTCTGCTCCCAGTTAATTTTAAAAGAAACTTATTAAAAAATTACATTTTATCCCATGGTAGAAAGCAGCGAAGAGAAAATCAAAAGAACGTTTGCATAAAAATTAGACAGAATACTTTAAAATGTTTTTATAGTCAGATTTCACGAGACGTAAGAAAGTTAAGGATTAAGGGTTATAAAATAAAACCCTTCTTTTTGAACATGGATTTAATACAAACAATATAATTTCAATGATTGCATTTTCCAAATAGAGTAATAAAACTATGTTTTTTTTTTAATTATATTAGTTGTCTTGGTGAACAATGAATATAAAAATTAACTTTGAAGACCCAAAGAGAAGTTCATCAAACGATCGAAAACGTTTTTAGGTTCAAGAAAAATAAATATTTGCATATATCGTGTAAAAAAATATGAATAATTATAGAACATTTATCGGACGATCATTTGCTCAATCCTGATAATAAGTTGAGTGTTGTCGAGATATCAAACTGAATACTACGGTAGAGCCGAAAGCTGCTCAGGTTGGACTGCAAAGGTATAATTGAAAGAAGTTCCTTTCAGAATTCAGAAGACTATTGTTTTAATTACCAGCAATTAAACTAACATTCAATTTTTTGTCTGTACATTTTTAAAGGGTAGTTAGGACGCTTGTATTCGGTAGAGTATCTTTTCCTCCCTATAGCCTTCATTTTACCAGAGACCATAACCTTTTGCCAATTCAAATTTATTCTTATTTTCATCGGACCTTTGTCAGCAATTGTACGCATCCTTCACCGATCAAAAGCGAACATAAATTTGCTTCTAACGTGAATGGGAAAATATATATTTTCACCACATTCCAGCAACTTAATTGGAAGAGTCTTCCGTTCTTTCTATTCCGGGTTTCTTCGCTTCGCAAATGTCAACGTAGAATGTGAGACACCGTGCGACTTAAAAAGTATTTCCGTTACTTTCAAGTTCTTTTTGCCGGCAGCTTCAAGATCCTGTCAGGAAAACACAGCTTGAGGATTTGTAAAGACACGCTATTGCCATTCATTTCCATTACCCCCGTTCGTAAGACCCAACCTTTCATCGGCAGGATCGGTCGACGAAAGGAAAAGCTCGCTCTGCCGCTCGACAAGCACCAGAGTCTTCCAACGGCGCAGCGAGCGATAAATTGTCGAATGGGTTTAATGATTTTCATTCCATTAATCCCACCGCACTGGCCGGTGCCGGAACCCATGACAAGGTGCGATAAAACTCCGATCTGTTTCCGTACTCGCGCGGCTCTGAAACGGAACGAATGATCGTTTCGGGGCTTTTCTTTGCTGCTTTTCTGGACGGAGAAAGTAAGACGATGAAAATCAAACGAACGGACAGTTGCTGGCATGCGATTACAAAACCCACCATTGAATCCTCCTTCTATTCCGACTTCCATTGCTTCCACCGCTTTCTACACTCGAATTCGAATTATCTTCATTCTCAGCATTCTTTCTCACCCACCATTTCTTTTTTGATTTTGTTTTTTTTTTTGCTCTCTCGTTTCCTTAGGAGAAGGAGAAATTGCCATTGCGATTGCGAAAGTTGCACATAACGAGCTGGATTGAAAATTATCGTTCTCATGGCGCACGGAGTAGCATTTCCCATCTCCATGATTGGCAATCGCATGAAATTCTTCTAACCTCCGGTGGACACCTTGAGGACATGGCAAATGAAACGCAGTACGAACGAATTCGTATCCTTGGCCGTCGCAGTCGACCCGGAAACAGTTCATTACAAAGTATCCTCTAGCTAAAAAAGCTCCGCCCAGAAAGGAAGGAAATGCGCTGCATGATAAATGCTTTGTATCTTTTGATGTTTTCCATTTGAGCTCGAGGCATTGCCTTCGTTTTCATAGTAGATTGGTCTCCATTTATTTACCTTGTTATTTCTCTTAATTTTTTACTACTTTATTCCAAGAAAAGTAAAACAATACAGGAAAGTACAACCAAGTGGTTTGTTAAATGTTTGCTACAAAGAAATTCGACCTGCTAGAATAGAATAGCCAACGAGCGATTTTTTATTTCATTAGTTTACTGGAAATAAGGTACATGAAGAATAAAAATGTACATTCATTCTCTTCTAATGCAGGGTATCCATTGCTCGACAAGTACAGAATCAGTAACTCTAGCATTTTCTTATCATACGATACAGAAACTTATCAAAACAACACCTTCCTATAACATTACCAAATAAATCATCGTACAAACATTTCATGGCCATGATAATTATCCGACATTTCAGCGTGAGTCGCGCCGTGCCTACACACCGTGCTCTAGACTTCAATCCTATTCCAGGGGACCACAACGGACACACGGTTGTCCTAACATATTGCCAATTTATGCAACGTTGTAATTATTTATTACATTTTGTCACTTCATCATAATTACACAGCAATTAGGTACAGCCCAGTCTGGACAAGGGGTTTGCCGCAAGCCCATACTTTACTAAATTCGTTTCATGTCGAACGTAACGCAGACGTGTTATTTTCCATCCCCAAACGCAACGTTATGTTTTGTAAATTAATTTACTTTTAGCTTTGGCGCTGACGCATCAGCAGCGCGAGCATTATGGTTCCCCATCGAAATTCAATGCCAGCGGTTTGGTTGGACTGAGAAATTTAGAGCGAAATGTTGTTTTTTCAAAGCGCAGGGGTTGTAAAATTACCCAGCATTCAGTTGAGCTCGTCCACCAAACAAGTCGCCTCCAACTTCTCGGCGTGTCCTCGAGAGCATGGTACTACATGTATGTAAATATGATACAACAGCACGCGACAGAGTGCGTGAGACACATTTTCTTGCCATGCCGGGTGGGTGGGGGCGGAAAGGGGAGTAAGATTTGAATTGCAGGCAGGTTAAAAGGTTGCTTTACTTCCACCAGTCCTACCTTCGCGTCCTACACCGAAAGCAAAAGGCCGATACAAAATGTCTTTAATGTATTCCTTGCAAACGGTAGCAAACACGAAACTTGCCGTTTTGCCTTTGGCTTTCCTGCGCCGACGGCGAATGACCATGCCATTTAAGTGCCCCGTTCCGTACACGTACTCATCGAATCGAATAGACCAAGTTTTACGTTTCCCTCCCGGGGGGGAAAGCAAGAAGAATTGCCCTGCGAGACGTTGGGACCACCCCGAATGTGCCCGGGAGCCGGGAATTCATTGAAATTCTGCATGTCATTTCCATAATGGTACGGACCGGCTAGAGGACCCAGGCAGGACTCGCGTCAGCGCCGCCACGCAAGCGTTTTCCAATGCTCGGGGACAATTTTGTGACGCGCAAATTCTTACCATTTTCAAATTGCCGGAAAGCACCGCCGTGGACTTTGCCGTGTCGGGGACACCGGACGGCATTATCCGATGTGGTAAATTATGCCACGTTAAACCACGCGAGAATCTTATAATCGATTTTAAGCCAGCTAGCGTAGAGCTCAGCAAATCCCCGCCTTCGGTTCAGGGGATCGGAGAAAACCACGGCGAGGGGAGGCCATGGGAAAAACGCCACGAAAGTTCGGACAATTACGGCGAAAGGCTTAACGGGTGGGGTGAATTTAGTTTGCCATCTCAGTGCCTCTGCCCTCTCTTGGCAACGTCCAGTCGACGATTTGTGTCGTAAAGTTCAACAGGATAGCTTCCGCAGATGCTTCGAACCATGAAGCGGCATGGACGGACATTCCCAGCAAGCTACTACGGGGAAATAAATGGCGCACGACTCCGACTGCTAAACTGAACATAATTCTCCACTAAAGGCAACGTAAATTACATGCGCTCGGAATGCATTTTCGTTTCCTTCCGCGGCGGAGGGACGCAACGGCCGCGGCGCGGGGCCAAATGAAGGAAAATGGCACCGACGGAAGCACGACGGCAGAAGTTTCGTACCAGTTAATGTTCACGCTGTACAATCAAGGTGCCGCGGAGTAAACATGCAACCTTCCATTTCCTGCAACATTTGTTCGCTCCCGGTCGGTCCCATTCCATTCCTTCGGAGGGCTACGTTCCGTGTCGATTACTTGCACGATTCCCGTTCCACGAACACTCGGCCGTGGCCGTGGCACTGCGCTGCTTCGTCCGCAGAAATGCACATATATTTATTTGTAAATGTTTTATGATCATCCTCTGCACCTCGCCCCCGCGGGATACACTCTTCTTCTCGGCTATATCTGATGCAGATCTGTTAGCACTTGGTGGGAGAAAGGGAGGTTAAAATTTCTACCTCACAATCATACCCGGCAGGACGCAAAAGGGACTTGGGAAGTACTTTGCAGCTCGCACTAATAATATCCACCTTAACGTTTGGTTTTCCAACTGCGAAAACTGTTCACCTCCTGCGGTACGGAAGCAGGAAATGTGTTTTGCTGCCTGAAAATGCCGCCAGGTTTAAGAAGAAGTCGTTGTAGCATCGGAAGGAAGGTGGAAAAGTTATGGATTCCAGTGGTGCAATAAATGAGTTTATTCTGTTTGGTTAAAGGAATAGTTTAAGTTTTCTTTTTTAACTGTTTGTTGCTTTTTTAATTTGAAACCTAAAACTAATTTTCCCCTTTTAATTGAGATCTCTTTCGGGAAACTTTTCGATCCATCTAACAAGCCAAGTTCTGCCAGCCTTGGCCACGCTAATCAGAATTCCCAAGTAAAACCGCGTAGCCTCAGGATGTTCATCATCCTACTCCTGGCCAACGTCCTGGCTGACTCTTGCTTGAAGTCACAACAATTTCGGACCGGCTCGGAGAAAGCTGCATGCTGGAACCTAGTTATAATCAGAGACTATACGGCAGGTGTCCGACAACTGCTGCTAGATACATAACCTCCCACTCCGTTTGTCATTTCCTGCTGTGGCAGTAACCGTAGTAGAACGTGCCAGCATGCGAGTGAAAAACATTCTTGGGACTCCAGTAATTTCCCGGATGGGTCTGCTACCCTTTCGCAATGGGATGCGCCTGTTCGCCGAAGATTCGCATTAAGACGAAGGTAGAAAGTATTCGGACCAGCTTCGACGCTTCGACCAACTTTACCCCGGGTCTGGAAAGCCGGCGTTTGGAACGCTCTCGACCCTCGGCTCGAATGATCATTATCAAAGTGTAAACAAGCTGTCTTCCGGTTCGCTCTTTCCAAAGGGTCCGCGCGGATTTTACATCCAAGACATTTTGCGCCCTTCAAGCCACCGGAGCCAAGAGCGGGAGACTAATAATTTATGATTTATGAGACGTATTCTGGCGCAACTGGCGTCCGGTCCGGGGAATTGAATCTTCTGAAATTGATGTTGGTGCGTTTTCACACCGACAACCCCCCCCCCCAAACCCCCCCCCCCCCCCCCCCGTTTCGGACCAGGTTCTGTTCGGGGCCACCCCTTGCCACGAACCTGTTGAGAGTGTAATTAAATTGTAATCTTAAACAACGTTCGATGGCTTGACAAACACCTTAAGTGGAGCTAGCCCGGATGAACCGCGTACGCCCGGCCTGGTGTGTCCTCCAGCACTCAACGGGTACTTGATTGGAATATCGCGCCATCAACGCAGCGCAATTGCTAGATGTTATAATTCAATCATGCCGTAAGATCTTTCCCTTGTCACTACCCTCCTGCCATTGAATCCAGCAACTCCGGCATACTGCACTTCGACTCAAGTATGGCGCATTAGTGTCGTTGTCAGTTGCCATTGGGCACGGGAAGGATTTATCAGGAAGAGATTTCGCGCGCTTAGACCGCGCTTGATGGGATTGTGACCGAGCAACGGTACGATGTAGCAGCTTACTAAATTTATCATTAGCAATCACGCCACATAGAAGGGCGAGTTGGTGTGCATAAGACATCTAAGCCGACATCAAATGTGTGCAGTCCTTCAGCTTGACTGTGCTGCTAGCCAACTTGGTTTGAGTTCACTCTTTTTTTTCTTTTTTTTTTTTTGTATGCAACTCACTAATGCCAACACCTTGAAACATAGAAGAATAAACGCACAAGAAGAAATTAATAAAAATAAAATAAAATCTCATCCCAGAATTGAAAACAGCGGGAATATAAAAAAAGTACATTTCCCATACCGGGAATCGAACCCGGGCCTTCCGGGTGAGAGCCGGATATCCTAACCACTAGACAATATGGGATTGATGAAACATTGGATCTAAATTTGAAACACACTAGGATTGATCACTCAATAAGTTGAGTGAGTATGAAAACTGTAAAATGGATAAAGCATGATTAAGCATTTTGTACCCTTTTGCTCAAAGGAATTGATTTCATTTTCACGCTGTGGCAAAGCTCCACTCAACAAAATGGTCTCCGGCCGCTCTAGACCATTTCTATTCAAACGGTTGAACAAATGCATTAAACTGTCGGTAATTAGCTTTAAATATACATAATCACAGGCGCTACTCGCAACAATACCGATCCAGTGTGGTGAAACGAATTAAATCTCACTTTAACGTCCATTAAAAACAAATTAACTTGAACAACCGTGCGCGGTTGCGACCACAGGCGATGAAACTAAAACATTAAGTGTGAGAGAAAAAAAGAAGACCCCCGTTAAAACCAACCGTGACAAATGTGACAAAAAACCGCCGGAAATCGGAAAACTAACCAACGACGAGCGAACAAATTTCCCGCTCGGATGGATTTTCCGCCGGCCGTCGATTGGTGCGAGCAGGAAACTAGCCGAGCGGCGGGGAGGGGTGGGGTGGAGGCAACCGAAGTTGGTTTAATTTCCTCTTCATCGGCCTACACTTAATGAGCTAATTAAATTTGTAAATGAAATTTAATTTCAGCTACATTTCAAAGTTTATGAAAACTAATCACTTGTTCTGCTGGCCGGCTGACCGCGCGTGACACTTTCCGAACGGTCATCAATTTTCGCAAATCCTCTCACACAACCGCAAACACCCATCCCCCATCAGGAGGACAGGAGCACCGTAGCCGGTTGACCGCCGTAAAATTGTGACCACGATAAAAAAAAACATCCCTGCCAATCGAGAAATAATGATCCTACCATTGGAGATGGACAATCCTCCGCAAAAGCTCCTGCGTGATGATCCCCTCTTCTCTCGCCAGGTGCACCAAAGTACTTATCGAGAGGCACTGATTGGTGCACTTACCCACACACACACACACACATAGGCATAGGGACAAACTTCGCGCGGAAGGTGTTTGATAAATGAAATCGAAAAAGCGTAATAAGTACCGAAAACACCCGACACTGATTAATTAATTGATTGATTATAACTGTTGCACTGATATGATTGTTGGTATTTATATGCTGCTCGTCCTCAGGTCGAAGGGGAAAAGTGTCATGGTCGAGTGATAGGAAAATAAAAGTGACCTTTTGGGCGCGTCCGATCTCTCCGACCGAGAACCACAAGTGGCGGGTATTAATGGGGACGATAAATTTTATACCCATTTTTCCGAACGGCTACCAGATGGGCTAAAGTCACGCATGGACCTGCACCGAGTGCAGGCTCTGTCCAGTGAATTTCCCCATTTGACGTACGGTGTGATTTGAGGTGTGTAAGTTTTAAATTTATTTCACCCAGTGGGACTCTTTTGCTACGGATACGGATGGGATCGGGGTAAATTACTTTCAAGCCACACGTTGGACAACTACGCGAGGGCTTGAACATTACACTCACACGCGGCTAATTGAATATTTAATTCAATTTCATTCATTCCCTTGTCAACCACTTCCAACGTTGTGCGAGGATAATTTACTGCCATTTTGTTTGAAAAGGCATTACTACTATTAAAGGTCAATTAACTCGCTTTGCCCGAAACAAGGTGTGTTTGTAATTAATTTCCAGGGAATAATATTTAGCACTAGTAACTATTTTCAAAGACGAATTCATTGCATTCATTCATTCAGTTCATACGCTACGAAAAAATTGAGACACGTGAAGCAAAAACATACCACGAAACAAAATAACACATTCAAAGGGCACTTCACGTGAAATGTTGCTGTTGCCATTTTTTCCTCCATGTTCTTCGCGCCGTCTCGCTCCTCGCCAGTAACCCACATCTTGTAAAGCAATTCAAAGGGTTCATGTGTGTTGTGTAATCCAGCCAGAGCCTCGGAGCAAAATACCTTAATCGTAGTGAGTAATCGCCCACAAGAGTGCACTTCACTGCCAGTGCTCTTGCAGGTTTTTGTGCACCTCAAAATGGATACCACTCCATGCTGCATGTACGGGTAAGCTTAAACAAATGCAACCATCCAACCAGGACACCCTTTTTTTTTTGTTGCAATCTTTTTGCTCTTTGGAACCCATTGTGCGCAAATACATGGGTTTTCTTTTTCATCTTGTCCATCCTTTGTTTGGCAGTACTGTATTTTTAATCAGTTGACGAGTTTTAATCTAGTTAAACGGAACTTCAAAAAATAATTTTCGTGAAGAAGCGAATGGAGTTGAAATGACAGTCGTCAAAGCTCCACTCCGATTCGGAACGGACATTCGTTTCTGACATGGTTTGGCCACACACAAAAAAAAAAAATCATCTGATCTTCGTGAAATCAAAATCACACAGGGTGTTCATGGTGGATTAACCGAAACCACGGTTTTCACTGCTTTTCTATTTTCATTTTTTTTTATACCTCTAGCATACCTCTTCCATTTGTTGTGTGGCCTTTTGTAGTTACTTAATGGTGTTTCTCAACTTGGGCTCAGAACGGAAAACGAAAAGACTTTGACACATGATTCGATAGAACAGAATAACAGTGGAACAGCTTCGATCCAAGGTTTGACGGTTTGAAGTTCCGGAACAGATTCGTTCAGCAACACAAAATATTAATTGGTTTTTTATTTTAATCAAACTTATACATGATTACGATTTCAGTAATGATGCATGCAACACAGATGTTTCTTGTTGATATGTAAAAGATGTATACAAATATTTCTTTATACAATGAATTTGACTAAAATTATACATTTGAGAAAACACAATTCCTGAGCTTGATTTTCGTGTTCTCCACATAAACCACAAATGAGAGTTAAAAGTCATGTCAAATCCTTTTTCCGACGAGTTATCTGTCCAAGTCGAAGACAACTTTTAAAGGGTTTTAAGAGATCGGAAGATCGTTTTTCATCGTGTTTTCTACACCAAATGGTGCCAATTTGAAACGTGCACCGCTGAGATCCGCGAACAACTGACTACATGATCGATGACTGATGACTCTTATTATGGATCATGGGCTACTGAAGCAACGTAAGCAATCTTTTTCGTGATAAACAGCCGTACATTACAGAAGCCAAGGATTTTCCAGCACAACCAAAAATCATCGATTCTACCAGAGAAAAAAAGAAATCGGATGTATCAGGCTCCACAATCCTTTCATCCAGTGCTTGACATTCCTCAACACAGTCTCCTCCTACAGTGAACGAAAAATAAATGAGCCCGGGGAGTGCAAGGCGCCCCATCATGGTGTGCTCGTCCGTGAACCAACAACACACGGCGATCGTCCTTCCTGTTTGCGCCATCCCCCGTCATAGGTGGGGCGATAATTTTCCACCGCCGCTTACGTGAGGCGCGTGCAGGCATTTTTCCTCGACACCCAGCGCCAGGACATGCACGGGACATAAAAATTCACCAAACGCGAAGGCACGACCGTGGCGAGCCGAGCGTTGGCAGTAAATTGAAATTCGGAGCCACGTTGATGCCCCCCGGCTCGCATATGGCCCTTCGTGGCACACGTTATGTTTCCTGTTTGCCTCTACTTTTTTTTTTTTGGTCCTACTTCCTGTTTAACTCCCCCTCCCTGCTGGGGAGTGGCGCTTCCTTCCTTTGTGTTTTGCAAAGTCTCCCAGGAAGACGGTTGAAAGAAAAAGGAACTGAAACCCGACAGCACGTTAAGCTTTAAATGAAACGTGGTGGGTAAAGAAGAAGAAAAAAAACGAGCAGTCTCTAGAAGAAAATGACTTCCAATGGGACCATGTCGAATGCAAAAGCTGCCCCGGTGGTCGGAGGGCGGGCAAGAATGTAGGTCGCGAGGACAGGTAATCGGTATTCGAGGTTGGAATTTCCGTCGTATTGTATTTTTTTTTTTTTTGTTGCCTCCTTCCTTCTTTTCTTCCGGCGCCTTCGATAAGGCACATTTACGATGCAAACATGTCGACGGTATCGGTCCGTGTTCACTGCACACAACACCGGAAACTCCAAGAAGAATTTCCTTCTTTCAGTCCGTGCCTCCCTCAACACCTCCCCCGGGACGTGGCACCCGTCAGTTCCACATTCAAGCACATCAACCTCCAACCAGAACCGCACAGGTTTCGTTGTCATTACGGTCGCCACGGAAAAATTTTCCTTCGGCAGGCGAAGAAAATTACGTCCTCATTCTCCGCGTGAGCAGTCACGTTAATACACCCGACACACACTCGATTTCATCTCTCCCCCCCTCCTCCCCCCTCCTCCACACCAAATTAGAAGAACCGGCTTTTCGCAGCCGTGCCTAGCAGCATCGGCCACGGCATTCATTCGAACACCTTCGAACAAACCAATCAAACGAAACACGGCATCTTTCCCGCCAGTCAGCGTTTCCCGCCCGCATTCCGGGGAAAGAATTTTCCCCTTGAATGCTTCCGAGATGAAAACTTGAGTTGAGTTGAGGCCCTTTTTTTCCCCTTTTTCACTTTTTTCATTCCTCCATTACTATTTCACTACACAATAAAAACCCCCTTAGCATCTTTCCACGGTGCACCAGGAAGGACACGCGCGATTGAAAATCGATTTTTCATTCCCATGCAACACCTTGGCGGCGGCACGTCGGTTCTATTCTTTTGCAAGGTTTCATCTCCCTGTGATCGCGATAGAAAATCGGGTTCGATCACTATTTGTCGCCTCGACACCGTCGAGCTGCCGCTGAATTAGTCAAACCGTCTGTGCGGACGACAAATGGCCGATGTTGCCGGCGCTGCACCACTCCAAATAACAAATGGAAAAAAAAAATGGGAAACCCCTATTTTGCCGGTACCTTTTGTCGTTCGGGTTCACTATTAGCCCGCTCAATGGTTTCCCACTGGCATTGATTGGAGAAAATGCCATTCTAGTGGAAAAATTTCCCACAATCTGCGCGGGGACGGTTAGTAGTTTGTTTTTGAAAGCGAAATCCCACAGTACCTTCTCGGGAAACTCTGTGCTGATGATCCGTGCATAAAAAGGAAGATTTTATGTGAGCAGCGTAGTTTGTTCTGGGAGTTTATTTGTCATCGCCATTTCAATTGGTAAGAAAGAAAAGCATTGTGCACAAATTCGATTACGCGTCTAGATGTTGATTTAGATTTATTTTTTTGCTTTGTTAGAGTGCAAACAGAGATGAAAATAACGCAATCATTTAATTCAGCCATTATTGGGGAACAGATGTATTTTTATTGTGATGGATAAATGAAGGTTTCCCTGAAGGTGTAGCTGTATGTGTGTGTTTTTTTTTTTTTCATCATAACTTCCTTTCTTACGTCTGACGTGGGCTTCGTCCTTCTCACACTCTCCTCCTCCATGCTTAAAGGTACAGTTCTCTGCCAATCGACCTTGTTGCCTTGTAGGGTGTACTTTTTGTCATGTTGTGTCGCGTGAAAGCTATACCGTCCGTTACCCTTGGTGTGCTTCAAGGGAAGGACCGTCCCACAAATAAAAACATAATAAATTTAATCCTTTTGTTCACTTCTACCGTCCGTCCGTATTCCCTTGCCCTCGGCCATTTTATCTGCACCGCCGTGGGGTCACGACCACAACCATCATTCTGATTGCTTTCGAGAGTGAAGGCCAAAACAACATGGACTCACCTCCAGGCCAAGACGCAAACGTTCGGTGAAAGCAGGCGATTCTTGTTTTCTTTTTCTTGGGGTTCTCCGAGCGACTCGCATTTCGGAGGGAACAGATTTTGTTTCACCGTCTCGTCTCGGAAAACGGCAGTGTCGAGTCAGGAAGTCACTGGCCAGCAGCGACCGATCTTTTCGGAAGAGACTCCGGCATGGCCGAAGGATGCAACGTGCCTGAAGCAGCATGCAGCAACAATGGAAAGAAACAAGCTTTTCACTTCGGTGAAAGCATTTTACGCCCGCAGCATCGTCCATCGCAGACCTTGTGCTGTACGGTTTCGCTTTAATTTATGCGATGGAAATTGAATTCAAACATGCATGCATCGTATGTTATGTTTTTTTATGTTTTTCCCTCCCTCACAGGTCACACTCTGGAACGGTCATATTTCTGAAGCTCACACAAAGAGGAGCATTTTCAAGCAGGCCAGTTGACCGAAAAGCTCCTTCCCAAACATGTTTTTGCATCGTTGAAGTGGGCAGGGAGAAAACAAAAGACAAGAGACTGTTCTTTTTTTTCAGTCTAACCAAGCGCATCCAAGCAACTGGTGCAAATTAAAAAGCAGCAGTTGCAATTTTGGGTATACATATACCTTCTTTGAACTGTAGTGAACGAAAATGTTGGTTTTGAAACCACAAACGGGCTTGTGTTTTGCTGAAATCTAAGGTGCGTTGTTTTATACCATATTTTTCCAAGGATCCCATCAAAGCCCAGCATAAACAGCCAGGCGCCTCCACCGGCAAAACTTCAAGCTAAAAACGAAACTCACTCCAAAAGACCAGCGAACTGTGGACATTGTTCCGGAGTGGCGCAGCACGAGCTTAGCACTGTATTTCGTTTTTGTTTCGGGTCACGCGAACTGAACAACAGAAATCAAAGCGGGTAGAAGCTTGAGAGATGGAGAGTAAGAACTCGAGAAACAAAGCATGCAAAAATGGATCCCACGTGCATGTGCATGAAAAGGTGAAAAAGTCAGTTGTTTGACGGCACCATAGCTTCTATAGAACGCCAACCCTTTTCGCACAAAGAAAGAAGCCAATCCCCAAAGAGACGTGAGGAGGAAAAGGAAGATTCGCGTTTTCCACCTAGGGACTCTGGCACCGCGCAACACGGACATAACCTAGAAGCAGTGGACTCGCTCGCTTTTGCGTCCGTTACTAGGGAAACAAAAAAGGGGACTTCGAATCTGTTACATGCCATCGTTCTGATGTGTTTTTTTTTTCCGCCGCATCTTCACTTTACTCCAATGCATTTTGCACCTGCTTCCTTACGCCATACGGTTCGCCGGAATGCTATCCTAAGGGGATAGGTTTTCCACGATGGACCAAAGCTGTCACGAGAGCCCATCTCAAACGCACACCCACGGATTCCCGGACAGCAAGGGTCCACTAGGATTTTGTGGCAAATTTATCGCGTTGCATCGTGATTTTCCCGCAGGATATGCGAGAAACCTCCGCGACACGGCGCAGTGGACACATTCAAACGGTTGTCCCTTAGAAAAAAAACCTCGATCCGTTGTGCTTTTTTTGATTGCATCCTTTTCGCAATCTCCCACAGCCATGCCATTCTGTCTATCCTTCCCTTTCTTCTTCAATTTTTGTTCCTATTCCTCTTTCGTAAAGAAATATAATCTTTTTTGTTTCTGATTTCGCTGATACCACAAACGGGTTTCAAGGGAATCATGGACAGCAAACAAGTTACTAGTGTCCCTTTTTCTCTGTAGTAGCTCCCCCTGTGACCGTATTATTTCTCACATACAACAAACTACAGGAACCATTTTAGTTTCAACCGCATATGATAACGCGACGATGAAAGAATAGCTAGATAGAGAAACATAAAAAGGAAGTGAATCGTAACGAAATCCAATGGTCTCGACAAAAAAAAATGCTTAATTTACCGTTCAGCTGGACGCTTTGAGGTATAAAAGTGCACCTAAGCTAGCTTTGGAAGAACAGAACAGTGAAGCCATGCGGCTATTCCGGACCCCGAGTGTTTTATACCCTAAGCCTGACCACATCAAGTTGATCGAGTTCATGTTTATAATATTTATCCTTGGGTTCATCGTTTTGACGAATGACGTATTTGGTGAACATTATTATACCACTTTAATTCAAAATACAATTTTTCCCAACGTTTATCCTTCATTTTAAAAATGTACGTGGTCCAAAAAAAATCCATTATTCATCGCCATGTCTACCGTTTCCATAAAGTCTACCTCGCCCTTCTCTCCTCTGTTCCTATAGACTGTTATTTTTGTCACCCAGATGCTGGGTTTCTGCTTTGCCTCAATTTTACGACCAGCGCACCGCTGATGGATATTTCTCTGCGTATGAAAAAGTTTTCTGTCGACACTATCATCGGTGAATACTAATTATGCTGCCCATACTCCGTCAGCCATCATGGCACTCATTCATGCACACGTCGAGCCCTGCAGCCTGCTAGGTTGGCGGCATGAGGGCATACGGTCGGAACCCTCCCAACCCAAAGCCCAGAGCACCGCTTGACGCCACCGCCACTCCCGCCGGGGGCCGCAAAAAAGTAATCTCGGCTCCCAGCTGCCGCATGGGTAGTGCAGCCCACGGCATTGCCGATCTCTGGCGTATTCGGGCACGATGGCGTGAAGACCGCAACGTTCCATTAAGTGTAATTTTATCATCCGATTTACCATCAAGCTGCTGATGAGCAAATTGCAACCAGCATCAGCACCAGCGGCAGCACAGCCATCAACTACCTCCTGCTGTCAGCTTATGGTAGAGAGCACATGGTCGAACCACAGCGTCAGCATTGACGCTGCTCTATACCTACATAGGTCCACGTAGACATTGAGAAACAGAGATGCTGCAAGCTTAACAAAATCAGAAAAAACATGGGAATTACGCGAGACCAGTAAACGAAACATTGATATGAGAGCTTTTTGTTAATTAAAGTTTTAAATTGAGTAGTATGATTTGATATCAACAGTATTGCAAGAAAACCTTGTGATGAAAAGCTTATATGTGTTAAAAAAAACAAGCTGATCCATTCCTTCCATTTCAATAAATTCAAATAAAATGGGAGATCTTTGGAACTCAAAAACAAACAAAACCTTCAATTATAAACTACGAATACAATTCAATCAACCCTGCCAGATGGTGCTTCACCAAGGTTTTTATTTTTTCTGCGCTAGAAACCAAACGGATGGAAAGTATTACCGAGACACCAGGTCACCTGCCAATTGTGCAATCGAAGTGCAGCTCACAGAAGAAGAAAAAAATCCACTGCAGACGAAGCTTGTGTTTCTCCTATCGCACCGCAGCAACACAACCGCGGGGGCGTTGAAAGGATTGTTCACTCAGACAGAAAGAGTTTCGTTCACCCACACTGCGCAACAGCAATAGTTTTGCGGTGTGGCCTTACTCATTCGTGGCCATCCCACGCAAGCTTCCGTCGACGCTTTTTATGCTAGTTAGCAAATTTCTATTGGATTTTCCGGTTGATTCTCGCCTATCATGCCCGAGAAGAAAAAAACCAATAACTGGGGAAACATTGGTGCGGACGGATGTATTCAGCTCTGTGTTCCCTGGTTAGAATTGATGGGTTTTCCGAGGTCTGTTGCTTCGCGTGGTGTCGAGTTTATTACAATGTGGTGGTTTTCCAGCAATCGATGTCGGTGGTTTCGTTGAGTGACTCAAATTGATTCCTGTTATTTTTAACGTGAAACGACGACTCACCCAATTGCTTTTCACAACAACAGTCATTTATTTATTTAAATTTGATAGTAACATCCAAGAGAAACTTTGTTCGGAATGCGCCTAAAATTCTCATTCAATCAAAGTTGATTAAACAACTGCATTCATTTTGCCAATAGATGCACATTTCCTAATATGAATTGCAAGTTGGTACCGGATGGGATAGTGACGACCGTTCCCCGATTCTCAACCGCCGCTGTTCCAGGATCAGTACCGTGCATGGTGGGGTTAATCTGCTTCAGTTTTTTAGCTACGGCCTGCAACACTGCTTCCAGGACCTGGAAAAACAAAGACACGATGGAAAGCAGAACGAATGTCAAAGCCCATGCGATTCCAAACAATCCCAGCATGCAGCCACCGTGCAGTCACAATGGCCATGGATTGGAGTGACTTCTGTGGCGAAGTGTGCAGTGTTCCAAACACCCACAAGCTGCCAGATTTGCGGCATTTCTCGCCTGGAGCCGATGGCCATTCAAATCCGGACGCGGTTTCTCTCTCCTTCGCGGGCTTCCATTGTCCAACAGGTAGGGAACTGGTCCTATTGTTCACCAGAACTGTGTCCTGTGTTTCGAAATTTCACACGGGGCATTTTGCTGGTCCCGGGAGCACTACTAGCCAACGGCGGTATCCGCAACACGACACCTTCTGGCGGCGATCCGAGTTTTGGAACAACTTTGAAGCTTTGGCTCTTTCGAGTTTTGGTCAAAACCACCTTTTGGAGCTGTCGGGCAAAAGCGGTCACTATTGTCCCTCTCAATAAGTGATACAAAACTTCTGTCTGTCGGTCACTTCCGCAACCGGCTAGTTTTCCATTTTCCTTAGACCAGTGGGAACATCATGATGCCAAAGGCCAGGCCGAGAAAAGTCCGCTGAATGAAAAAAAGAAGGATCAATGGATTTCAATGAAGAGAAGCAACAATCCTATTTCACCGGTGTCGAAGTAAATCATCTTTCTGGCTTTCCGGTGTTATTATAAAAAGGCGGACAGGACGAAATAAAATAAGATGGTATGTTACATAATCTGACTTGCTCCTACAAGGCTTAAGATCGATTGACTAGCAAAATTATATTCAACATCAGACTTTTTTTTAAAGCGTTAGTTAAAGCGAATAGGCGTGAGATGAGATAAGATATAAGAAAATAAATTTAGACCGATAGCAAGTATGGAACAAGCTTTCTTGCTTCCCTTGACTGCATGCCCGCATTGATTCATCCGTCTACTTTCTTCTATTCTTTTTAGAAGCCATCAAAAAACTAATGTGTTGTAAAATTGTCAACCACACTGTTGCACGAACGACAATATTAAATCCTGTAAACGTCGCTTCCAACAAAACAAAAAACCCCCGTGTGAGTTGGACAAGTTACATCACGTGCCAGCACACGGTGCCATCCATTCCGCTTGACCGCTCAAATGCCAACTCCAACACTGGACAGGGAAAAGTTGTTCCGAATTTGTTCCGACCAAATTGGCCGTTCCGCACTGCTTGCTGTTCGTCGGTGTAACAATTTGCAATTTGCCATCCATTGAAAACGCGCAACCGGCGTTCCATGGCGTTCCAGAGGATGCAATTCGCTGACGTCGCATGGTGCATGCGGTGCGGTGGCGTATTGTAAATTCGGCAACTTTCCTGAATTCCTAATGCACATCGCCCCCACCAGAAGGTTGTCTAAAGGCGCTCGAAGGAGGGAATTTTGGTGGTGTGTAGTTTCGGGGGGAATAAACATTTCGTAACTGTTCCGACATGTTCCACACCATGACTTGAGTTTCCGATCTCATTTCAAATGCAGTTAGTACTTGAGCCGTTAAAAGGCCATTAGTACTTGAGTAACTGAGCCTGAACGTTTTTTTGTTGGTTGTATTTGTGAGAAAGCTTATTCATTGTTTAAAAATCCCATGAAAAGAAAAACAAAGGATCAATATTTTTTCTTACGAATGAGAATGTAAATTTTTTAAACAAATTATTTTTCAATATATTCTACAAAACTGTCATAAATTAAATTGTATTTTATAATAAAGCATTTAAATGGAAGAAATTGTTTGAAATTTAAAAGTTAAAAATCGAACAAAGCCCCAGCAGTAGTAAGATGGAAAGCACGCTTGCACGAATCGTTGATACAGGTGCTTAAAATAGATCTCGTCGTGCTTCAGCGACCGTACAAACCTACGTACAACGGACGACCTGTTCGCTACGCGGTGCGCACACTCTCGACTGGGAGCGTGGCGTCTCCTGTAACGCGGCTACCCGTGAGTCAGATTACGGACTGATTTGAGGGCGGGAGTTCTGTGCGCTGGACCGGGCCATGTCGACGGGGCGTCCGCACTAAGCTGGCCGTCAATATGGGTGTCTTGGAGGAGTCCGAGACATTCAGGTTGGCCAAGGAGGGACGAACCGAGCGAGGGGTGAAAACCAGCAGCTAAGAGTCCCCGCGGCAAGCAGTAGTGGGATCGCGTTTCGGAGTGGACCGCCAGTGCCAGCCCGTTCAACATAGTCACACTGTGATCTTTTTTGCAGGTCACTCATTTTCTTTAAAATAATATAAACGTCACAAAGTTTTTATGTTTCATACAAAGAAAAAAGTTTGAGAATATTTTATCTTGAGATAAATCAGATTATCTTGCGGGATGCTGAAATCAGATTATCTTGCGGGTCAAACCCCTTGGTCTACCCTTATATCCCCCTTCGTACCGGGGGAGGGGACCTCTATGGATTAGAACCCACGCCATCCATCTCGGCTATCCCCGACCGCTTGTTGCACTATGTTGTATTGTAAAATTGGTATCAAAATGTAACCCTGTGTAGGAAACTGAAATCTAACAAAAATCACATAATTGAGATTCCCATTCTTCCGCGTGCAAATCAAAGACGCATCGTCCATTCTGTTAACCGCTTTCTGACGATGCATCAACGATGTGCAAGCAACATAATTGCACCTACATTAAACCAACTATGGTGCAAACACTAGCTCCATTTGTTTCGCCCGGACGCCACAGTTCTCTGCAGGGTAACTGCGAACAATAGAATCCACACCATCGCAGAATACGGAGAAAGTGGGACGGTAATGATGAATGTTGGAAGAATGTTTTCAATAATAAAAATCCTGCAGGCACTACGGAGCCCTGTGCGGTCGTGCATTTGCCTGCAGGTTCAATGCAATGCCCAGCTGGAGGTACACCTATATGTAGGAGCTATATAGTTCACACAGTCCGTGGAAGGGCTTCGTGTTCGGTTGGCCCCGCCGTTGGTTCAAACGGCACAAATAATATGGAGCAATTTTTCAAATTAATGTAGTGTGTAGAATTTGACTTATTTAATGTTGGTAAACTTGTTTTTTCTTTTCTTCTTTATTTTCCATCAAAAAGCGTTTATTGCTTTGTGTGTTTCAAACTTTCTTTTACAATTTTGAGCATTTTACCGCATTTGTGTTATCAACAGCAACCTTTTTTTTTTTCGTGTGTAACTTGGCACCGCAGCAAATCCCCGGATGCAGATTTGGTTGTCCTGCATTTTACCTGCATTTTCCAGAACCTAGCATGAGGAAACGCGTTTGGTGCACTGGCCCGACTGCAGGTATTGCAATGCACGCCGTGTTGCATCTGCATTGTATGCCCGCTTGTGTGGTGATGATTGCAGAAAATGTGTATTCCATTGTGCGGTGAAACGGGGCCGCCTTTATGCTCGCCTTTATAAGGTACGGGTTGTACCATGGCCATGGTGTGCAGTATTTAGGATTTCCTTTCTCTTGCTTTATGTCACTTAATCTCAATTCTGCGCTCCGCGTTCTGTTTATGGCAGACAGCATTCTAATCGTGAATTGTGTTCCGCCAAACTGCGTATTTGGCCGTACGTGGTTAGGTTTTTATTTTGTGCCGTCTCGCAATAAATCTTCGGAAACGTGTGAATAATTTCCATCGCTTAGAAAGTATCGCTAAGCCCTGCATGGAAAAATATTTTTCGAATGTATATCTCAATAATGTTTAATCGTGACACTTGCGAATTTTAAAAACGGTTGCCACCGAACCACCGAATATGCACCACCACGCATAGAAAGAAATGGCCCAAAATTATGTCTTATGCACTTGCAACTATGAACCGAGGCTGAAGGTGAGATTGGTATATTCTGTGAAAATATTATAACTGGAAGGAAATGCCATTAGAAATGAGTAATGAGGAAGGAAATTGTCTCAAATTTATTTTACCTGAATCCTCACCCCACATGCCATTTTTCGCTCTGATGTTCTTTGTTTGGTGTTGGTAAGCTTTGCTGGCTCCCGAAAACTGCTCTCGAAAATCGAATTCATTACCCTCGCAACATCGTCTCGGAAGAAAGTAAGAAGCACATCGTTTAAAAACCCGGTTAAGGTCTGCACACCCGAGCGAGGTGTTAAATTTAACTTATTACCCTCACATAACTCACCTCGACACGCACCCTGTTCATATACTCTTCCGAGCAGCAATCTTAGAACATTGAGGAGGGAAGGAGTTCTTTTTAAGGGTACATTCAAGCTTCGCCATGTGAATAAAATTGCATACCATGGGGCAAGGAGTGTATTAAAGCAAAACCCGCACGTTTCCCCCATTCGACACCGGAACGTCTCGAAGATCGATCGAAGACACCATCGCCAGGCGGGGAAGTCGTTTGCACCTGGGTTGCTGGAATCATTATTTTTTTCTTCTTGCAACCAGCCATGATGCAATCAACGGTGGAAAATGCTATCGCAGATGGAAACGAGTTTATCTTTTCGGTTGTGTTTCAGGGCCAACCCTGTCCGACTCAATTTCTTGAGATGCTGGATTAATGGTAGAAGATCGAAGAACAAATAGGTCGCATCCAGGAGAGAAAATATGAAAGATAGTGTTTTTAGAATCAAAAGTAATGAAAGATTCCCACCAGGAAGTGTTATGGCATATGTAGACATTTTTAAGACATTTTTTCAAGCCACAGTGTTTGAGAGCATTCCTAGAAAAACCCTAGAGTGCGGAGAAACAACGCACAAAGACCACATCGCCATCTTCGTTAGCACTGGGAAAACCGGCAGATAAAGATCAAGTCTACGATCCCTCGCGTAGGATAAATGGTGCAAAACGATCTATTTTGGTAGTCGGTGTTATTTTTTTTCTTCCGTTGCGAAAAAAATAGAAAGGATTAGGTAGGATTTTTTCTCATATTTACTCCTCGAACCGGCTCCATCTTGCGTTTTCTCTTCGTTTCGTTTATTCTTTCTTGTCCCTGTGGGTCTCCCTTAAGTCAGCGACTACTTGGTATGCAAAATGGATTTTTCAGCTTCCATAGCCCGGCATAAACGTCCTGGAAGAACAGCGAACCAAGCATTACTGGAGTGTTTGCGCAGCGAATCCATAAACCGTCCGTTTCCACAAACAGCGTGCAAACGCCAACCGACCGGACTAGGAGAACTCTTAACACGTCTGGCGTTAGGCAACGCGAGTAGCGTAGAAGTTAAAGGATCAAAAAAAGCACGGCCACCCACCAGCGCACTTTCCTCGCATTACTCCAAACGCACGAAGCATGCTGCGCTGGCCGGAGAAAAAGCATATCCATCCAGGCATAAGACGCAGTGCACCTTCAAGAGCAGCGTTTCAGTTTGTTGAATCACTTCTCGTTAGTAGTGCTTTCTGGATTGGAAAGTACACCTTTCGAGAGTGTCTGAACAGAATATGACTCGAGGGTGGTGGGTATATAGTCCCAGCTGCGGAATCGAGACCCCTTCTCGTTACGCTTTACGTTAAACCCCGGAACCGTTCGGCGGGAAACGATTTACCCATCATCACCAACAACGTGATCATCATCATCGTCGTCCGCGTCCGTGTTGGCCGGAACACACCACCAATGAACTGACGGCACCCGGATGCACCCGTTGAAAGATTAGTACAAACTTCCCCGTTTTGCCGTGTTGACCTTCGCGGGCAGCAAGATTTCAATCGGCAAGGAAAGCCGTGGTTGTTATCACAAAGGAAGGTGAGTGAAATCCACTCCACTCCACTATGATTAAGTGCGATTTTTTTTATCCCTATTTAAAAATCTTTACGTCCAAATAAGTGATATATAAGAAAAGATTTGTCCGAAGTGGATTGAACTTCGTTTGAGTGAAAGAAACATCTGTAACATTTGTTGGAGCTTTTGCTGACATTGCAATTCGTTCTCTCCTAATGGCATAATCTACAACTTGACGGTTTCCTCTAGAACCCTGCCCTATGTAACGAGGGACATCCCTTAAGCCATATGACACTCCCCTCACAATTTGCACTGACCTAAATTCGTTTATCAGCGTGAATGTAGCGTGGCTTGCTCACTTCAAACGGAACGAAATTTTGACCATCAGCAGTACGCTTTCCCATAAATCTCTCGCATAGAATTTCCTAAAACGATCACAGGTTCTTTCCTCCCGACGTTCTAAACATATTACACCTAATAGCGGTGGCCAATGGCTAGGAGCTTCGGTGAAACGTTCCACCATGAGGACCGTTGGCCCTGATAGTTCACTAAACTACATACAGTGTGCACTACGAAACCCATTGAAATGTCAGTTTACCAATCCGACCGAACGTGCTGACTGACAACCGGAAGCAGATGGACGCAAGCACACACACACACACATACACTGCTGACGCTGACCAAAAGCTGCTGCTGTCCATTGAACTGGAATGAACTGAATTAGAAAAGCATTCATGTCAAAATTGAATTTTCCGTTCCCTGACCGCAGCGCCAACAACGCCAACCGCGTTTGCCGAATCGTCGTCGCTTCGTCCTGGTCCAGTTTCATCGAAAACTGTTTCAATACTGGCTCAAGAATGTACATTGCGAGACATCACTCACATGGCTTCATTCAATGTTATTTTCATGACGTGGTGGAATAATCAAGTACGAACTTCGTTGACCCACAATTGTTGCTTTCATTTTTAATTTCATCTTTATTCGCCCATGTTTGGGCGTTGGTGTTGGCATGGATCACATGTCCAAAATGTTCTTTTAGTTTAATTACTTTCGTACTAGTTAAATTGCTTCTTTTGTGAATACAGATTCAAGACCAAACTTCATAAAATATCATCAAGCTCAAACGATTGAATTGCACTGTTGCGTCCATTCTCGGGTTACTCGGAGGGGGTGGGAAACCTGGAAAGAATAAACTCGGGCTCCCTGTGTGTTTGTTTGTGCGCACGTGGTGTTTACGGAAGTTGATTTTTCCGGATGTTGAGTACACAACACCGGGCGCAATAGGGGAACAAACGGTTTTTCATTGCACTATTTGATTAAACGGTTGAACGATTTACCTAGGCACGTGTTGAGATCAGGAGGATGTTTCCCGAAATGTGGGGTTAGGACATTTGTTTCGACAGTTGGATTGCAGAAGAAATATCAAATGATTACGCGGCTTAAGCTTATTTCTTTTATTTGCGGTTTTTAGCTCGGTTTTTTTTCTTTGCTGTGTAAATGATATTGTGTTCAATGATATGGATTGTGTTTTGTTTTGGTAGTAGTTTGTAGATGCTCAAGCCTACAATCTTTTCTGCTATACAGTTTCGTAAAAGTTGCAAATATTATTCTTTAAAAGATTTAAAACCCTTAAATTGGAATTACAATAAGAACGTACATGAAACGATCTTCTTTCACTCGATGTTTGTGTAAAAGATGTAAATTTTATCGCTTAATACCCAACATAACCCCTCAACTAGTATGATATAACATAATCCTGGGTAGCAATACCCTAAATATCCCCCAAAGAAGCCTGCCATACTATGTGAATCCGTTAAGGTTCTTGTGACGCATTTTCTAAACGACGAATTACCGGCAGCTGTGCTTTCCTCCCAAAAGAGGCCTTTCCTGCCAAGCATTTCTTGTGTGCATTTCATCCAAAGGACACTTTTTTTTTTCTTTTAACGGAGGCGTAAAGACTAATTCCTCGGTGTCATAAAATTTCAAATGGCACCACCATTAAAATAAAATATCGCGAAATAATTATACATGACACGCTAGGACATTTTCCCGCCCCTCACATTCGCACTCGTTAAGGCGGGGGCATCAGTGGAAAGTGGCAGACGCTTTAATGTACTCTTTGCATCTTCACATCATCAGTTGCTTACGGCTGTCGGAGGATTAATTCGCATCCGGAAAACCTCCCGACGAGCTGGAGTCCGTGGAGTACACCTCGTTGAGGAGAGTATAAGAACGGTGTTTGTTTCGCTGAGCATCGCAGGAAGACCGCATCGAGCGGGTTAGAAGATGAAGATGGATGAAGTGGAACGAAATCTTGCGGATGTCGTCCCGACCGAGCCATCCGACGAACCCACACGCAGGAACAAACACTCCTTATGGGCATGGGTTTTATGGGTGAAAAATACTGGTGGTGGTGGTGTCACAAAGGATAAAAACCAGACCGCCAGAGACGATAAACGAAAATATATGGCCTATATTTTGCCAGCGAGCTTCCGTGGAATCGTGTTGTAAACGACCGCCCGTCACTTTCATGGCAATTTTCATTCTACCACGCAATTCCCATTGTTTCGACTGGGAAACTGAAAAACCATCCTGGAAGATCCTGAAGTGTGAGGGCAGTTGCGGATGTTATTAGATGTTCATACTTTTTGTTTTAAGTACTTAACGGTACTAGAAAACAAATTGCTTCCTAGGAACGATTGTTATCACTTTGGAGCTTACGTCCTAGACATTTGCACCACCGAGGTATAACGACATATTGGCGAATTACTTAATCTAACACAGAAAACATCATCACTGGAAAATACACATGGCCCAGATACAGATGCCTCAACCTGTACGACGTGGATTTTAATTTCGTTGACCTTAACCTGGCTTGGGCCATTCTATAGCTCTTTTTCCAAGAACACAGATATGCTCTAAAACACTTCATTGCTTTAGCAAGACTTCAAAGTCTCATGCAAGTTCCAGCAATCATTTCGATGGGATAACAATTCCTTCATGATCATACTTTTCCGGTACGATTTAAAATTTACATCTCAATAAAAACACCAGCGCGGCACTGGGACTGAAACAGACGAACGGTAGTAAATCTTTCACCTGCCGCCAAATTACTTTACACCATAAGCCGCGTTCAAAGTGCGTATGTTAGTCGCTGCTCCATCGCGTTTTCTTTCGCTTTTGACATTAAATTTAGCCTCGTCCCAACGTTTCCAAGATCGTCCCAACACGCTAAAGAAGCAGCGGAAAGCATACGATTTCTAACAAACGGTTTGATCCGCTTTATCTTTCATGTCGTTCGGGATTAACCATGCTGAGGGGGGGGGGGGGGGAGGTTTCCTTACTCTCCTTCCTGGATACTGTATCGCCCGATTTCGCCCCTTGCCAATAACGATTAGCCGCAGCAACAATTTAACACACAGCACAAACAATGAAGCGAACACAGGGAAACTGGTACGGTGGGTGATTCGTGCTCCGCCAATTAAATACCAGCACGGGGAGGGTGTTTAACGGTTCAAAAGCTTTTCCACCCTGTCCACCGGTTGGCAGAATCAGAATCGGCATCGGTAATGGTTGATGGAAACGCGTGGAAATTCATTCCCCATGCACACACTACAGGGCTTTTACCAACGTTTCTCCCGGATAACCCTGGCTTCATCGGGAAACTCTCAACCCTCTTCCACGTGTTCCTTTCCACCTCACAAACAGGGCTAAGCGCACAAATTCCGCTTTCGTGATTCCGCCGACCATGAAACACTCATCTGTCTTTATCGCTCTTCTGGACGGTTACATGCACAATTACATTTGAAACGAAACGTATACCCCGGCCACGGCCCTGATAGCTCATACGCCGGCCGGTGTGAGGGTTTTGCTGATACGGTTAAGCTTCCGGGTTGTTGTGCACTGCTAAATACTATTGAGGCTGGCATTCATCCAGGGGCGGGGAAGCAGCCGACGACGGACGGTGGTAGTTTGTTGTGTAACACACGAACAAATTACCCGGCACCAATTTGAACGTTTGTTGCGTTTTGCGTAGGTGCTTCATTTGCACGATCAAATGCGTTGTACAGCGGGTAGGGGGTGAAAACGGAAGCGTTCAGGTTTTGTGAGAAGGGGAAGCATCTACAAGCATAACGCCATTTCATACCTCCCAGCACACCGTGCACCGCAAATCGAATGCAGAGGATTCGGTGCCGGGCCAGCAAATACTACCGGCGGGAAAACGGTGAGCCGGAACGGAAGGATCCGCACATTTTGCCAACCCGCAATGCAATTGGCCGCAATCGGTTTCGGGGCAATTCGGTCGTCGGTCGGTGGCAAGCGACAGCATGGCGGGTAGTGCACGAGCCTGCGATCTCGATTTCCTTATGTTTGAGGGTTATATGAGCCTCCTCCAATCGTTTGCCTACACAGCACCGGCTTCGGTGCGGTTAGGTTTATTTTCCTCCGGTGGCGATAAATTATGCACAGCCAATTTCGAACGCTATCATATCTTGGCCTGGTAGCTCCCGGTAGTGGCTTGGTTGGTGGTGGTCTCAGCGGCGGGGAAGTCCTGCCCGATCTGCGAACCTGCGAGTGCCAGTTCGTACTCGTTATCAGCTAACGTGCGTAATGAAATTCAAGCTGTAAAGGTGTGTACACGATTAGCCAGGACCGGAGGATTGAGGGTATGGTGTTCGATAACCGGTACATAGTACGGCTTGTTCCGTGTGCCGAGATTGGCAACGAGCTGGCAAGGGGAGAAAAATGTCCCACCCGCTAGAACCATCCCACCATGGCACGATGATGGTTTGCTGGAAGAATTTAATTGTAGACGATAAATCGATTTCGGAGCATCACACGGCGTGCTACGTGCCATGTGGAAATCCAGAAGGAAACTAAACCACCAGCTCTCGATAGAGTTCCTGGGGAGAATGGAATCAGACTTAAGCCTCTTTCCCTTTCAGCACTGGAAGAGTCCTGATCAAGGAGTCAGTTGACCACAACAGCATGTGCCTGCCTGTCTGAGCATCGGAAACGATTCTAATATCCTTTTCTTTCCATCTACAAAGTGCTACTCTCAATGAAAAACAGACGACCAATTCGGTTGCACGGTTGTCTTACTTCTTCCTCACCCAAGCATTACCCAAGAACGTAGAGTGTTTGTTCCTTTTTTTTTACTTTAAAGCCTTTACTCCAGGTGGTCCGGACACCCGAATTGGATGTCCTAGCCTCCATCAGCCAACCATTCTCCTGCCGTTCATTTATCAGGCAAATCGGATGCAAATGAAACCGTACGCAATTCGAAACGTAATTGAGAAAATATTCCATTTCATTAGCTTCGTTCGCTTTCCTGAGGTGAGCCATTATATCGAACGTACAGCCCTTGTCGGTAGCTTCAATGTACCTAGATTCCAATCCTGTTTATTGTTAGAAAAATCTCTGTGATTTCATTTGTCTGCCGGGCCTCATTTGTATTGTTCATATACTGAATATACACATTAAAGTTGTTTACGTTGTTATCAGAGATTGTATATTCATGCGGAATGTTTTTATATTAATTCAGTTGATTTATGAATTGAAACTTTTCCTTGAAACTAGATAAGAGTTTTCTATAATTGGCTCATGCCAATGCCTTAAACGTTTTTATTCAAGATCGGCTGGCCACAACGCTAACAAAAAAGGCCTATTTCATCCTACTTGATTCTCCGCGCCAACCACCAACCAGTTTCACCCTAGTGCAATGATTAATAAAGGATCATTTTTCGCGCGCTCGATTATTTTTCAAGCCAGATCGTCTTCCACGGTCGGCGGACGCTCTCTGGACCGTGGGCAACAGCATGAGCCAGGACGGTGGCCGTGCCTTCCAATCTGTGTCCACCGCGGACGATGCGCTGCAAAATCTGTCATTTTCAATAATAAATCACTTCACGTCAATCATGCCGGAATCAAATGGACAAAATACCGATACCAATCAATTCCCGGTTCCAGCCGAGCGCCGGGCTCGACTCATACCCCTCCACTGTGACCGGGGAAAAACATGGGAACGTTGGGTAGGGCGCACAACGACGCGCAGAAAAAAAAAACCTGGAAAAAAGAATGAATAATGTCATCCATGCAGATGCAACCCTCACCCAATGCACTTTGTGCTGGGTCAGAGGTCCCGTCAGGGATACGGATGAGTTTTGAAAGTAAAAACAAAACAAAAAACCGCGATGATCCGCACGGAAACGCTTGCTTCGTCCAGGGTGGGGAGCGATTGGCGATTTTTCAAAACACCCTTGCTCTCGTGCATTTCCCGCTTGCTTTCCTTTTTTTCAAGTTTGTCACAACAGACAGGGCACCGACGTGAGGTTTTTCACGGACGGCTGGGAACGATGAGGAATTTCGTGTTTGTTTACGAAAACCGATGGCGTCTCCAATTTCCATTATCCGGTGGCACATTTGTGCAACATTCCATTCCACGTTGTTTGCGAACCACGGCAGCGCACTATGGTGTCTTTGCTAGAAGGAAGCATCAGTTGTCCGGTTCGTCCATATATTCGCATGGACGAACGCACCATCAACATTGAATGCACACAAATCAATCATCGAATGTTGCTTTACAAAAACAAATGATCAATTTACAAACATGCAAGTATGCAATGTTATGAGATATCCATTTATTCATGGGCTGTGAATGAACATGTTACGGTTTAGAACAGAGGAATTAAAAATGTTTTTAAAGATAATTGAATTACTATAATCAGCACAGTAACCGACCACATTACTGGATAACTGTCATTTTAAACAGATCCAATTTTATTTGACCTCAAACCCTGCTGTCAAATCGCTTCAGCTAGCTCTGTCAGCTTTGTTTGCAACCCGGCCGCACGCGTAGTAGGCTAAGCAAATTGACTATTCAATTGTTTTCGGTCGCTGAAAGACATTGTGTTCATATGATTATCAATATTGATCCAGTTAACATTGCAATTGTGCCCTGAAACCACCTAACTCCGTCAGGTAAATAACTCTTGGCAAGTAATCATTTTGTAAATTATGTTAAACCATCGAATCTTTGTTGCAGGTTGCAATCAGACAAAGCAATTCTACGCCTGTTAACCCTTGATTAACATAGAGTTCGTAAAAAGCTTGAGATATCTACGCACAGGAAAAATGGCAGAGGAAAACATTAGTGAGATTTTACAAAACATGAAATATTGTGCAAAATATGGAGCAGGACAGACTCGCGAGCAACACCTTGCAGCCAAGTTAGCCCTGCTGAAAGAACTCCAAACTATGCTGAAGAAGAATGAATTGCAGCAAGCTCTCCTAGACAAGGGGCTCCTTTGCATCATCGCGCTTTGGCTAAAGCCACAGAATGAAGGCAATCTTCCGCTGTACTCGATACGACAGAAGTTGTTGAAGCTACTGCTTCATCACTGCAAGTGCATTAAAAAAGGGCATCTTTCTAAATCGAAACTGGGGAAGATAGTATTTCAACTATCTTCCCACCCAGCAGAAACGGTTGCCAATCGTCGTCTTGCCACTAAACTCTTCACAAAATGGGCACGTAACGTCTATAAAATACAAACAGATCATCGTGGCATTTCCTCCAAGGACCAGATGCAGAAGGAGGTGGATCAAGTATCGGAGCAGGCAATGGTTGTTGACACCACACCTACTCAGATGCATGCCACGGCTTCCATTGAGGAACCGGACGATGCCGAATCGGCTAATGTATCAATGTGCGAAGGATCAATTGCGGTTAACCAGCCTGCTACGGTTGATCCATCGCAACGTACTTCCGTTTCGAAGCAGGGCTCTTTCATCGGCGTTTTTCATAACGAGAACTTGGCAGAGGATAGCGTAAATGAGTTATTACAACTCATGGAACATTGCACAAAACATGAAGCAGGTCAGGACCGCGAGCAACACGAAGCTGGCAGGCTAGCCCTGTTAAACGAACTTGAAACTATGCTAAGTAAGAATGAATTGCAGCAAGCTCTCCTAGACAACGGGCTTCTTTGCATCATCGCGCTTTGGCTAAAGCCACAGAATGAAGGCGATCTTCCGCTGTACTCGATACGACAGAAGTTGTTGAAGCTACTGCTTCATCACTGCAAGTGCATTAAAAAAGGGCATCTTTCTAAATCGAAGCTGGGGGAGATAGTATTTCAACTATCTTCCCACCCAGCAGAAACGGTTGCCAATCGTCGTCTTGCCACTAAACTCTTCAAAACATGGGCACGTAATGTGTATAAGATACAAACAGATTATCTTGGAATTTCCTCCAAGGACCAGATGCAGAAGGAGGTGGAGCAAGTATCTGAGCTGGCAATGGTTGTTGACACCACACCGACTAAGCATTCCACTGCGGCGATTGAGGAACCGGACGTTGCCGAATCGGCTTATGTAACAATTTGCGAAGAAACAATTGCGGTTGATCCATCGCTACATACCGCTGGTTCGAAACCAGGATCTTTCGTCTGTCCATCATCGCGTATCAGCATTGTCGACGCTTACAACATCAGCGACGATCAGATGCGAAAATGCGACCGAATTCTTGACAGTTTCTTCAAGAAAAAGAATCAGATGTGTACGTCCAGAGTTAATTTCGGTTAGGTCAACTATTCGTTAGAGGAATGGTTTACTCAAACATTTAATATTATTGCATGAAATTTAGAAATGTGTAACTAATTAGGCTAAGGTTTTCTTTGCAATTTGTCCATAAACAGATCAGGCATAAATTATGAAAACCCACCAAACCATTGCCGTATAACATATTTACAAACTATTTGAAATGATAAGGGTGAGTCATATTAACTTGAGCAAAGCTTGGAAAACTAACATCGTATCACTTCCTCTAACATGTTTTGGCATCCAATGCCTTCAGTTAATGCCAGTTATTCTGACCTTAAAAGATGGAATCAAGTGCAAGCTTTACCTGCTATAGCGATTTTTTTTATGTTAACGACATTGAATTCTATATGTATTGTTAAGAAAACGAGAAGAAAAAAATGAGAGAGAATAAATCAGATAATCGATTTCATTAAAAGCAAACCAGGCAAGCTAATAATTCGATCAATTGGTTTGAGCCCCAGACGGTGTTGTTGCATCGTTGAATGGCCGGTCAAATTCACTCGTTAGCCATACTTCTTGTTGGCGCTGAACTTTTTTTTTAACGTAGTTAAAAACCTAACAGATACCTTCGAGCCGAACGATCTACCGGAAGAAACTTTAGAATTAATATGTTTCTATGTTTTCGTTGTCATCCTCATTTCGAATGGAATTTTCTTGGCTAATGGAAAACATCAAGAGAGAGATAGACTAAAAAAACAAAGCTTCAAACCAAAACATTTCTTGCAAGCATAGAGCTTTCCATGTCTACAGAAGCCAAAATTAGATAAAGCCAAGAACGTTCAAGTTGTCTAGATCAAAAACGAAGAAAGGTGTTGAATGGATTTTACTTCCGGTGCACATGTGAACATCCAAATGCCGGAAGAAGTTTTGCGTTCCATGGTTTGCGGCACAAACACCTACAGTCACTCGGCTCCGTTGTGCTGCCTTTAAGGCCACGGCTTACTGGTTACATCGTTGTGTTATTTGCTGACCTTCTGCACTGCACATGTTGAAATAGCCGGGAAGATTCCGCTGGAAGAAGGCAGATGTTTTGACAAAATTGTTTGGCTTCAGCTAGTCTATTTTCGGAAGAGTTCCTTCCTGAGGTTTCTGTTGGCAACTATCCGTCCCTTATGTCCATGGTTTCTGCATGGTTTTTTTCCCGAAATAAAATACGAACATTACAGCTCCAACATGACTGTGCCTTACCTCAGTATCAATTTACTCCGCCCAAGCGTGCCTCGTCAGCATTTTTATAGCTTAATTGAGTAAACTAACTCAATTATCACCCTTCGGTGGTAAATGGAATGGTTTGAACTCTTTCGTGTTAACTTTAATTTATTTCACTTTACCTACATCCTAGTCCCTTACAAAATGAAATCCAACTGGGCTAACTCTTGAAAACCATTTGTGAATATCCCTTAAATTTATACAGATGTGCAAAAAAACTATTAAAATGTGCTCTTGGCACAGACTAAAATCACTCCACGGTCGAAATAAAATAACGAAAAAATTGCGGATGAGTATCGACCAAATGGAAAATGTATTCTCACTTATCGACTCAAAGTGCATCCAATTAAGCTTTTGCTGCCTGTCCGTTCCCACCCTAACGCACTTTGGTTATGAAATATTGGCTTTTCTGAACCATATTACTTGATCTTCTTGAAACAAACATCTGAAAAAACGCACCTCTGAAAAAGCGAAGCGTACGTATATCGATTGCAATAATGTAACGGCAGTAAAATGCACATCGCTGTTCATACAAGCATACCGGTTCCTAAAAGCCCACTCATCCCAATTCGATTGATTTTCATTTTCTTTAGTTTATTTTCAATTATTCATTTTCAACATGGTAATTTTTACTCTTCCGGTGAAATAAAACAAAAAACATTCAATTGCCCCCGGGGCCATCCGTGCGGTAAGTGCCGCAGGAACACCATTTGCAAATGAGTGATTGATCCACCATGACGGGTGAAATAAACGAAAAACCTTGCGAATCGTAATACCCAATTAAGTGATCAGTGGATTTTACGGTGCTACCTTATGGCCATTAAAGTCAACTAAATTATTCATCGGGCCGGGAAAATGTAGACGAGTGAAGTACTCGCTTGTGTTGCGAGCCATTCTGTGCTCAGCTCAGCTTCGTTAAGCTGTAAATACTGTATTCAATTCATTGGAAAATTGAAAACAATTTTATTCATTCAACATTTGTTCTTAATGTAACAGTATCTTTTTTTTTATTATACTGTGGTGCCGCAACAGCAAAACTTTGTTGGTGGAAAGAATGTTGCCATTTAAAAAAAATAATTTCACTAAGGATTTTTATTTATTCGCGAGAACACGTAACTCTACCATGATATAATCAACTTCTATGAATAAGACATCAAAAATAAGTCATCTTCATTTTGCTAATTGCCACAAAGTATCTTTGAAAATTGCGGCCTATTTTGAGAGAAAACCCATCATCTATTCCAATCTTCTAAAATCAACAAGCTGAAACTCTTTTTATATAGAATTTTTCGAAAAGAGCGATCGGAATCGAACCGTAAATTCGAATGGGACGAAAAACTCATCAACCCTGCAAATTGCCTGCATCGAATGTACATGGATTCGATGCAGGCAATTTGCAGGGTACCACTTCATCCTTTTTTTCCATATAAAAATCTGCCGTCGTTGAATGATTGGAAACAGGAAAATATTCAATAACATTGCGCCAATGAAAATGAATACGTCCGTAACGAACTTGAAGGCTTTGAAACATTTTTTTTTTAGGGAATGAAAACCGCAGGAAAAGCTTAGCGCCATTTGATTGTGGTACTTTTAAATGCATTTTTTTTCTTGACAGACAGAGTTGGAGGCGAAGGATATTAAAACTTACTCCCAGTAAAATAACCCCGGCATTTTACAGTCCAGATTGAATAGAACTAATTTAAGCTTTCTAAGCTTAGTATATTTCTAAGCTTAGTATATTGCTAAGAAAAGCATAGGTAATCTTGAGTTCTAAAGTGAACCAAACGCAATTCAAACTGACAGATATTGAACGAACCTACCAGCGATGGAGCAATTTGGGGCACAAAGTAGACCCACCTATGCGAGCGACATATCCAGCAAATAATGTAGCGTCTTGCCATTCGTCGAGTGCCATGGCATAAAAGTCAATAACTTCTCGTTTCCGGGCGTATGGAATAAATAGCTGTTCATAAATATTTATGACACCCGCACTGCAGCGAGCATGGAGAACGAAGTCACTTCCGCCTGACATTTGAAAAACGCACGCACCGCCTCTGGAACGTCGCGCGAAGAGTTCGTTAGCTGCCGAGCCCTGTTGCAGAAACCCGGAAGCTACTGCTTTTTTCTGCAAAGCGCCCTCGACACAGGAATTGGAAATGGCATGCATAAAGAAAACAGAGAAGCGCGCGCTACTATCACATCGAAATGGGAGATGCCGCGAAATGGGCCATCGTCAAATCACCGCAAAACGGTGGGGTCACATGGAATAAACATTACGGAATATAGGAAGCGAGAGAAAAAAAAACACCACTCCCTTACCGAAATCAAGCGGATATTGTCGTTCTCAATGGGGTAAAAAAATTGCCAGTGATTTCAAATCCGATTTTACCGGGCAGAAGCTTTGATTTTTTCACCTTTTCACCGATCGCTTCGTGAATGATTGAACTGCTGCGAAAGTGAAAAACACCTTCAAAATAACAAAAACTTGAACAAAAATCAGGCAGCGACTGGTTCTAAAGGGAATCCTTTAGGCCAGGGTAGAGGCTAGAATACAAGATGCGCTGCCAGGAAGCTTGGGGGTTAAAAATCTGAATACTCGAAAACGATTTGCCCTGGTGAAAAGCATTTTAAATTCATGAGATCTACGGTAAATATTTTAAATGAATGGAAAAAAAACACACACTCTCGCACATTCTAGGCACTCTATCTATCCCCAAAATCAATGCCTGGGGTAGATGGCGTTAGCATGGAGGCTTTCTAGTTTAGCGTCGTTTAAATATTTGCAACCGAGCTTTGCGTTTTACTGTCGCATATTGTTTTTGACTATCATGGCTTTGTTTTTTTTGTCCTTTGAATTTTATATGGCCCTGCATTTGGTGTGTGAAGTGGTGAAATGTAAATCAGATTACCCCAGTTTTGTCCCCGTTTTTAATGAATATTGAGTGCATGCAGACACACACACGCCTTTACCTGCAGCACGGATGCAAACTTTCTTTTTTTTCTCACGGAAATGCGGATTTAAAATGCTCGTATTCAACTGATGTGAATATTGATGAGAACGCTTTTGACACACTTTATATAATCGTATATCATTTTATTTTTTCTTTATTTTACTTGTGTTTATATTTAATTTTGATTATGTTTCTAAGGGGGCGTGCAAATCTTTCAACAAGGATTCTCTCATATGCATTTTTTTATTGTTGTTTTAAGAATCAAAAAGACGTTAGAATATTTTCTGCTTATTATTATTATTTTTTAACGTTGCCAAAAAAATTTTTTTTTCGTCAGAATTAGGCAAGAATGATGCAACCTACTTCAACATAACAAAATCCCTAATTAGCGTTATGGCACGATGCGATCGGAAATATTTGCACTGCATTTAATTAGGAGAGCTCGTTTTGGTCTTCCCTTTTATCGATCAAATGGTGCCACCAAGCACGATATCGATCCTCCAACCTCCCACTGCCGTTCCCCATCAATCAGAATGCAAACGCTCCGCCGTGCGTTCTATTTTCTAACGGCTGTGCTCACAAATCCAAATTCTCTTTTCCTCAGCGGGTTTCCCCCTTTGGCCCACATTTGCGAAGCGGCCCACGTGATACGCGAGAAACGATGGTCAATAATATGACCTCAGGCTGCCCCCGCATGCCACCTGCTTCCCCAACATCCCGCATATAAAATCCCAACCGCGGAGGGTGGCCCTTTATAAAACGGCAGCAAATGTTTTCTTAATTTCACGCATGCGACACCGGACCGCCGTGACGATCGGGGCGTTTTAATCAATCGCTATTGTTTCTACGCAACGGTGCAGTTCTGTGTGTGTGTATGTTAAGGTGTTTATATTGGACCGGCCAGCAGCATACGACCGGTTTTGCATGCCGTTCATTTGGGATGCCTGGGGATGAGAAATGGGAAATGAATGGCACCGACGCATAAAGCATACACAGACACCTCAAACTAGGCGTGGATATGGTGGCACCCCGACCGGCACATACTTACGGTATGGTAGTTGGCGCAAGTCCACAGGCACCCAACCTAGAGACAACTCCCTGAATCGTTTCAATCAGCATCGGGATCATCCCCTCCCCCTTTCGAGCATTTCCACGTGTGGATCAGAAGTCCATGAATTGTGCGAATTCCCTGCTCAGCCATCGGACGATTCGGAATGCCCTGGCCGTCACCGTTCACCGGCCGGTGAAAAATGTGATCCTCAAAAACGCCAGACCATCGTCATGGCACGGACAATTATTTGATTTTCCAGTGAATCGAAAATGTATGGATGGACTGAGAGGAACGCCATCTAGAAAAGGGGGGAAGGAGGGAACGACGCACGCCAGCAGACGGACAGGCGTGTTTCCGGCAAGATGACGATATGTTTTCCGGGTTCCCCGAGCGTGTGCTAATAATTGGCCTTTAATTGATTTGATTTGTGCCGATGTTTGAACAATTGTGCAAATGAAAATTTCATCCCGCTGCCGGAAGCGGAACCCGATGTGTGACCGCTGTCGAACGCCGGACCGGATGCGCACGGACGGAAGCGGGCCCGGAATTCGTACACCTGTCCTAGTGGATGTTGTACGACACGCTTCCAGGTCCGTTCGGTTCAGTTCAGAGGTGTCTGGGTTGGACCTCATTGTCGGTGCATTCAGCAGCATGATGGAGGGAAGATGGGAAGAAGAAGAAAAACCACCGGACGAGCTCAAATACGTGTGTGCTCCTGATGCCACACCGGGACAGCGGACTAGGTTTGTGGTAAATTCCCCTGTTTAAGGGGAATTGTATTTCATGGTTAAAAAAAAGTTCCTCATCTTCAGGGCGATAACGCTTCCCTTTCAGGCACATTATGGAAGGTGGTTCTCTGGTGTATTGTGAATTTAGTTTTAAAGCAACGTAAGTCAACACAGCCAATACGATAGGAACTGGCTAAATTAAAAATTAAATTCTAATTCTAACAATTTTCTTTCCGTCTTATTGCAGAATTAAATAAACTTAAGGTGTTATTTTCTCTCCGTGCTCGCAAGGATTCGCAAGTTAATTCGTGACAAGAGAAATTGGAACAAAAACTTGGTATAAGGTTCGCGCACATTCTGGATGGATGATACACACGAAAACGGCTGGCTGGACGGATGGTTTGTTAAATGTTTTGGTACCTGATAGATCGACTATATAATTCATTTAAATTGCGAACCCGAAATATGTTCATGTGTTCCGCGGATGCGACCGCAAACGACCGGCTCGGACCAACGGAACCGTTTTGGGTTGAGCCCGTTTACGCGAGGCTCATCTGGCGCTCGGAAGCGCTCGGAATTAGCCAATTTCCGGCCAGCCTGCCAATGCGAGAGCCGCCAGCGAACGGGCGGTTTCGGGAAAATGGCTTCGACAACAAATCGGATTAAGGGATTGGGACAAGTTTGTTTTTCGCGAGCGCCAGGAAGCTCTCGCGAACCTGCCGATGAAGAAAAAAAACGGGTTCCCACTTAATACCCGGCCAAGCGTACGACTCGCACAATAAAGGACATTTAAGGGGGGAAAAAATGATAGTAAAATGTATCGTATTGCATACGAATTTGAATTGGAAAAAAAATCATCGCCCCACTGCTGACCAAACGTACTCTTCCGCATAATGGCTTTCGGTGTTATTCTGGACGATGGATTTTGCACCCCGTTTTTGAACCTCCTGTCTGCCACCATTGTTGGGGGATTTCCCAGTTGCGGGGACTAGTGGGAACAAATTCATAAATCTTCCGCCCCATCGGGGTTGACAGATATGATAGAAATAAATTTCGATTATTTCAGACCCGCTACCGGGAATGGGCACGCAAATAGAAAACGGTTTGGTGTAGCTAAAACCTGACCGAGAATCGCCACCGCTGTGGTGACATGGAGTCCCTGAACGTGGCAGCTCTCGGAACGCTTCGCAACCCAAACACACCGAGGTGCTACCGAGGCCCGGGAAGGCTCCGATCCGATGTAATCCGCTCCGGGGCTTTGGCGTGCCGGTACTATGCGTTCGGTCCGATAACAGGAACTTCAGCGGGACGCTTAGGAAAATCCCGTTCGACTCGTCCACTGCAAAGGATCGGCCGGGGCGGTCTAAGAGTCAACAAATGTTTCATTCAAGCAGGAGGAGGAAGATGCCGGTCGCTTAGTTTGCCGGTGTAATAAATTTATGATTTCCATTTCCATTCCACACGTAAGGAAAGCAAACGCTACGGCTGTTGATGCATCCACGTTGACCCTCGTCCATCTAACATGCCGAGTAGATCCTTCCTTCCTACGACGTGTTAAACTCTTTTCACAAGCACGATGCACGAATGATTTCAAATATTCGCTCTTCCTGTAACGTTAGCCCTCTTAAACGACGTGTCAGCAAAATTATTACGTGCCCGGCCCGGGCGGATACAGCTGGAATTGCAACGTTGTTTAAAAGTTGCCACTTCTGTAAGCAGCAGTCCTGGGTGAAAAAAATTCTGATGGCGATCGACGACGTTTTTAATGGGGCGTAGAATATATTTGATTTAAAAAAGTGCCCACAACTCGTAGGAAGTCAATAAAACTTTCCGACTATTAGCAAGCAAAATAGATTGTTCCCCCTTTCCAAACCTTCATGGGTACGGAATCTGAAAACATATTGCAATCGAAAAGAAAACATTGGGGACTAAAAGAATCGGCGGAAAGTGAAAGAAAATATGTAATCCATTTGGGGTAAACTGATGGTTGCCAGTGAATTGAATGTGAGACCGGTTCAGGTCGATTCTTCGGTTTAATCTTTTGTTGATCCCTGAACTTTTGACACATCTTTCTCCATTTTAACCCAAGTGATTTTGGAAGAAAAGAACTTTTCTTTTAGCCGGCACATTCTTTCTAAGTGCCAACGAAATCTGCTACAACATGGAGCTGTGTTATTTTAGGAAAAGTTTTCGATTCTAACACATCAGTACAGGCCAGATATGGTACTTTTTTTTATTAACTGTCGTCAAGACCCTTTTGCCTATAGCAGAAGCATGGAACCACGTCATTTCACTTTTGGTTAAATATGTTTATAGAATTATCTATTCCATTTTTTCCACAGTTCGAATGCTGATTTTTTTTATCATGACCCTACGAATTTCTGTTTATTTCCTGTTTAGAGCTCTTCTATGCCTCTTTACAAATGATTGTTTGTTTTTTTTTTTAATCGAAAGGTCAAACCAATACAAACATCACACCTATTTGACCCAAAGCTGGCTTGCAGTCGCCTTTTTATCACCCAATTCCCCGGGGAGATCAGGGTGGCAATAAGTGACAAAATATAGCACCAGAAGTGTCAAGGGTCGTTTTGTCCCCCACCCCAAACATCCTTCCCGAGCGTACCCGCAAGCTTCACTTCGCCACCCTCAAGTCAAAAGGATCATGCACCGTCGTCATCCTTCCTGGAACGTCACCAAACCCACCCAATACCCGGTGGAGCATAAAACTCGATGATTATTTTTATCACAATTCACGCTTTGTGTTGCTTTAATTGAAAATTTTATGACACTGACTGCTGTTAATTAACACACCAGCGTCTTGGGTTTGGTTCCGCTCGCCCGAGCCGACCATTGCGGTCGTGTTGAACGGACGTCTCGGCGGCTCATGCTATCTCGGAGCATCGGACATCGGAATGGTTGGGTGGGGGTTAAATATACTTTTATACCGAAGAAAAGGAAGTAGTTCTAGTCCCCCGGGGATAGGGTGAGATAGAGTGCAAAATAAATCATCACGTCCATTCGAACGGCACGTTTCGGACGGTGGGATACAATCTTCTCACAAACAAGCGAGACAGCTTTCGCAGACAGCCAGCATACAGCGCGTCCATCGGAGGAATGGATTAGATGAACGTAATTTCATCCGTTAATTGATTGACGGATCGGCACAATGACTGGACAGCGCACCCTCGTCATCCTCGTGCGGAGATGTGCGATGTTGCACGAAAGCACGACATAATCCCGTCGGTGAAGAATTTGCTTCGTAAGGATTGCATCGTCTTGGGCGGCCAGATTTTTTTTTCTTTTTGTAAATAGATCAATTTATCTCCAATTATAGAGCAGCCGTTTCAGCTTTTCGCGAACAAAGGCGATCGTATCTTTTCCTGGGCCGGGCTTCCGCATCGGGATTAGTGTGAAGAAGCGACTCGGCTTCAAGACACTTTTATGAGCACAACAAGAGAGCAGAAAGAAACTGTACACTAATACGTTCAGATGATTGAAATACGTTTCTTCAATCTTTTTATGTTTTTTTTTTAATTGTAAAATTACCATTACATTGTTACTGCTACTGGAAAGGCACTCCAGAATCTTGGTCATGTTGTCCCAAAATTTATTGACCGTAAACAACGACATCCATTAGAAACGACACAATCGACCCCGGTGGCGGCTGACGCCGGTCGATGACAAAATGCACATGAAATTCCAAACTATAAAGCGCATACTTCTTACGACCAGAGCAGTGCACTCGAACCCGGCGGGATGAGGCAATAAAACTTACGTTAACGAAAGCTGGCACTTCTGAGGAAGACGCTGCTGCGATGCTCCTGCTATGGAGATTCCGTCCCCAAAGTGTCCCACAAACCCCCGGCCGGGGAAGCAAATGCATTGACATCGTTGAATCAATACTTGCATTTCTCTCCCGCCTGGTTTTACCATTTGCTTCTTTATACGAAATGTTTGTGCTAGGATCGTTTGATATGCAGCCACGCTGGAGGAAGTAATGTGCATGCAATAAAATACGAGTATTTATTGTCCTTCGAGTGCGGCACACAAAGCTTGCAGGAAGAAACTGTAACATCTTTGCTCTTGTTCCGCCCGCACGGACATTCCCAACGGCTTGCAATCGTTCATTTTTTTTTTTTTTTCGTGTGTCCTGACTTATGCTCGTCGAAACTTTGTGAGCTCCCGACCTTCGCCTCGAAGCAGCACACATCAAACGAGCCTTCTTCAATTTTAAACTGAACTGCAAAGGGCTTGTACTTTCTTCCCCTTTTCCGCACAGAAAAATAAGCTAACGTTTATACTTTACTTCAATTTTCGACCGTTTGATGCATGTTCTTTGGTAGTTTTTTTTTTTTTATCGACCATTCCTTCGATTAGTTCATTCCGGAAGTTTCCATGAGACACACAATTTTCCATGCAGAAAGAAAATGTTAAACAATCTTCAATCTAGTCAAGTTCGCCATAGGCTAGGGGAACTAGGGGTACGCTAAAGTTCTGTACCGTACTCGATGAAAAAAGTGTAGTTTTTTTTTAAGCAGCTTTTCATCGAGCACTTATGCGTTCATCTCTTCGAACGCTGAAGTAGAGGAAGTACATCCTCGGCGAAACGTTCGGTCTGTACATTCGCTTCTATTTGTTTTGGTGTTTGTTTTTACTTCACGAGCTTCTCTGTTTAGCTCTACGATGGAAAACGAGAAAAAGGGAACCGTTGTAATTTTCCCATCCGACGTCCTGAAGTGCTCTTCTTTCGATATTCTAAGGTTGGAGCACACACTGCAAGGGAAAAGTGGAACACCATATTTGCGAATCCTGCAATCACCAATTGCGACTCTACCGGCCGATTCTGATTGCTCAAAGAATGCCAAATAGAGAAGACCCCCTTCTCTGAGTTGGGTTGAGATGCACGACGGGTTTCCATTTCACGGTGTCCCTAACGAGAGCAAACATTTTTCACTCCGTGAACTGTGGGTTTTTCTCTTATGCGTCCCGTTGGCAGTGGCATTACAAACGGGGAACATATAGCTGAGGTTTCTACAGGATGGGCATCTCCAGCGGCCACTCACGTTGGTTAGAAAGCGTAGAACGAACCTGTGGGTCAAGAGAAATCAGTCAAGAATAGTGTAAACAAAGCAAATTTGCCTTACAAGGAGAAACAGGTGGAACTTGCCGAGTTTCATCCGAGGAGAAATGTTTTTTTTTTTTCCAATGCTCCCTACGAGGGCGGCCTCTTACTAAACATCGATAACCCGATGGCGCACCCACGATCATCACGCAACTATTTATTCCTACAATCACAGATGATTGCTTTTTGAGCGATGACCCTCCAACCGCTAGCTATATGATCAGAATGTGTGTCCAGTGTTGTTCAACTGGGCAACTCTTCCAATGCCACCGGCAAAGATTTTATCAAGTGTATCATTAAAGACTGTAATTTTCTATTTACAATACTTTACTCACGCAGTGCTACTTTACATTTCTAGGGTCCGCTGATGTATGGATCTCTTCCGTACTATTTTTCAGACCTCCTGGACACACTCAAGGAAAACGTAAGACATGGATGCCCGTAGCAAGTGGTACCAATTTAATTAATTTTTCGAACTTTTATGCACGTTTGCCCCCAACCAACGGTGGGCAAGTTGATTGCACTATAAATCGTAATTAACTGCTCCTAGGGAACGACAGGGGGCCCTTAAAAAGATATCCGGAAACGATTGTTCACGGCACTGGCAAGCGCGCTGGTAAACGAAAACGTAACCCGTAAAATTGTCATTGGTTCACTTTAGGCTTCCCACATGACCGACGTTTGGTGTTCCCGAACCGATTAGGTTTCCGTTTTTGCCAGAAGCGTTGGTATAATTGAGCTGGAACGAACACTAAAAAAAATGAAAAGAAAGCTAGTAGAAAACTAGTCATGTGCAGGAGCGAAGGAAGAAAGTTCACTATAGTAGTGGCCAGGAGCACGAAACCTTCGCACGACGCTTGGCCCCCGTAATGGTTGCTTGTTACACACCGCAGGCACGCCCACATTTGCTCTCGTCGTTCACTGCAAATCTGCAATCACCGGCCGCCCGGTGGAAATGACGGAAGCGGAAATTGAGCACAAATGGAGGCAGGAAACAATGCCGGGAAATGATGAAAGCTTACTCGACCGTGCACGGGTCTGGTGTCCGATGAACTGGCCCGGTCATTGACTATTGGCCTTCGCCGAGCTACCCGGTTCGGCTCGAAGTGAAATGATCGAGCTCCCCGGATCCGGTTCCGGGCGCTATCCGCAAATCACCCGTCAGAAGTGCGCTGCAACCGTGGGTGTGTGTGCCATGTTGTGCACCAAAACGACTAAGGAAAAAGGGAATCCCTACATACAATGAAAGGAATTTTGTATAAGCAAACAAACACCATTTCTTAGACATTCAGATTACTTCTATCTTATTAAAATAGAATGCATAAATAGAATATAATAGAATTGCGCGTCCTTTTCACAAGCGTGAATTTCTATAAATTCTATAGCTTGTGATTTAAAAATGGGTTTAATGAACATTTAGCATTATTACTCAAGAATTCATTTATCAAAATTGCGATTTTTTACAACAAACTCCCTTTTTCTTTCCTGGCCACATTACCACAATTTGGTAATTTCCTCCTCATTTTAATGATTTACGAAACTTTTTCCCCTTCAATGTACGTGAATAGTCATTCCTTCGTGGGATTTGAATCCACGCCATCGTGGGGTCATTTTCGTGCCGGCGTTTGCGCTCGGCTATCCCAGACCTCGTTTTACAATAATCAAGAAACATTTTAAAACATTTATTAGCAGTAGCAACTTTACTTATAGTTTACTGTGCGGATTCGTAGAGGCGTGCAAATCCTTACGAAAAATCTTTCTCACAAAATGGCCCAGCTTCAAATTAACTGCTGTAGCAAAACGACAATCTCAACCTTCAGTTAAACCTTCTCCGATTTAGCCGAAGCGCTTTCCGGTAGCACGATGCACGACAACCAGCAGCTGCATTGCAAAGATTCTGTTGGTGGTAAGTTGCGGATTGTAAATAAATCGGACAGCGTGCCATAAACTTTCCCGGTACGGCACCGAGAACGCTTCTGGGCAATCGGCAGCGGTCATGCATTCGCAACGTGCCCAACGTGGATGCAGGCCGAATTACAGCTGATTGGATCTTATGCTTTTATGCTGTTTTTTATTCACCTTTCTTCGGATGGCCTACGATTTCGAGGCACAGCACCAAACGAGGATTTTCCCTGGGGTCGCTGGAAATCGAACTTTTGGACCGAGGTCTTATCGATGGACAACTAGGATCTGGAACTGGATGCACAAGCGACCTCATTTTCTCTCAATCGCTCTCCCAATGCATTTCCGTTCCGTAAACCACCGCGCCAATGCAATCTTTATCGCCACTAGATGCTTCCCGACGTGGCTCATGGAAAATTAACACCCCACAGTACGTTGGAGGACAATGCGCACGGTAAACGGCTTACGGCTGTGGCCAAAAAGTCTCACTGGAACACCACGTCCCCCAGTTTGATCAGCAATGAAGCCGACCGGTTTATTGGTTCCATCCATGTCCAGGACAAACCCATGGGCTTGAAGTCTTGGTTGTTATAAATATTACTGAAGGGAATTTATACAGCTTTTTCCGATAACTTCTTGATTTCAGAATCAATGCTCGAACATTTCCACATTGCACGTGCCGATCTCGATTGCTGACCGACCCGGATGCGAATTTCGGTGAACAGCGTCTGTTTGAGAATGTGGCTGCATAAGTAAAACTTAAACTATCAGTGTCGTTGGTGAGGAGAAATGAGTTTCCCTTGTCCACTATTTTTCCAAGCAGCAATTTCGTTTTCACTCACTCGAGACTTTTTTCTATCCCATAAATAAGTTGAAAGGAATCATGCTCGGCACGGATTTATGAAACTAAATACTATTATCGTTTATATTTTCCTTGCCATTGTCTTCGTCTCGTAAATCCTCTCGGATAAAATGATCGCTGCTTGACGATGGTTGGAAAGAACCTAATAGAAGAAAAAACACAACGCCAATCCAATCCCGTCATCCTGACGCTCATCCCTCTGCTTCCTTTAGTGTCCTCTTATAAATCTTTCTTGGGCAGCTTCATCTCGCGAAATCCTTCCTGCTGCGCGTAGAAAATCTTTTGCCTTCTGACACGTTGTGCTTACTGTGCCGACCTGTACACGGACCGAGCCATAAGTAATGGGTTTCGGTAAATCAGATTTCTGGTCGTAATTGCGAAATAATGAATCGGAAAGGAGAGGTGGGTTTTTGTTTTCACTGACATTTTCCCCGTATCTTCACGAAGGGCGAGCGCATCAGACAGGACGCACTCAAGTGGGACAGTAATTGTGCAGTTGAAACTAGGTTGTCCTGTTTTCTCTGGAACGGTTGTCGGAAAGCTTTCTTCCAATTAGAGCTAATAATAAATATTGGAATATTTGCTTGATTTATAATTGTACACTTTCATCGTTTGAAATCATCGCCATGCATTTCTGTGAAACTCATAAACACTAGGAAAGCTTTCAATAAAATGTATTCTAGCTCGTTATGTCAAAACCATGGCGTGTTCACGTAAAATCGTGTTACTCGGGATAGGCTTGTCGTCTATAAAATGTAATTTGGTCCAAATTAAGGTATTTTATAGTATTTTCAAAGTCATATTTCGATAAATTACTCTAATGACTATCGAGTGAACAAGCGGGCATGTTTTTGAAACTCCCCCTATTAAATTTCGCACACCGGACTGGTCAGCCTCAGGGATAATTTTTTTTTCTAATATTGGGTCACCTGTGTACCTCTCTAAGTCATATTACCTGTTTTCTTTAACTTTGAAATGATTTTTTTTTCTTTGGTGTGAATTTATCGCCGAAAACAAGCTTGAGATATTTGCGGACATCACTCCGTGTTTGTCAGAAAAAAAATGTCCATGAGGTCCATGAGAGTCCATCATTTGTACATCGTCTGAACCCGAACGTACCACTTCCGATCGCGTGTTCTGGCCACTAAATCCTGTTTTATTCCTGCTGTTTGGTTACTAAGAGGCACTAAATGAACGCTCAATTGCTCACAGAGCGATTCTTTTAACGGTACTGTAGCTAACACTATACTTTTTGGCGATTTATCGATCCTTTAGCTTGAGGGTCCTGGGTTGGCTCTGATTGAACCCAACACCTTTCATCATCTTCCGAGCCACGGAGATCCAGCACGAAAATTGCTTTGAATCATGCTGTTGGGAACACGAAACCGCTTGGAAATATCTTCCACGGATGCAACGAAAATTTTCATTAGCGCTTTTTCGAATTCGCTCCGTCGACGAAAGTATTCAGCTTTGGGTTTCTCCTTTCAGATTTTGGCGAAATTTGCATCATTAAAACATGTGTATTTTCAAATCTCAAATCTCTGTAACAAATTCTCCCGACTAGCAGCGCTGCTATACAATAAATAAGATGTCCGGATCCTACGTGAACAGGTCATTATACTGTAGAGCCCTGTAACTTACATGGAACCAATGCCACTGAATTTCATTGGCACATATTAAGTCCTATCGAATACTGATTGACGTTATTGCACTCGCTTGATTGCACTTCGCAAATGCAAATAGATTTCGAAAGCCATCGGAGTGGCATTGTATTACCCAATTTTGCGTTCCCAGTAGTATTTCCTGGCACCAGGAACGCACCACAAACAAAACGATGATAAAGTGCTTACATGCAATACGTTCTTGTTCCATCCTGCCGACTGATTACGAGTACGGAGACCCCGGAGCCGCTTGCCATCGGCTTATGTTAGATTTATAAATTAATTAATCTAATTTGTGCTCATGAATTATGAAAGGTGAGCTAGAGTTATCCACCGCATTCCAACGTTGTAGCGAATTTCACGTAGTGTGGCCGTGTGGCAATTCCAATGAAGCCAATCCGAAGTGTGACAGAGCGAAGGGCGCTTCCCCGAAAGAGTCCTAATGCGTGGGCTCTTTGCAGGGCAAACGGGGCGGCATCCTTCACGTGGGCGCCTCGCGGATGCAAAACTCCACTGTGCTTCACAATTATGTTAATGCAACTGACACTAATGCAATGCAATTGCTAGGCGCAAATTGCAATTTGTTCACGGTCAGCTATAATTAATGCTATCACAACCCGTCGCAACCCGCTACACGGCGCTGGATCGCCGGAAAGTCAGCATCGGGAGGGTTGTGTCGTCCAACACGGCGGACGAGCTTGGATACCAGGTTAACCCGGTTGAGGCCGTTCTAATGCGCCCCACCGTCGAATAAATTTGTCCACACATTTCCCCGGCCGTGATTAACAGGTTATATTGTTTTGCACGCTAATGAAAAATGAAATGCTCATTGATTCGGATGCATACAATATATGTTCACGTCCAGCTGCAGCTGTAGAGTCGGGTCAATACTGGATCTGGTCTGATTATTTTACTCATAAAATTAAAATTAATTTTACTGTCATAATCAGCAGCGTAAATTGGGGATTGCTGCTGTTGGAATGGATCCATTCGAAGTATCCCACGGTTCATAATTACACTACGCGTGGGGCTACAAACTTTGCAATCAAACGAATGGCACGACTGGGGCAGCAGGGTGGAACGGAGAGCCTGGCATTTTCATTTCCATGCGTGAAGAGAAAACGGCTGCAAACCCTTTGAATGTGTCTCATAATGTATGCCCCAACGTGAACCGCGACAGCCGACGAATTTAAAACCATGTTCGAACATCAAAGAAATTTTTTTCCGAATTCGATGTTGATTGCAAACAGTGGCCAGCAACCCGAGGCCGTCGAGAGCAGGTCCCTGGAAGTTTCGGGGGGAAATAAATTACAGCCTTACCCATACCAGGGTTGCTTCAAAGCGAATGAATATTTCGCAGCAGATGACCGTTATAATGTAGCCTGCCATATTCCTCTCTTGTGCCCGGATCAATGCATGAATGATCAATGAATATTTTCCCGGGGCCGGGCAATGATGCCTACACTTTTGCAAGTTACTAAATTATGCCATATCCGGTTCGCGGATTCGGTGATTCGTTGAAAGCATATTTCAATGTAGAGTAAAATCGGCATCACAAAGTTTGTGCTTCGCAAAACATTGTGCAGGTGAGTTCCGAGGGTCAAAGTATAAAATTTGCAAACTGCCCACCTGTTGCAGCTGCTGAAAGATGAAACGATAGTTGAAGTTGAACCCTTCCAAACGGTCCTGCATTACCTTCCGAACGATTTTAATCGAGCAGCAGGGCGATTGAGCACGAACCGACTGTCCACCACCTTGAGGCACTTTGGGTTTTTTTTTTCTTTTTTCTTTTTTGTGTTCGTTCCACTCCAACCAATTAGCAAACATTTCATCAACCGGCGCAAAGGCAGCTAAGTTATGCCGGCTCACACATCCACATCCAGCCATCTTCCGTTTTGGGTGGCCCACGTCTACGAATGCTCGGTTTTACACACGTGCCACGTGGTACTCTTTGCACGACGAGCTGTGCAAAACTAATGCTGAGAATCGACCCGTCTATCAACCTCGTCCCTTGCAGCTTGGAACTAGTACACAGTGGATGGTTGCAGCTGGATGGACACGACGGAATCGAATGTGATGTGAAGCGCACCGGAAAAGGAGCAGCATACTAGGAGGTGCACAATCCAATTTTCTGTGCTAAACTTTTCTTAAAACCATACCCAAACTCGGGTACATTACTCGGGAGTTAATTCGATTCGACGGAGGAAGAGTGGGAAACCCCGCAGGAACTCTGGCAGCTCTGGTGGGAGTTTAACGCCGCCGACCAAGAAGCGGCAACTCTCAAGCCAAGCCTTCTCATCCCGAGGAACTGAAAGCGTTCCGATTGCTGCTACCGTATGTTCAACGATGCCCATTTTGCCCCAGTATCACCGTACAACTTGCTCGTACCGAGTTTTCCTGCTGCAACAGGACGGCATCAGCATACATCCGGTTATTAATACACGTTGTCCATACGGCCGGCCAACTTCGACGAAAGTTCGACCTCATCGATGCACCTTCGGTCGACGAGTAACGGGCAGCAGCGGTCTAAGCTAATCGATCACGGCAGATCCCGTTTGCAGCTGGGACGAGTTTACGTTGGTGCTACTGGGAATCCCAGGAAGTTCGGAGGCTGGCACAACAGCAAACAGATGGGGAACCGGTGTAAAGCATTTGACTCAATTAAGTTCATGTCACGCCGGCAAAGAGTATATGGTGTTGAAAGCATCTCGGTCAAACCCTTTTAAGCTCGTATACGTGGCACGGAACCCAGGAGCGAGTTTACTTTGGCGTTCACTATGCATTAATAAACCTCACCATCTTGCTCCACACTAAATTATCGCTTATCCAATGATACTGAAACAGGATCTTTACAACTAACCTGGACCGGAATGGAAGCGGATTTATACGAGCAAGTTGCATCCGGTGAGATGTTTGCACAAGTCAATACCTAACAAAACCGCAGCTGCTGAAAGCTTCGGATAGAGGTTTTGCGCCATGTCCTTGATGGCTAAAAAGTATCCCAGTCGTTGATGGGAAAGTTTCAAACCAAAGTCTCGCCCTCGGCCAGTTTTTAACATCACCCTCATTCCTCAACGCATTTGGCTCAGGGTGTAAGGCCGTTTTTGAGGTAGTCCCCGCGACCTCCCCACTTTAAAATCCTATCCTAAGGCAAGCCAAAATTCTGCCACATCCGTCCCCAAAGTTTTGTTTTTTTTTTTGTGTGTCGACGACAAAGGAAAACTTCTGCCGACCTGATGGTGATGATGATGCTGTAAAACAAAAGTTTTTCGGAGCTATGCGATAAACACCACACGCCTGCCTCCGATGTTCCTATACGTCGATACTTCCTGCTGTGCGCCCTTCCCAAGGAACGGTTTCGAAAATCTCGCATGCCTCATGTGAGTGAGTAACGTTTTACCTAGCAGCCTCAGGGCCAATAAGTGCGGAATATGGTTTCATTAGAAGCAGGGATTAAAAGTTTTACGCATAAAAGGAGACCCCTGAAAATATCATCCGATATTGGAGGCTATCTGTGGTGATCGAGATCCCTTGAGGCAGGGGCTGACGAGTGAATGAATGGATGAATATCATATAGCAAAGTTCTCTAGCAAAAGGGGATTAATGGCCCCGATGGAGACGAGCAAATCAGGGGGAGACTAGGAACAACTCGAAAGTATTGGGAAATAAACCAGCAATTTTTTAGGCAGCATACCATAACTCCTAACGCTTTTATAAATCCGTCAGATCAAAGTGCTTTGTCTGATGTTCGAATCAGACAACTAGAAAATTTTCAAACTACGGGAGGAAGCGCCCGTAAAGTTGTAATTTCACGAGTTGATAATCGATGCTGACGGTTTTAAAAACTGACAGTTAAATCCGTTTGATATGCTAATGAAATAATTAATATTTCAATCATATTAACACACCGTTGCGCCTCCTTTTAATTGCATACCTCTTCTAGGATTTGATACGCGGGAAACTCAAGACGCGCGCATGTAATCGATACCATTCGCGGGGTGGTGTGATTATCCTGTTTTGATAAGATGTTGATTAACAATTTAAATCGTCCCAGGCGTCCCGTCCCACTTACAAACAAGCTGTCACAGCAAACATGTCCAATGAATGCTAATCAGGTCAACATCCGGAACACTTATCCACGTCGCCTGCGTTTGTGGTGGGATATTACACAGCAGTAGCACATCCATCCATCGATTTGTCATAGCCAAAGGAGCTTAGTGTTTTGTTCGGGGGAAATACGGGATGATGTCTTGGGAAGTGCGGACTTGTTACCCACTGGTGGTCGGCTGCTATCTGAGATAAATACAAATTGCAAAGTCAAAATACCGCTCGCTAATCGTTTTTTTCTGCTCCATCGAATAGACAAGGGAAGGGCAACTGTGCTAGACAGAGCAGGACCAAGAAGAAAGCCGTCCATTGGCTGGGGATAATCCTCGTCTCTGTTTGTTTATTATTATCCTGACCTAATCGAGTTTCACAGTTGATTTGTTGTTGCCCATTTGATGATTTGGATTTACATTGTGATCCTCACAAGGCGTAGGTAGGAAAGTCATAAAAGCATACAGAGAACAAGCGACCATAACTGGCATAGAAGAAAGTGCCAAGTAAATTTCAATTTTATTTTTTTTTCGTCAATTTTGATTACATACTTGCAAACATGTTCACTTTTCGCGAACCTTAATGTAACGATATTTGATTTTGGATGTTGCACTTTAAGGAAATTATCAACGCACCATTTTTTAAGTATTATTCCTTCTTCTTCTCTCCTCCTCTGTCGTCGAGGATTTACTTCGAACTGGCTATTGAATCCAGTTCGTCTCCATTCATTCCAGTACAAGAGGTATAGGATTTGAATCACCTCGTAGCGGTGCCGCTCGACCAACCGTATGTCAAGTTGCATGACCTCACCAAAGAAATTTAACGATTTTTTTTTTTGGTCTTAACTGACAATTTAAATTTAAACAGCAAACATATACATATCGTCACATTAAATAAAATAAGCAGTTCGGAATACTTAAAACTTAAAACCTACTGGTTTATTAATTGAAATGGAATGGAATTATTCTAAATAACAACCGCGGTATGATGCATTCATTTTGTTTCATCAATTATTTTCTCCGGAAAGTATCCAAACACGTGGCCATTTCAATATCTATTCACCTTGCCGATTTCTGTTCAAGATTGTCAAGGTTACGGTCGATCGAAACGTCAAAATGTTGCTTTTCGGCTCACCTGCTGGATAAAACTGTTCAGAGCAAGTTGGAACTGTCAGTTCCTTTCGCGTTGTTCACGCTGCCTTTGGGAAGTTCGGCATTCATTATTTCGTTAGCAAAAACGTTAATTAAACGCCGCAAACATGGTGCATTACGTGAAAATGGAAGATGGCAAAGTGATGCCGATCCAGGAGATGCTGAAGAGTATCGAACGGTATGTATGTCGGCTGGCCGTGTGCTAAATTCTCTGAACAAAGATCCTGCCTTCGATGATGCTATTGTTTACGTTGCATTCCCCGCCCTTCTCCCTACACACGACAGGTACAACCCGGAGCACCTGAAAGTAATCGAAGAGTACGTCGAGGAACAGGCCCGGGATAACCAGTACGACCTGGAGGCAAACTTGGCCTGCCTGAAGTTGTACCAGTTCAACCCTCACCTGCTGAATCTGGACATCACGTACATTATTCTGCTGAAGGCCCTCACCAACTTCCCGCACACCGATTTTGTGCTGTGCAAGTGTTTGCTGCTCCCGGCGCAGATGAACGACGAAACAGTAAAGGAGATTATCTACCTGGCCGACATCCTGGAAAAATGCGATTTCGCACTGTTCTGGACGCGCCTGGCCAAACATCCGGAAAATTTCCAGAAGATCAACGGGTTCAACGACTCCATCCGCAAGTTTGTCTGCCACGTTGTGGGCATCACATTCCAGACGATCGAGCGCGGATATCTGAGCCGGTTGTTGGGCAATGTAGAGGACAATGTGCTGCGGGCGTGGCTGAAACTCTACGGATGGAAAGAGGAAGGAGGGCTGGTCACCATCGCCACGCAGGAGGACAACATCAAGACCAAGCACATTACGGAAAAGATTGAATTCGAAAACTTGGCGCCATTGATGGCCAACTGTCTGTAAACTCTTGCTTCTCTGCGTGAGTGCCCTTTTGGTACGGTGAATAAATTACTACAGTAATTAATAACATACAACCGACGTACTTGAAATGATCTGAATAATGATCACGGTGCTAGATTTAATGTGTACTATTTTATTAAATCTTAAGAGCTAATTACAATGTTTCATCCGGCCCACAGGTTTATTCTACCTCAATCACCGCGCCCACTTTGGTGAATGCTTCTTTAAGCTTTTCGGCCTCCTCCTTGGAAACGTCCTCCTTCACGACGGTAGGAGCGCTTTCCACGAACTTCTTCGCCTGTACCAAATTCATTCCTTCCAGCAGGTTCTTCACTTCCTTGATGAGCGCTACTTTCTGCTTCTCGTCGAACTTTACTAGCTTCACCTTGAATGTCGTTTTTACCACCTTTGGGGCGGCCTCCTCCTCGTCCACAGCGGCAGCCGGCGCTGCGCCAGCAAATGCACCAAATCCTGCAGGCATCATTGCCGTGTCGGGAAGGTTGAGTTTTCGTTTCAACAGAGTACTTAGTTCCGATACCTCCAGCAGGTTGAGTTTCGCAATATTATCGACGATGGATATCAGCTTCGGATCGGCCGGCTTTTCCGTACCCTCCGGTACCGGTATTGTCAGCTTTTCCGCTCCGGATGACACTGTGGCAGCTTCCGCATGGCGCAAAACATTTGTGTTGATGTGCCGGTGGTGGAACTGTCCCAGCCTGGCGCTACGAAATGCTGTTCTTAAAGCAATCATTTTGTTTTATCAGACCGATTTCCGTGCACAAAATGTATCCTGATGTCTTGATGAACTTGCTACAGCATGGACAAGTCGTGTTGTGACAGTTCATATTACATAACTGTCAAACAGACCCAGTGCTGCCAACAAAGTTGAAAATGTAAAATTTTGATTTTATTTTCCTATTAACAATTAACAACAATCTTTAGCTTTGCACAAAAAACTTTTTTTTAATCTTTTTTTTAATGTCTGGATTATGTGCAAACCTGATTTTAACCACATTCCACCTGTAAAGAATTTGACAGATCTCACCCAGTGAAAAAGTTGAGACCATTGTAGTTGCTTGAAATTTATTGACATACCAATCATTTGCTAGCACGCACAGACGTTAAAAACAAAATTTAAAGTGAACCGACCCAACTGTCATATAGCATTACAACCGAAGCGCGGAACAACGAATCTTTGGTGCGCTTTGTTTTCGTGTGTATATTATTCTTTAAAATCCTCCATAAAGGTTTAGTTAAACAAAACAAAACAAATATCGAATGTGCAATAGTGCAAATCAGAGAAGTGATTACGTATCGTGTTTTCAGCAAGCCGTTTTGGGTATGCTTCCCGTTCGAGTTCACTAAGTGCAGTTTTCATATGCAGCAACATTCAAAACAAGAAACATGAGTTCGAAAGGAAAACGAGCGTCCGTAAGTTGCGATGAAGCTTTGGTGGCGTTTATTCATATACAGAATACGGTATGAAAGTGCTCAAGGATTGTTTCTGTTTTAGATATTGAAAAAGCAACCGTTTGTTTCGCATAATCTTGACGCTACCGCCACCGCGACTGCCTCCAGCGCCTTGAAAGGCAACAAGAAAATAGAATTCAATAGGAAAAAGTCTATCAAGTGAGAAGCATAAGCAAATCCCATAACCTATTACTCGCGATCGTGTGCCTAATATCAACTGTGTTTGTTTGTTTGCAGAGAATTTTTAGTCGGAGAGGATACAGATACGATATGGGGTAATTCATACGAAGTGTCGACGGATGGGACACCCTCGAGCGCGCTGGGTGACGTTACGCTCGGCAATAGTACATGTCGAACCTTGCCGGATGAGCAGAACAAGGAAAATCGCGTTCAACTAAACTTAGCCACGCCAAAGGAGGACGAGTTGCGCCCCAGTCCCAACAGTAGCAACGGCAGCTGGGACCTTTCGGTAACGCTGGCGGACGATGAGAGGCGGCGCATTCGAAGTGAAACATCGGTTATGTTTTCCCAAAGTCTCAACACTACCGACCGGCTGTTTATTGAACCGTTTGCATCGTCAGAACCGAAATTAGTGCCCAAACGGAACAATCTAGCAGCGCAATGTGATGTACAAGCGATGGACATTAGTCCGTTGAAAGGGAGCTTGGCTGTGTCGCCCAAGAAATCGCCCCGAAAAATGATCTACTACAACCCCAAGGAGCAGCTGTACGTAGAAATAAACGACGTTCCGCTGGCTACAGCTTCCGCGACTGGGTCGGTTCCGGCTGCTAACGGTTCCAGTCAACGCGAGGCTGCCACAGCTCCACGGATTTTGTTTCAAACTCCCACTCGAGCTACATTGCGGAATTACGCTGCCGAAGCAACTAGCCAGACCACATTGCGGGGCAGTTCTTTTAACGTTTCGGAAACGTGGAACTCCCATCCATACGCAATGATGAATCAGATGAAACAACAGCAGTCCAATCTCGATGAATTAGCAAACATGAGTTCCGACGTAGACACAACGTTGGCGATTACTAACACGGTGGCAAAACTGCTTGAATCTGCTCCGAATCTCACAATACAGGCGCCGAATATCATGGAGTTGGACGAATCCACCACAACGGAACACCTGCCGACGAACGCACTAGCTCGTGCTCGACCCTCATTTTTGCCATCCCAGCGTACCACTGATGTGTCTCTTAATGCACCACAAACACCTCCGATTGACGGCAGAGATGCGAAGAGCCTACCTCCCGCCAATACCTGCGAGGATACAAAAAAGCTAGATATTTCATCGCCATTGGAAGAACGTTTCCCAAAAGAAAATATAGCGTTGGCAAACGTTTCACTAGTGGACGACTTAAATCAGCCGCCTATGATCCAAAACGAAACGATGCAGAAGTCTACCATCTCTAGCGCCAACGTCAACAAATCTTCGTGCAGCTTTGCGGCAGCATCATCTCGCCATGGGCTTTCGATTGACTTTGGCATTTCTTCGTTGAGCCTAAAGTTGGCGTCTAATTCTCCGGAAACGCCGACAGTAAATAGACCGAAAATCTTACGTCCAACGCTTCCGCTGACGTTGTTCGGCGCTTCTAACGGTAGCAAAGCGGAGCAAACTCCTAAACGAGAAGTAATGAGCAGAAACGTGGAAAAAGTGCCACCTAGCACCGTGAAGGTAGAGCAATCCAGACAAACGATTCACGTGGCTGAAGATATGGAGACATCGTTTCAAAAAGAAGGCGACTTTGGAATTAAACCGATAGAAACGACCTACTACGATCATCCACAGCGTGGTGATTCGCCGTCAATCTCTTTGGCACAGACCAGAATGACGGTTGCTATGGAAGAATCTGTGGAGCCGAAACAATCGTACCGTCCAACGGTTCACGAAGCGAAAACTATTGTGGAGGAAAGTACGCCACCTCCCAACGGTTTGGTACATCGCAATCGTGAAATGGTGATATGTCCGGAAGGAATGGAAATAACCCACAGCCGAGCGGAAACGACGGTTTCTACAAAAACTCCCGGGCAAACTCCCAGTCAAAGCATTTACGAGCCCGACCCGATGAAGGATCACTCGATGAAAGATTCCTCGATGGAAATGGAGCAAACGGTCAACGTGTGGTGTTATACACAGAAACAAGGCAACGTGCGCGGTACCATTCACGAAAAGATATCCATCCACGAAACAACTGCCATCGATGGGCAAGGAACGGTACGTACAAAGGAACGCCAGCATCAGCAACAGGCCCGTAGAACGTACTACCCAGACGAGTCGATAGATGTGGAGTCAGCTGTAACGGCAAGAGAAACCCCCACCCGTAAAACTTTCTACCCCGAGGAAACGATGAAAGTGGACAGGGTTGCGGTTCAGCGCGTTGGAACGACGAAGGAACATCCAGGAGCCCGTAAAACGATTGTGTGCAACGAAAGTATGGTGCTTGACCTGTGCACCGACATTGACGAAGGCATCGACACGGAAACATCAATCTCTTGCAGGCTCTATGGTAAAAACATAGATGAGCTATCCATTCACGCGGCCGGCGGCAGTAACGCGATCGATATGAAAATCTCACGTCCAACCACATTCAATGTGGAACAGTGCGAGGAGGCTTTGGTTGTGCCCGAAAAGGATCACCCCGTCGATGAAGGACACATGATGATTGACGGCACAACTGCACAACCAGCAAGGGAGGTTGGTTTGGACTGCAGGCGCTTAACGACACACGCTGTTCGCGATATGGAGGAAGATCACACTTTGGACGTGGGAAAGACACAGAGGATGATCCAAGCTCCGCATGAGAAGGCGTCTTGTTTGCTCTCCGCAGCCGGGGCACAAGGCAGACACGAAGAAAAAGTCTCCAGATTTACTACACATAACGCTGAAACGATGGATGAAACGCATACTGCCAACAGTACGAGCGGCCGACTGGAAGAATCCCACAGTGGCGAGCAGGGAAGTCCCATGAACCTTACTAAAGCTCACAATGCCATCGAGAGACCTCAAGGACAGTCCACAGCAGCCTTGCGGCAGGGAAGTGGAAGAAAGCAAAGGTTGACCACCAACGAACTGGAAGAAATGGATGCTTCTAGGATAGAACAGTCAGCACCAGCCTCTGCGCACGGCAATTCTCGACGCTCCACTTATAAACGAGAGGACATGGATGCAACGGAGATTGACCAGCGTCGTACAGAGCACAGTTCCCGGCTGGTCGAGAGAAGGTCTACCAACGAATCCGCAGACATGGATGCCACCAAAGGTACGGAAAGCTCACGAAGATCACGAATCCATTCCGAGGGTCAGATCAAGACGCGGTTCACTTCGTATGGAAATGTGAACATGAACGATACGAGCTGCTTCAACCGTACTCCACCACCGAATGCGGCGCGCCAGCAGCATTCGAACGATGATGGGAGCAAATCGGAGCTTCAGCAACAATCGCTGCTGAGCATCTATCAGACGACCAAGATGGGAGATCAGCTCAATCGGTCCGAGTTTAAGGCCCACCCAGCTGATATTACCAACTACAATGCCTTTCTGGAGAATCACGAAAAGTCGCACGGCGCAGAAAGGCACCCGAAGCAACGGCTTACGACGTACTACATGGAGGGCATGAATGAGGCTGGGCTCGACTCGACGCGGCTTTCGCGGGAGCGTGAGCAGATGGCGTCCGAACGGAAACGGGAACGGGCGAAATCGAGACCATCAACGTACCACGTGGCAGCGATGGATGAAACGAATGCTGCCCCGAGTTTGCAGCACGAGTCTGCAACACCGCCGGCGGTCGAGCGCACGAAACATCAATCCATTCCCGTGCCATCACCGACTGAGAGCCAGCAGGTCGCTCGATCGCTCCCGCCACGTCGGTCTCAACGATTGCACCAATCCGTGCACCACCCGGAGGACATGGAAACTTCCCGGCCCTCGGAAAGCGGTACAACATCGCGACGGTCCCAATTGCGAAACATTGTGCAGCATACGGCGATCGAGGATATGGAAGGATTTTCGTTGCTAGCCGACGATGAAGATGTTTGTCGGCAGAGGTCGAAGAAGCTGGAACGGATGGAGGCGCTGCGTGAGGAAAGTATGCACGCGGAAGGACACCCGCCCCGAGGAACGATCCTTCACGCGACTGCCGTTGTCGAAGATCGAGAGATGGACGACACGGAGCGGAAATTTGCCCCCAAATATCGTCCGACAATCTGCCACGCGGAAGCAATGGTGGAGGACACAGTGGCGATCGCCGACTACCGGTTGGCTTATGAAACGAAGCCTCACGAGGTCGATCAGGAAGGAGGGAAGTCGAGCTCGGTTGTTCCGCAACGGAAGAGTAGCGTCTGCATGGAAGAAACAATGCTGCCCATTGCCGTCCGAATCGAGCGGCGTAAAAGCGCGTTCGAGAAGTCACCGATCCTGTGTTCCGCCGAGCATCCACCGTCGTTCCAGCACCTTCCGCACTTGGAGGAAACGGTGAATGGTATCGATGGAGCAGACCAGAAGGATGAGCAGCGAACGGATCGCGTCGGCGACAGTCGCCAAACGATGCATCAAGCGTCCAGAATGGACATGACACTTGGCCCTCGGGAATCGATAATTCGTACCGTCGTTGTTGAACCTGAAATTGACCACGCCCCCAATCGGCGCACGATTTACAATTCTAAACCGATGGAGGAAACCCCACCACACTCGGGGAGATCCTCGAGCGGGAAACTCACCCGAAGGGAATCGGTTTCACTGGACAAGACGGTTGCTGCTGCAGTGGAGACGGCGGCGGTGGTACAGGAGGAGATGGAGAAACAATCGCAGAAGTCCACTCGCGTGCTACGAAAACCGCGCCAAACGATTTTGATTCCTCTGGACATGGAAGTTGATGGGGCGCATGGGGCGTCCCCGTCGACAGATGTGAAGCAAGAGGAACAATCGTTGCTGGTCCGGGAGTCGACGGAAGACTGTGTGCTGCGGAGTGTTCAATCGATGGCGACAAACAGAGGAGGATTCGATAATTTATTCCGTGAACCGTCCGTCGTACAGTTTTCGGAAACACTGCCCGGCAAGGGGTCGGATGAACCGGGTCGGGGCTATGTCTCGTCGCGATTTGTTCCACCATCCTCGACGGTGCACGAGCTGAGCGATATATCGATGTGCAACACGACGATGCGGCCCGAACTGCCCCAGATCGGGAACATTACGGGAATGATGAGTATGCGTGAAATAACGGAGCCCCTACCGCCGGCACCGCTGCTGCAGGGGCAGAACAATTCCGTTTCCGTAATTTGCCGCATGGACCAACACCCGGACCGGCCGGTGGCGTCCGAGGAACCGAAGGTGCTCGAAAGGACCGAGTCCCACGTTCACCAGTCGCTAGGCTTCGTCTCACTAGCGGCCCAGAACGTGGTGGACATCCCGAGTGAAGATGAGTTTTACGATGCCGAGGATGGAGCAGGGGTGGATCCCCTGTCGTTGACAAAATCGCGACACCTGACGATGAAGTTCATCGACGTGGAACAGTTGGAGCGCACCAGGAATCACCGTGCCGCCGTCGTGGTACCCTCAACGACGAGCAAGCGGGGCCATGCGCAACTTCTCGGCTCGCCCGCGTTGAGTCACGTGCGGCCAGTGGAGGATGATCCACTGCACGTGACCCAGCAAAAATCGAGCTCGCAGAAGGCACCCGAACAGCAGACACCCCGAGGTCCCATGATGAAACGGGCGCGAACATCCAGTTCACCCGAGTATAGGAGGGGAGGGGAGACTTCTTCGCGTGACTTCGAAACCCAACCTGTAGCAGCAGTAGTACGGGTGGAAGAGGAGATTCAGGTGAAGCAGGAGCAACATCCTACGGTGCTACAGAACGAACCGGTTGGGGTGGAGGACGAGAATGTCTCGGTGAAAGACGAGCACCCCACGATGGCCCGAGTCCGATCGCAGTCGATTATTCTCGACCCGTCGGTGTTTGTGATCGACGGAGAGGACGATCTTCTTGACGACGAGTCTAATCCACCGTGTGTCTCGTACAGCGAAGAAATACTGCCCGACCCCAGGGAGGAACGGATGGCGCCCCACGGCACGCCAGATGGGTCCAGCTTCGACGAGGGTGGCGCGGGAACGTCCAGCAATTCGATGCAGCCACTTTCCGTGGGGAAATGGAAGGAATTGTCCTTCTATCGCGATTTTGCCAACCTAACGATCGATAGTTTGGATTCGTGGGGTGAGGCTAAAATGGACGGTGCTGAACATGGCAGCAGGAACGGCGGTAGTGACCGCTTGCAGGGCGTCCAGTGCATTTCACTCAGTGACGAAGATTCGCTCACCATCACACCTCCGAAAAGAAAGCTGGAAGCGAAGAGTTCGCCTGTGTTTGACTTCAACGTCCGGCCCTCTCCCGAGGAGGTGCTCGATTCCACGATCGCCAGCGAGTTCATGTACGAGGTTCGCCAAAAGCATTCGCCGGCGAAGAACGCCTGCTGCGGGACGAAGGCCAACGAATGCCTCTGTCGAACGAAACGCGCCCTGGGGCGACGGAAGGAGGCGTGCGACGTTGTGTGGGATCGGTATACGGTGTGGTTCGAGGCACTTAAACAGCACATTTCAGACTCGGAAAGCATTGGGCAAGCGGATAGCGATGCTCAACGGCCCAGGACACTCGAGGAGCAAATCGAGGAGCTGAATTGGCGTTTGCTGCGCACAAGGCTTGAGCAGAGCTCCTTTGGTGTGGACGAGATGAACAGTGGTGCGGACAGGAGCCACGATCGAACCCCCTTCAGCGGACAGTTCCCGGAAACGCCGAGTGTAGTCTTTTTGTGTGAAAATTTGCAAAGGTAAGTGAGGGTAGAAACGTTCGTTTGGGAATGACCGTCACAAAAAAAAATGATTCTGATTCATTTTGTCCCATTTCAGCTACCTTTCGAAGCAAACCCTCATCGATACCAGCCCTCCGCAGGGGGCTCCCTTACCTGGCATCCCTAGAATCACGCTGCTCATCGCCAACAAACTGTCGTGCGATTCGGGAACTCGCTGGCAGCTGGACTGCTCGGCGGAAAGTGAGGGCGTGCTGGTGCTGCGCCACAGGACGCTACGTAGCGTCGTCATCTCGGTGCTACTGGCTGGGCGAGGTTGTGAGAAGGGTTCGAACAGGAAAGAAGGAAAGCAGGAAGAACGCCGACTCGAGCGGATCCAGGTGCGCGAATGTCAGCAGGAGTACGTCCACTCGCCGAAGCTGCTTCTGGCGCACATCGAGTTCATGCGTCTGGCCAAGGGGACGACGGAACGAACGCTTCGATCGACTTACCGCACGGTGGCGTCCCTGATGGGTCTGTGGCAACGTTTCGACGAGCTGCTTCGGCGTGTCTTCGATTCCGTAAATCGGCTAGTAACCATCGCGCGCAATAACGATGCCCTACTGTGCTACGATGCGTAAGTCCGGGCATAACATAACCGTTTGTCAATTGCGACATTTTTTAACCCTCTTTTATTAAATTAATTTAGTGAAATGGAACGATTCTTTGTGCAAAAGTTCTTCCACCGCTGCCTGAACGAGGGAAAGATGGAACCAAACACGCTAACGGTACACTTCAACTGGATCGAGAGCTTGTGTGCCTCGGGGGTCAGCTTTAAACGGCCGATTGTGGAAGTGCACAAAATTTTGCCCGGCACGGGAAAAGACCGGCTCGCCCAGGAGGGAGCGGGAAGCACGGATGCTGCTCAGAAGGGGCTGATGTTTCTCGAGTGCTTACTGTGGAACGTGACAAAACATTTCGATTCGTAATTTGTTGTTTTATTGCTTTTATGTATGTAGATTTAAAACGCACTATTTTACCTAAATTAAACCAATATTGTACAATAAACAAAAGCTTGCTGTTCTATAATCTTTCGGTTCTTAAGTTCAACTTCCTTTATTTAGAAAGTTGTCCCTTTCAAGAGTGTCCAACCTATTGCGCCGTACCTTTTCCCATGCCAACGGCCAAATTGATTCCAATCCGAGTTTTCAATTTGTTGCTGTCATCTTGAACGCATCATCCATGCTAGCTGATGGGATACGCAGTGGCAAGCAGCTGTCAAACAATGTGACAGTAGTAATAAAAGGAAAAAAAAATGTCTCTGGTTACTTGGTTAGAGGAGCGCACGGGCTGACAAAATGTAATTATTTACCGAGTAGGAAGAAGGCTTTTTGAGATTCCGTTCGCAGCGTGGGTAAGTGTCGTGTTGCTGGCCATTAAGAATGGCGGTGCGGGCAAATGTCGACCGGAACGCGCTGTCTCGGCGTCGCTTTCGACGCCCTGCGGAACACCGCGCATAGCGTATACAAAAGCGCTGGTGTTGCTACTACAGCGGCTGCTGCTGCTGCTGCGTACCCTCCGTGTGTAAGAAAGGTGCCGAATTGCCCATTTTCCTCAGCCGTGTTGATTGCCATTTTCCGGTGAGCCCGAACGTAATTGGCGAACTCTTTTTCGCCTCCCGGAAAGGAACGGGCTGAATTGTGACGCCGGAGTGCGATGCCGTAACATCTTTCCACACCGCAGCGCCTGGCGTGGGAGATGAAGATGTCTATTTAGCAATTTTTTTTTTAACATGTAGTTTTCCACCATTTTCAACCCGTGGTGACTTGCTTGCATGGAATGCGATGGGATACCGAGTGAAATGTCTTCCGTCGTCGGGCTTACCTACGGATGGTACCATCGTAAAGGATAACTGCACAGTGTGGGCATGTTCCGCTTCCTCCAAACCAGCCAGTGCTCACTTCTTTTCTTCTTCTTCCCTCACTTTCAGCGATCGCCGTCAACAGGCAGCGAAAGAGCGTAAACGGAGACAGTGCACATATTGATCGTAATATTAAACCGGACGACAGAAAAACGACAACAGATAAGAAGAACACGTTATTCGATCGTAGACATCGAATAGCAGATACTTTTAGCATTAGCAACTTATGGTAACAGTACTTGTAGGAGGTGTGCTTCGAGTTTAGTGTACGTGTGTGTGGAAGTGCATTTTGGTGCGTTATTACTTGGCATTTGGAATCTCGATCGCAACGAGTGACCGTGTACCGGAAGCGTCCCTTCCCGACCTGCCCGGAAGTGGCAAAGGGAGTGGAACTGCGTGTGGCTTTCCTTTCTCATCCATCCAGACGTGCGGTGCGCCACATCCCACGCTCGGGTGGTCCGGATCCGAGCACGGTACGGTACGGTGCGGAGCGGAACGAATGAATGCCCAGTGGCGTCCCGTTGCCACCGTCAAACCGTTGCCATCTGCCGGTTCCACACGTCGCCGCCGGCGCCGTCGTCGTAGTTGTTGCGGAAGCGAAGGCAAACCGACCGTTTCCCCTTTCTCACACGCTCGGATCGGAGCCAGCCGCTTCAGTTCCGGCGTCCCGGCCGCTGCAGTGCGCGCAGCGGTGAGGATCGAGTAAAAGCAATGACCGAATCGCAAGCCAATGAATACCTCCGGAATCGACTGTGGCAAAAGGCAAAAGGTAAGCATTAGAAACAAACAATAACTGTCGTTCTTTACTGTGTTCACCTTAGCGAAAGCGTTTGGTACTTCCATATTGTTTCCGTTTCTCCGCCAAGTCCTCGCACATAAATGCTCGCTCTCAATTGATGCAACATTTATTTGCAAACTCGGTACCGTTACATCTGCTTAACTGCACGTTAAGGAATCTCGTCGGTGCATCGTCACAAAATCAGTTTCCCCCCCTCGAACATGTGTTTCACATTTGCATGTGCTGTGGCCCCACTTCCATGAGCCGTAATAATGCGCCGCATTTTGTTTGCATTCGTTTTATTTTTAGACATCTACGATACGATTGTTGAAGCTTCCGCAAACGACCCACCGTCCGGTTCCGGCCGGCGACACTCGAAGGAGCAAGTGATCGCTTGTCTGTACGGCCGCACCGAATGCTGCCTGGAGCTGCAGCAGTACGACCAGGTGACGCAAGATTGCCACCGGTTGCTGAAGTTGCTGAGTCTCGGTGAGGGCAGCAGTAGCACCAACGGCAACAACAACGGATCCTCTTCCACCGAATCTCCCAGCCCCACGCCGTCCTCCTCCTCGTCGTCGACCAACTCGTCCTGCTCGTCGTCGAAAGCGGTGTCCGCCACCACTGCGGCGACGGTGAACGGAAATGCTTCTGCGCCGTCGGTGGGCGGCGGCACTGCCAGTACCGAGTCGAAGGTACGCAAGCGACTCATACACTCCTTGTTCAAGCAGCAAAAGTTCGCCGAAGCCGAAGTGATTCTGCAGGAATGGACCGCGAGCCATCATAGCGCCAACCAGGACATCGGGCGCTATCTGGACCGGCTGAAGGTGCTGCTGCAAATGGCGGCCGCGTCGTCGTCGGGCGGTTCGTCGCCAAGCGCGGACGGTGGTCTTCACAACGCCGCCATCAACAGTACCGGCGGTGGCAGCGCTACTGGCTCGGTGGACGTTGCGGGGGCCAACGAGGAGGTTACGTCGAGCCCGACCTCGTCGACCGTTTCTTCGCTTTCGTCGCTGAACGACGAGTACGAGCAGATCGAGACGAAGCTGGAAAATCTGATCCTTAACAATTTGCCCCCGGACCGCTACA